>JAINUG010000258.1:0-730000 GCA_029706075.1 Aldrovandia affinis | reverse complement strand
AAATATGTAATATTCTAGTACTTAGTAAGTCCTCCGTTACTTTTAAGTACTGCACTGACCCTTCTTGGCATCGAGTGTACAAGTTCACGACATATTGTCACATCTATCCTGTTCCACTCCTGGAGGATGACCTCCTTGAGTGCCTTGATGTTTGATGGGGAGTGCTGCTTAACTTGTCTCTTCAAAATTCCCCACAGGTGCTCAATAGGCTTGAGGTAGGGTGACAAGTGCCCAACAACCCAGATGTGGAGAGAGGGTAGCATCTTCTCTTTCAAGATTTTGCAGTACATGTGCAAATTCATGATGCCATCGAAGAAGTACAATTCCCCCACACCTTCAGCACTCATACATCCCCATATAAGAACTTTACCACCGTACTTCACTGTGGGGACCATGCACCTCTCACTGTACTCCTCCCCCTTGCGATGCCATACATTTTGGATGCCATCAGATCCAAACAGATTGAATTTGGTCTCATCAGACCAGAGTATGGATTCCCAAAAGTCTTCACCTTTGTCAATATGGGCCTTGGCAAAGGCTAAACGGGCTTTCTTGTGCTTTGGCTTCAGCAGTGGATTTTACATGGACGATAACCATGCATTCCACTTCTATGCAGGGTGTGTCTTACTGTGTGAGATGAAACAGTCACTCCAGTTTGTCTTTACACAGCTTTTGCCTGCTCTGAGGCACTTACTTTTCAATTCTCCTGCACTTTTCTCAGCAAAAATCGCTCATCACGAGGTGAAAGCTTACGGAGACAACCTGAACGTTTCAGGGAACTTGTCACAAGTCCATCACTTTTGAATTTCTGTATAACTTTTGCTACTGTGTTCTGACTTAATAACAGTGATTTAATAATCCTCTTGTACCCTTGTCCTCTTTTGTGCAATGAAATAATTTTCTTTCTCAAGACTCCAGACAATTCTCTGCCATGTGGTGTGATTGTTGTCAGCATTAATTATGAGAGTGATTCAATGGGTTAAGTACCACTTTTAATTCTCAACCAATTACACCTGTTTGAGTGTGATGGTTCAACAGACTCATCTGCTGATCAATTGCCCATAACTAGCACCATAAAACATTTTATTTTGTAACTTTCAAGAGGGTGTACTCATTTTTGCAACATGGCCTTTTATCATTTTGATAAGAAAATCATATTTTTCTGTTTAGTATTGACATGTTTCATTGGTAACTGATAAACGAGAGTTGCTGGAACATTACATCATATAGGAACCCCAAATATGTCTTATTTGCAAAGAGAGATAGCTGAGTTTGTTAGGTTTCAGAGGGGGTGTACTCATTTATGCTGTGTACTGTATGGTTATGATTCACATTTTGGGATTCGTCAGAGAGCAAAGAGAGAGAGACAGAAAAATAGCTTTACATCTCTATATATCATATCAAATAATTGATGACATGTTCCTTACCTGATAATTGATTGATTACAAAACCTCTTCATTACCCCCTACGAGCCTTTTTAATAGTCTCGACACTTCCGGCTATACCATTTTATAATCACACCATTCAATACTTAGTATCTCAAAAATCACCCTTCTTGAGAACACAATACATATAGTATGTATATATATATGAAAGAAATTTGGAGTATCAAATCGAGTATTTGTCACATGCATAAATGTACATTCTTTAAACATGTGATTAAACTATAATATCACTAATGTCCACAAATATAACACATGTCTGTTCTTCTTGGACTGTTGTCGTCGTGTCAGCAGATACTCAACAAAACATGTGACATATCTTTCAATCCCCTTAATTCACAATGGAATCCCTGCATTCCTTATGAATTACGAAACACTGTCCAAGTCCGTCAATTGATCCTACAAAAAACGAAACGTCTTACCAGATTTCGCTCGTGATTCTTATAGTGGGATGGGTCTCTTGTCACAGTCATCAGTAAACATATAGTCCAAGCTAGCTATCTTGGCTAGCAGGCTTTGTTTACGCGAACAGTATAGGCCTACATCTAACTTGTCAGCTGACAAGTGGTGATATACATTTAAATTACATTTTAAGCATTTGGCAGATGCTCTTATCCAGAGCGACTTACAAGATTTGCATTTAATACATGGTAGCAACAATCATAGTACGCGCAAGAGATCAGTGCAGTAATACAGCAATAGACATCCTTGCAGGTAGCTGCGTACCATACCTCTAACACTGGGAAGGAAAAGGTTAGTACATTTATTTTTTTATTAAGTGGAGTAAGCAGGGGTATACAGTGTAGAGCAAGTAGGCAGTGGTGATGATAATTAGCTAGATGTACAAAGTTCAGTGGTAGTGGAGTCTGAAAAGGTGGGTTTTGAGTCTCTTGCGGAAGATCGCAAGCGATTTCGCGCTCCTGACTGATTGTGGAAGGTCGTTCCACCAGTGAGGGGTCAGGACAGAGAAGAGGCGAGACCGTGAGGAGTGGCTGCCAGGCGCCCGGAGGGGTGGGACAGTCAGTTTGCCAGAGGAGGCGGAGTGGAGGGGTCTGGCTGGGGTGTAGGGAGTGATGAGTGACTGGAGGTATGGGGGAGCAGTACGTCTAGCCGCTTGAAAAGCAAGCACCAGTGATTTGAATTTGATACGTGCTGCGATGGGGAGCCAGTGCACTGAGGAGAGTAGTGGGGTGACGTGGGTGAAATTCGGCTGGTTGAACACCAGAAGAGCGGCAGCATTCTGGACCAGTTGCAGTGGCTTGATGGCACAGGCCGGTAGGCCTGCCAGCAGGGAATTACAGTAGTCCAGACATGAGATCACCAGGGCCTGAACCAGGAGTTGCGTGGCCTCTTGGGTTAGGAATGCTCAGATCCTCCGGATGTTGTGGAGGGAGAATCGGCAGGTCCGAGTGATTGCTGCAATGTGGCCTGAAAAGCACAGCTGGTTGTCCAGGGTCACTCCAAGACTCCTGGCAGACTGGGACGGAAACACTATGGAGCCTTCAACGGTGATTGACACATTAATCATCGGGGAGCCCATTGCTGGGAGGAAGAGCAGCTCTGTCTTCCCCAGCTCTGTCTTCTGATATGAATCAGAGTGCCCATGCATTCGAATTACATTGTGTAATGAGCCTAATCAAATCAAACCAAGCTTTATTTGTATTGCACCTTTCTTACGAATTTGCAATATAAAGTGCTTGCTTGACAAACCAAGATACATTAAATGTAAAAACAAAAGTTGGGATTGAAGAAATCAGGATAAAAGTGCCAGTCATGGATAATGACCCTATTAAGGTACTGTAGACTAAGAAGTCACCTTTAATTTGATTTAGTTTAGGCTATCTTAACAACACTTGCAACCTGTTTAATTGAACTTTGTTGCAAATTTTCTTATAAAGCAGACAGATTGGTTAAATGTTATGGCTAAAATACCACAGAGACATACGTACACATTTATTGGTTCAGAGTAGTCAAACTATATTTCAGGCCATATTATTCTGCCGAACTGCTTTACAAGAGTGTGTGTAGATGAGAGGGTTTTCACAAGCTTTATATAGTCAATTGTTTAATGTTTTTTCCCCCATTCCTACAGAGCTACTGTAGTCCCTGGGCTGCAGGCCCAGGAATTGTAAGTAAATACAGATTCATATATTTCCTGTTGCATTGGTTAATAGATTAGTACATTATATGAGATTAGTCCTCTTGTTTTCACCCAACTAACTAAACAACACACAACTTCTTATCTCCTTTTTGCCTGATGTTTGGAGTTTGGAGTAATTAGTACAGTATACGCACTTCACACCGCACGAGCAGCCTCCCTCTCCTCCATCCTGATCCTGCTTGATCTCTCGGCTGCCTTCGACACTGTGGAGCACTCCATCCTACTGTCCTCCCTGGCAGCAACGGGGATCTACGGTACAGCCCTCGCCTGGATTGAATCCTACCTCTCAGGCCGCTCCTTCCAGGTCGCCTGGGCTGGTTAAAGTATCACCGCTTCGCTCCCTCCGCACCGGGGTTGCACAGGTCTCTGTCCTCGGTCCCCTTCTCTTCTCTCTGTACACCCGATCCCTTGGCTCTGTAATCTCTGCCCACGGCCTATCCTACCATTGTTATGCTGATGACACTCAACTCTTTCTCTCCTTCTCCCCATCAGACACTCAGGTCTCGACCCCCATCTCTGCTTGCCTGAGGGACATTCGAGCTGGATGGACAGTCACCACCTAAAGCTCAACCCAGATAAAACAGAACTAATCTTCATTCCTGCTCTAAACTCTCCCCACCTTGATTTCTCCATTTCTTTAGGTGACACCTTCATAACATCATCACCCTGTGTAACTGTCGTGATTAAGTTCATGATTATTTATAATTAATATGTCTTTCTAAACATGATTATCATAATATGATTATAGCCTATGTATAATGTTTGTGAAATTCATTTATTGTTTGGTGTAACTACGCCCCCTGCTGCGTCATGTGTGGTGCGTGAAGGTCATGTGACTAGGGCGCGAGTTCAGTTTGGAGAAGAGCGATTAAGAAGCAAGATTAGCTTCAGAGCAATTGAGTTTTGGTTCGCGATTAAATAGTGCAAGACTGGCACAGAACCATCTAACTTCTCCTAAATTCAGTACAGAAGGCGAAACGGTATGTTTGTGTGTGACCATGTATGTTGTTTTATTGTTTATTGATGTAAATATTTCATATAAGGTTAACGTGAGAAAATGGCGTCCTTGTGTCGCATGTGTAGCTAATTACTGTATATTTCGTGTGTGTTACAGTTTTCACACCGAAAAACAGTGATTCAACGGTGAAGGAGGGAAATAAATATTGTTGAACACTAGCGGTTGAACTGTCAAGTCTGTCTGTCACTGAAGAAAAGCTTTAGGAGCAGTTATAGTGAAAAACGTAGCCAGCAGTGTGGCTAGTGTGACGGGCGCCCCCAAAACGCCATTGGCAAGATTGAATGGATGCCATCGTCAGACACATTCCTCGTGGTCAAAAGGGTCTTGAGGTCAATATTGAGTCTGCGTGGACAAAATACTCCGTGGTCAAGTGGCAAGTGACTATTCGGACTGAACTGTTTACAGAGACTTACGCAATTAAGAGGTTCGCTAGCATTTCACGTACATCGCTGCAGTTTTCAGAACGGCCACAAGTCGGCAGTGTGATACCTTTCACCGTGGGATTTAAGGTTAGAGGTGTCTCCAGTTTGAGACAGTGTATTTTCTGCATTGATGAGAATTTATGTATTTCCAAAACTAATGTTCATTCATTGACTATGTTTATGGAAAATGTGTAATGTGGTTTGACACTTGAAGTGTATTTTCTATTGCAATTCTAAGCTTGCCCTTTATCCTTGAATTTCTAAAAGTGTGATTTCAAATAGTTAAAGCAATATAGCATGGCAAACATGACATCACATACAACAGAGAGTTGTGCACGAGAGAAGGAAATTCAGGATTTAGAAGAAGAGAAGGCACAATTAGAAGAGCGGTTAGAGTCAGAAATGGAAGATACAGAAATCATAAGAATAGAAGACCGCATAGGTGAGATTAGTGCAGACATAGAGATAAAGAAAGTAGGCCTCACAGAAATAGAGCCACAAGGCAAGGATGAGACTACGCTAGGCGAAGTATAAGAGAGAGACACCCTACAGAAAAAATGCTTGCATTACAACAAGATGAAATTGTAAAAGGAAAAGGAAGTTTATGACTACATACTTCAACTTCAAGTCACAGGTCAGAGTACTAGATATAATCTAAAGGAAGAGTGCTCTAAAGATGAGATAGATAATATGATCGAAGCTCTAGAGAAATATGAGTTAGAACTCAAACAATTGTATGAGAGTCTACGCGTAATGACCACTCCATCACAAGAGATAAGAAGGATAATGGACTGTTGCACCTCAGTCACTACTGAAATAAACACAGTACTGAATAGGCGTCATGCTGAAGTTGGCGTCAAGGAGTTTAATGAAGTAGCTGAAAGGGAAATGCTCCGCCAGTTACTCGAAAGAGACTATGCCAGATCAATCTATGGATCAATGTGTCTAACGCTAGACAGAACAGTGAGCATGAAAGTCATGTATCAAACAGTCAGCAAGGGAGTCAAACCTCTCGAACATCTCAAAGAAGGCTGAAATAGCAATACAGCTGGCGGCCAAGCGAGTTGCAGTAAAAGGGAAAAGGAGATTGCAGAACAGAAGAGGGTGCTCACCCAGCAGAAGAGCAAGTCAGAGATGGAGTTGCTTGCCCAGCAAGAGAGCTAAGCGGAGTTGCAAGCTCAGCAGGACAAAATCACAATGCTGGAAGCCCAGAGAGACATTGAAACCATGGAGGCAGTGTACAACGCATACACTGAAGAAGAATTAAAATGGAGCGCTGAAAGGGAGAAAAATGGAGAAATAATCACTCAGCCTAAAGGTAAGTTTCCAGAACAGCACACCAGTACTCCATGCATCAAAGTTCCTCAACTCACCCCTTTCTCTCCTCGCACTGCAATACAACAAGAGATGACAACAAATGAGGTCTCCCTGGCTCAAGTGTTAAAAGAAACCCTGGCAACGACTAGACTCCCAGCCCCAGAGCCCTTCGTGTTCAAGGAGACCCACTGAAGTTCATCGAATGGAGCAACTGCTTCAAAGGCGTTGATTGAGCCAAGTTGTACAGACCCAGCCCATAGACTGTACTACTTGAAGAAATACATAGACGGAGAAGCACTCAGTGTGCTAGAAGGAACATTCTACAGAAGCGGCGAGGAAGCCTACACACAGGCATGGGAAGCCCTGAACAAACGCTATGGCCACTCCTTCATAGTCCAGAGAGCGTTCAGGGAAAACTAAACAGCTGGCCAAAGGTAGGTCCAAGGGAATCTCTCAAGCTGAGGAGTTCAGTGATTTCCTTGTCTCCTGTAAAACGCAATGCCCCACGTACAAGGTCTGAAGGTTCTAGACGACTGTGAAGAAAATCCAGAAGTTGCTGCAGAAACTTCCTGACTGGGCAACAACCAGATGGAATCGCCATGTCACACGAGAACTAAATGCCGGGAAGCCATATCCAAGTTTCAAGGCGTTCTCCGACTTTGTAGCAGAAGAGGCGTGCGTAGCGTGCAACCCGATCTCCTCCCTCCATGCACTCAAAGGGGAGACGAAAAAACAGGGAAAGATAAGCGTCTCAAAGTCAGCACCCTGGTGACATCAGCGAAGGTGTCTCAAAAATCAAAAGCGCTGATCATCAAGACAAAGACTCAGTGCATCAGATGGAGACAGAAGCTCTAGAGAGCAAGAGACCAGTGGAGTGCATCTGCTGCAAGGAAAAGCACTTCATCTACAAATGTGAAAAGTTCACAGCCATGTCGCAGGAGGAAAGAAAAGGTTCATCTTAGACAACAGGATGTGCTACGGATGCCTGCGAGTCGGCCATGTTGCTAAAGAATGTAAAAAAGAGCTACATGCAACATCTGCAGACGGAACCACCCCACACCGCTTCATGTGGAGCGCCCTCTGAAAGAGGCACCAGAATCTCCGCCACCAGAAGAATGTGCGTCTAACCACAGTGTGAGTAAAAAGCAGTGATCGCACTTCTATGATTGTTCGGTGTGGCTCTCCTGTGAAGCAAAGAGGGTCCTGAAATCTTGGTGTATGCTACTTGACACACAGAGCAGCAGTACTTTCGTCGACCAAGATGTGTGCGAGAAGCTTAACGCAGAGACCAAACCTGTCAAACTGAAGTTGTCTACGATGACGGACAGAGGTTCGATAGTGAACTGTCAAGAGTGGCTGGACTTAAAGTGAGAGGATACCGCTCACAAAGAGCATCAAGCTACCACCAGCCTACACAGAGAATGCATCCCGCTGGAGCAAAACAGCATCCCCACACGTGAAACAGCAAAGGGATGGACTCACCTTCTCAGCATAGCAAAAGAGCTCCCGGCCTACTGGACTGTCCAGTAGGGCTCCTCATAGGATATGACTGTGCAAGAGCCCTGAAGCCAACAGAAGTGATATCAGGGAAGTCAGTGACCCATACGCAGTCAAGACAGAGTTAGGTTGGAGTATCGTGGGATCCAAGGCGGCTCAAGCAAGCTCTAAGGATGTGACAGGGTTCTGTCATCGCGTCGCTGTGAAGGAACTTCCGCCTATCACACCAGCCTCTGTGATTAAGGCACTGGAAACAGACTTTCTGGACACAAACACCAGAGAGAATAACGTATCTCAGAAGATATCCAGTTTATACAGCAACTGAATGGGAACATTCATCATAATGAGAAAGGACACCTGGAGATGCCTCTACCCTTCAGACAGCGTCCCCAGCTCCCAAACAACAAGTACCTCGCTGTTGTCAGAGCGAGGCATCTGAAGAGGAAACTGGAGAAGAATCCAGTACAAGGAAGACTATGTAAAGTTCATGGACGGAGTCTTCAAGGATGGAGATGCCGAAGAAACAGACGGCTCACCTAAGGAAGGAAACACATGGTACATCCCACACCACGGGGTGTACCACCCCCGCAAGCCTGAGAAAATCAGAGTTGTTTTCGACTGCTCAGCCAAATTCGAAGGCACCTCACTCAATGATCACCTTCTCACGGGGCCGGATCTAACTAACACTCTGACAGGGGTACTGTGTAGATTCCGAGAGCATCAGATCGCGATCACCTGTGATGTGGAGAAGATGTTTCATCGCTTTCATGTCCACCCAGATGATCGAGACTTCATGAGATTCCTGTGGTGGGAAAACGGAAACACTGAAGGTGAACTCAAAGAGTATCGCATGCGAGTACATATCTTTGGAGCCGCGTCGTCGCCAGGATGCGCTAACTATGGCATGAAATATCTCGCCTGTGAATATGAAAAGGGTTACCCAAGGGCAGCAAGCTTCGTCTGCAAACACTTTTATGTGGACGACGGTCTTATCAGTGTGGACTCAGTCAATGAAGCCGTCCAGCTGATCACGGAAGCACGAGACATTTGTGCAAAAGGGAAACTGCACCTGCACAAGTTTGTGTCTAACAGCAGAGAAGTTTTAGACACCATCCCAGAGAGTGAACGTGCTACTGAAATGAGCAGCGTCGACCTGAACTACAGTGAGCCTCCGATGCAGAGTGTTCTAGGAGTCAAGTGGAGCGTAGAGACGGACACGTTCTCATACAATGTCGTCCTCAGTGAAAAAACAGCCACACGGCGAGAATCCTATCAACAGTCGCAAGTGTCTACGACCCTCTAGGATTTCTCTCCCCCTACATCCTGACTGGAAAAGAGTGCTTCAAGAGATGTGCAAGCAAGGAGTCGGATGGGACGATTCTCTTCCCCGGAACTTCAGCCAAGGTGGGAAGCATGGCTGCTGCGACATGGAGAATCTCCCAAAAATCCAAATATCAAGATGCTTCGTCTGAGAACCTTGGCACAATCCAGAAAATCGAATTACATCATTTCTCAGATGCGAGCAACAACGGTTATGGACAGTGTTCATACATCAGGGTTGTTGCCGAAGAACAAGTGCATTGCGCACTGGTCATGGGTAAGGCCAGAGTGGCACCCATCAATGTTGTGACCATACCACGTCTCGAGCTCACCGCAGAGCGACAGTCTCGGCTGCAGTAAGCAAACTTCTGAGAGAAGAGCTTGATCTGAAAATCGACCAGGAATTCTTCTGGACCGACTCACAGGTGGTGCTCGGTTATATCAAGAACGAGGCCGGCGCTTCCATGTGTTCATCGCGAACCGAGTCCAGAAAATAAGAAACACCACAGATCCAAACCAATGGTTCTACATGAAACAAGTCAAAATCCAGCTGACCATGCATCTAGGGGACTCAAGGTGGCAGACCTGTGTGAATCGAACTGGCTGACAGGTCCCAAGTTCCTATGGAAACAAGAGATAGAAATGAACCAACTATCCCCAGAGCTTCTGGTTGGTGACCCAGAGGTCAAAGTCCTCAAGACCGGCCTTCGAAAGTGGAAACTTCTCTGAAAGGTTGTCAAGATTCTCAGACTGGAACACAGCCCTCAACACTATCACGCGGGATTCAAAGGCTGGCTAACAGAGAACAGTCGGGGCCCGTTAGTGTAGAGGAGAGAAGAAAGGCTGCTGCTACACTCATCAAAGTAGCTCAGAAAGAAGCCTTTGAAGAAGAACAAAAATGGCTTAGCCAGAAAACAGATAAACTACCAAACACAAGTAAGCTGTATCAGTTTGATCCTACATTCGAAGATGGACTGCTCAGGGTTGGAGGGCGGCTGACAAGATCTTCTGCATCCCTTGAGCTAAAGCATCCAGTGATCCTACCTAAGGAAGGTGTCATCACACAGCTGATCCTGGATGACTGTCATAAGAGAACTCAACACCAGGGCCGTGGCCAAACACTAAATGAACTAAGGGCCAGCGGATACTGGATCATTGGCGCCAGCAAGATGGTAGCCAAGCACATAAAGAACTGTGTCACTTGCAGAAAGGTGCGTGGACGTATCGAAGAGCAACGTATGGCTGACCTGCCTGTTGATAGAGTAGATCCCTCTCCCCTTTCTCATATACCGGAATTGACTGTTTTCGGCCCCTTCTACCACTGAAAACTGGTCGGAAAGAAAACAAAAGATATGGTCTGTTGTTCACATGTTTAAGCTCCAGAGCGATCCACATTGAGATGCTGGAAGATCTCACAACAGATGCATTCATAAACGCCTTAAGGTGCTTTATAGCAATCAGAGGAGCTGTGAGACAGATCAGATGTGACCGCGGAACAAACTTTGTCGGGGCAGAAACGAGTTACAAAAGAGTCTACAGGAATTAGATAAAGACAGGATTGCAACCTATCTTGCGAAGAAACAGTGTGACTTCCTGATGAACGTTCCCGACGCAAGCCACATGGGAGGCGTGTGGGAACGCCAGATAAGGACAGTCAGGAGCGTGATGAGCTCTGTCCTGACACAAGCTACAGGAAGACTGGATGATACCTCACTGAGGACATTCTTCTACGAGGCCATGTCGATTGTGAACAATCGCCCCCTCACTACAGATACAATCAATGATCCCAAGAGTGTGGAACCGCTAACACCAAATCACTTCCTCACTATGAAGACCTCTGTGCCCCTCCCGCCTCCTGGCAATTTTGTCGAAGAAGATCTGTATGGCAGAAAGAGATGGCGGAGGGTGCAATACCTGGCAGAACGATTCTGGAGCAGATGGCGCAAGGAATATCTGACCAACATAAGCCTCAGACAGCGATGGCTTGTGCCCAGAAGGAACGTACATGTAGGAGATGTAGTGATTGTCAAGGAGGACAACGTTCCGAGAAATGAGTGGAAACTGGCCAGAGTAGTTGAGACAAGCGAAGATGATGATGGTCTAGTGAGGAAAGTTAAACTACAGATGGGTCAGAGTAACCTAGACAGCAAAGGTAAACGCTTGACTCAGCCATCTATACTTGAGCATCCCATACATAAACTAGTTATACTAGTTGAGAACAAGTAGTGTATATACAGCACACTAAGCAAAGTTGATTTAGAAGGTCAATCGACAGTTTGTAGGAGAAAATTATATGATTTCAGTTCTTGTTTTCATAACATGGTCACATAATTCATTATAATTTGGTGGCAGTGTAACTGTCGTGATTAAGTTCATGATTATTTATAATTAATATGTCTTTCTAAACATGATTATCATAATATGATTATAGCCTATGTATAATGTTTGTGAAATTCATTTATTGTTTGGTGTAACTACGCCCCCTGCTGCGTCATGTGTGGTGCGTGAAGGTCATGTGACTAGGGGCGTGAGAGTTCAGTTTGGAGAAGAACGATTAAGAAGCAAGATTAGCTTCAGAGCAATTGGGTTTTGGTTCGCGATTAAATAGTGCAAGACTGGCACAGAACCATCTAACTTCTCCTAAATTCAGTACAGAAGGCGAAACGGTATGTTTGTGTGTGACCATGTATGTTGTTTTATTGTTTATTGATGTAAATATTTCATATAAGGTTAACGTGAGAGAAATGGCGTCCTTGTGTTGCATGTGTAGCTAATTACTGTATATTTCGTGTGTGTTACAGTTTTTCACCGAAAAACAGTGATTCAACGGTGAAGGAGGGAAATAAATATTGTTGAACACTAGCGGTTGAACTGTCAAGTCTGTCTGTCACTGAAGAAAAGCTTTAGGAGCAGTTATACCCTGCGTGAAGAATCTTGGTGTGGTGATGGACAACAGGGTGTCCCTATCAAAGAACATTGCAGCGGTAAGCCGGGCGTGCAGATTCTTCCTGTATAACATCAGGAGAATCCGTCCCTTCCTTACCACGTACTCTACCCAGCTCCTGGTCCAAGCTATGGTACTGTCCCGCTTGGACTTCTGCAACTCGCTTCTGGCTGGCCCTCCGGCATCTGCCATCAGACCCCTGCAACTCATCCAGAATGCTGCAACCTGTCTGGTCTACAACCTTCCCAGACACTCCCATGTCACCCCCCTGTTCATTACCCTCCACTGGCTGCCTGTTATAGCTCGCATCAAATTCAAAACATTGGTCCTAGCATACCAGGCAGTCAAGAGATCAGCCCCAACATACCTCCTCAAGATCTTAAAACCCTACACAGCTGCCAGACCTCTCCGTTCGGCTACCTCAGGACGCCTAGCACCTCCCTTCCTCCGCACCTGTGCTTCCCGGTCACGTCTCCTGTCTGTTCTGGCTCCACGATGGTGGAATGACCTTCCTGTGGAAGTCAGATCAGCTGAGACCCTGGCCACCTTCAAGCGTCGACTGAAGACTCACCTCTTCAGGGTGCACCTCTCCCTGTAGTCCGGTTATGTAACTTAGGTACATAGCTGTTTAGTATTGCACTCATGTCTACTTGTTTATGCATTGTATTAGGTTTTAGGCATTATTTCCCCGATATTTTCTGCACTAATTGTTGTATTGCTGCCTTTGAATTGTGGCTACAGATTTACCTACAGTGTCCTAGTTTAACTATGTGGTTGACACCGGTCACACTAGCACCTGGAATTGTACTTCCCTCTAGGGTGGCTTTCAGCGAAACTGTTCTTGACTATGGTTAACACTTTGTTGTACATCGCTCTGGATAAGAGCGTCTGCCAAATGCTTGTAATGTAATGTAATTGAATGTGAGTTTTATCAACCTTCATGGAATGTGTTCATCTGATACACTGGGCTTGTTTCCAGAAGAAGACTTTGTAAAAGATGGAAGTCCATTGCCTTTCTTAATGGGGATTATTTACCACTTCCATACTTTTTGCTGCACTGTAAAACCATGAAATATAGACTGCCGTTTTTAAAAGTATGTGGATTTGTTTGTTTATAAACTTGGGTTTGTGATTGTCTTCCAACTTTGTTGCAACAGTTTGGAGAATGCCCTTTTATGAACAGAACATCCCTAAAAAATGTGTGTGATGGCGTTATTAAAAAAACATGTATTGATATACGTATCATAAAGCATACGTGTAACATAACAATGCATGTATTTATTTAATACACGTATCATAAAACGATACGTGTATCATATTAAGAATACGTGTATGGATTATGAGCTGTCTGGCATTCGATAGCAGAGGGACTAGCTGGAGCAGCGACAGTTATAAATTCTACTGCTGGTTCCACAGAGGGCTCATCTTGGGCTGGAGTGGCAGTGGTTGTCTCAGCCGCCTTGGTTAATTTCGACCCGAAGAAATCAGTTATTTTTTGATGCTTCATCGTTCAATTTAACGTTACTATTGGCTAAACTTTAGTGAACACACTAACAGTCTGCTTAGATATAGCGCTGGTTTGTTCTGTGAAATTCACCTTAGCGTGATGCAAAGTTCACATGACACAAATAACCAATCAATCATTAGGAAACAGTTTGTTGCTTGTGATAGGCTACGTACTGTACGTAGGCTTACAGCTAGTGTAAATTAGCCCGGGTAGCACGCAAAAGTGCAATACATTAAGAACGTAATGTATTTGCTGATAGATTTGAATTTTTACACAATGTTTCATGCACGCCAAAGTAGGTATGGCCACGGCCCTACTGGCCATACTGGTTCCGCGGCCTATGAATCCAGGTCCAAACACAGTACACAATCCAAAAAACTCTCTCTCTAACTCCTGGCTGGTCAAAAGACGTCACGGTTTTCGTTCTCCTTTCCACGTTCACAACACACTCACAAACACTTTCCTACTCCTTTCAACGTGTGATCCGAATCAGCCTTTTAAATAGGCCTCCACATGGCCTTCAGCTGGCCATTAGTCTCAATCCCTTGATTCTGTTCAGGTGTTGGACTGCGGCCTGCTGGGAAATGCGGTCTTTCTGGCTCCCCTGTGTTGAAGGACCCGGCAGCCATTTCCTTGTGCAGCTCCTTGGGCTGCCACAGTATTTATTTTAGAAAGTACAACAGCAGCAGGTGACAGCCTCACAAGACAAAATCAATGCTGTCCAGCATCAATACCAGGAGCTTTTGGTTAGAAATGGGCCATTTGGCCAGTTCATTGTCATCAATAATGTATAATATTGTGGTGTATGATTATATGTGTGTAATAGTGCTGACATGAAATTGGTTATCTTGTCCCATTGCAGGAGCCTTCTCTAGTGCGGCTCAGTCACTGTTTTATCTACATATATTTATAGTCCATTCGACATGTAACAGTTACAATTATACTTTACCACCGTTTCCTTTGCTGCTGTGTGTTAAAAGATGGTAACTAGGTAATAAATTGGGGAAAGTGCAATAGGGGAGTGGATACTACACTTACTCCAGTGAGAGAGAGGGGGGCACCCCGACTGTGAATATATATTACTTTTGTGCTACTTGATTTTACTGTGTATATTACTTGATACACCTTCAGTCACTACCACAACAGTAATTCATTCAAGTTGATCCCTACTCAGCTAGTCTTTGGGAAGCATGCAATAACATTTGGGGAGATTTAGCTTTTGTGTATTCTGATGTGTGACCTTCCACTATTGACTGCAGTGAAACACTTATACATCTAATGGTATGTAGCTTCCTTATTTATTCTTAAAATGTAATGTAATTACTGTAATTATGTAATTGTTCATACTTATGGGTGTAGTGCAATATTGTGTTTGAGTGCAGTGAAGAAATACAATAAGTGTGCTATAGCAACTCTCTCCCACACTACCAAGATTCACGTTAGTGCCTGAACATTTCCTTTATAATCTGATTAAGGAAAGTTAGCCCTGGTGGTAGTGAATGCTTGCTCTATCTTGGTGTATCTATGTTTTAACTGTATTACTGTGTCTTCCATGTTTGTGCCTATTTGGCATTTGAGCCATTTTAACTGTGTTTGACTCGGTTTAACCCATTTAGACCTAAAATGCCTGCTAAAAACGCCTATTAAAACCTAAGCAATTATTCTACACAACCTCTTAAAACCTGAGGGTTTTCTGGAAAAAATTTCAAAAAAAAAAAAGCCGACACCAACGTGCACTTCATTTCCCCCACGTCTATTTCAGCGAATCACAGCGCATTTCATTAATCGCAAAATCGAAGCGACCTAAACGTCACTCCAGGTCTTAATGGGTTAAAATAAAAGAGAACTCAAAATAAAAGTATTTCATACTTTCCCATACATCAGCTTCCAACTGTTTAATTCACTTGAAAATTTCCTGTGTGGGGCTTTCCCCTTTTTTACCTGGAAGTACCGTCCCCCTTCTATTGACATGGTAACTAGGTGCTAGTCTCAGGTGAGGGGCGTGGGCCATGTGTGAAATCGCAGTGTAAACAATGTCCTGACATTATATCGCATTTTGTCTGTGTTTACGGTTGCGATCTGCCAGCAACTGTGTATGTTGATATTTATTTTATTTCCCATGTTTTCAAATACTCGTGAAAATATATTAATTCCGCGTCTTGTGACGCTATACGGAAATAATCCGAATCATTGCGAATAATTGCGAATAATTAATGGGAGGATATTTAACCAGCTGGCATTCTCTGTTTCGGCGCTTGGACATTATCTAGCTTAGCTTGATAGTACCTATTGTGATTAATGTTTCTTGCCTCTCGAGAACTTGTTTGTTCGTGTGTGCTTATTGTTGTTTAGATTCCCAGTGTTTAGTTTATTCCGAGTTTTTGGATACGTTTTGTATACGTTTTGGATTTAGCCTACCGTTTTACTTTGTTCCTTATCGTTGGTTATTTTGGTTTGTTTTGTTTATGTCTTTCTGTGTCTTCGCAGACACGGATTTTGCTTTCGTTTTCCTATAGACGTTTAAAGATAAATAAATATCTTAAACCCAGAAAACTGGCTACTTTTGATCATGTGCCTGTGCCCACTGCCAAACAGACTCTGGATGTTGGCAAACTGGCTTCTGTTGGTCACAAGAAATGCGTACCCTGCAAGATGTCGGGGAAACAACAGTGCACTCCATGGGAGTGCAAGGTTTGTGATGTTCCCTTGTGTTTACAATTCACCAGAAACTGTTTTGAGAAGTGGCACCAAAGACTGTGAAAGAACAGATTGTATATAGGCTAATCTTCCAAAATGAAAATAACTTTTTTTGTTCTGTCTTCTGCATGGCTCACTCACTATTGCTCACTGTGATGGCTTTTGTCTTTGTCTGATGGCCTTTGAGAGAGAGATGGCCCATCTGACATATCTTGCAGGTGTGGATCATGAATATTCAGGAAATTAGCATATAGCCCTCCCACAGCCTTAAATAAATTTGACCAGTTCTGATAAAAACAGGTTTTTAGCTATTTAGATCTCAGATGTGCTAAACTATTTTGACATCCTTACATAACCAAGACCTTGATGAACAAACGCATATTGGCAAAACGATTCGTCACTATAGTTTAGTGTGTGCTTTCACAACTTTTGTGACGGCAGAAAAATTTACTCTTTATAACTTGTGTGTTTTTAGATCTATTTACAAGCTGCATATGATACTGACCAAACTATTGATGGCATATAAATGTTGCTGTGATTGTCTTTCAAATAAAAATATCAAACACTTTGGAGTATGTCATCGGCATAAAAGTTAAAAGAAATATTGTGATTCTGAATAATTTAGCCCAAAGGTAGAATATAGATGGAGAATAAAAAATCACTGCTGATGAGGACATAATTACCGTTAGCAACTAAAAATGTTCTATTTGAAGGATAAGATGAGAACCAGTTCAGTGCAGTTCCGGAGATGCCAACCCAGGTTTTCAGTCTATCAATTAGAATAGAGTGATCAGTGGTATCGAAAGCTGCACTGAGATCTAAAAGGACTAGGATGGAGCATTGACTGGAGTCAGTATTAAGCAACTGATCATTTACTACCTTGAGAAGGGTTGTTTCTGTACCATGATGTGTCAGAAAATCTGACTGGAATTTTATTTTAAAGATTATTGCCATTAATTTCAGATGAATTGCTTAGAAACAACTTTTTCCAAGATTTTAGAAATAAATTACAACTCTGAAATGGGCCTAAAATTATTCAGAACAGGGGTATCTAGATTAGGTTTAAGGAGGGGCTGGACCACTGCACATTTACTACAAGTAAGCAGAAACATACCCTGAAACAAGTGAGCTATTAACAATAGAGAGTAAAACTGGGCCAACTGCCCCAATAACATCTTTAAGGAGTCTGGCAGGGATGGCATCAAGGGGACTAGAGGGGGATTTTTCTCCATGAGATCCTCTGCTGAAATAGGCTCAAAATAACTCATCACGTCAATGCTCCGGCAGGGCACATTGATCACATATAGAGGAGTAATCTTGGTTCTAATGTTTTCAATCTTCTCCACAAAAAATGACAAGAACTTCTGATATTGATCTGTAGAGGATTCAAATATACAAGTTGGAGACGGATTTGCAATATGATCTATGATCAATATAATGGCAGTAGTATGTGTCCAGCGCTCCTGCCATTAAAATGCACTTATTGGGTTCAGTACATCAAACGAGAATGGAAAAATAATATACCATATATAGTATACCACAAGGAAGAGATGGCATACAAGCTAACTCTTTCTCTGCACATTTTTAGGCCCATCCCATCACTGCCACAGTGTCGAAAAACACACACATGGCCTCCCCCGTGGCCTAGTGGTTTCAACGTCCGACGTTGGCCACGGTGACCGGGGTTTGATTCCCCATCGCACCAGAGTCAGCTCTGGTCAGGACTGCCATCGGGGTGGCAATTGGCTATCCGCCCCAGGGAGGGGGGAGGGAAGCTGACACACACAGTTCGCTGTGCACAGGAGTGGTTCTGGGGTACCGGAATTACAGTCGACGGCACAACGAGTGCTGTCTCGGAGGAGGCAGCACTTTGCCCTTGTCACTGCCGGTCACAGGACTACGGCAGCGAACTATGAGTGAAGGGGGATTGAACTAAGCACAGTAGGTAATTGGCTACCAAATTGGGAGAAAAATGGGGTAAAATTGGGAAAATAAAAAAATAAAAATTTTAAAAGAAAAGAAAAACACACACATCACAGTCCACAGTAACACATCCATGGGACCAGAGACCTGCAGTACTTATTGAATATTTGCAAGATTGTTAAATATTGTTTTCTATTCTCCCCTCTTTTTTATGCAGTCAAGAAAGCTATAATTTGGCCTCTTAAATAGACTTTAGGACTCTCCTACAACAGCGTTGGGCTGATCCCTTTTGTCAGACATGGTTTTTATAGAAGCCTGGAATTCTTTTAAAAAAAATGTCCACATAATTCACAGTTTCATCATTAGGTTTTTACAGTTCATTGCTGTTCAAACATATTTTACATACATTTTTTTATATGGCATGATGGAAAAAAAGGAAAATAAAAATAAAACATACATACATATGTAAATAATGTAAAAATAAATTAAAATAAAGAAGCAAATTATTAAATAAAAAATGAAGGAAACTATAACAGAAGAAGGGAGGGCAATCAATTAACTAATCAATTAATTAATTGATAGTCATAATTTTTTAAAAAGAGAGTGTCACTTGGTCAGGCAGTGGTTTGACAACTAGCTAACGTTATGTTTTGTTGTCAACATCATTGCAATATCTGTTGGTCATTAAACGTCAGACAGTGAAATAGTGAAATATCCACTTACCTGTGAAAAGTTATCCAACGAGCCTTGCTGCTAGTTACTCACTTTTGTACAGCCAAATGCTGCACAACTTTGTGGCATGTTTGCATAGGCTAATTCCTCTTCGTACTGTGTTCAGACAGGTTCTGAGGAAAATTGTTGAGGAAACTCAACAATTGTGAAATTTGGAAAACAAGCAACCAGAATTTTATGCAGAAAGTTTAGCTATTCACCAGTCACCAGCGTAAATCATGCGTGAACCATCATTCTTCGCCATTGCCTACAGTTTATACATTTGGACGGGTGGAGGACGGGTGGTTCTTGTGCCACTAAAAAATGGAACGTAGTCAAGGATTCGTATGTATTATTGTGCTCTTACTACATAACCAGCGCGATACGCTGTGTGCATTTGACTACGGTAAGAGTAATCTTGTTGCGTTCTAGTGAGTGTTGGTTACCCGGCGTTAGACTTCGTGTGTAGTTTTCTGCGTTCACTGCCTGTTTTCACCTGTTGCAGTAGCAGGTCTCGTTACTTTGTTAGTTTAATTAGTAGCTTGCTGCTTTTGTTCCACAGTTTATTAGTCGATTACTAGCTTCAGTCGCTGCTTAGAAGATTTAGTTCAAAGTTGATTGATACTTACCGTTTCAATCGGCTTTGTTTAACAGGCCTAGCACCCGTGTTTGTAGTTGATTAGTGTAAGGAATTGGTAATTAGTCTCTATTGTTGTCAGGGGGCATTCGCCACATATAAGCAATCATAGTTGTGGATAGCGGCAGCTTTTCGCGGCAGCCTCACCTTCCTAGCCTCACCGAATAAAGAATACCTGCAGGAGTCCACCGAGGGGGGCCAGCTAGGGAGTGCTCGCCGCATGGTAAGTATCATAGTTTTGTATCTTCCTGTTCTACTTCTTCTGCATCTACCACTACATGCTACATGCTTCTTTATCGCCCTCCAGGTCCACTGGGGAGTTTCCTAGATGAGATGGATGCCCTACTCAGCGCTTTCCCTGAGGATGGCACCCCCGTCTTACTCCTCCTAGTTAAAAGTCCACAAAACCAGCTCGAAAATCTGAAACTTTTCCATCTGAGTCAACAGAGCGTGGCCATGAACTGTCGGACCTCTGTCGGAGCCTGTTCTATGTTGCGCTGTGATTAGCCAGTCTGTGTTTCGTGGGCATGGCTTAGCGAAGGGTCAATTGGCTGCAAGGGCAAATGCAAAGAGTAACAGTAGGTGGGACCATATCTGACCTCGGTGCTTTGGGCAGTGGAGTCCCACAGGGATCAGTGCTGGGACCTCTGATCTTCCTTATTCACATAAACTGCACATCATTGTTCTTTATCGCCCTCCAGGTCTACTGGGGAGTTTCCTAGATGAGATGGATGCCCTACTTTCCCTGAGGATGGCACTCCCGTCTTACTCCTCTGTGACTTCAACCTGCCGCTGGAGACCTCTCAGGCCTCTGCATTCCTCCCCCTGCTTCAGTCCTTCGACTTCACCCTGGCTGAATCCCCATCCACCCACAAGGCCGGTAACCAACTGGACCTAATCTTCACTAGGAACTGTGCATTACCCAACATTGCGGTATCTCCCCTACGTGTCTGACCATTACTTTCTGTCTTTCTCTCTCCCCCTCCCCTCTGTGCCTAAACCATCCTCACCTGCTCCCACTGTCCTTGTCCGTCGCAATCTCTGCTCTCTCTCCCCCGCTGTCCTGTCGGCTACTGTTCGCCTTCTCTCAGCTTACTGACGCCTTCTCTCAGCTACCTGCTGAGGAATCATCACCCACCCTACTTTCCTCTCTCTCCTCCTCCTTTGACTCACACTGTCCTCTATCCACTAAACCTGCACGCCTCCGACCCCCGGCCCCCTGGCTAACCGACTGCATTTGGGCTAACAGACTGAAACTGCGAGCGGCAGAAAGGAAATGGAGAAAATCCAAATCCCCTGTAGCTCTGACTGATTTCCACACACTCCTGGCTTCCTTCTCCTCTAACCTCTCCTCTGCTAAGTCTGCATTTTTCCTTTCCAAAATTCAATCTTCAGTTTCTAACCCTCGTAAACTCTACTCTACGTTTTCCTCTCTCCTCACCCCTCCTCCCCCACCTCCCTCCTCTCTAACCACGGATGACTTTGCATCCTTCTTTCACGAGAAGGTTGATGTCATTCGCAACTCCTTCCCCCCAACCTCTCCCTCACCCATCCCGCTACCTAAACCTCTCACCCCTCTGTCCCCCTTCTTGGCCCTCCCTGACTCAGACATCCTTCAACTTGTCCTCTCCCACCGTCCCACCACCTGCCCTCTTGATCCCATTCCTTCCCCCCTCTTCCAGTCCATTGCTATGGACATCCTCCCCTTTGTCTCCAATGTCATTAACTCCTCTCTTTCCTCTGGCTCTGTCCCCTCTTCCCTCAAATGTGCTCATGTTGTCCCCCTCCTCAAAAAACCCTCCCTGAATCCTGCTGTTATTTCAAACTACTGACCTGTCTCTCTCCTCCCATTCCTTTCCAAAATGTTAGAGCAGGCTGTCTATAACCAACTGTCTCCTCATCTCCTACAGAATTACCCACTTGATCCCAACCAATCTGGGTTCAGAGCAGGCCACTCCACAGAGACCGCTCTCCTTGCTGTCACTGAGGCTCTTCATGGGGCTAAGTCCCAATCCCTTAGCTCAGCCCTACTCCTCCTCGACCTGTCGGTGGCATTCGACACCGTGGACCACCGGATCCTGCTCTCATCTCTCGTCGAGATGGGAATCTCTGGATCTGCGTTGACATGGTTTGAGTCCTACCTGGCTGACCGGTCCTACCAGGTGGCCTGGAGAGGATCCCTGTCCTCTCCCAACACCCTCTCTACCGGAGTTCCGCAGGGCTCGGTGCTAGGCCCCGTCCTATTTTCTCTGTACACCAAGTCACTTGGCTCTGTTATTTCTGCTCATGGTTTTTCCTATCACTGTTATGCTGATGACACCCAACTGTTCCTCTCCTTCTCTCCATCTGATACCCAGGTCCCGGCACGGATCTCTTCATGCCTGGCTGACATCTCCGCATGGATGTCCACCCACCACCTGAAGCTGAACCTGCGGAAGACAGAGCTGCTCTTCCTCCCAGCGAAGGGCTCCCCGATGATTGATGTGTCAATCACCGTGGAAGGCTCCATAGTGTCTCTGTCCCAGTCAGCCAGGAGTCTTGGGGTAACCCTGGACAACCAGCTGTGCTTCTCGAGCCATATTGCAGCGATCACTCGGTCCTGCCGTTTCTCCCTCCACAACATCCGGAGGATCTGACCGTTCCTCACCCAAGAGGCCACTCAACTCCTGGTCCAGGCCTTGGTGATCTCACGTCTGGACTACTGCAATTCCTTTCTGGCAGGCCTTCCGGCCTGCGCCATCAAGCCACTGCAAGTAGTCCAGAATGCTGCCGCTGGCCTGGTGTTCAACCAGCCGAAGTTCACCCACGTCACCCCTCTACTCTCCTCTCTGCACTGGCTCCCCATCGCAGCACGCATCAGATTCACGTCACTGGTGCTTGCTTTTCAAGCGGCCAGAGGTACTGCTCCCCCATACCTCCAGTCACTCATCACTCCCTACACACCTCCCAGACCCCTCCGCTCCGCCTCCTCTGGTAAACTGACTGTCCCTTCCCTCCGGGTGCCTGGCAGCCGCTCCTCGCGGTCTCGCCTCTTCTCTGTCCTGATCCCTCGTTGGTGGAACGACCTCCCGCAATCGCTCAGGACCGCAGAGTCACTTGCAATCTTCTGCAAGAGACTCAAAACCCACCTCTTCAGACTCCACTACCACTGAACTCTGTCCATCTAGGTAAATTGTCTTCACCACTGTTTACTTGTTCAACACTATACTCCCAAAAAAAAAAAAAAAAAAAAAAAATGTCACCAACCTTTTCCTTCCCGGTGTTACAGTTATGGTACGTAGATGCCTGCAATGATGTCTATTGCTGTATTCCTGCACTGATCTCGTGCGCTAACTATGATTGTTCCTACCATGTATTAATGCACATCTTGTAAGTCGCTCTGGATAAGAGCGTCTGCCAAATGCTTAAAATGTAAAAGTAAGACCCGTTTGTTCTTCATTTACTCAGTTTCATTCGCGAAGACAAAATAAGGAACATATTTAGGGTTGCCTGATATCCCATGCGGAACCCTACGCGATTCACGCAGTGAAGTAATACGGATCCTTGACTACGTCTGTGTCTGTGACAGAAATGCGCTAGAATTCGAGAAAATGAAGCAAATAAAGTTATAATTCTAAGAAAAACTCTGGGTTTCCATTACCGGATTTGCATTGAAAGGAGTGCCATTTTTTAATATAACATGGCTATATTTTCTACATTTTAGTTAACAATAAAATGGGGTAAATAAATTATAATCAGACTAGGATGCAGACAATCACACAATCTCTGAAAATACCTTTCATTTGATACTAAGTTCATCTATGTGCCTCTCATACTTGAAAAGTTTTTAATTTATAAAATGTATCATTTATAAAATTATATGCATATGCACTGGGATGGAATGTTTAGGAAAAGGGGGGTGGAGCAGAAGGGGTATTAAAGACATCAAAATAGAATTTGTCTTTAGCAGGCCATATTTTTGTAAAGACACTTATTTAAGTGGTGATTAGTATGTTTAAATGAATGTTTGGGATGGGAACTGTTCAGCTAGAAATCTCAGTCACCATCGACAAGGGGAAATATTGCTAACAAGCTAACCTTGGATTGTAGCTGTGACGCCAATAAAACATGTTACTTGCTGGTTATCTAGCTACATGTATCTCATTGGTCAGTGTTAGTTGTATTGCTCGCTAACACTAGCTGTTCCCCCACCTGGTAGAGGACTGCCCTGACACTGTCGTTGCTGGCATCGGTGTCCACGATGAAGGGCTTGGATTGGTCAAGGATCACCAGGACTGGAACTGTGATGAGGGCCCTGCGGAGCCGGTCAAAAGCATCCTGGCTGGAGGGAGACCACTGGAACTGCTGTGCCTTCTCTGTCAGCTGATGCAGGGGATGAGCAATGTCCACAACCCCCACAATGAATCGTGAGTAGTAGGACGCTAGGCTCAGGAAGTCAAGAAGGATGTCGTCTAAGTCAACCACACATGCAGAAGCTAGAACTTGCTGCAGGACTTTTTCCATTAAGCGCTCAAGCCAGGGGCTGTTGGATGGTTGGATGATGCCTGCTGCTGCCATCTCACAGATCTTTGACACAGATCTGCTTCCTCCAATTTGGCAAGGGGAAGGTGTCATGCTTGCTGATGGATAGGGATGACTGTCCCCATCTCAATGTGCTGGATCCCTGTGTATTGCAAACAGGCACTGGAACTCAGCCAAGAGAGCATGTAGCTGGTTACGCTCACTTGTGCTGATCCACAAACTGCTGCGCTGGAACAATTGGTCCACAGCTTCAGGCACCTCCTCTTTCGCTGACACTCTGCTTGGCTGTGGTTGGAGTCACCTGACTGCTCGCTGACTGTGCTTTGACACAGGCCGGAGTAGTTAGTGCCTGCTGACCAGGATCATGTTTGCCGTTGTGTTGATGATTGCCCCAGCAGCGGAGAGTGCGTCAAGGCCCAGGATGCAGGGGTTGGAGATGGTGGCCCGGCCCGGAAAAAGTTCCATCAGTAAACCCACTAACTAGGGTAGGCCCAGACAAAATGTGACACCGAGATTGAAGACGAAATGAGTTTAGTCCCTAAGAAAGGGGCTGCACGTCAATTGTGTGGGGTTACTTTGGTTACAAACGAGTTGACAAACACCAGAAACAAGGCTTGTTCTGTAATTACTCTAACAAAGTAATCCCGGCAGCAGGCGGGAATATGTCTAATCTGTTCCATCTTTTGAGGAGTTATCAAAAGAGTATGAAGAATGTATGGCAAAAAAGAGAGGCAGAGGCAAGCAAAAACTCATATGCAGATGTGAAACGGCAGCCATAATATATATATGCATTTTTGTATTTGTTTATTCAAAGTGCAAATATTATACTTGAAATTATGTTTGAAAATGTACCGCACATACAAACATTAAATGTTACATGAAATTGAATATCTGTATATACTCAACTTATTATCGGCCAGCTCTGGTGTGCATCTTGTGCAAGACTGTGTGGAGTGCCAGAGTGCTTGTGATAGCTAGTCGATCACAGCATTGTCAAAGAAATCAATTAGGCATGGCTTCACTCAGTTTAGCCTGTAAGTAAAAGATGCTGCCATTCCATTCAAGTTTGAACATTTAGACCAGATTGACACAACACAAACTGATGAATAATTATTAGCCACTGCCATCGGTAAATTTGATTTTATTGGCCGATAAACCAATTGCAGTCAACATTATCACAATACTCAGGTGCCGATTGCATATACATTGCAATTCTGTAAGTATTGTGATTCTATAAGTTTATTCGATATAAGATTCGATATTACGATTGTTTGCGATTAAAAAATTTTTTTTTTTTAACTGGGCCATGGAAAACAGTTGATCATACTTCCAAAGACAATGCATATCATAAGTCAGTTTTATTTCAGGCCTCCACACAGAAACTGAGCAGTATCAGTATAGGCAGGGCAGCCAATAGAGATCAAATGTATGAAAATGTTTCCCAAAATATGTACGCAACAGTATGTAGTGCATCTTGAACATGAAGTAAACGATGCAGGACAGCATAAGGAATGAAACCAAAATCCTATTATTAAATAGAGCCCCTGAAAACTGAACACAGCCTGTACTAATGTGTGCCTTTAAGTTAACAGTCTTCACATATGAAATGTTTTTAGTCAGCACAGCGTTAAAAAAATAAGCCATTAATTTACTCCTGACTTGACCTCGTTGTAGATCTTGGGCAGGGCTGTCTGAAAGAGCAGTCTTTTCTATAAAATGTGTTTTCTGATTTTATAATGTTATAATGTAGCCAATTACACCTGCTACTTTTAGGTCAATCCCTCCCTCATAGTTTGCTGTCATATCCCTGTGACTGGTAGTGACAAAGGCGAAGTATCGTCTGAGACGTCATGCTGTTGACCTTAACTCCGGCACCCCAGAGCAGCAATTGTTTTTGTTCAGCTCAGACTTACCTAACCACATCAGCTGCTAAACTGATTCAATTACATACATTCAGGCATTTTATTATTTGCTCAGCTCATGAAAAGGTGGTATAGGGTGCTATCCCACTAGAATTTGAATATAGTTGATGTAAGGCTTGTTAATTCCCAACATGGTAGCAGCCAAAAATACAAGTATGGTAGTGTGACTAGAGGAATTATTTTAACTCTTTATCCTATAGCTGCGCATAGCATGCGGCCTCTCAGGCCATGTCCACAGTAATGCAGATACATTTCAAAATGTTTTCTGTCCACACTAGCATTTTCACAATGTTTTCGAAAAGTTGGTCATCCACACTCACACACCAAAAACGCTTACATTTCTTTAATGGGCATGTGCAGGAAACCTGAGGCAGCAACAGAGTAGGATTACGCCATCTTCAATGCACTGTGTTTATAAGCACGAAGAAGCAGTGTTCTAGTTATGTAGTTAAAATTCTTAAGTAATTTAAGATTCTCAAAATTTCCAAATCACGAGACAAACAGAAAATCTGAAGACAAAAGCAAAGCGCTTCATTTCTTACATAGGAATTCTGCTTGTATATTATACAAAGCTATGTTTAACTCCAATATACTAGTGTTTATTTATGGCCTGACATTTTAAGGTCATTCATGTTTGCAATGAGTACAATTTGAACAAACGTTTTTTGTAAAAATTAATTGAGTGAAAATACATCACAACTAAACGGATGTGTTAACATTTCACCAGTATATTTCTACATTCACATGTTATTTGTGTTAAACAAAAGTTTGCACAAAAAGTATTCCAGGAAAAATATATTGAAAAATTTGAATATTAGAAGGTATTTTTTCCAACATTCTGTATTTGTGGACTGTTCTTTGTTGTCATTCAAGTTCAAAAAGATGGTTGAAAATAAACAACAACATAAGAAAGGATGTCATTGTCTTGTCATTTTTAAAGTTGAAAAAAAGTGTTCAACTTATAGTTTCAAATTCACATTTAGTGTAACATTTTGTAGTTGTCCAGGCTAGCAAATAGACAGTTTTGTGCCATTCTGAAGTTAAAAAAATGTTCTGTTACGATGTTTAGACATTCAATTGATTAGTCGACTAATTAGTCGTACGAAATAAAAAAAATAAAAATTAAAAAAAATTCTCCACGTAGCATGAGACACCTTGATTCGCCCCACAGTTCAACATTTTTGTCAGTAGAATAATCCATTCTGGAGGCTGCGTGTATGGCAGTGACAGTCCTTCACTCTTAACATTGCTAGGCCTATATATGTTCTCTTTAAATGATATTACGCAATTAAGGTAATAGTAATGTTGTGAATAATTCTTCAAAACTAATAAAAGTATAGTAACATTTTATAACAAATGTGTTTTGCTAATTGTATGGTTTATATATTTATAACTAACACATGTAACACCCCCTTTCATGTAGCCTATATTGTATCCTTCTTGTTTTAGGCACATGAATGTGCATTTTAGTTGTAGCCTAAGATTTGCCTACAGTTAAGATTAGTGATATAGGCATACTTTAATTACTAATTTCGATATAACCTAAGAACATAACGTGAAAGAAAAAATCTGGAGTATGGCAGCATTTTGTTTTAGTCGCGGATGATCAAAAAAAAGTGGAATGTAAACTTTGCAAGTGTGTTTTCCAAGGCAGGGTTCATCGTTAATAAAACAAGGAGCAGCCTTTTGCCCAAAAATGTGGACAAGCTAGTGTTCCTGTGCCATAATATGAAACGACTGGGGAAGTAGGCCATCGCATGGTCTCCGAGTTATTTTCGATAGGTTATAGCCACTTTATGTTCAGCTTTAGGCTACAATTTAAGACATTAGGCTATGTGTGATCATTCGTTTGTTAGCCTATTTTTTTGCGAAAGAGATTTTAAATCCCAATGAGACCAACCTGGTTAATTAAATAAAACATAGCCTACGCATTAGAATGTGTTATGGTTGTAGTCAAGTAAAAGCATCAGCCTATGATGTGGCCATACCCCAACTTCACAAGCGCAACAGAATAATCTACAAGGGCAGCATGAGCTTGGAACGGAGAGGTTTTTTCTTTCTTTCAGGTAATCTTGAACTCCGGCTCCATAAAGTCATTAGCCTATTGTTCCTCATTTGTGTCATTCACTTAAGAAAATTATAAAACACGAGACAAGTGCAGTGTGCATATAGTTGTATTTATTCAAACAAATAGGGTGTGTCATAGAAAAAAAGTTTAGACCAATTGACCAATCAAAAAAAACGGACGACTGTTGGTCGACCAAGATTTGTGTTTAGTTGGGGACAGCCCTACATATTTCATGGATCAATACATTTTGTCAGTACATTTCTCACTCTTCTCCCATTTGTAACGCCATTGTCCTCACCTAGATCCATTAAACAGCAGCTGTGAATATAAAGTGCTTTGTCTCTTACGTAGGAATGATGCTTGTACATTATACGAAGCTATGTTTAACTCAAAAAAGCTATCAAATTAGATAGTAGAGAGAACAGCACATACACAACTTTGCCCATCATGTTGATTGTTTTGGCCACAGTCTGGATCACATGACAATCATACGTCAGCATTTTTGAAAGCCTCCATCTTTCCCATCTACTACAATGCGAAACCAGCATTTCCAAAGTTATCCACTTGGGAGAGCATATTCGAAAAGGTCTGTTTTCGGTGACAAAAACACCGTCTTAATGTGGATGGAAGGGCAAAGCGGAGAAAAAAATATGTGTTTTCAAATTTATCCACAGTAACTGTTGTGACGGCCCGTGCTTATCACATTTTAGCTTGGGGGCTTGACCTGAGGCACTCAGACACCCTTGGGCTACAGTTTCACAATACGTCTTGTACAACCTCAATCTGGGTGTGGTCCCAGTATTGGTATTGCATCCCAATGTTATTTGTCTGATAATAAGAAGGTCATAGGAGCTTATCCATTCTGGTTTCATTCACAAGGAAAATGACTGATTGTGTAAATAAATAAATAAATTTCCCCCTCAAGCAAATGTTCTTTATACTGCAAAGAAGAATGCTCATGCGATCACAACATTTTGTTAAGTGAAAGAATTTAGTGAGTTAAGACCTTACTGGTCCAGTTTTTCTGTGTTTAGCCATGTGTCTGTCATGGATGGCTGTGGCCATGCTCAGTGTTCTGGCAGAATGGGCTGAAAGACAGCCAGCCTTGGGCTGCAGTTTCACAACCTGTCTTGTACAACCTAAATCTGGACATGCTGCCAGTATTGGTATCACATCCCTGTTATCCATCTGCTAATAAGGTCACAGTTACTTCTTTTTTTGTACTTCTTTCACTCAGGCATCTCAGCCCAACCCCTCCCAACAGCATTTTGCAACAGAGAACAAAGACAGTAAAACTTATTTCTATGTTCCTAATAAACAATATTTAGCAATTGATTATATTTTATTCTACAACTAATTATACTTTTTTCTGCTTCCACAATCCCCCCTCTTGTGCTATTATTTTACCAATCAGCACAACCATCTAACAATCCTTGTATAGGCACCCCATTAAAGGGGATCACACCTAGTGGTATTCCCCTCTTGGCGGTGTGTAGGATGTGCCTGCACACCCAGCAGCTGCTTTGGTTTTGTTTTTCTGTGTAAAAATATGTTATGGCTAGGTATGTGTTAATACCATGGCACCCTAATTGATGTGTGTGTGCATCAAGATGGAGCTGTGAGGCATATTCAGTTATCATGGGGCCCAAGAGTGATATCATTATTCTCAAAATCACCAAGGTGAGATGGAGCCTGCTTCCATTTACCTTTAGCTTTTCTCTTGACATATTCCCAGGTAGCTATATACCAATCCCACAGGCTTACTGTTACAATGGTCTGAATCTCTCTTTTACCAAACATATTGCATACAGTTTACCAATATTGATATAACAGATAAGAGAATATAAGTAACATAAAACCATATAACAGTTTTCCCATATCTGGGTCCATATAACTATGTATTTTTCTTGCCTTCCGGTATAGATTCAGTAGTTTATTTTCTTCTTGAGCTGGTCCTAGGAGGGAGAGGTTACTAGCACATCACCTCCCTCAGCTCCGAAATATGCTGATGCTAGCTGCCAGCAGGTCTGAATAGACAGCCTGAAACCTTTCTTCTGGGTAAACAGGTGGCCCTCCTTTTATGGATCAGGGCCCGGCACATTTTTTGCACTGTGAGGCATCCAGGTGGGTCGGCCTTTACACTTTACTGCTGAATGGGTGATGAGCAGGATCTGGAACGGGCCTTTCCAACGTGGCTCCAGTGGTCCCCTTTTGGTGAAGTTGTTGATAAGCACCCAGTCATCTGACTCCAGGGGGTGTCCAGTGTAGTTGTAAGGGGGTTTCTGGGCCTCCTTTACCTGTGAATGTACATTTTGTTAGCGCCATACAATACTTTATCATTGTGTCATCCATTAGATGCCTGTCCATGTCTCTGACTGATAAAGGAGGTGATGCAGGCTGGGCACCCTGTGAGGATCTTGTGGGGGGTGAGGCCTCTTTTCCTTGCTGGGGTGGACCTCATTGACATGAGGGCTAGCGGTAGAACGTTCTGAGACAATTTTTTCTAATTTGGATTTCAGAATCCCATTGTGTCGCTCCACTATTCCTGATAACTGTGAGTGGAACAGTGTGTAAAATCTCTGCTTTATCTGAAGTGCATGATACAGTTCTTTCATCACTTTTCTAGTATGTGTGTATTACCATGTCACTGTCAATACTCTCACATATTTCAACCCTTGGGCAGTTTTCTTTAGCTAAAGGTCTTGCTACAGTAAGTGGGCCTTTGCCACTTTGCCAGTATGGCCTTTGATTATAGAGCCTTGACATGTTCAAAGGAAATTAGAATAGGCAATGGGGCAGGTGAAATGAGATACAGATTTTTCCATGGAGGAGTGAGAGAAGCAGCTGCCTTTGCAGTCAAATCTGCATGGCTGTTTCCTCTCGAGACTGAGGCAGATTTGATGACCGCTAGCTGTGAAGGTAGGAGAATAGCATCCAGTAAGTCTTGTATATGTATGGCTTTTAGAATATGTGTGCCTGCTGATGTAAGATAACATTTATGTGACTATATAGATAAAAAATAATGTACAAAACCCCATTCGTATCTGGAGCCTGTGTAGATGGTGCATGTTTTTCAATCTACTCATTTACAGGTCTCTGTGAGAGCTATCAGGTTTTCTACCTGGGTTGAAGTTCCTGGGGCTAAAGGGGCAGGAAGCAATGTTTCCATATCTGAAAACACTGCAAATCCTGTGCATCAGACGCAGTCCTCCACTGAGAATGAGGTCAGGGTTTTGCAGGGGTATATCAGTGAGATCAGGCCTAGGTTTCAAATAAACTGCAACAACATCATCGCAATTATGAGGTTGACCATCTTCTTCAGTGGGAAGGAGAATAGCCTGTGTTTAGAGTGGGGCAACGCATGGTCTCAATTCCTTCTGACATTAACATAACCTCCCAGTCATTGTAGATGCTGTTGCTACTTGAGTTCTGTTTTCAATAATTAGGACTAAATGTGGACTAAAACTGTGAGGGTGTCCTATAACTAGGGCCACATAAACTTAAATTGCAAAGCGGCTATTTTACATGCTCTGATACACAAGGGGCATAGTTGCTGCTACTGGATCCAATTTTCTACTAAAGTAAGCCAAGGGGCATTGTCTACCACCATGTTCCTATGTCAGGACTGATTTAGCAAAACCTTCCTTTTCATAATACAGAGAGAACAGCTTCTCATAATCAGGCAAACCCAATACTGGGGCTGAACACAAAGCCTTTTTAAGGGCTGTTAAACTGGCTAGGTCCATTTCTGACAGCTTCATTGGCTCTGGTGTCTCTAACTTAGTGAGGGTTTCCAATGGGGCAGAGAGTGAGTAGTCTGGTATCCACTGTTTACAGAAACCAGCCATTCATAAAAAGGAGTGGACTTGTTTCTTTGTAGTAGAAAGTGGTGCTTCCTGTATGGCTCTCAAGCAATTACTAGGGAGACTGCGAGTACCCTGAGAGATATTATGACCTAAATATAGAACGTGTTGCTCTACTGCGTCCAATTTATTTTTAGAGGCCATATGGCCTTTTTCAACCAGTGCTGTTAGAATGTGAACAGGTTCACTTCTGCTGCTTGCTTTGGGTCAGCTGCCAACAGTATATCATCCATGTAAAGCATCACGGCAGATCCTTTGGAAAGGGAGACATCTATGAACACTTTCCTTAAGGCTGCACAAAATAGAGATGGACTTTCATAGTAACCCTGTGGCAGTGCCGTCCATGTGAAACGTTATGAACCTACTGTTAAATAAATACTGACTGTCTGGATGAATTGGAACTGAAAAGAAAGTGCTACACAAGTCTATTACTGAGAACCATTTAGCTGTGGGTGGGATGCTAGAGAGTATAGCAAAGTTTACGCAAAGAGCAAATCGTATACTTAAATTCGTAATCGTATACTTACGTAAATTATGTTTGAAACCTTATAGCACATACAAACATTGAATGTTAAATAAAGTTGTGTTTGAATATCTGTATATACTCTGCTTTTCTCCGCATCCAAATTATCATTTCAATAAACGATAATTTGCCCAGCTCTAGCATGCATCTTGTGCAAGACTGCATGGAATGCTCATGATAGCTAGTCAATCAGCATTGTCTGAGGAGTAAATTAGGTGTGGTTTCAGTCAGTTTAGCCTGTAAATAAAAGATGCTGCTGTTCCATTCATGTGTGAACATTTAGACCAGATTGATTTAGATCAGATTGATGCAACACAAAATTATCTGCCATTGGTAAATTTGATTTTATCGGCCAATAAGCCGATTGCAGTCAACAAGGCAAATGTCGGTCGATACCGATAGTCCACTGATATATGGGTGCACCCCTACACCTAGCACCTTTGGTCTAAGATTGATGATTTTGATGGATGAATGGTGATGTGCATAGGTGCTACACTTGCAATTAGGCCTACCTAATTTGCATGGGTTGACCAGCGACTGGAAGAGGTAGATTAAAGGTCCACACTGTCCTGAGGGCCAAATGAGGTTACCTGGGTCTGTTCTTCCATTTCAATCATGGAGTCAGCCCAGTACTGTGCTATGGGAGCCTGCTGGTGAGGTACATTTAGAAACATGCCTTCTGGTGTACAATTAACCCCCTGAGGTCGACGGGAGCGGCGCCGCTCCCAGCAGCAATAAAAGTATATTACTATTTCTAACTTCGCGATATTTTATCATACACACGCGACAAAAACATTGACAGAAACCTTAGAATCGCGACTTTCCGATTTGAGCACTGGCAAATCAAATGGGATTTTTTAAATTAGGTTAATTAGACCAAAAGTAAACCTTGCCTTTTACTCTTTTTTACCTGGTAGTAACGTCCCCCTTCTATTGACATGGTAACTAGGTGCGAGTTTCGGGGAGGTGTGGGGAGGGGCGTGGGGCCATGTGTGAAAACGCCGGCGTAAACACATAAACTGTCCCGACAATTTGAAGCAAGATTTTATACAGACATACAATTTTATTCAAGATGGAAAGATTTTCTGCGCTGCAGTGTTTGAGAGTATTGATGAAAAGCGACGAAGACAATAACTGACGAAGAGTAAGTAACTATATTTGATTTGCCATGTTATCAAATACTCGTATATATATTCAATATATGAATTCCGCGTCTTGTGACTACATATTCCGCGTGTTGCAACGTAACAAATTGCAATATGCACACAAGACCTATGGAAGAATACTTTTCAAACAGCCTAAAATGTTATTTATTTCGCTTGTTTTCAAATACTTGTGAAAATATATGAATTCCGCGTCTTGTGACGCCAAACATATTCCGCGTGTTAGTAACTTAATCTAAATCCCTAACGTTAGTAGATTAGTTGGTTAGTACTATACACATCTACCTAATATATACAAAGTGCAATCTAGAAAGTAAGAAGGAAGAAAACGAGATAATAAGCGAAGGCGGAAAACCCCCGAAAAGTAGGCTATACTCCCGAAGTGCATGACAAGACAAGGAGTGGATCTCGAAATAAACGGAACAAGGACAGACAGGGAGCAGAACGTGACAGAACAGGGAAAATGCAATACTGGATAAAGAATAATGAATAAGGACTGAATGAAAAATAAACAAAGACCAAAAACAACAGAACAGGAACTCAGAATATAACACTGATGGCCCAGTGAGATGGCCCATCTGACAGATCGTAGAGGTGTGGACAATGAATAATGAATATTCAGGTTTTTAGCATTTAGCCCTCCCACAGCCTGAAATAAATGTGACCAGTTCTGATAAAAACAGGTTTTTAGCTATTTAGATCTCAGATGTGCTAAACTGTTTTCACACCCTTACATAACCAAGACCTTGATTAACAAACGCACATTGGCAAAACAATTCGTCACTATAGTTTAGTGTGTGCTTTCACAACTTTTGTGACAGCAGAAAAATTTACTATTTTTAACTTGTGTGTTTGTAGATCTATTTACAAGCTGCATATGATACTGACCAAACTATTGATGGCATACAAATGTAGCTGTGATTGTCCTTCAAATAAAAATATCAAACACTTTGGAGTAAGTGTGTGTTAAATTGATGAAATTGAGATAAATATCAGACCATGCCAAAATCTAAAAACATCTAAAAGCTTAGCACGGACCTCAGAGGGTTAAGTGTGGCATTCATTTTACACAGCATATCACTTCCTAACACACTAATTTGACTTTGTGGTGTGAGTAGCAACAGATGCTTTATTGTAAGTGGGCCTATTGAACACTACTGGTTTGGTTTCCTTATGGTACACTGGTGTCCCTGCTATACCTATTGTAGATACAGTTTTCCTGTTAGAAAGGACAATACTGGATACTGCATGGGAACTATTCAACCTCCCACTGCAATATCTAACATGGGTTCAGTTGCATCTAATTTGAATGAGGGCGAAACAAGTCTGCTCTTTTTTTTAACCTAAAGGCGTCTTTCTACCTGCTTTCTATACTACCAGAGTGAGATGAGCCATCTGCAAGTTAACTAAGTTAGTTTGAGTGGCTTCCTTTTATTCTGTGCATGCTCCTCAGCATGCATGAAAATGGGTTCCATTTCTCCTAAAGTCTTTCTCTGCCAACCTGGGCTGATTTTTAAACTATCCAACAATCTCTGTTATTATTTGATTACCCAATCTAAAATGTCTCTCAGTGACAGTAAAAAATATTATTATGAGATAAACACTGGTACCGCATTCTATCTAAAACAGTGCTTATTTATTATTATGTATTCCATTTTTGTGGTTATACCTTATTTTACACAGACATTCTGTGTTTTTATCACCTTCCCTTACACACAACAAACATCATTTAAGGACCTTGTACCCGAGCATCCTTTCCAGCTTGGCTTTACTGTGCTTTTTTGGCAAGCCTTTCGCCTTTTTTTTCTGAGGTCATTCAGTTAGCCTGTACTGGTCATCAGACCCAAGTGGCCCAGAGATCTCTTATAGCAGGCCCCTGATATTTCTGTATGCATTAATCATCTGTATGCATAAAACCTTCATTTCTTTTCTTTTTTTATAAAGATTTTGTTTCTGATATTATCCCATTTTCTCCCAATTTAGTAGCCAATTACATCCTTTATTTTTCAAGTCAACCCCCCCTAGTAATGTAAGGTCACTGCCATAGTCCTGCGACTGGTAGTGATGATGGTAGTCTCCTCCGAGACAGCACTAGCTAGGCCGTCGACCATAACCCGATACTACAGGGCCACTCCTGTGCGCAGCAAATGTCCTGTTGGCTTCCTTCCCCCCTCCCTGGGGCGGACAGCCAATCACCACCCCTGGTGGCACTCTTGGCCACAGCTGACTCTGACGAAATGGGGAATCGAACCGCGGTCGCCGTGGCCAGCGTTGAACGTTGTAACCACTGGATCACGTGGTAGGCCCCAAAACCTTCATTTCTACTTCACTCTGACCCTTTTAATCATTAGTTTTCCTGGTAAAGCGTTTACTGCATTTACATAAATTGATTCACTCTGTCTCCAATACTATTCATTATTCCTCTTTCAAATGAATTTTCCTTAGTATACTAATATCCTCTGTTTCTGATCTCTCCTGGGTTACATTAAGTGTAGACTGTGAGACACTCAACATCAACCAATCTCCTCTGTCAGGGAACAACCAATCACCACCATATAGGGATTTTTTTAAAAGGTCCCTTACCTTCTTATTTAGGTGCCATGCTCAGTATCCTGGCAGAATGGGCTGAAAGATTTAGCCTGTTATGAACATTTGATTACTCTGGAGATACCAGCACAGTGTCATGCCAGCATTTGTGTTAGCCTTGCTCAGCTCAGAGTAGGGGGAAAAGGTCAAGTCAGGAGGTGGTTGTACCTTGTGCCAGCACCTCCCAAACCCCTGTCAACTTTAATACTGTTAGCAAGGCCTTCTATGATCAGGAAACAGACGACTTGCTCTGCTGTGCGTTATGAGTCAGGGGCATCGCATTGTCACATTATAATTGTATAGGTCCCATCCATATAGAGCCATATGGACACACAGCAGAGATGGCACAGCCAGCAGCTGGGGACAATGATTTATCAGAAATCGCACTGTGTGCATCTTGTCAGTTGCTACGGTCACAGGAACCAACCAACAAATTACTGGCGCCAACGGCTGCCCCGTTGATGGCATAGCACCATACCAAATCATATTTTAGTGTACTTTGCAAGCAAAGGCCCAGTACTTTCAGAGAAAAAAAGGCTGCCATTACCAGGGAAATGGCTGGTAAACAGATTGCATTCTATTTCTAGACACAATGTGAGAAGCTTTTGGGATTCTCACAGGCTCAGAATGTTATGCTTGTTAAATGCAGAATTTGCCAGTCTGGTGATTTGATTGGCCTTTTATTTAATTTGTTTATTTATTTACTAACTAACGTCTGTGTTGTCTTCATTTCAACAGGCAGGTCAAGGGGATGTTAGGACGACAGGTGGGAATATTCTAGGTAAACTAATGTTTTTGTTGTTTTTCCCACTATGTTTCTGTGCTATACACATTTCTCACATTTCTGTGGTGATGGTCCTTGGGAGATGGATGTTTAAGCATGCACCCTTTAATCTAGCAGCTGTGTGTGTGACCATACCAACATTTGTTGCCAGAGCCTCTATTGATTCCAGAAGTCAAACTTTCAAACCAGCCATTATTCAACAGCATTCAGTGCCATTTTAGCTCATGAAAAGCAAATGTCTGGGACTTAATTGGGGAATGTCTGGTATAGGCTGGTTTTAAGAGACATCAGACATTTAAGAGACATTGATCCCTAGCGCAAACTATGATTGTTCTTACCTTGTATTAATGCACATCTTGTAAGTCGCTCTGGATAAGAGCGTCTGCTAAATGCTTAAAATGCAGTTCTCTGTGGCTCAGTTGGTAGAGCACAGCGTTGGCAACGCTAAGGTTGTGGGTTCAATCCCCACTGGGGCCACATACACTGAAAATGTATACATTCACTACTGTAAGTGGCTTTGGATAAAAGCGTCTGCTAAATGGCGTATATTAATGTAAAATGTATTATCTATATTATATAATATAAAACCAGCCGTTTGATAAGCAAGCACCAGTGATGCATGCTGCAATGGGGAGCCAGTGCAGAGAGGAGAGTAGAGGGGTGACATGGGTGAACTTTGGTTGATTGAACACCAGTCATGCGGCAGCATTCCGTTGCAGTGGCTTGATGGCACAGGCCAGTAGGCCTGCCAGCAAGGAATTGCAGTAGTCCAGATGTGAGATCACCAGGGCCTGGACCAGGATTTGTGTGGCCTCTTAGGTGAGGAAGGGTCGGATCCTCTGGATGTTATGGAGGGAGAATCAGCAGGGCCGGGTGATCGCTGCGATGTGGCCCGAGAAGCACAGCTGATCATCCAGGGTCATTCCAAGACTCCTGGGCCGGAGACACTATGGAGCCGTCCACAGTGATTGAAGCATCAGTCATCGGGGAGCCCTTCCCTGGGAAGAGCAGCTCCATCTTCCCCAGGTTCAGCTTCAGGTGTTGGGTGGACATGCCAACATTTAGTGAGGCATTTGGGATCTCCACAACACATTTATTTTGGACAGATGCTCTTGAAGGTACTGTAAAACTCTTTTACTTTGGTAAACATTTCAACAGGTGAAATATGCCAGTTTAAAAAGGGCTTTGGATCCAAAACCCAAAGACCAGAGAAGTATGCATTATGGGACCGAGCAGAGCATGGGACTTCAGTAAGCACAGGGAGAGAAAGGTGTATATGCATGGGTTTGGCCGCTGTATTTTTCCCACATAAACACCTAGAAACATTATATATGCTTTAACAGTGCATTATTATTATGTTGTATTGATATTTATAAGTCAGTGATGGTGCAAGTTGGCACCATAGTTGTTTGATCAGCAGAATGCTTCTTTGGTGATAAAAGCCCAAGTTTGAGTGTGTCTGCACGTTTATTTTTGTGTGTGTGTGAGGTCTCCGCTCACCACTCTGATGCACCAATCCCACCCTAGTATGCATACAGTTGAATATTCCACTTGCAGTACCATGTTGAAAGAGCTTGGTTGGCCTCCCGCATGGTCTAGTGGTTTCAACGTCCGACACTGGCCACGGCGACAAGGGTTTGATTCCCCGTTGCGCCAGAGTCGGCTCTGGTCGGAAGTGCCATCCGGGAACCAATTGGCTGTCCGCCCATCCGGGAGGGAAGCCAACACACACAGTTCGTTGCGCACAGGAATGGTTCTGGGGTACCGGAATTACAGTCGACGGCAAGACGAGTGCTGTCTCGGAGGAACATAAGAATACATAATGATGAGAACGGGCAGTTCAGCCCATCTTGGCTCATCATGTCCTAATCTAAAGAGCATCTAGTACTACATCTAGCCTGGACTTGAATAGCCCGAGCGTTTCTACCTCTACTACCTGACCTGGCAAGCTGTTCCAGGCATTGACAACTCTCTGTGTAAAGAAAACTTCCTAATATCTGTGCGGAATTTGCCTTGAACTAATTTCCACCTGTGGCCTCTTGTTCTGCTGACCCTACTTATCTTAAAAATCTTTGGTATTTTACTTTGTTAATCCCTTTTAGGAATTTAAAACCTCAATCAAATCCCCCTAAGTCTCCGTTTGCTAAGTTTAAATAGATTGAGTGCCTTAGGTCTATCATCATAACTTTTACCTTCATACCAGGTATCAGTTTAGTTGCCCTTCTTGGACTTTTTCAAGAGCTTCAATATCTTTCTTGTAGTGCGGTGCCCAGAACTGCACACAGTATTCTAAGTGCGGTCTGACAAAGGCGTTATATAACATTAATATAACCTCCTTTGATTTATACTCAATACTTTTTGCTATGTATCCCAGCATCCTGTTGGCTTTTTTTTCACTGCCGTAGCACACTGCTTTGATGCAGATAGGCTTTGATCAACTACAACTCCTAAATCCTTTTCAAATTGAACACCTACTAACTTTTCTCCTCCCATAAAATACTCCTGTCTAATGTTTTTATTTCCCACATGCATAACTTTACATTTAGCAATATTGAACGTCATCTGCCATGTATCTGCCCATTTTTGGATTTTGTTTAAATAATCTTGGATTACTTTAGTCGATTCCAAACTGTTTGCCAAACCCCCAAGTTTAGTATCATCTGCAAATGTAACTATATTGCTACTAATGTCCATATCCAGATCATTTATGTAAATAAGGAAGAGCAGAGGTTCCAGCACCGATCCCTGCAGGACACCACTGCCCACAGCACCGAGGTCAGATTCGGCCCCACCTACTGTTACTCTTTGTATTCGCCCTTGCAGCCAATTTTTAACCCACTGTGAAACTACTCCTACAATTCCTACTGATTTCATTTTAGCAATGAGCCTCTCATGTGGTACCTTGACAAATGCTTTCTGAAAGTCCAAATATATAACATCATAAGCCTGGTTCAGGTCAACACACTTTGTAGCCTCTTCGAAAAAGTCCAGGAGGTTTGTTAGGCATGACCTCCTTTGAGAAATCCATGTTGGGCTCTCCCTTAACCCTTTGATACATAAGCCCTCCACACCCCCTCTAATGCATAACATGGGTCAAAAATGACCCGTCATCAATAAAGACATACTATAATAATAATTTAATAATAATTTTGTTAAAATAATGATTTTAGCAGTGATTTGGTCTACACAAGAATCCATTGATATTTGAAATATGTTTTTTTGTTACTTTTCAGCACATATACACCCATGGCCAAAAGTTTTGAGAATGACACAAATATTAATTTTCACAAAGTCTGCTGCCTCAGTTTTTATGATGGCAATTTGCATATACTCCAGAATGTTATGAAGAGTGATCAGATGAATTGCAAAGTCCTCTTTTGCCATGAAAATGAACTTAATCCCCAAAAAACATTTACACTGCATTTCAGCCCTGCCACAAAAGGAATAGCTGACCATGTCAGTGATTCTCTCGTTAACACAGGTGAGAGTGTTGATGAGGACAAGGCTGGAGATCACTCTGTCATGCTGATTGAGTTAGAATAACAGACTGGAAGCTGGGTGGTGCTTGAAATCATTGTTCTTCCTCTGTTAACCATGGTTACCTGCAAGGAAACACGTGCAGTCATCATTGCTTTGCACCAAAAGGGCTTCACAGGCAAGGATATTGCTGCTAGTAAAATTGTACCTAAATCAACCATTTATCGGATAATCAAGAACTTCAAGGAGAGAGGTTCAATTGTTGTGAAGAAGGCTTCAGGGCGCCCAAGAAAGTCCAGCAAGTGCCAGGACCGTCTCCTAAAGTTGATTCAGCTGTGCGATCGGGGCACCACCAGTGCAGAGCTTGCTCAGGAATGGCAGCAGGCAGGTGTGAGTGCATCTGCATGCACAGTGAGGCGAAGACTTTTGGAGGATGGCCTGGTGTCAAGAAGGGCAGCAAAGAAGCCACTTCTCTCCAGGAAAAACATCAGGGACAGACTGATATTCTGCAAAAGGTACAGGGATTGGACTGCTGAGGACTGGGGTAAAGTAATTTCCTCTGATGAATCCCCTTTCCGATTATTTGGGGCATTCGGAAAAAAGCTTGTCCGGAGAAGAAAAGGTGAGCGCTACCATCAGTCCTGTGTCATGCCAACAGGAAAGCATCTTGAGACCATTCATGTGTGGGGTTGCTTCTCAGCCAAGGGAGTGGGCTCACTCACAATTTTGCCTAAGAACACAGCCATGAATAAAGATTGGTACTGCATGAGGTCTTGAAAAAGAAGGGTCAACACTGCAAATATTGACTCTTTGCATAAACTTAATGTAATTGTCAATAGAAGCCTTTGACACTTTGAAATGCTTGTAATTATACTTCAGTATACCATAGTAACATCTGACAAAAAGATCTAAAAACACTGAAGCAGCAAACTTTGTGAAAACCAATACTTGTGTCATTCTCAAAACCTTTGGCCACGGCTGTACACATCTGATAACTGTCCATTTTCAGAAGCACAAAGATCAAAGGTTCCTTATCAAAAACAAGTTACCTGGATTGCTGAGTGATAAAATACATTTATTCCAAAGATACAGCAAATAAACACTCAAGTGTGCATAAACGTACTTAGGAAATGAATGCATTTTTGACCCATGTTATGCATTAGAGGGGTAGTAATACAAAAACAATTTTTATTCAAAAAAGTAAGAAAGGAAATATCAAAATAAAGATTTGTGATTATCAAAAACAAGTTAATTGAGGAATACCTGGATTGCTGAATGATGAAATTCATTTTTTGCAAAGATATAGAAAATAAACTCTCCACCGGGTCATTTTTGACCCAGGTTATGCATCAAAGGGTTAAAATACTATTATTTTTCAAGAATGATTCCAACTTATCCCTAATAATACATTCCAGCATTTTACATGCGATGCAAGTTAAACTGACAGGCCTATAGTTCCCTGGGTCAGTACGGCCATCTGGTATTTCTCCAGTGATTATGGATTGACTGAAAATATCTGTCAATGGTTTATCTATAATTTCCCCAAGTTCTTTGAGTACTCTGGGATATATGCCATCCGGGCCTGCTGCCTTATTTGTCTTAGGTTTTTGTAGTTTTTGTAGTACTTCTACATCCCTTATCTCAAAGTCCTCCAAAACATTCTGTACCTTGTCTATACATTTAGGCATATTTATAACCTCTTCTCTAGTAAAGCTCTCCACAAAGTAACTGTTTAGTGTGTTTGCAATGTCCTTATTATTATAAACCAAAGTTCCTTCCTTATTCTTAATGCACTTAACCTCATCTTTAACTTTCCTTTTTTTACTACAATATTGAAAAAACTTCTTAGGATTACTTTTTGCATCTTGGGAATTTTTTATTTCAAACCGCCTTTTAGCTGATCTTATTAACTTTTTAACCTTAGCCCGCATATTACAATAATCTAACTTGTGTCTCTCTGAGTTATCCTTTTTATATACTCTGTACAGTCGTTTCTTTTGCCTCAAAATCACCCGTAAAGATTTAGTCATGTTTTTTCATCCTATTTTTCCTTACTTTGGGGATGAATTTACACTGTACATCTACAATAACCCTTTTAAATATAGTCAATTTTTCGTTCACAGTTCTGCAATCTAGAAGTTTTACCCAATCTATATTACTTAAATTCTCTCTCATTTTATTAAAGTCAGCTCGTCTAAAATTTAAAATTCAAGAGTTAGAGGAGGCTGTCTTAACTTGCCAAAAAATATCAAAAATAACTGCACTGTGGTCACTTGCCCCTATTGGTTCTCCTACCTCTGTGCTGCAAATTCTATCAGGATTGTTACACAAAACCAGATCCAGTATTGATTTCCCTCTCGTAGGCTGAGTAACAGACTGTACCAAAAAGCAGTCATTGACCATATCTAAAAACTCCTCTTCATATTTGCCCTGACCTGTCACTATCTCCCAATTGATAGAGGGGTAATTGAAGTCGCTTTATGTTATCAAAGAGCGTACTATTTATCTTACTGTCTGAAGCTGGAGGTCTATAACATACTCCTATATTAAGGCCCTTCTCACGATCTCCCAATAATCTAATCCAGATGTCCTCACAAGAAACTCATGAGTTTATACCTGGAATTTCCTGCACATTAAGATAGTCTTTCACATAAAGGGCCACTCCCCCTCCTCTTTTATTAGTTCTATCCTTCATAAACAATTTGTTCCCCTCTACATTATATTCCTCCCCATCCGCTGCACCAAGCCATGTCTCTGTAATCCCAACAATGTCATAACCCCCATTCAACATGACAGTCTCCAGTTCCAGTTTTATACTTCTCACATTTAAACACATGAGCTTCATAGCCTTACTCACACTTACATTGTCCTTCCCCTCCACACCTGAGTGTGACGAACCACCTCTATTCACATTATGATAAAATAAATCTTTATTAATGATATCCTCAGATTTATTATACTCAGCCCTGGTATCTTCCATCTGGGCAGTCTGTACCCCCCTATCCATAATACTACTACTACTACTTTCCCTCCTTCCCCCCCAGTCCCTAGTTTAAATATTCCTCCGCTACCCTAAGCATATGCTAGCCCAATGCATCTGTACTCCTCCGGTTCAAGTGTAACCCGTCCCGCTTGTACAGGTCACCCCTGTTCCAAAAGGAGTCCCAGTGCTCCATAAACCTGTACCCCTCTTTCCCGCACCAGGTTTGTAGCCACGTGTTAAACCTCCATATAAAATTCTGCTAGCACGTGGTACTGGCAGAATTTCAGAGAAGACCACCGTGGAGGTTCTGCCCCTTAACTTTGTTCCTAATTCTATAAATTTGTCCTGCAGAACCTCAAACCTACCTTTACCTATGTCATTGGTTCCAACATGGACCATGACCACTGGATCCACCCCTGCTCTGGCCAGGAGGTTGTCCGCGTGTTCCAGGAGATCTCCAACCTGAGCACCAGGCAGGCAACATGCCATGTGAGATTCCTTTTCCCGCGAACAGACTATACTGTCTACACTTTTAATAATTGAATCCCCCACTACAATTAACTCCCTTTTCCTGGGTGGCATGGCCGCCAGGGTGCCCTGGGGCTCATCAGTCCTCCCGCTCACAGAGGGCTGGGCCAGATCCTCTTCCTGCAAGGGCTGGAATCGGTTGGACACCACAATCTCTGGAGATGCCACCCCTGCATGTGCGCGCCCTTTTCTACGCTGGGGCCCTACCGTCACCCAACTCTCTCTCCCTACCTGCTCTAGAGTCTCCCCCCTACCCCGCTTTGGCGTGCAGGCTAACTCTCTAATGGGCGTACTAATTAGTTCCTGGAACTCTACAGGTTCTGCAGGGCAGTCGAGACCAGCAAGTTGGGCTTCGAGATCAAGGATCTTGCTCTCGAGATGCTTTACAAGCTGGCATCTGTCGCATATGAAACACTCCTGGATGCCTTCTTCCAGAAACGCAATCATCCTACAACACTCACACTGCACTGCCGGTGGCCACATTTTCACCCCTGAATATACCTACTGCTGAGGCAGCACTTTGCCTTTGTCACTGCCGATCACAGGACTACAGCAGCAAACTATGAGGGATGGGGGATTGACCTAAGCACAGTGGATAATTGGCTACCAAATTGGGAGAAAAATGGGGTAAAATCTGAAAAATGTAATTATTTTAAAAATAGAAAGAGCTTGGTTGTGTCTTAGCCCTCTTCATCCTGCATGCATCTGGTCCCCAAATCATTTTCCTCCATATTGTTTTGGCTGATCGCCAATGTTTACGCTTGTGCTCTCACCGATTGTGGTCCCCTTCAAAACACTGGACTCCTGTATTTTTATAATGTTTATTGAAAGGTACTTTTCAGTGAGGTCACATTAAACTTCATAGTTTAGTTGGACTCTTTTTAATGCGTCTGTTTGGCTTATCTTTAATTGCTGCAGAATTTTCCATTGACTCAATTGCTTACGTAGCATTCAAACTTGGAACCATGTTTCTAACAAGGTGCAGAAGACTAAGACTTTTTCAGTTGGGAAAACAACAATTCTGTGACGCATAAATAGTACTTGCAGAAGAAAAACAGTTATGGCATTAGGACCTCTTAAATGGTTGCACAAGCTAGCAAGTTGTGTGCATCAGCAAGGTGGCTTACATAGGTTTCTTAGGCAGGTTGAGGGTGTGTTCTGCCAGTGTTGGTTTTGTACTGCATATGTTCATGTGATTTAAGACCTGGTCAAATGTGGACTCTGGCCCTCTTCTACTTCAGTTAGACTCTGGGCTTCCATTGCAGTGGTAGAGTGACTAGATTCAAAACCAAATGTGCCTCACCACCACCACCTGCTGCCTACTCTACCTCTATACTTCCCCACCTCTTCTCGTAGAAACCCACAATTGTAGTGGCTCTGATCAAACTATTACTGCGTTCTTGTGACAGGAGGTGATGGTAGGATTACTGTGCATTAGTCATCTTGTGTGGCGTCTTTTCTTTACAATCCCCAGGGTTAATAAATGTGTGCTTTTGCGCAGAGTGGAATCCTTATTTACTCCGCTGAGCTTGCGTTGATCTCTACCAGTGGTTCAATAGTCTGTCCCATCCATGTCATGTCTGTTACACCAAAGTAAGTATTTCAGGGTTCCCCCAAGGTAGACTTTGCTCTTACTGGCTGTCACAAAAATGTATCTTTATTTCTACCTGAAAGTCTATCTTTGCGTTAATTCCAACAGTCTCTAAATTGGCCGGATTATCCTTAAAACAAAATGGAATTGAACAGGTTTAACCGAAAAGCAAGAAGCCCTTTCTGAACAGTAGGTAACCTTGGCTGATCTCTGCTGACCCTTATCCTTTTCAGGCAGGACAGGTATCACTCTCAAAACCACATCCCTCCAGATCAGTTCACTCATTCACTTGAACAGAGGGATTGAACAGAGATGGTGAGACAACATGTTATTTGCTCAGGGCTTCATTTTGTATTTATTTTGTATTGGTTAGGCACATAATGAACAAATCATGTCAACATTAATTTGAGAACAGAGTTTGTTATGGCTTTTACAAGGATACTCAATTGATTGTTAAAAAGAGCATTGACTGGAACACTCCTAATCCAAGTGAGTTTATGGTAGGGTGTAAGTAAAAATTTTGTATTCAATTGGAATGCTAGAGAAACATCCACAGGGGACATCCAGACACTAATTAACTCAGTGGGATGCTGCAGGTCAGAGTGGCCAGGCAAACAAAGGCTTTTCGCGCCACAACTTCAAAAGAACATCTGTTCTTTTGTGACGTTTCCCCCACTGCATGAAACCTTATTCCCATTAGTTTATGACCTTTGGAGAATTGCAGAAACACCCTGTTCTATCTTCATGTTGCCCCATAGCTCCTATTACCTGTAGGTTAATGCCCCATTACCTCCCTCTTGTAACTGTTCCTTCCCTTTCCGTTGTGTTGGTTACAAATATCAATTTTAATTTGAAGGCGGGTCTCCATGCAGCTGTTTGTAATTAAAGCTTTAATACTGTTTAAATAAATTCTCTATGATCCTACTGAGTTTTAAGTTCCACGACAGTAGGCTGGTTTATTCGCTAATTGGCAGCATTAGAATGGAAAGGAGCTAGCACCAGAGACTGGCATTGCTGTCACCTTGTTTTTGCAGGACGCAGATAAATGTTAATAGGCCAGTCAGGGAGCTCTTTGATACCAGCTTCCAGTTGTGGAGGAAGAAATTTGTATCGAGTTGGGATGCTAGACCACATCCACAGGGGTGGACGGTAGACACTAATTAATTCAGTGTGACACAGAAGTCAGAGACAAAAGGCTTTTTGCGCCACAACTTCAAAGGAACATTTGTTCGTTTGTAACGTTTCCCCTATGGCAGGAAACCTCCTTCCCATTGGTTTAAGACCCTGGGAGGGCTGTTCTAACAACCTGTTATATCTTCATGTTAGCCCATAGCTCCATTTACCTGTAAGTTAACGCCCTGTTACTTCCCCCTTGTGATTGTTCCCTCCCCTTCCGTTGTGTTGGATATAAATATCCATTTGAATTTGAAGGCGGGAGGTTTGCTGTCCTGCGTGACACGGGTCTCCGTGCAGCTGCTCGTAATTAAAGCTTTAATACTGTTTAAAGGAATTCTCTCTGATCCTGCTGAGTTTTAATTTCCACGACACAGTCATTATGCTCTCCGATGAACATCCAGAAGTGACTTCCCCTGATTTAGACTCTATTGTGTCTGTTTTTAAAGTGGTGAAGTTGTTTGCTTTGCAAGGGCATGTTGGCCAGTCTTGGCCTGCCTGAACTTTTTGGCTTGATAAAATCCTGTGGAATATGTTGGAAGGCTGGAAGGGGGTGGGGATCATTGGGGATCAATGCTTTTTGTGGATAAAATATATTTCCCATTGATTGAGTGTATAGGTGTCCACATATCCAATGTAAATGTTTTTTTAGAGCCAAAGTAGCCAGATCCATTGCATTTCACGTTAATGTTAATCGGATGTAATTCAGCTTTTACAGAAAGTGGTGACACAATTGTAAGGGCACCTAGGATTGATCTCTTGTGGGGGGTATCAGTTCATCGCCTCACTTTAATTAAATATGTACAGCATACCCAACTTGAATCTTGACATTAATTTTCATTTCAATGATAGAAATATTTTTAAATGAAGGGGGAGGTACTTACTCTTGATGAACCAAGCACACACCAAGAGACCTCATAAGATTGATTTATAAATGTTTGGCATTTAGGTTTCATTTTCTCTCAGGACAACTGGAACACTGAATACCTTCATTGTACATTTTGTTTCTACCTCAATTACTTTTTTTAGTGCTTGTGAAACCATTTATTTTTGGTATTAGGTCAGTTTTCTCTGATTAGCTATGACATAGGGACTCATCTAGGATCAAAACTAAGCTCTTAGTGTCAAAAACATTTCAGTCAGACAAAAGGCATCTTAATCACATCCTGTTGTAATTATTATTTTTAAGTCTGTGTCAAACAAACCTCTATCAGTATCAGTTTCATGTCCGTTTTTCCATGTTGACCTATTTCTTTTATAGCATTTAATTTTCCAGCAAACAATCAACTTGAGATTGTGGCAAACTCAGTTGTGAGTTGGAAAAATTCACACTGGGCTTGAGGTAGAAACATGCATTATCTTCATTTGGCACACAAAAAAAGTTTGAACATTTCCAGGGAAAATCACGACGCCCCCATCAGTGTTATAAGATTTGGTGTTGCAAAACAGTGTGGTTGAGGTGTTGTAATCAGGAAAACCAGGAGGCATACTGAAGTCAGCCCTTGTAGATTTACAGTGCTCTCAAGAATTCTTGGCACCCTTGGTGAAGATGAGCAAAAAATGCTATGCAATGCCTTTGTTGTTCATCAGCTTGATCTTAAACTCAAGCTGATGGCTTTGGATCATTGTCCTGCTGGAATATCCAACCACAACCCAGTTTTAGCCTCCTGACAGAAGCAGCCAGATTTTGATCTAAAATCTTCTGGTACTTGATGGAGTCCATGATGTCATCGCTCTTTTTACAGGTGTTGCCAAAAAGCTATATTGTTAGCCCATCCGACCATAGAACCCAGTTCCACTCAAACGATCCTCCTCACTGTGCATGGGAGAAAATACACCTGTATCTTCTTCCAGGCAGGTTCATCACAGCTCGTTATTTTAAATGTATTGCTCTAATAGTGGAGATGGGTATTGTCAGTCGTGTAGCCATTTTTTTAATAGCCATTGCCTGATTTATGAAGATTAACAACCTTTTGTCTCATTTCATTTGTGTATTCTCTTTTCTTCCCCATGTTGATGGATGACTAAGCGAGCTTAGCCTGTGGATGACCCCTTAAGAGTTCATAAAGACTCTGATTAATTTTAAAATAAAACATCAATGGGAATATACTTAATTTAGATTTTGTTCATAAGAATTTCTAATGAAATTTAACTTTAATTTTCAATTATTGGCACGTTTTTGAGAAAAAACATTTTTTTTTTGATAAGCACTGTAAATCCTCTAATTTATCCAATTTCATACCCTTTTATGAAGGACAATATGTCACTGGATTTTTTCTGCCCAACTGGGGGATTGTGAAATAAACCAGCACAAGATTGAATATTGTAATATAAATGTGCCAACAAATAAACACACCAGTATTTCAGTCTGTTGCCGTTGCTTTTCTTTCACACTGGCATCGAGATGTTCATTTAGATACTTTAGTAGGGTTGAGTGAACCTTAGTCTTGTAATACCATTGAGTAGAGTGTGAGGTAAAGTTCAGGTGCAGGGAGGCTTCAGGGTGTTGTGGTGGTAGAGCCTTTTCCATCAAACAGATCTATGTGACAGCGAGATGCAGCCTAGAAAGAACTAGACTGCCAAACTCAGGTTGACCCATCTTGGCCATTGCTACCAAAAAACGAGACCATTAATTTTCCTTGGAAGCATCATTTGGTTCCACCATAACAGGGCTGGAGCTTTGACAGATTTTTACTACCCCAGCAGATGTTACTATTCTGGGCAGCCTTCATTTCCCAAATTTTACTAATTGCATGCTTGGTTTTATTGAAGCCATTCAGGATTGGTACCTCGTTCAATGGAAGAACAGTGTCCGATCAGATTTGAACTGGTAACCTAGCAGTTCCCTCATCACTATGACACCCCTCATCCCATCAAGGGCAGAGTAAACGCAGGTAGTTATTGCAACCAGTGCACTACACCAGGTGATTTCACTGATTAGCTCACTCTGTCCCACATATCACAAAGGTGGCTTTAGCACTAACAGAAATAGGTAGTGTAAAGTGAAAAGCAGCAACAGCTTGGCAGGATGTTTGAGGGGAGATGTATTGCTTGCACTGAATTGACAGGTGGTTTCATTCAGCACAAATATACATGGGTATTCCGAATTTGAAGATATGGCTAAAATTTTACAAAACGTTGCCCAGATTCTTTAGTATTGCACATTTGGGAAACAAATGTGTGGTGGAAGTATAGAAGGTCTACATAGGAACCGAGATCTTAATTTTTGGGTCTCTTTGATTAACAAGATTAACCTAAATTATGCTATGTGCCAAATGCTCTGCAAAATATATTTTTTACAGGCTTACTTGTGTCATGGGGAAAAAAACTCACTAGGATCAGATTGGATTTCTTAAACAGTATTAAAAGCTTTTATTACGCACAACTGCATGGAGACCCACATCTCACAGGACACAGAATCTCCCGCCTTCAGGTTTAAATGCCACATTCATAGTAATCAACCTAAAAGGGGAGGTGACCAAAATAGAAGGTGAGGGAACAGGGCGTTAACTTTATTTAAAACAGGAACAGGGTTTCACAAACAGCAAAACAGGATGGAAAATTACTGCAGTTGTAAAAGGTCGGCCCCCAACATACGATTATCCTATGGTGTGAAGGCGCAATGTAGGGACAGATGTCCTTTGATCCTTCGGTGCAAAAACCTTTTGTCTAAAGGAGAACAGGAACTGTGGCTATTTAACAATTTCAGATTTGCTCAGCATTTGAACATTATACAGACGGAACAATTTTTTTCCTTTCCTTTTCCTTTACCGGAAATTGATATGAAATTGTCAAAAACGTCCCTCAGGTTTTGCCAAATAGGCCAACTCCTTTTACAACCATGCCACATTGCCACCACAAAACTATGACAGCCGGGATGTGTATTGAATCTTTATTGTACAGAAAGGATGTAAAATCACTGAAGCTGCTGTCCTCGTCCATGTCCGAATCCTCCTCTCTGAAAGAAAAACAAAATTGGTCCTGAAGTTTTTCAACATCAATGAAGCCTACATTCATGAGATTAACTTGAGCATACTATGAAAAGCTTTCTTTAATATTACATAGGATCCAGTGCTTATGGGTAGTGAAGTTCACTGTTAAAGGACAAGCAGTATTTTGTACTTGCTTTGGGCTCCATTCCCATGAGCACCTCTGGCACTATACACAAAGTTCTGTTGTGAAAGGCACACCAGCCCAGTGGTGTGAACTTACAAACTGAAACTCTGTGGCTGCACCAGCACGAGCTTCATTACATTACATTACAAGCATTTGGCAGACGCTCTTATCCAGAGCGACATACAACAAAGTGTTAACCGTAGTCAAGAACAGTTTAGCTGAAAGCCACCCTAGTGGGAAGTACAGTTCCTAGGTGCTAGGAGCAAGTTAAACTAGGACCTTGTAGGTAAATCTGTAGCCACAATTCAAAAGGTAGCAATAAAGCAATCAATGCAGAAAATAATGCCTAAGCTTAATACAATACATAAACAAGTAGACATGTGTAAAACTAAGCAACTATGTCCCTAAGTTAACAAAAATCGGACTACGGGGAGAGGTGCACCCTGAAGAGGTGAGTCTTCAGTCGTCGCTTGAAGGTGGCCAGGGTCTCAGCTGTTCTGACTTCCACAGGAAGGTCATTCCACCATCGTGGAGCCAGAACCGACAGGAGACGTGACTGGGAAGCGCAGGTGCGGAGATGCTAGGCGTCCTGAGGTAGCAGAACGGAGTGGTCTGGCAGGTGTGTAGGGTTTGAAGATCTTGAGGAGGTATGTTGGGGCTGATCCCTTGACTGCCTGGTATGCTAGGACTAATGTCTTGAATTTGATGCGAGCTATAACAGGCAGCCAGCGGAGGGTAGTGAGCAGGGGGGTGACATGGGAGTGTCTAGGAAGGTTGTAGACCAGATGGGCTTCAGCGTTCTGGATGAGTTGCAGGGGTCTGATGGCAGATGTGGGAAGGCCAGCCAGGAGCAAGTTGCAGTAGTCCAAGCGGGACAGTACCATTGCTTGGACCAGGAGCTGGGTAGAGTACGTGGTAAGGAAGGGACGGATTCTCCTGATGTTATACAGGAAGAATCTGCACACCCGGCTTACCGCTGCAATGTTCATTGATAGGGACAGCCTGTTGTCCATCACCACACCGAGATTCTTCACACAGGGTGATGATGTCACCAAGGTGTCACCTAGTGAAATGGAGAAATCAAGGTGGGGAGAGTTTAGGACAGGAATGAAGATTAGTTCTGTTTTACCTGGGTTGAGCTTTAGGTGGTGACTGTCCATCCAGCTCTGAATGTCCCTCAGGCAAGCAGCGATGCGGGTAGAGACCTGAGTGTCTGATGGGGAGAAGGAGAGAAAAAGTTGAGTGTCATCAGCATAGCAATGGTAAGATAAGCCGTGGGCAGACATTACAGAGCTAAGGGAGCGGGTGTACAGGGAGAAGAGAAGGGGACCGAGGACTGAGCCTTGTGGAACCCCGGTGGGGAGGGAGCGAGGCGGTGATACTTTACCAGCCCAGGCAACCTGGAGGGAGCGACCGGAGAGGTAGGAATCGATCCAGGCGGGGTCTGTACCGCAGCGACGGGCAGTGATAGTGGGTGTTGGAGGAGGGGAGGGAGGATGGGGGGCAAGGGAGAGGGAGAAGGAAATAAAATTGTGATCAGATGTATGCAAGGGGGTAACCGTGAGATTGGAGCAGGGGCAGTTCCTTAGGAAGATCAGGTCTAGGAGGTTGCCTGCCTTGTGTGTTGGGGGAGAGTGTTGCAGTGTTGGTAGGAAGGCAGCAGACTGGGGGGCCTCTAGGTGGATGTTGAAGTCTCCCAGGAGGATCAGCGGGGTGCCGTCCTCAGGGAAGGAGCTGAGCAGTGTGTCTAGCTCATCGGGGAAGCATCCCAGGGGCCCTGATGGATGATAAACAACAACAATAAAGAGTTTAGTAGGATAGGTGATGGAGACAGGGTGGTATTCAAAAGAGGATATAGACAGGTTGGAGAGGGGAACAACTGAGAACTTCCATGTGGGAGAGATAAGCAAACCTGTACCACCACCACGGCCAGATGGCCGGGGGGTGTGGGAGAAGGAGTAGGCGGACGAGAGGGCAGCAGGAGTAGGGGAGTTGTCAGGGCTGATCCAGGTCTCGGTCAGGGCGAGAAACTGGAGGTACAAGAGGGAGGCATAAGCAGAAATGAAGTCGGCCTTCTGTGCGGTAGACCAACAGTTCCATAGCCCCCCTGAGATTGTGAAGCTGTCACAAAGGGTCAGGGGGGTAGGAGAGGTTGGAGAGATTCCATTGTCACAGGAGGGTGCGACGCTGGAAGTGCCTTCTGAATGGGAGAGAGCAGACCTGTTATGGGGTGCGGGCACATAATAGGAGGGAGCGAGGCAAGCGTCGCTCTGACAAAGCTAAAAGAGGGATCAAACAGCTGAGTCAAATAGCGTGATAATTACACAGATTTACTCAGGACTGCTTGCAATTCACTACAATCAAACCAACAATTGCGGATAAACTGTAGAAACTAACGAATGACAAGGCTAATCTAATTCAGTAATAGCTAGCAATTAAACACCAATAAGCTACGCAAAGTTTAGAAACTACAGATAACTAACAGAGATCAGTCAAAAACTAACGCAGCGAACTTTAGTAAACCAAAAATACTAAACACGCGGGACAGAAAACAGCAGGTCAGTTCACAAACACAGGAAAACACTTTTCTTTCAGCCTTCTTATCAGCCCCGGCTGTATGGACAAAAAAGACCATGAGACAACATCACTTTTAAAACCACACACACAAAACAGAAGAAGCAATCCATGTGACCACAACTGCTAATTTCACAGGTTGCTTTTAAAAAATCTCACAACAAAGGATTTGTCAGAGATTCTACATAAACTGGCTGTGTGACTTGTATCCCAGCAAAAGCATTTAGTTGGACATATCAGGCATCTATAAATCAGCATTGTAGATATCAATGACTGGGTGTATAAGTAGCAAATCCAATCAAACTCTACTCTTTGAGGGTGTGGAAGGGTCATTGAATAGTTTTTGATCAATTTTAGTTATGGAATTTCTATACAACTAATTTACGATGTGTTAAAATTCACAATTCATGCGATTTAAAAGGATTTCACTGTACAGTACCATTTTTACTAAAATATGAATGTGTTTGGGTTAATAAAAAAACATTTTTATACTGATTGTGGGGCAATTAGTATCTGTCCCAATACCCACACAACAAGGCTTATCCCTCTAAGGCCCCACCCATCCTGAAGATGGTGTGAATGGCTATCACTAGCTCTGCATCAGTTAGTGAATTGGAGAACTTCACATGGACTCAATGCTCCAGGAGGAAGACATGCCAGGAGAGTGTGGCTGTACTTATGGGGTGCAGCGGAGGAGTGCCTGTAAGAGTCTCTGTCGGCCTCCCCATGGGCCAGACGAGCCAGCTTCTCCCCCTCCAGGCCTGGAATGCATAAACATTCAGTTTCTAAATAAACCAGATTTACAATGCGCATGACATTTCAATTACTTAATTACTTTGAATTGTCAGAAATTCAATATTGTGTTTGCACGGACAGAAGGTTCTTTACCAATGTTCTTGGCAGCAAACACCAGTCTCCAAAGACTCATTTTGAGAAAAATGGTTTGGCGAATTGGTATATGACTAGATGAATGAGTATGAGTAGATAGGGGTAGTGGCTCCATCTGACCCCTATAGCCTAGAGTTCAGTCATGCTACTCAAACTAATGCTCATAAAGCCATATACTAGGCATGACAGCGCTTTAAGACTTGCTGAGCTATACCAATTAAGGAGGTTGGCTGTGGGGGAGCACTGTTTTTTTTTGGGTTCGTACTGATGGCAAAGGATAGGTCCACCCATCATGAAGTTCATGAAATCTTAATGTCCCATCACTATTGCATATATAAACTTGGGGGAATTCAATTAAGTATCAGTGATGAGCGGCTACAACTTAGTGGCACATTTGTCAGTGTCAAAAGGGCTTTTGTATCAAAGGGTCAGGCATCAGTCATCCACGACTTAGTCAGCAGAATCTACAGCTTGAACAGCCATCATCCATCCTAGTCATTCATACTCAGTAGTAATAATGAACAACAGCAGCATAACTGATATGCAGTTGCATCTCCTACCTCTATGATGTGTCATTTTCAGTAGCATTGTGAAATTGAACAAAACTGTTTTAGGTTTATTTGGAAGTCAGCTTTCTGGAACTTTATCAAGTGAAACCAGATGTTAGACCCCAAATGTTTTTTAACTGCTGAGAAAAAACAGTGGATCAAACCACTTTAGGTGCAAACAGAATATTTAAACACTGGAAATGATTTAAGGTAGCCAACAATGACATGACAAAGGTTTGCTGCAGTTTTTGGGACTGTTGCATCACAAACACAGGTAACCACTGTGACAAACAACTGGAGCTACATTTTGTTCTGTAGGCTTTCAACAGTGGGTCCCACTGAGGAACAGTGGGGGAGAACAGCTCACCCTTGAGCCTGGGTCGTGCGGTCTCGGGGCGGGTCTGGCGGCGCAGGGTGGTGGGCACAATTTCAGGAGGCAGGTGTAGGAAGTCCCTCAAGTACTGGATGCCGTCGTTGGTGAGGTACCAGTAGAAGTGGCACCAGGCGAACTGCTCCTTGACATATCCGCAGGACTTCAGGGACTGGTGAATACAGAGAAGCCATCAGAGCCAACGGACAGACACCACTTAAAATGGATTTGCAAAACACTAAACCAGATTCAGAAAGTACATTACATTAGCGCTCCTCATGGGCCCATTTAAACCAGAACACCTAGGACATGGCCTCAATGGTTGCAGGTCCAAAATTATGGCAGGACAGGACATTTATCATAAATATTAGCACATTTGTTTTTGTTTCAAACTGAGCTAAGGGAAGAATGTCTGTTACCCTGCAATTTCCGTCAAATTTGAATTGAATTTGAATTTCCATCAAATAGTCGGCACCTCAAATAAGTGAGTGTCACACAAAGCATATCGTTGGTGTCATGCAAAAAACATATCTGTAGGAGCCATTTGTCATTTTCATTTGTCAGCCAGCTCGGGGTGCTTGGCCAGATGAACATCTTTCTTTGCCACCATGACGCCCTCCTTGAAGAGGAGCTCATAGATGACAATGCGATTCTTCTTGGGCATCAACATCTAGTTACATAAAGAGGAAAATTGTCAATATCTGTTTGACAATGCAGCAATACAGAAAAGCATGTTATTAACTACTGGGTGGGAATAAGACCACTTCAGGTCAAGGATTGTCATTGAAAACATACTCCTGCTCACACCAAATTATAAATTATTTGAACTATGAGAGATGAAAGCCCTAAAGCCATGATTAATTACATTAACAAAGGAGTGTTCATGTTGTTTCCGAGGGCGGGACTGCTGGCAAACCTACTGCCATGCCGCGTCTTGACAGACTAGGCTAGCTGTTTGTTCGTTTGCTTTTGTTTTATTTCGCTGTATTATTTTATTCACTGATTTTAGTCATTCCTGTCACAACTAAGTAAACAATTAAGTTTAGTGTTGGCATCTTGTCGAATCCTGCTGAAGTTTGACTACTGTCAGTAACCTTTGGCTAGGCTGTTAACTAGTCAAGTCTGGGGACTTGACTTTCTCCGGCCGACTGTGCCTTCGAGCCCAGTTTTGGATCTGCCTACCTCCCTCTGTGTTCCCGTGGCTGGCTACCCGGATCCGGTGTGCTTCACCTGCCTCGTCCTACGCTCCCCAACCAGTGCTCTCTAGCCGGCTGCAAGACTCATCCTACGCTCCCCAACCAGCGATAGGATTTTCTGCACCGTTGACAAAACTGTTTTACATCCGGTTATAATAGCAATGAAACATAATTCCTGCACTCAGATTGGCTATTTTCAATGTCCACTCCCTCAGTAATAAAGGCCCACTAATTTCTGAATTCACCACTGACAATAAACTAGACATTCTCGACATGGCAGCAGCCTCAGGATTACTACCATCTAAATCAAGCTACTCCATCTGGTTTCTCATACATTGAGCAGCCCCTCTTGTGGCCGTGGAGGGGGGGTTGATGTACTCTACTGCTCCACTGTCAAAGCCACCACTGTCAGTTCCCCCCAACATTCATCCTTTGAACATTTTATTGTCAAACTGTCTGGTCCCTGCTCACTGTACATTGTAACTATCTACCACCCCCCCTACCAATTATCAGCTGTATTTCTCCCTGAATTGTCCTCCCTACTGACCACTGTCTGCATCATGTCACCAAATATGCTCCTGCTGGGTGATTTTAACATTCATATAGATCCCCCAAAATCCACTCTTTCTAATGACTTCCTCTCATTTCTGGACTGCCTGGATATTAATCAACATGTCACCCTCCCCAACCATAACAAAGCACAATCGACTTGGTTTGCTCCACCAGCCTGACTCCCCTCAATCTCATTGACTTACTACTCCCCATCTCCGATCACAAAGCTGTCCTGTTTGAGGTCCCTGCCCAAATTAAAAAGTCCAATGCACCATTACATTCCGAAAACATAACAAGAATTATAAATATAATATAAATAAGGGTATTGCACAAATACAAACCAAATTAAAAATATTTACGGTTTGTGCTGCACACTTTAAAGAAAGTGTTTATTTCTCAAAATGATGTTGTAGGTTATTCTCCAAACACCTGACTCGTCTTTCCCACGAGTCGATATAAACCCAGGCCTTTGAAACAAAAGGATCTGAACTGGACAGTGTCAAATGACAAAGTGTTAGAACAATCTTGGGAATTCATAAATCGACACTCACATTTATTTATTTATTTTCTTGTAGCTAGGGCTGCAAGATATGGGCAAAATGTCATATTGCGATCATCTTGCTACATCTTGCGATTCCGATATGCGATTGCCTCGCCCAAGAGAACACACAACTCCTGGTCCAGGCCCTGGTGATCTCGCGTCTGAACTACTGCAATTCCTTGCTGGCAGGCCTACCGGCCTGTGCCATCAAGCCACCGCAACTAGTCCAGAATGCTGCCGCTCGTCTGGTGTTCAATCAACCGAAATTCACCCACGTCACCCCTCTACTCTCCACTCTGAACTGGCTCCCCATCGCAGCACGCATCAGATTCAAATCACTGGTGCTGGCTTATCAAGCGGCTAGAGGAACTGCACCCTTACCTCGCGGTCTCAGTGCACTAATCATGTCTCTTGTGGTGTTGGGATCCTCGCTTAGAAACTCGCTGCAGGCAGAACCAACTCCGTTACACTAACAAACTATTATGAACAACTTTGAGCAATTACACCTTCAGCAAAATGCCTCCGTTTTAGGCAGCAAACTTACTATAAATACCATGTATACAAAGATAGCTAGATAGCTTGCATTACCAGCCGAACATTTTTGGGAGTATGCTAGTTGCAAGATAGTTATATACGTCGATTTGTTGTGCAGGTATTTCTTTCATGGCAACAAAAAATGAAGACAAAAAACCGCCGATTACGGAAATTAGAAACACATTGTTACACCCACAGTTGTATGGTCCTTAAAATGTAGACCCTGTGTGAACGAGCGATTTAATGCATGTCACTGTGATCTTACAATACAATGTAAATCTCGACAATTGATTAGTCCATTTCGATAAAATAATTTAACGTATATGTCTATGAGGAAAATACTTGGCCTAAAATTAAGGTTTAATTACGATTCGGAACAAGATGTTTGAAATATGAAACAGATTACACAGCCAAGTTATTCACCTACTTCTGCAACTTGCTTTGGGACCGGACCCGAAAAGGAAGAACCATGCATGTGACGCGCATTTATTTAGACGGTAAACCGTACAATGGCGACCTTATGGAGCAGGCCTACGCAATCATAGATGCCTCAGATGCCTGATAGAAAACGTAGATGCCTCATTCACACTGTTCAAATGCGTATGCACGGCTCCCAAGGCACGTCAGCGACCTGTTTTGTTCTTGCCAATCATGAAATTCTTTCAGAGGCCAAGATAACACTCTTCTGCCCTCACCACGCGTTTGCGTACGTAGTTATGCAGTGAGTTAAACGCTCTCCCAAAAAAGTGTCCAAGACAGGAGCTGACTCGAAGACTTTTAATGGAAGCGGTTTAAAACTGAAACAGCACAAAAGACATGCGTACATTATAAAAATATATTTACATGAGCATGAAATAAATGCATGAAAATAAACCAATTAGCGAATATTGATTGCTGCTAAAAGCATTACACAATGCTGTACCAACCAACATGGGCTAAGAGATGCTATAGCTATATGCTTATAAAGCAACATTAAAAATGAACCGGATACGGACACGTACGAAAATACCCCTAATTGGTATGCATATACACAGCGACAGATGCATCCAAATACTCCTATAGATAACATTCAAGTCTCCAAGGTAAATGTATACCACTTAAATATGTAGCCAGCGAAGCATGGCATGGTAGCACACTGTAGTATACAATGTCCCGCACAACAAACACAAGCAAATATACACTTAACAAATCACTAATTGTCTAAATGAAGCCCGCATAAATGTATAAAGTGCTTTTGAACAAATGTACTCACAGATTATGCTTTTTCAAGGGCATAAACAAAGATGATGGAGGAGGATTCAGATAAGCTGCCTTTCTCATTGCGATTTCCAAGAAAATGGAAGATACAAACTAAAACTTTATTAACAAGCAAAACTAAAGTAACAAAAGACAACACACATGTATCGCCACTAGAGGCCGCTGAACTGCAATAAGTTGCAGGAAGGGCGGAACACTCCCCGCCTGGCATCTGTAAGATGTCAAACTAACTGGAACTAACTGTGTCCTTTGGTAGAAGAAGGACAACCTCCAAAACAGGTCTGAGGAACAGCCTGACGATCCTCACTTCAGCCTGACGATCCTCACTGGGAAAGGTTTTTGTAACCAGCCCAACAGGCCAGTTGTTCCTCTTGGCTTGGTTGTCCCGCAGCAGGACAACATCCCCTTCCCGCAGGTTAAGCCTTTCGTTCCTCCATATACGTCGTCCTTGCAGATTGCTGATGTATTCCCGTTTCCACCGGTCCCAGAACGTGTTTGCCAGACTCTGGACCTGTCGCCACTGACGTCTAAAGAGGTCTCTATCATCAAACTGACCTGGAGCTAAAGAATGTGTGCCAACCTTCTGGGTAAGGAGAGTGGCTGGAGTGAGAATGACTGGGTTTTCTGGATCCGTGGAGACTGTGGTCAATGGCCTGCCATTAACTATCGCTGTGACCTCTGCCATGAGTGTCGTTAGAGCTTCATGCGTCAGTCTTGCAGTCCCAAGTTTGAGGAGCATGGCATCTAGGACATGGCGTGTGACCCCGATCATCCGTTCCCAGCTGCCGCCCATATGTGAGGAGTGCGGAGGGTTAAACTGCCATGTGCATCCTTGCTCTGTCAGGTAGGTCCCAACCCGATTGTTGTTGCAGCCTTTGGGGTCAATTTGGGGTTCTTTGCAGGCTCCCACAAAGTTGGTTCCGCAGTCTGATCTGAACTGCTTCACGGGCCCCCTGATGGCAAAGAAGCGCCTGAGAGCATTAATGAAATTGGAGGTATCCATAGACTCCAGTACCTCAATGTGTATTGCTCGTGAGTTCATGCATGTGAAGATGACTGCCCACCGCTTGCTGTTCTCTTGACCTCCACGTGTTCTTCGCGAGATTACAGACTAAGGACCGAACACATCGAGCCCTACATAAGTGAAGGGTGGGTCTGTGCTTAGGCGATCGGCAGGTAGATCCGCCATCTTCTGCTCTTCCTTTTTGCCACGTAACTTGCGACAGGTCACGCAGTTGTAGAGTGTGCTGCTGATGGGTCGCTTTCCCCCAATGACCCAAAATCCAGCTGCCCTTACGGCTCCTTCAGTGAAGTGCCGGCCTTGGTGGTGAACTTGTTCGTGGAAGTGCCTGATTAGCAACATGGCAACATGATGTCTGCCAGGAACAAGAACTGGGTGGGATTCGTCTGACGTGATTTGTGCTTTTGCCAGACGACCTCCAACCCTGAGGAGACCACCTGAGTCGATGAAGGGGCAGAGTTTGCTCAGTGGGCTTTGTTTGGGAACCGGCTTTCTGTCCTGGATGCAGTTAATTTCCTCTTCATAGACTTCGCTTTGCACAGTGAGAACTATTCTAGCTTTGGCCTGGTCGAGATGCTAAGGTAAGAGGCTTATTGCAGGTATGCCAGCCATAGCAAGCACTGTCTTTGGAAGCTCGGATGAATGAGTGGGCGATATGTGAGAGCTGAGAAACGGCTCTTGAGAGAGATCTCCAACTGGAGAAACGTTCAAAGCGTGCATCACCAAGCTTGTTGTCTAAAAGATGAGTGGCACAGGCAATGACTTCAGGACGTACTTCAACGTCTGTTCCAGGATCAATGAGGTCAAAGGGTTCTGCGTCTGGTTGACCCGGGTGTGAACCAGTGAGGAAGGCGGGCCCAGTTAACCAGGAGGATAGAGCAAGCTGACTGGCTGGAATCGCTCTGGTAGCATGATCGGCTGGATTTAGATCGGTGGGAACGTAGTTCCATTGGTTGGCTTGTGTGGACCGTCTGATGCGCTGTACTCAGTTATGGACATAGACGTAGAATCGTCTTGATTCATTTGATATGTAGCCGAGCACCACCTTGCTATCGGAGAAGAACTTAACATCATCCAATTCGATGTCCAGCTCCTCCAGAATGACCTCTGCCTTCTCGACCGCCAGTACAGCTGCACTAAGCTCGAGCCTAGGAATGGTGAGGTCGGGCTTTGGAGCCAGTTTCGCCTTACCAAAGATGAACCCCACTTCACTCTGTCCTTTTGCAGCTGTCACTTTGAGGTATGCGACGGCCCCTATTGCCTTGATGGATGCATCACAGAAGACACACATCTCATTCTTCTGGGCTCCAGAGAATGGCAGTGATGTGTACAGCCTGGGAATCTTCAACCCCCGAAGATCTTGCAGTGAGTTCTTCCATCTTAGCCACTCCTCCAACTTCTCTTTGGGGAGTGGTGCATCCCATTCACAGGCATCGGTGGTGAGTTCCCTCAGGATAGTGCGGCCTTGAATGCTGACAGGTGCAGCAAACCCCAGAGGGTCGAATAAGCTGTTGATGGTCGACAGCACGCCGCGTCGTGTAAAGGGCTTTTCATTGGCTGCTACGCGAAAGGTGAATGTGTCTGTAGACAGGTCCCATCCAAGCCCCAGGCTGTGTTGCATAGGAGGTGAGTCTTAGCCGATGTCGAGGTCTTGTAAACATTTGGCAAGGTCTTCTCCTGTGAAAGCTCTCATGACTTCAGTGTTGTTGGATGCAATCTTGTGCAGTCTGAGGTTGGACTGGGCCAACATGTCTTGAGCCTTTTTCAGCACATCAATGGCCTCCGTCGCGCTGGAGAATGATTTTAACCCGTCGTCCACATAGAAGTGCCGTACCACAAACCGACTTGCTTCAGCGCCAAACTCCTTTTCTCCCTCCATGGCAGTCCTCTTCAGACCGTAGATGGCTATGGCTGGTGAAGGACAATTTCCAAACACATGGACCTTCATGCAGAACTCCACAACCTTGTCGTAAAGCTGGTGTTCGCGAAACCACAAGAAGCGAAGGTAGTCACGGTGATCTTCTCTGACTAAGAAGCTATGGAACATCTGCTGGATGTCGGACATAACTGCAACTGGTTCGGTCCTGAAACGGACGAGGACCCCAAGCAGACTGTTGTTCAGGTCTGGACCCCGAAGGAGCACGTCGTTTAGAGATATGTTGTTGTGCTGTGCACTAGAGTCAAACACAACTCTAATTTGTCCTGGTTTCTGGGGGTGGTAGACTCCGAAACTTGGTAAGTACCAGCACTCTTTGTCCCTTTCCAGTGTAGGAGCTGGTTCGGCATGTCCATTGCTAAATACTTTCTTCATGAATTCCACAAAGTGGTCCCTCATCTCTGGTTTCTTCATCAGAGTCCGGCGGAGTGACATGAGGCGGTTGAAGGCTTGCTCCCGATTGTTGGGTAGACGTTGTCTGGGGATGCGGAATGGGAGAGGGGCCACCCAACTATTGCAGTCGTCTTTGGAGAACTCTTTGTTCATGATGTGGAGGAAGGTTTCGTCTTCAACTGAAGGTGCCAGTTTGTCGTCGTCGACCGAGTGGCTGAAGATGAGTCTGCCTAGCTTCTCAGGAGGATGTCTGCGTTGTTCGCCTGTGGAATTCTCTTTCACGTAGATGAAACTTTCGCACGGTCGAAGATAGCTAGGGCGTCCGTTTTCCAGGATGCTGGTCTTGAAAGTGTTCGCAGTAGGCTTGTGAGCTCCCCCGAGGCAAACGTCGCCCACGATAACCCATCCCAAGTCGAGCTGTTGGGCGTAGGGTGCATTGTGTGGCCCATTGTACTGCCGGCGGACTTTGTGAGCACGGATTATGTCCCTACCGAGAAACAAGAGGATTTCAGCTGAAGGGTCGAGCGGTGGAATTTTGGCAGCCACCCTTCTCAGATGAGGATGGTAGCTCGCAGCCCGTGGTGTAGGAATTTCTTCCCTGTTGTTAGGAATGAGGTTGCACTCGATGAGGGTAGGCAGTGGCAGGGTGACTTCGCTGTCAGCTGACTCCACCACGAAGCCACTGGCCCTTCTCCCAGTGGTGTCTGTTGTGCCAGAGCATGTCTTGAGAGTATAAGGAGAAACGTTCTCGTGGATGTCAAATATGTCAAAAAAGGCAGACCTTGCCAGTGATAAGTTGCTCTGGTCATCTAACATCGCATACATTCTCCTCTTCCTCTCAGGATGTCCCTTAGGGTAGACATTGATCAGCGTTATCTTAGAACAGGATTTACCTTGGAGGCCTTCCCCACAGACCTCAGTGCAATGTGAAGTGGCTACCTCTGCAGCCTGTTCGCCTTGCTCCCCGCCATGCTCTGTGGCAGGTGTGGCGGACCCTGTCACTGCCCAGGTGGGTGGACCGGCATGAAGAGCTGAGATGTGACGATTACTGTTGCACTCTGAACAGTGGATGTCAGCTTTACAGTCTTTAGCTTGATGGGTCGTCGAGGAGCAGCATTTGAAGCATATGAAATGCTCTTTTAGAAAGCCCTTCCGTTCGTCAAGCGGCTTTTCCCTGAAGCTCCTGCACTTTTTGAGGGAGTGTGGCTTTTTGTGGATGGGGCATTGCTTGTCTGGGTCCTCATGAGGCTTGTTTTTAGGGTCTGGGAAGGGGGAATCCCTAACTTCTGTTTTGCTGACAGAGATGGGGTTCTGAGTTCTCCCCTGCTTTGCTGGAGGCCTCTCACATCTGAGAGGTACAGCACAGGCTTGGAAGGCAAAGCTGGGGTCCATTCTCATTTCGGCGTGACTCTGTACAAACTCAACAAAGAATGAGAAAGGTGGGAATGGAATTTGGTGTTTCATTTTGTACTTTGAACCTCGGACTACCCATTGTTCTTGGAGGTTGTGTGGGAGTTTCTCCACAATGGGAGTTACCCCCCTGGATGTGTCGAGGAAGCTGAGGCCTGGTAAATAACCCTCACACTTAGTTGCTTCTACTTCAAGGAGCAGATCCGTGAGTTCCTGCAGCTGCTGGAAGTCTTTATTCTGGATTTTCGGGAAGTTTTCCAGCCTTGTGAAAAGAGATGTTTCAATGGCCTCCGGAGAGCCATAACTCTTATCTAACCGCCGCCACACCATGTTCAGACCGGCCATAGGATAGTTGACATGGACGGCTCTGACTCGTTTGACATGCTGCAGTGACTCCCCACCAAGCCACTTAGTGAGTAAGTCTAGTTCCTCGCTGGGTTTCAAGTTAAATCTATGGCATTGCAGAAGCCAGCTTTCCAGGACAGATAATTTTCTGGCCGATTGTTGAACGTCTTCAGCCCCGATATGACGAGGTCTCGGCAGGCTAAGTATGCGGCGAGGTCAGAAATATCTGATGGTCTGGGTGTGGGTGCGTGTGATGGACCCCCGACTCTAGATGAGTTGTTCGCTGCGTTGGTGTAATGTGATGGGGGGGGTTTGTGGTCTGGGGCCATCGTCTATATATATCTCTAGGAGCCGGTTGTGGCAGGCTCTGCCTGGTGCCGCAGGCCTCAGTGTTTTGAGGGGATGTGGGCTGTGAAGCATGGGTAGCCTGTGCTTCTTCATTTTCTGTTTGTTGACCGAGTGCGTCACTTTGTTGGCTGTTGAAATGTGCCTTGACATATTCACTAGTGCGCTGTAAAGACTGTTGCGTTGATGAGGGGTAGCTGGACTCTCCTATGCGTTCTTTAGCATCTAGGTCTGCAGCTGCTTCAAACACATTTGCTGCTGCTAATGCAGCTTCAGCCTCACCCTCTTCTTTAAGAGCATTTAATGTAGCATCGATGCGTGTTTTCTTTACTTCGATGCGTGCTTTCTCTACTTCAATGTGTGCTTCAATGCGTGCTTTCTCTAGTTCAATGTCTGCTTCAATGCGTGCTTTCTCTAGTTCAATGTCTGCTTTCTCTACTTCAATGTCAATTTGACGTTTTGCATAAGCCGCCTTTGTACGTGCAGCTTCGGCTTTTGCGCGGGCCTCTGTTGCAGCCATACTGATGCTAGACCCTCTAGAGCGTCGTGATGATGCTGTATTGCATTCTGACCTGACCTCCATGTCGTGAAGCTCAGTGGAGTCTGGGGGGCCCGACATAGTTGCTCTTAGCAGTGATGCAGGGTGATGTCCAGTCCACAGGAATGCTCTTGAGGAGAAGTCAATCTTTTTACTCTTCTGCCCTCACCACGCGTTTGCATACGTAGTTATGCAGCGAGTTAAACACTCTCCCAAAAAAGTGTCCAAGACAGGAGCTGACTCGAAGATTTTTAATGGAAGCGGTGTAAAACTGAAACAGCACAAAAGACATGCGTACATTATAAAAATATATTTACATGAGCATGAAATAAATGCATGAAAATAAACCAATTAGCGAATATTGATTGCTGCTAAAAGCATTACACAATGCTGTACCAACCAACATGGGATAAGAGATGTTATAACTATATGCTTATAAAGCAACATTAAAACTGAACCGGATACGGACACGTACGAAAATACCCCTAATTGGTATGAATATACACAGCGACAGATGCATCCAAATACTCCTATACATAACATTCAAGTCTCCAAGGTAAATGTATACCACTTAAATATGTAGCCAGCGAAGCATGGCATGGTAGCACACTGTAGTATACAATGTCCCGCACAACAAACACAAGCAAATATACACTTAACAAATCACTAATTGTCTAAATGAAGCCCGCATAAATGTATAAAGTGCTTTTGAACAAATGTACTCACAGATTATACTTTTTCAAGGGCATAAACAAAGATGATGGAGGAGGATTCAGATAATCTGCCTTTCTCATTGCAATTTCCAAGAAAATGGAAGAAAACTTTATTAACAAGCAAAACTAAAGTAATAAAAGACAACACACATGTATCGCCACTAGAGGCCACTGAACTGCAATAAGTTGCAGGAAGGGCAGAACAAACACTGTTTTTACAATAAATGACTAAACATAATTTGCTTTACGCCTTTCATTTATATTTGACAGGGTATCTCCAGGCTCTCCATTTGTGCCATTTATTTGATGTAATGATTTTAAGGCTGGGCAAGCACCTAACCTTTCACCTCTCTGACGAGACAAGATACGCAGCTGATTTTAAAAACTCTTAACAAAAAAAAAGCTTACGCTCTGCAGTCCAGTAGGGGTGGGCGATACCACAAAATTTGGTTTAGATCCGATACCAAGTAATACCAGGGCCAGAATAATCGATATCGATACCGACCCTTTTTATTATTTGCTGAGCAAATTGTATTATTAAGGAGCCTCCAGCTCGTTCAAAATGCGGCAGCTAGAATCCTCATTAGAACGAGATGCACCGAGCACATTACCCCTATTTTATTTACTCTGCATTTGCTTCCTATTGAGGCTAGAATTGATTTTACTTTTTTTTAACTTTTAAAGCCCTACATGGACTGACGCCGGGGTATTTGTCCGATGCGCTTCGGCCATATATTCCGGCGCGTGCCCTCCGGTCGCGGGATGCGGGGTTATTAGTTGTCCCACCCGGGACAAGAGCTCCTTTTCTATGGAATAGCCTCCCCATTTCTATTAGGGAGGCTGATTCCAGTAATGTTTTTAAATCCAGACTCAAAACATACTTATTCACTCAATTTGATGGCTGAGTTTGGCGTGCATATGCGCACGCACACACATACATACACAAAATAAATATCGGGCTGATTATAAAGTACTGTTGCTAGCAGTGAACGGACTTGCACCTTTATATCTGACCGAAATGATTGCACCCTATAAGCCATCTACTAGTCCCTATAATTTTTAAAAGCACAGCTGGTGGTAGAGCCTTCTCTTTTAGAGTTCCTCTGTTGTGGAGCGGTTTACCAAAGCATGTTAGGGATTCGGACAGTTTCAATTTTTAAGTCTAGATTAAAAACATATCTTTTCAGCCTAGCCTACTGCCAGACATAGTCTAGGTGGAGAGATGGATAAGGCCGTGCGTGCCCTAGTGTCTTATGGAGTGAGAAACTTTCCATACTTTGTCCTTGATCGGGTGTGGATGGTTTGGAACTCTCTCATGGCTGTGTGTATTCTCTGTCCCTCTATTAATAGGTATGCTGCCATAGCTTACACCTGTCGGGGCTATCTGTATGTTTCCTATGCTTGTGCTCCCCTGCTCTTACATAATGCTACTGGCTATAGCACTGATTTTTTTTCGGACTGCATGTTCTCTGCTCTGCCTCTGCCTCAGGGGCACCTGCCCCCAAGCCCTAGACCCTATGAGAAGTGTGAGCTGCCCCCATCAACCCTCACCCCCATGCCTACCCCATTCCCTGGATCTGGACCCCCTTCACATGGTTTAGCCCTCCCCACTGACTACTTAACTCAGGAGGCACAAAGTCATTCAGCCCTGAGTCACCTTGGACTGACCATGACATGGACTTTTTTGGACACACCCTGTGCCAGCCAGAAGAGGATGGGCTTCCCCCCTTTTAGTCTGGTTCCTCCCAAGGTTTCTCCTACCAAGGAGTTTTCCTTGCCACTGTTGCCTTTAGGCTTGCTTTTGGGGGGGGGTCTAGGCCTCGGTTCCCCCTTTGTTAAGCGTTTTGTGACAATTCAATTGTGAAAAGCGCTATACAAATGAATTTGATTTGATGTAGAGGACCTCCAGCAGAATCTGAACTGCAGCTGAGACAATCCTCATATGGTGTGTGCTTATGTGTGTATGTGTGTATGTGTGAACGTGTGCATGCATGCATGCGTGTGTGTGTATGGATGTCCTAGAAGATGAGGCTTGCTTTTTATTGATGTAGGTGATTTTATTGATGTAACTGACCCAGTTATGCCCATGTACCATATAAGCCCACTTGCTAATTTATTTTGAAATACCAAAAGGACAGGAAATATTAGTCATAATATGTTTCACAGCCAATGCATGAAGTTATGTGACGTTACTTTTTATTTGGAGTCAATCAAATGTTTCCTTCTTGGGTTGTGCATGATCTTGTGCTGCCACTGCATATCAGCCATATTTGAAGTCACCTCAAAAGCACTCCAAAGAACCAATTTTTTTGTAATTGTGTGAACAAACTGGGTGAGTATTGATAAGAATAGTAAAACTAAGAGATTAATTCATTAAATGATACCTTATATGATTCAATTGCTTGGTAATTAAAAGCACTATTTTGTAGTTGAACAGATTGATTTCCTGAATGTTCAGTGCTAGCATAGGACACTGGCAGAATAGTTCTGTCACAAATAGATGCAGTAGTACAACAAAAAAGCGGTTTCAGACAAAAGATATTGAAACGTTCTATCTGTTTTTATTATTTACAAAATTAACTATGTATTTCATATGGGCGTATAAGGAACATTGTCATTAAAAAGCCTGTTAGCGCATGGCTTGAACATAATACATTATTGAGATTCATTTTCTATTGACCATTGTTGTTCCTAATAAGCCTACTAAGGCCATAACCCATTGTACCGCATATTTAAAAGCTTTGAATTAATTACTTTTACTCAGAAATTGTGTTTTTCATTCAGTAAATTATATATTTTCACACATTGGGTTGACAAAGGAAAAATGATAGGGACTGCCTAAACATGACAGAAGCCAGCTGTGGGTTTCATGATGGAAAGTGTCACAATCTGGCTGTATTGGCAAAGAATTACAGAGTTGATAGGAAGCCCTGAGACAGAGAGTGAAGGACAGAGTCACGCTTGATGCACAGCCAGGGAAAAGACAATACCTTGATGCAGCAACATAGAGAGAGATTGTAGACTGGTGGTAGGCCTAGCATCAGACTGTTAGAGGGACAGTGATAAGTGTCAGGAACCCTCCAGATAGACTGCTATGACCCCAGTTGGTCTAGGGGTATTTGGGGAGGGGTGTAACAATGTTTTTAATAATAATACGGAAAAATTGGAATTTAATGATGAGATGTAGGGTGGAGAAATGGAACTGATGCAGAGGGTATGGTGCAATCAAATGTATTTACAGTGTCTATTTACATATTAACAATATATACAACTACACTTAAACACATAACAGGACACAAGACCAGGGAAAAGAGTGTTGCCAAACCGAACATAAAAGAACAAAACCAAATAAGGCTAACTAAAGGGGAAGATGGCTATCTTACTTAAACATAAAGTAAACAGAAAACAAAAGCCTTTCTACCTGCTCTAACTAACCAAACCAAAGTACAAAGGTGGCAACCACTCTCTTGTCTAATGTGTCTAACAACAATTCTTCCTAAGTGCAAATGTACAGAGGCCTCTCTCTTACCTTTCACTTACGTCTCAGGGAACATGGGGTATACAAAACAGGATTCACAAAACAACATGGAACACGAATATGCACTTCAGACAACAGTTTCATAAGCCGATCTCTCAAACAGGAAGTCATCTCCCAAACAGGAAGCAGCTGGGGTTTATATGACGGAGGGGAGCGTGTTGATTGGTGGAGGTGGGACCTTCTGATATTGCGGTAATGATGATGGACAGGTGGGAATGGCAAATGGTGTAGCTCCTCTCAGCAGCATGTAGTGGGGGGGAGACAGAGAGACACAAAAACACGTAGCACGTAACATAGACTTTAAGTTCATTAAGGAAAATATTAAAAATTGCTAAAAAGGAAATGTGAAAGAACTGTTCTCGGTGTGGTGATGGACAACAGGCTGTCCCTATCAAAGAACATCGCAGCGGTAAGCTGGGTGTGCAGATTCTTCCTGTATAACATCAGGAGAATCCTTCCCTTCCTTACCACGTACTCTACCCAGCTCCTGGTCCAAGCAATGGTACTGTCCCGCTTGGACTACTGCAACTCGCTTCTGGCTGGCCTTCCGTCATCTGCCATCAGACCCCTGCAACTCATCCAGAATGCTGCAGCCCGTCTGGTCTACAACCTTCCCAAACACTCCCATGTCACCCCCCTGCTCACTACCCTCCACTGGCTGCCTATTATAGCTCGCATCAAATTCAAAACATTGGTCATAGCATACCAGGCAGTCAAGGGATCAGCCCCAACATACCTCCTTAAGATCTTCAAATCCTACACACCTGCCAGACCACTCCGTTCCGCTACCTCAGGAAGCCTGGCACCTCCCCCCCTCCACACTTGTGCTTCCCGGTCACATTTTCTGTCGGTTCTGGATCCACGATGGTGGAATGACCTTCCCGTGGAAGTCAGAACAGCTGAGACCCTGGCCACCTTCAAGCAACGACTGAAGACTCACCTCTTCAGGTTGCACCTCTCCCTGTAGTCCAGTTATGTAAACTTATGGACGTAGCTGTTAAGTATTGCACTTATGTCTACTTGTTTAGGTATTGTATTATGTTTAGGTATAATTTTTGCTGGTATTTTCCACACTGATTGCTTTATTGCTGCTTTTGAATTGTAGCTAACAGATTTACCTACAGGGTCCTAGTTTAACTATGTGGTTGCTCCTAGCACCTGGAATTGTACTTCCCTCTAGGGTGGCTTTCAGATAAACTGTTCTTGATTACAGTTAACACTGTGTTGTATGTCGCTCTGGATAAGAGCATCTGCCAAATGCCTGTAATGTAATGTAATGTAATGTAATTATCACTGCAAAACTGTGTGACACAGAATTTGTATTTGTGTGAAAGCAGTCCCTCAGTATGCCGTGAATAATGATGGTGATGTGCTGGAAATACTGATTTTAAAGGCAAGCATTCAGATATAATGCTAAATTAGTTTTTCATTAAAACACTATTTGAAATGTCTAAACAATGAGAACTTTTAAATTAAGTTATGTATTGCGCAATATGACTACATTAAATATCAACATTTTAGAAATGCTATAATAGTAAGAAAATATTATTTGTATGCGCTTGCATGACTATGCATCGTTCTCATCACCATTTGTTTAAATGCACATACTGCAGTTTGGTGACAGATGGTTAACCAATGTTTCATAAATGTAGAGTAATTTAAGTTAGAAAAGTGTGTGCTTTGATTATATTGATTATATGATTGTATTTAAATACAGTATGCTGTTGATGCTGATATAATCAGAACTGACCAAGTAAAATGCTTGAAAGAAATCTGCCGTATAGTTCCTATTCCCCTATAAATGTGTGGAGGAAGACATTTTGTGTTGAGTTGTAAGGCTAGAACATGCACGGGAGATGCAGACACTAATTAACTCAGTGGGACACTGCAGTTTGGAGTGATCTGGTCAGAGACAGGCTTTTCGCGCCACAACTGTTCCTTTGTGACGTTTCCCCCACAGCAGGAAACCTCCTTCCCATTGGTTTAAGACCCTTGGAGGGCTGTTCTAATAACCTGTTATATCTTCATGTTGGTCCATAGCTCCAATTACCTGTAAGTTAATGCCCTGTTACTTCCCCCTTGTGATTGTTCCCTCCCCTTGGATATAAATATCCATTTGAATTTGAAGGCGGGAGATTCGCTGTCCTACATGACACGGGTCTCCATGCAGCTGTTCGTAATTAAAGCTTTAATACTGTTTAAAGAAATTATCTCTGATCCTACTGAGTTTTAATTTCCACAACAATTTTGGTGCCTTCGACCCGGGACTGCAGACACTCGACAGAACAGCCTCTCTTCCACTGACGGGGACCAGACATGCACCACTGCGCAATAGAGAGAAATGTTGGGGCCTTATTCAAAACTCATTATAGTGGCATTTGACTGTTCTCATCAGTGAAGGTGAGTAACGCAACAGAGAGTCTCGTGTTCCGCAATAACAGGGACACAGGAGAGAGTTTGTTTAAACAGTAGCCAACATGTTTGAGGAGGTTAACCGATAGTAGAGCAACTTCGACGAAAGTTTAGCTATGGTTATAGTCGGAAAAGGCGGATCATTTATTGGATTAGGTATTGAAAATGCTTAGCTGATAAACTTATTGATCAGGACTTGGTAAGCATTGATGTGAGGGAACAGTACGGTTAAAGAAACAAGCTATGGTAATAGTAGGACCGGTGGATCAATTCGGGGATTAGGTATTTAAAATATTTAGCTTCGGATACGAATGATCGCGTAAATCTGGTGATGAGGTAGGTGAAACGAACGGGCAGGTTAGGTCGAAAAGAGGTTGTTGTTGGCGTCTGTTATATCTGGGAAAGTAAAATATTCCATTGGCCTTGCGCATTGTAAAAGATAATATTTTACTTGTTGTACAACATGGAAAACTAGGCCTAGTTGGAACTCCGCGGACAAAGATATGTTCATAGGCTTTGCGTATACTGTGACTCCAGTAGCTTTAGCTTTAGCTACGCCTTAGTTACGCGTATATAGGGCCATCAAGTTATTGTCTAGTGCAGGCTTACTCAACAGGCGGCCTGCGGGCCGCATACGGCCTGTGAACCTTTATTTTGTGGCCCCCAACATGCCTGGTTATGAATGTATAATCATTATAATTAGCTTCATAGGCCATAAGGTGAACCCATGTTTCATTTCATCTCGTTCCAATCAAACCCGACTACATACTTTTTAATTCATAAAAAAGATCTATTGGTGTTGAACGAGAAAATAAATGTTCTACTCATGGAATCCTGGAGTTATTTTATAATCATTGTTTAAATTTGGTACTAGTACGTCCTGGGCATAATCAGAGTTGTGAAGCGGTTGTCACGTGATCCCGCTAGACCAATAAGGTGGCTGCTTTTTGGAACTAGCTTCCAAGATGTCTGCCTCCTTGTCGTTAACAAGCAGTAGCGAAGATGATGGAAATCCTGCCATGCACTTTTTAAATGCATTTTCCATAGACAACATCTGTATCCTGCAGTTTAGTTTAGCAGATATTGTAGGCAACTCGATCCTCTTATCTTGTTTCCAAAATTTGATTAAACATTGCTTGGTTTGGTCATACGCTACACTTCAGAGTCAGACTCATGTTTAGTGCTTTCAAAATGATATGTCGCAAGTTCAGGACTAAATAAAAGGTATCCAGGATGTTAATTTAACATTTAATCAAATTTCTGAGACAAGATAAGAGGATCGAGTTTTCAAATACGTTATATCACAGACATATGGTGAAAAAAAACGACAGCTCTTGAAAAGCCTGCATTTTTGGGGTACGGCCATAGTCTCTCGTAATCGCTCGCACAGGCACATCTAGACCGCCACTGAGTTGAATTGGAAGACCCTTTTTTTCCTTGGGTCTCAGGAGGATATTATGTGCATTATTGTTAGGCTGACAATTTGAAGCAAGATTTTATACAGACATACAATTTTATTCAAGATGGAAAGATTTTCTGCGCTGCAGTGTTTGAGAGCATTGATGGAAAGCGACGAGGACAAAACATCAAATACTCGTATATATATATTCAATATATGAATTCTGCGTCTTGTGACTACATATTCCGCGTGTTGCAATGTAACAAATTGAGAGCTAAAATGGCTGCTGCCACAAGAAGCGCTTGTCGTGAAAGGAGAAATGGTAACTCAAATATTGCTTAGCCATTTAAAATCTAAATTGTGAGTTGTTGTTTTAACTCTAAAGAGGCATGAAATCACAAAAAAAGTTTAATTGGAAGACCCTTTTTTTCCTTGGGTCTCAGGAGGATATTATGTGCATTATTGTTAGGCTGTATGACTTGTAATATGTGGCATTCCCCTGTATATCCTACTGTAGTTTGTGTTCTGTTTTAAATAAATCTTCCAAAATGAAAAAAGCATTTTTTTTTCTGTCTTCTGCATGGCTAACTGACTTGCTTACTCTGATGGCCTTAGAGAGAGAGATGGCCCATCTGACAGATCTTAGAGGTGTGGACAATGAATAATGAATATTCAGGTATTTAGCATTTAGCTCTCCCACAGCCTGAAATAAATGTGACCAGTTCTGATAAAAACAGGTTTTTAGCTATTTAGATCTCAGATGTGCTAAACTATTTTCACACCCTTACATAACCAAGACCTTGATGAACAAACGCACATTGGCAAAACAATTCGTCACTATAGTTTAGTGTGTGCTTTCACAACTTTTGTGACAGCAGAAAGATTTACTATTTTTAACTTGTGTGTTTGTAGATCTATTTACAAGCTGCAAATGATACTGACCAAACTATTGATGGCATACAAATGTAGCTGTGATTGTCCTTCAAATAAAAATATCAAACACTTTGGAGTAAGTGTGTGTTAAGTTGATGAAATTGAGATAAATATCAGACCATGCCAAAATCAAAAACCATCTCAAAGCTTAGCACGGACCTCAGAGGGTTAACGACATCATCAGGCAAATCTCAAAGCTGCAGTTGTCTGATTCAACCGTGACCAGGAGAGTAGAATTAATTTCAGACGATCTCTTATTACAGTTGCTAAAAGACATTGAAAGTGCAGAGTACTTTAGTCTAGCATTGGATGAATCCACCGACCGCAACGACATCACGCAGCTTATAGTCTGGGTGCGCTTTCTCAAAGGGGACAAATTTGCAGAGGAAATGCTGGCTTTGCTACCGTAACAGGGCAAATACGGGGAGAGGACATTTACTCTGCACTGATCAGTTTAGTTTAGCAGATATTGTAGTCAACTCGATCCTCTTATCTTGTTTCCAAAATTTGATTAAACATTGCTTGGTTTGGTCATACGCTACACTTCAGAGTCAGACTCATGTTTAGTGCTTTCAAAATGATATGTCGCAAGTTCAGGACTAAATAAAAGCTATCCAGGATGTTAATTTAACATTTAATCAAATTTCTGAGACAAGATAAGAGGATCGAGTTTTCAACTACGTTATATCACAGATATATGGTGAAAAAAACCGACAGCTCTTGAAAAGCCTGCATTTTTGGGGTACGGCCATAGTCTCTCGTAATCGCTCGCACAGGGACACAGGCACATCTAGACCGCCACTGGTAACAAATTGAGAGCTAAAATGGCTGCTGCCACAAGAAGCGCTTGTCGTGAAAGGAGAAATGGTAACTCAAATATTGCTTAGCCATTTAAAATCTAAATTGTGAGTTGTTGTTTTAACTCTAAAGAGGCATGAAATCACAAAAAAGTTTAATTGGAAGACCCTTTTTTTCCTTGGGTCTCAGGAGGATATTATGTGCATTATTGTTAGGCTGTATGACTTGTAATATGTGGCATTCCCCTGTATATCCTACTGTAGTTTGTGTTCTGTTTTAAATAAATCTTCCAAAATGAAAAAAGCATTTTTTTTTCTGTCTTCTGCATGGCTAACTGACTTGCTTACTCTGATGGCCTTAGAGAGAGATGGCCCATCTGACAGATCTTAGAGGTGTGGACAATGAATAATGAATATTCAGGTATTTAGCATTTAGCTCTCCCCACAGCCTGAAATAAATGTGACCAGTTCTGATAAAAACAGGTTTTTAGCTATTTAGATCTCAGATGTGCTAAACTATTTTCACACCCTTACATAACCAAGACCTTGATGAACAAACGCACATTGGCAAAACAATTCGTCACTATAGTTTAGTGTGTGCTTTCACAACTTTTGTGACAGCAGAAAGATTTACTATTTTTAACTTGTGTGTTTGTAGATCTATTTACAAGCTGCAAATGATACTGACCAAACTATTGATGGCATACAAATGTAGCTGTGATTGTCCTTCAAATAAAATATCAAACACTTTGGAGTAAGTGTGTGTTAAGTTGATGAAATTGAGATAAATATCAGACCATGCCAAAATCAAAAACCATCTCAAAGCTTAGCACGGACCTCAGAGGGTTAACGACATCATCAGGCAAATCTCAAAGCTGCAGTTGTCTGATTCAACCGTGACCAGGAGAGTAGAATTAATTTCAGACGATCTCTTATTACAGTTGCTAAAAGACATTGAAAGTGCAGAGTACTTTAGTCTAGCATTGGATGAATCCACCGACCGCAACGACATCACGCAGCTTATAGTCTGGGTGCGCTTTCTCAAAGGGGACAAATTTGCAGAGGAAATGCTGGCTTTGCTACCGGTAACAGGGCAAATACGGGGAGAGGACATTTACTCTGCACTGATCAGTTTAGTTTAGCAGATATTGTAGTCAACTCGATCCTCTTATCTTGTTTCCAAAATTTGATTAAACATTGCTTGGTTTGGTCATACGCTACACTTCAGAGTCAGACTCATGTTTAGTGCTTTCAAAATGATATGTCGCAAGTTCAGGACTAAATAAAAGCTATCCAGGATGTTAATTTAACATTTAATCAAATTTCTGAGACAAGATAAGAGGATCGAGTTTTCAACTACGTTATATCACAGATATATGGTGAAAAAAACCGACAGCTCTTGAAAAGCCTGCATTTTTGGGGTACGGCCATAGTCTCTCGTAATCGCTCGCACAGGGACACAGGCACATCTAGACCGCCACTGCACATGGGAATTGTAACATGCCTACAATATCTGCTAAGAGGAAGGATCAGGGTAGTAGGCTATACATATACATTTATGGGTACATATACATTTATGGGTCATGACAAAAAAACTAAACTGCAGGATACAGATGTTGTCTATGGAAAATGCATTTAAAAAGTAGGCTAGTGCCCAGGTGTGAAAACAAATCACGTTCGAGGCACTTTTTCTTAGTTCACCTTTTGCCTCTTCGTTCTTTATGGACGTGACATGCATATAGCACTGTTTATAATCCCTTTTGCGCACTTTCGGAGGACCTTTGGCAGGATTTCCATCATCTTTGCTACTGCTTGTTAACAACATGGAGGCAGACATCTTGGAAGCTAGTTCCAAAAAGCAGCCACCATATTGGTCTAGCGGGATCACATGACGGCCGCTTCACCACTCATGAACAAACTCTGATTACGCCCAGAACGTACTAGTACCGAATTTAAACACTGATTATAAAATAACTGCAGGATTCCACGAGTAGAACTTTTATTTTCTCGTTCAACACCAATAGATATTTTTTATGAAGTAAAAAGTAGTCGGGTTTGATGGGAACGAGATTCACCTTCTAGACACATTTTCGGCATTCACCTTACGGCCTATCAAAGGAACTCGAACTTGAAACCTTTTGTTTCTCTTGACAACGGGAAAGTTAACGATAGCCTATTTATCGCGAGAGCTCATCTGTCGACTCAAGGCGGCAAAATATTTTGCACCTTAATCGACGATGGCGACAAAGAAAAGAAAAGTGGATGATGAAAACAGGGTTTTCAACCCTGCGTAGGAAATAGAATTTGCTTTTGCGGAGCTACATGGGAAACCAATGTGTCTCATCTGTCAAAAAACAATTGCTGTGTCAAAGCGAGCTCATCTACAATGCCACCATGAACAGCTTCACCTCCGAGATGTCTATCCACCTGGCAGCGATCTCAGGAAACACAAAATACAAACGTTGCTAGGTGGGTTTCAAGCCCAGCAATCCATGTTCCGCAGCGTTGTTAAAAGCAGAGACAACGTTACCGAGGCCTCCTTCAAAGTCGCCTGGAATATCGCGAAAGCCAAGAAGCCAGCTACAGAGGGAGAATTTCTCAAAAATACATTTACAGACTGTGCAGAATCACTGTTTTCGGAATTTAACCCCCTGAGGTCGATGGGAGCGGTGACGCTCCCAGCAGCAATAAAAGTATATTACTATTTCTAACTTCGCGATACTTTATCATACACACGCGACAAAAACATTGACAGAAACCTTAGAATCGCGACTTTCCAATTTGAGCACTGCCAAATCAAATGGGATTTTTTTTAAATTAGGTTAATTAGACCAAAAGTAAACCTTGCTTTTACTCTGTTTTTTACCTTTTTAGTAACATCCCCCTTCTATTGACATGGTAACTAGGTGCTAGTTTCGGGGAGGTGCGTGGGGAGGGGCATGGGGCCATGTGTGAAAACGCCGGCGTAAACAACACAAACTGTCCTGACAATTTGAAGCAAGATTTTATACAGACATACAATTTTATTCAAGATGGAAAGATTTTCTGCGCTGCAGTGTTTGAGAGCATTGATGTTTTCAAATACTCGTGAAAATATATGAATTCCGCGTCTTGTGACGCTAAACATATTCTAACATAAACCTCTTCCTGAAGAGCCAAAATGGCTGCTGCCACAAGAAGCGCTTGTCGTGAAAGGAGAAATGGTAACTCAAATATTGCTTAGCCATTTAAAATCTAAATTGTGAGTTGTTGTTTTAACTCTAAAGAGGCATGAAATCAAAAAAGTTGAATTGGAAGACCCTTTTTTCCTTGGGTCTCAGGAGGATATTATGTGCATTATTGTTAGGCTGACAATTTGAAGCAAGATTTTATACAGACATACAATTTTATTCAAGATGGAAAGATTTTCTGCGCTGCGGTGTTTGAGAGCATTGATGGAAAGCGACGAGGACAAAATATCAAATACTCGTATATATATATTCAATATATGAATTCCGCGTCTTGTGACTACATATTCCGTGTGTTGCAACGTAACAAATTGAGAGCTAAAATGGCTGCTGCCACAAGAAGCGCTTTGTCGTGAAAGGAGAAATGGTAACTCAAATATTGCTTAGCCATTTAAAAATCTAAATTGTGAGTTGTTGTTTTAACTCTAAAGAGGCATGAAATCACAAAAAAAGTTTAATTGGAAGACCCTTTTTTTCCTTGGGTCTCAGGAGGATATTATGTGCATTATTGTTAGGCTGTATGACTTGTAATATGTGGCATTCCCCTGTATATCCTACTGTAGTTTGTGTTCTGTTTTAAATAAATCTTCCAAAAATGAAAAAAGCATTTTTTTCTGTCTTCTGCATGGCTCACTGACTTGCTTACTCTGATGGCCTTTGAGAGAGAGATGGCCCATCTGACAGATCTTAGAGGTGTGGACAATGAATAATGAATATTCAGGTATTTAGCATTTAGCCCTCCCACAGCCTGAAATAAATGTGACCAGTTCTGATAAAAACAGGTTTTTAGCTATTTAGATCTCAGATGTGCTAAACCATTTTCACACCCTTACATAACCAAGACCTTGATGAACAAACGCACATTGGCAAAACAATTCGTCACTATAGTTTAGTGTGTGCTTTCACAACTTTTGTGACAGCAGAAAGATTTACTATTTTTAACTTGTGTGTTTGTAGATCTATTTACAAGCTGCATATGATACTGACCAAACTATTGATGGCATACAAATGTAGCTGTGATTGTCCTTCAAATAAAAATATCAAACACTTTGGAGTAAGTGTGTGTTAAGTTGATGAAATTGAGATAAATATCAGACCATGCCAAAATCAAAAACCATCTCAAAGCTTAGCACGGACCTCAGAGGGTTAAGAACAAGGACGACATCATCAGGCAAATCTCAAAGCTGCAGTTGTCTGATTCAACCGTGACCAGGAGAGTAGAATTAATTTCAGACGATCTCTTATTACAGTTGCTAAAAGACATTGAAAGTGCAGAGTACTTTAGTCTAGCATTGGATGAATCCACCGACCGCAACGACATCACGCAGCTTATAGTCTGGGTGCGCTTTCTCAAAGGGGACAAATTTGCAGAGGAAATGCTGGCTTTGGTACCGGTAACAGGGCAAACACGGGGAGAGGACATTTACTCTGCACTGATCAGTTTTTTTCACGGACCAGGCAAAAACATCAACCTGAAAAAGCTGGTTTCTCTGACTACTGATGGGGCTCCTTCCATGGTAGGAAAGGAGAAAGGATTAATTGCTTTGCTCAGAAAATATCCTGAAATGCTGGACTTCTTCTCATATCACTGCATTTTGCACCAAGAGTAATTGTGCAGCAAGCTGAGAGGTGGAGAGCTCAAAGTGACAATGGACTCTGTGACACGAACAGTCAATTTTATTCTTGCACACGCAGTGAAACACAGACAGTTCCGTTCGTTGGTGGAAGAGTTTGAAAGTGCATACACTGACTTGGCAATGCATGCGGAGGTCAGGTGGCTTAGTCGCGGAAAGGTCCTCGATCGCTTTATGGAACTGCTACCAGCTGTGCGCACATTTTTGGAAGAGAAGGGCCGACGTGATTTACTGGCACCCCTGGAAGATGACACATTCATGCACAACGCAGCTTTTCTGACTGATGTAACGTATCATTTGAATTCACTCAATCTTAAACTTCAAGGGAAACAAAAGGTTCTGCCGATGATGCTGAATGATGTGGCTGCATTTGAAATGAAACTGAGCCTGTTTGCGCAGCAGCTTAATGAAGGAAATTTCACACACTTTCCTGTTCTACAATCCCAAGTGTCATAACCAGGTTCATTTTCACCCACCCCTTACTGCACCTACCTCACAGAGTTGAAAGAGGAGTTTTCCTCCCGATTCGCAGACGTTAAGTCCTTGAAACCCGTGTTGGCATTCAAATCAAATCAAATCAAATCAAGTTTATTTGTATAGTGCTTTTCACAACAGAATTGTCACAAAACGCTTAACAGAGGGGGAACCCAGGCCTAGACCCCACCAAAAGCAAGCCTAACGGCAACAGTGGCAAGGAAAAACTCCCTAGGTAGGGAGAAACCTTGGGAGGAACCAGACTAAAAGGGGGAGCCCATCCTCTTCTGGCCGGCACAGGGTATGTCCAAAAATACCATGTCATGGTCAGTCCAAGGTTAGTCTGAGTTAGGTAGTCAGCGGGGGGCTAAACCACGCGGAGAGGTCCAGATCCAGGAACTGGGGTTGGCGTGGGGTGAGGGTTGATGGGGGCAGCTCACACTTCTCGCAGGATCTAGGGCTCGGGGCAGGTGCCCCGAGTCAGAGGCCGAGGCAGAGAAGAGAACATGCAGTCAGAAAAAAAAAAAGTGCTATAGCCAGTAGCATTATGTAAGAGCAGGGAGCACAAGCATAGGAAATATACAGATAGCCCCAACAGGTGTAAGCTATGGCAGCATATCTATTAGGAGAGGGACAGAGAAAACACGCAGCCATGTGAGAGTTCCAAACAATCCACACCTGATCAAGGATAACCAGCATAACAGTGGTGGTAACACATTGAGGAGGTGACAGTATGGAAAGCTTCTCACTCCATAAGACACTAAGGCACGGCCTTCTCCATCTCTCCACCTAGACTATGTTTGGCAGTAAGCTAGGCTGAAAAGATATGTTTTTAATCTACACTTAAAAATTGAAACTGTGTCCGAATCCCTAACATGCCTTGGTAAACCGTTCCACAACAGAGGAGCTCTAAAAGAGAAGGCTCTACCACCAGCTGTACTTCTCAAAATTCTAGGGAGTAATAGATGGCCAACTTCTTGTGAACGAAGCAGTCGTGTCGGCTTATAGGGGGCAATCATTTCGGTCAGATATAAAGGTGCAAGTCCGTTTACTGCTTTAAAAGTTAGCAACAGTACTTTATAATCAGCCCGATATTTAATAGGAAGCCAATGTAGTGATGCTAACACTGGAGTAATGTGCTCATACTTTTTGGATCTAGTCAAAATACGTGCCGCTGTATTCTGTACTAGTTGAAGACTCTTTAGAGAGCTACTAGAGGAGCCGGAAAATAAGGCATTACAATAGTCTAGCCTCGATGCAACAAAAGCATGCATCAAGGTTTTAGCATCCTCTAATGACAGAAAGTGCCGAATTTTAGCTATGTTTCTTAGGTGAAAGAAAGCTACTCCGGAAGTGTTTTTAATATGAGTGTCAAATGTAAGGTCCTGATCAATAATAAAACCAAGGTTCTTAACCATAATACTTGATGTAACTATGCAATCACCTGCATTTAACTGCAGATCCAACTTGTTCCTTAATTTTTTGGGGCCCAAAACCATCATCTCTGTTTTATCTGAATTTAAAAGCAGGAAATTTACTGTCATCCAGTTCTTTATATCAGAGATACAAGCCTCTAATTGAGTGAGTTTAAGTATTTCACCTGGTTTCATTTATATGTACAGCTGTGTATCATCGGCATAGCAATGGAAATTTACACCATGTTTACGAATAACATTACCGAGTGGTAGCAAGTATAATGAGAACAGTAATGGTCCCAGCACTGAGCCTTGTGGAATACCATATTTAACCTGAGAGTAGTCAGAGAACTCTTGATCTAATTGCACAAATTGAAACCGGTCTAATAAGTATGATTTAAACCATGAGAGTGCCCATCCACGCAAACCAACCAGGTTTTCTAGCCTATGAAGGAGAATCTGGTGGTCAATAGTGTCAAAAGCAGCACTTATGTCAAGGAGCACTAGAATAGAAACACAACCAGTGTCCAATGCTAACAGTAAGTCATTTACAACTTTAATAAGTGCTGTCTCAAACCTGATTGTAATGTTTCATATAGATTATTCGTTTTTAGGAAAGCAGTTAATTGTTGAGCTACAGATTTCTCTAAAATTTTTGACAAAAAGGGCAGATTTGAAATGGGCCTATAGTTCTTCAGATTAACAGGATCAAGATTTGGTTTCTTTAGAAGAGGCTTGATTACTGCTACTTTTAAAGACCTAGGTACGCAACCCAATAATAGGGATGTATTTATGATATCTAACATGGGCTGGCCTAGCACAGGCAAAAGCTCTTTAATAAGCTTTGTTGGTATGGGGTCTAACAGACATGTAGATGATTTGGAGGACATAACCAGTTTACTGAATTTGTCCAGATCCAAGGGAGTGAAAAACTCAAGGGTCTCTACGCAACCCTGCTCCTGATAGCCCTGTGCTATCTCGGCAGTTGGAGTGCTAGATATTGGAGTCATTTTCATAATTTGTTCTCTGATTGTCTCAATCTTATCAGTAAACGAGTTCATAAAGTCATTTGAATTATAGTTAGAGGGATAACTGATGGAAACTGAAGACTGTTTTTTTGTCAGTTTAGCTACCGTGTTAAATATAAATCTTGGGTTGTTTTTATTCTGGTCAATTAGTTTCGAGAAGTACGATGACCTAGCTGTAGTAAGAGCGTGCTTGTATTCGATGAGGCTGTCCTTCCAAGCAGAGCGAAAAACCTCTAAATTGGTAGAGCGCCATCTGCGTTCTAATTTTCTGGAAACTTGTTTAAGGGCACGGGTATGGTCGGTAAACCAGGGTGCAAGTTTCTTCTCACTGCATTTTTTTCTTGAGGGTGTGACCGCATCAAGTGTATTCCGTAAAATGTGATTTAACGCATCAGTTTGATGATCAATTGACAAAAGGCTATTTGGGTCCTGACTTGATACTAAGGATTCGGGAAGTAAGTTTATAAATTTTGAAGCCGTCAATGAATTTATAGAGCGGCTGGAATAGTATTTAGGTTCCGATTTAATAGGAATATTTACCTGAATTTCAAAAGAAATCAAAAAGTGATCCGATAGTACAGGATTATGGGAGACACAATGATATTCTCGACATCGATACCATAGGATAAGACTAAATCTAAGGTATGATTGTGGTGGTGGGTTGGTTCAGATATATTTTGAACAAAACCGACAGAGTCAATAATAGCTGCAAAAGCCAGTCCTAAAGGGTCACTGTCATTATCAACATGTATGTTGAAATCTCCAACAATCACAACTTTATCCGCCATAGTTGCCAAGCTTGATAAAAACTCTGCAAACTCGGAGAGAAAAAACAGTATACGGTCCAGGTGGTCTATAAATAGTTATTAAGAGGAAGGATTGCACTGAGGTAACTAGATCTTTTGACCATCCAGAAAGCATAGAAAGCGATTCAAAAGAGGAGAACTTATCCCCACATTTAGGTGTAAAACAAAATTTTGTCGAAAAATCACAGCAACACCGCCCCTCTACCGGACAGACGCGGCGCTTGGCAGCTGGCATAACCATCGGGAGATGCCTCATTAAGTGCACTGTATTCGTCAGGCCTAAGCCAGGTTTCAGTGAAACTAATCAGGTCAAAACTATGGTCGGTGATTAGTTCGTTCACAAGAACTGCCTTGGGGGAAAGTGATCTAACATTTAACAATCCACATTTAAGATGCGTCTTACTACAGGCAACACTTACTGCAGGCTGAGAGGTTTTAATATAAATAAGATTGTGTACACAAATGCCACGACAGCCAGTGTGCTCAGATAGCTTTTTACTTCTAAAACCATTTCCAAAACGAGGGACAGACACAGTCTCAATAGCTAAGCTAGTCACGGGTTTTGGAAGCTAGCAGACAGTGGTTTAGGACCAGAAGTCTGCTGCCTGGCTAGCGCTCTGAGAGGTCATAAACTTTGCGAATTTATACTACGGGATAATGTTCTAGATAATAGAAGAGCACCTCTCCAGTTCGGTGGAGTCCGTCTCTCTTCAGTAAGCCAGGCTTTCCCCAAAAGTAGGCCAATTGTCTATGAAGCCCAAGTCATTGTCAGTACACCAGTTAGTCATCCAGCGATTTAGCAACGTGAGTCTACTGTAGACTTCGTCACTCCTACGGGTAGGGATAGGGCCAGAGATAATTACTTCCCGACTGAGTGTTTTAGCGAGCTTACACACCGAAACAAAATTATTTTTAGTGATCTCCGACTGCCTAAGTCGGACATCGTTGGTTCCAGCGTGGATAATAATTTTAGAATATTTACGATTATTCTTAGCTAGCACCTTTAAGTTTGCCTCCACGTCGGTAGCTCTGGCCCCAGGCAAACATTGGACTATGGTCGCTGGTGACTCTATCCTCACGCCTCGTAAAATGGAATCGCCAATTATCAGAGCTTTCTCAGTAGGTGTATTACTGAGTGGGGAAAAACGATTCGAAACGTGAGTTAGGTGTATGACCTCCTTGGGACGGCGACTATGCCTCCTCGAACCGTGACAAAAAGCGCCTTGCTGCGAAGGCTCTGCTGGGGAATAGCACTAATGTCTAGGCTATTTAAACTCCCTGGTGCGTCCGGCGCCAAAAGAAAAGACTCTATGTAACTCTCTCCTTCCTGAATCTGGCGAAGCGTCCGGATGCGGTCCTCAAGCTCAACTATTTTCTGCGCCAATTCTAAATTAAGTTCACACTTCCTACAAATACCAGTTACGTTAAACTTGGCGGCCAGAACTAACACTAAACATATTGCACTCCAAGCAGGAAACAAGGGAGGAAGCCATGGTCGAATTCCTTACCGTAATGTTTTCTTGGGTGTCGAACAGAAAACCACGTCACAAGCAAACACATTCACAGAGAATGTGTTTGCTTGTGACGTACAGACTACTTCAGTCTCAGTCACACCTGCGCAATTTGGAGTCGAAAGGGCTGCATTTGAGGAGCAACTCATAGAGCTGCAGCACAACAACATTCTCAAAGAAAGACACGAGGAGGAGAGCATTGACACATTCTGGATATCCTGTGTTCTGAAGGACACATACCCTGCATTAATCCAGTGTGCTCAGAAAATCCTGACCTGCTTTGGATCCACTTATGTGTGTGAAAGCTAATACAATCAAAGCAATGTTCCCGTCAAACTGACAGACATTTGGCAGACTGTCTCAGAGCAGCTACAACTGAGCAACAACCAGATCTGAAAGTACTCGTGAAAAGAATGCAGACTCTGATTTCTCACTAGGAATGCATTAAAAAAGACTAGCAAGACAAACTATTTACCGCCCAAAAATGTTTTGTTTTTTTAACTCAAATGGAGAATATTTTTTTCATATTCCATGATGCTTTGGAATGCATTAAAAATGACTAGCAAGACTATGCAGCATATTAAACAGCATTATTAAATACAGTGAATAAAATTGTTCAAATATCTTAATAATAAGTTGTGGCCCTTTGCATCTGTTGTAGTTTAAATGTGGCCCTCTTGGCCTCTGAAGTTGAGTACCCCTGGTCTAGGGCAATGGACTATTGTCGGTGCGGTGGGTCAATTATTGGATAGGACATATTGGATAAAATATTTAGCTGATAATACGCAGAAAAGGACCAAAGAGTAGACCGTATAATTACGTGTGGCAAGACGCAACCGATAACTTGAATGGGTCGCTATTTTTATACCCGGGATGGAGGATGAACAATCTCACGTGAATGTTGTGTTGTTTGTCTTGTCGCGCATATGCACTGTGAAACAACAGGGCACATTCTGTGATTGCTTAGGGCAATGGACTATTGTCGGTGCGGTGGATAAATTATTGGATTAGATATTTAAAATGTTTAGCTGATAATATGCATAAAAGGATCAGAGCGTTAGACTGGTTTTACTACGGTGGCAAGAAGAAAAGCGATTCACAGAATTGTGTGAGTGTGTGTACCCGGGAATGTTGTTCATTCTCATATGCTAAGTTAATAAGATGGGTCTATAGATAAGAAACACAGGACGCTGTGAGGTGGACACGTGGTGTTGAGCACTTGTCCAGCTGTTAGAGGGGAAAAAAACCTGAAGTCATTTGTCTAATAGGGACATCTCCTCGACTCACCCATGCCAGACAAAGGACGTGCAGGCCGTTTGCAAATGTTTACTCAAACATTCTACTTGGGCCAGTTGCAGTTCTTGGAATAAGTTTGTAGAAAAATGGGACGAAAGAAGTGAGAATCCGTTCGCAGACAATTTGCGTATCGGAGTGGCGGAATCAGGATTCGTAGCTGAGTCACGGTTCTGCTAGCTATTGTATACTATAGAGTAATAATAATAATAGCTATAATAATTATAATAAATAAGGATGGGAGGAAAGCAGTCCATTCCCGTGCCACCGCTAACAGGCACCCTGGCATTTTATATGTATACGCACTATGATCCGCAAACATGCTATCATTTAAAGAGCTGGAATAAATATACACACAAGCATCCTGATCTCCAATTCCCGGATAATGGAGCTCTTGATTTGGCTAAAAATAGTATATTTGAGGAGTGCGTTAGGATGTACTAGCCAAGAGGAATGGGATGCATTCTTTTGTTGGCATGATTAAGCCTTAAGGCGCTTGAATGAATTGCGCATGCGCAGTTATAAAGATACAGAGGGGAAATTAAGGCAGCAACGCAATCGAGAAAGAGCGAGGGCAAAGGACAGTCAGGCGGAGCCATCCGCTGTTTCACCTCCCCCATATAGGCAATTGTTGAGTGAAGCAAACCAAACTGTTTCTCAATTTAGCCAAGCTGACTCCTCTATCCTAACAGAAGAGGAATTGGTCATTTCAATAGCAGCAGGACATTTGAATTCCAGCAGTGAGGCCATAGGCAGGCCATAAGCCTCCCCGGGGCCCAGGGATAACACACCTCCTGGGGCCCTATGTCCACGATTTTTAACTGGAAAAGTAAAAGCACACTGACGCGACCAGGCCTGGCAACGATAAAGACATGCCGCAAATTCGACAAATAGGCCTATGACAAAGGATATCGGAAGTAGATAGTGAATATGTTACAGAATGAGACCTCCAATTGAAAACTTTGAACGTTGTAATGTATTAAAAGCCGTCAAAGAGTACCGACTCTTATATTACAGTGATCTCTAAATTTTCACGTCTGTTACTCGAACGCATGAGTTCAAGTTCAAGTCATGACCAACCTTGCCCAGCATGGCAGGATAATGAAAGGGAGTAGTAGCCTAGTGTACAAAGTAGGCCTACAAACCAGAAATTTGACCACAAATGACAATGCACAAAACAATACACTTCCCGTTCAACCACTAGCAGCAACAAAACAAGCATTGATATAAATGATTTAATGTTACTCACCTATAGGACAAAGTACCATACTTTGTGTAAGTTAATTGAGCTACCGTTTTAATTTAAACACGTAGCATTAAAACCTGCATCTAATTATATAATAAATGCAAATGTATAGAACAAACTTGACATAATTTAAGTTTATACTGGCTTTTTTTAAATACCTTTGTCCAAACATTGCTACAAATTACAGGCCAACTTGCTAGAGAACATTAGGCTATTAAATTGCGTTGTTGTTCAGCTAGCTAACGTTACTTACTTAGCAACACAACTAAGCTATTCGGTCATGCAAAATTAGCCCACTTCGTTTTCTTCAGTCGAACTTGAAATAAGACGAATTTATCTGAAATAGTTTGTTGACAGTTATAAAATGGTGGTTGTTTTTGCAGCGAAACCCGTTATAAATAGTAATTTATTATTTTCTGGTTGGACATCTCAGGTTATATCTCTAGCTAAGTGCGTTTCTCTCACCAATTTCAGCAACTAAAGTATCAAAATGTTATCGCACGTGAAATTGGCATAGGTCATTTTCTAATTTCACGAAAGAAGAACGACAGCGCGCATACATGTAGCGGCGTGATTGCCCCGCGCGACAGGTTTACCTCTGCTCATGACGCTACAGCAACAGATGAAAGTCCTCCGACACCGAGTTGGACCGACGGCGATTTCCACTTGTAGAATCAAGCTCCCGAGACAAAGCCGTCCTTACGCAAAAGGAAACAGACTATACAAACACACTCTCACTGACACTGATTGTTGCGACAGGACAATGTGGACTACTACAGGTGGGAAAGTGGACCAAAATGTACAGTAACAGTCAAAACACCATAAACCCGCATTCAAAAATTCAATTTAGGCCTACAGTAATTTGCTATTCCCGGGGCCCCCTAGTGGCCGGGGTCCTGGGCTGCAGCCCATGTTGCCCAATAGGTTAACGCGGGCCAGGCCATAGGTGGTGCCGCAGGCCGAGTTCTAGCCAGGCCAGCTGCTAGGCCGGAACTTCAAAGGCTGGCCAGAGGTGACACCCCCCAGAGAGCAGCTGCAGACTCAAGTAGTGCAATTCAATTCCCCTCCCCCGACCAACAAGATCAGTCACTTTATGACCCGGCAGCAGGCCAATCAGGTTTACGACCAGGCTGCTTCCTCTACCAGGTCCTTCCACCGACCCCTTTGTGATCAGAGCCAACTGACCCCTCCTCTGGAGGTTTTATTGTCTCCTTCCCTCACCAGGTCAGGGCCATGCTGGGGCAGGACAACTCGACCAGAGAATCAAGGTGTTGGTGGATACCAACCCCCAACGCAACTTGTAGATTCAAGAGCAGCATAGGCAATGGCATCACAGTATCCTCAGCGCAGGATCCCTGTTGTGATGCCGGCTCATGCTATGATGGTCCGGAAGTGCAGCATGTACGCATGCATTCTCCTTTTTCCCCTTCAGATATGTTAGCCCACAAGGAAAAATGCCTGATTACAGGAAGGAGCAGGGACGCTGGGAGGAGTGGATAAGAAGCATAGTCCAGTGCTATGATTGCAACATTCCGGATGTGCGTGACCTCTTAAGAGCATGTATATCACGACCAGATATCAGGGATCTAATGTTGCCGGCCGCAGATGGCGGAACCACTATAGATTGGTGGTACGCGCAGGGTAATGTAGATGCGGCTTTAACTACCATATTAGACTGGTTGAGGACAAAGTGGCCATGTTACATAGACTGGTCCAAGATATATGAATGCAAACAGAAGAAGGATGAACCAGTCCTAGATTACTGCTGGCGATTCTCAGAGTTCGACCCTGACAATGCCCCACCTGGCCAGCAGGCCGCACTATTGAATGCATGCTTAGCCGGAATGAACCCTCCCCTGGCCACCCTTGCACAAACGATTACCCCAGGTTGGCAGGCAAAAACAATGAGGGAGATGACCCTTATCTTTATTCATTGTGAGGAAACCCAGAATAAAAAGAAGGAGAAAAATAGTAATCTGTATATTATAAGGTATAGGCCTAAAGTAATAATTAATATAGGCTACCTAGGAAAAAGAAATAGGAGAAAATAGTCAATTCCCAGGATAGATTTAACACATGCTGTGGGGTGAACACGTGGTGTTCAATTAGACGGGATATGTTATTTTTGCTTACACTCCTACATTTCAAAGGCAAATGGGATTAAATGTAGGACTTTTTTATCACCTACTGGAGTGAGCATCTGTATTTTATTCAAACCAAGGATTTGGACAAAACACATTGGAGAGGGAGGGTGTTGCTGGGGAGGAAAGGGGGGGGAGTGGGAAGTGGGCACAAACCAGTTTTGGGTGGGGACATTAAGATTTTGCACGCTAAATGTACCTCCATAGCAAAGGTTATCAGGCTAATGGTGATTTAAATGGGAAGCTAGTCTTAGAGCGGTATTTTTTTGTATCAATACATTTATATGTGGCTAAGGTCGCAATAAATCAGTAGCACAATTACCTCCATTTGGTGTTACAAATGGGGTTGGAATAACTTTTGTGGCAATGCCGTGTCATTGCCACTTTTAAAAGTATTTGAATGGAAAGAGGAACTGAGCGAAGAAGGGTCACGGACAGGTCAGGTAAATGTCGGCCTGGAGCGGTCCTGAAAACCGTGCATGCGCGTTGTGAACCCAAATGGCGGAAGTGTCCTATTCAAAGTTAAATATTGTGCTACTGATCAGTAAAGATATAAACAATATTGATCATTCTCGCTAACCTGTAGCCAGCTAACCTAATATTTGCTGAGGTAAAACATATTTCCGTAAGTAGATTTAACTGTGTGCTCCAAGTGAACTCTCATCGTACCATCCATCATGATTTAAGATTCGTACAATGGATGATGACGGAAGTGCGGTTTTGACGCACACACTATGGTAAAGCAGAACTCGAGTATCAGCTTCAATCTACAAAGCATGCTGTGTAGTGTTAATAGCATAATAGTGGTTAAGTTAAGCTAGCAATAATATTTTGAAGCATCATTATAGTAACTGCAAAGCTGATTTAATATGGAAGGTATAACTGACGGATTACGTAGTAGCATCCTGGATTATGTATATATTATGTACCCAATTTTATTGTTGATTAAAGATAGAAACCATAGGCATTTAATTAAAAAAAATATTTACAAAAATGTTTAAACTACAACGGAAAATTCGGGTAAATAATGGTATTCATAAAGGAGGCTATATCCCATTAGAATTTGGTCTACGTCCTGTCAGAAACTCCTGGGAAACTAATAATAATGATGTGTATATATATATATATATATATACAAACAAGTGACTCCAAGATTAAATACATTTTGGGAATTAGTAGGACTGACACCATTTAATCGACTGGTCGATTGTTTGATCGATGGGCTGTTGGTCGACCGAGATTTATTTCGGTCGCGCAGAAGAAAAAAAAATAATATAAGGGAAAAAGGTTTCGACCAATCTAATAAAACGCACGACTGTTGGTCGCCCGGAATTCGCTTTAGTCAGGAGCAGAGCAGCCCTAGAAATTAGGGTATGCATGCCAATGTAAATAGGACTGAGTGAGTGTGCGCATTTGTATGTCTATGTATGTATATGGGTGTGTACATGTGCGTGTCCGTCCAGTTAGATGGAGAGATCTTGATGATTAATGATTGCACATCTGACTCTGTTAAGCCACTAACTCACTTTTGCAGTAACCCCTGTTGACCCTGTTGTTTTCCAGATGGTAGAGCATTCCGTAACGGTGTATCGTTTACGGAGAAGGGATGACTGACAAAGAGTGTTTTACGTTGTGCTATTCCACGCAATATGTTGTACCATGTGTTCATACTGATTTGTATGTTTTTGGTTTTATTCCGAAGGTTTCCATCATTGCCAATGCTCGTCTCACAAGTAGAGGTAGCAAGCCCAAAAATATATATATTAGACGCAATCGAAAATTGGAAATGGGCCGGCAATGATTGCTACCTTCACTTAGATGGCTTGTGGCGCTGCTGGACTGGCCATCCGGTTGCGCCAATCAGCCTATTGCTGTACCGTGCTCGCATGCCAGCAAAGGGGGAATGATGGCAACCTGTAGCAAAGACTGGGACTGGGAACATTTTTTAAACAAAATTACCGCGCTAGCACAGCAGACATGGGAAAAATGTATCACATGTCAACAATTAGATGTAGATAGCCCAGAACAAGCAAAACAGGTCTCATATCCTCCCCCCTTAAGGTATAAATTAAATCAAAGATTTTATTACGAACTGCAGCCTAACCAGGTTCCACCACCAGAATTCCACTCGGCACCCAAGGCACCAGCACGCATCACCACCTTTATCCGGTCAGAGACATGGGCATGCATCTGATGGATGATGCAAGGATAAAGTATTGTGTGATGCTAACAAAATGCATAAGGGTTCTACAGTAACAGGTGGAAGAGACCCAGACGGCCAGGATGACTTCACCCGGCACTCCCCGAAGCCAGGCGACTGGGACCCAGCAGTAAAGTGCAAAAGCCAGCCCACCTGGAACCACTACAACCACTACCACCTTTCTGGGCCTGCATGGCCCATCCCCTTTCCAGACAAAAGGGAAGTTGAGTACTGAGGAGGGAACGTGCTAGACAAACCTCTCGCCTCCCAGGAAAAAAGTATGAATCCACTGAATCTGGACCGAGAGGTTCCAGTGAAGATCGCAAGAAAATAAGTAACAAAGAATTTCACACACCATAACACATTGTTAATGTTATATATTTATATAATTTATGTTGTTTACAAAATGTTAATGTTAGCCATGAAGGTAAAACAGGTTGTAAATGGATCAGGTTGTTGGGTATGTTTGTTAGGCAAACATACAATTGGCAAAAATGGGTAGACCTGTGAGGGCCTGGCTGTTCAGAACAGCCAACTAATTCTCCCATGATAGCGGCTAACCTCGCACTGAGTTGTAAGTGTCTCCCTCAAATAGGTGGATAGCAAAAAAGAGCTCTCCCACAAAAGCTATTAGCTATTTCCAGCTCTATATACGAAACCATATCCCCCAGAGATGAGGGTCAAAAGCCCTAGGCATCAACGGAGTGTCTACACAAGTTGGAAGAATTTTACATGAGGGTCAAAAGCTCTAGACACCAATGAAGTGTCTATACAAATGTAAGGTAAAGTTTGTGCAGATTGTAAAAAATAGCACAAAAGGGGGGATTGTGGAGGAAGACATTTTGTATTGAGTTGTAAGGCTAGAACATCCACGGGAGATGCAGACACTAATTAACTCAGTGGGACACTGCCGTTTGGAGTGATCCAGTCAGAGACAGGCTTTTCACGCCACAACTTCAAAGGAACATGTGTTCCTTTGTGACGTTTCCCCCATGGCAGGAAACATCCTTCCCATTGGTTTAAGACCTTTGGAGGGCTGTTGTAACAACCTGTTATATCTTTATGTTGGTCCATAGCTCCAATGACCTGTAAGTTAACGCCCTGTTACTTCCCCCTTGTGATTGTTCCCTCCCCTTCCGTTGTGTTGGATATGAATATATATTTGAATTTGAAGGCGGGAGATTCGCTGTCCTACATAACACGGGTCTCCGTGCAGCTGTTCGTAATTAAAGCTTTAATACTGTTTAAAGAAATTCTCTCTGATCCTACTGAGTTTTAATTTCCACAACAAATGATTCAAGAAATAGATACAATGTGGAAATTATACTGGTGTCAGTAGGTAGCAGTAGCGGGCCGTACATTTCACACCTAGGCCTTCAGTGGTGTCCTACCTGAATTATTCCACCTCTTAATACCATCATTATTGTGGTAGGCTGGCAGTGTAGTATAATGGTTAGGGAGCTGGGCTTGTAACTCAGAGGTTACAGGTTCAATTCCCAGGTTGGGCACTGCTGTTGTACCCTTGAGCAAGGTACTTAACCTGAATTGCTTCAGTAAAAAGTATCCAGCTGTATAAATGGATTGTATAGAATATGTAAAACGAAATGTAAAAAAAATGTGTAAGTCGCTCTGGATAAGAGCGTCTGCTAAATGCTTAAAATGTAAAATGTAAATGTAAATTATGACGCCACGGTTATAGAAACCAACAATATTATACAGAAACGCAGTATAACAGGGCGTTGCATCACAGACAGGTTTCTCATGTAGCGAGAATGAATGCCATTACTAAAGTAAGAAACCCAATTAACACAATTCAACAAGTCTCCTTTCACTGCAGCCACAGCTGCGCCACATACATCATCTCAAGCAGAAGCATCAATATTAACCTAATAAAATTACAAAAATATAGAAACATGTAAATAAAATTCATTATACTCACCAAAACTTTTGATTATTTGTACACAAAATCCATCCTCCTTTCTTTCCTTAAGAAGAGTTCAATTGCTCTGTTGTACAGATTATCTGTGTGTTTCAGTTCCAACAACAAGTCCTTTTCTATCGCCATGGAGGCTAATGCTGAAAGTCGAGTCTGTCCAGTCGTATTTCTATCCAGCAATACAATTTGCAGTGCTCTTCGGAGGCTGTGGGCCGAGGGTACCGATCGTAGTTACTGAATTGAAAGTGGTGGACAAACCTTTTCCCTGGCTGGGACAGGTTTGCTAGCTTCGGGGTTGGCCGACCTTCCCTCACAATATCCAGCTTTTCTTGAAAAGTCCATCTTGAAAATGGCTTTGTAAGTATATCTGCGACCAAATCAATTTCTTCTCCTCTGTCAGGCATTGTGGGTTGAAAAAACAGATATTAAATCTACACAAATATATTTTAGCTTGTAGATCTGATAGATACAGATGCCGTTTGCTAGCTATGATGAGTATTCTCTCTGACTATCCAGTCAAATGACGTGAAAATGCTGACGTTATTGTACGCCTACTAGATGGCCCCGGTGTCGCCAACTTGAAATCTGATTGGTTAAAGCAACAGTTTCATTGCCATTTATTTTAAGCTACAGGCGCCCACACTGTTGATTCTGAAGGCCTCAAGGCAGATTTATTTGACCCTGGCAACACATGATGGCTGAAATATGATTGGATAAAAGCTCTAACATAAACATACACTACTGGAAGCAGCACAACCAAGAGAAAAGCTATGAAATGAAAAGAATAGACTATTGGGAATAATTTAATACATATTCATGGAAAAAATATATTAAAAGGTAAGTCAGTGATTCTGATAGTGTTTAGGCCAGCAGAGAAGGCCTTGCTGGCCCTGATGGCCCACCACTGGTAGGTAGGTGAATTGATAAAATGAACTCCAATATCACTGTAGCTCTGTGTGCCATTAAAAGGCACACACAGTTCCTCTTTCGTGTACCATAAAAAGGCACACTTACTCCTACCACTTCCTGCTGCTGTTCTGTAGATGGGATCTGGTTGATCCTGACCATGGAAGTGGGTGGGCTATTGGGCATGACACAGCAGCCAGCTGTACTCAGCCTTAAAAACCAGGGGGGGCCCTGGGGGGATGGGGGCCCCCCAGACAGGGTCCAGCATGATCAAAATGGACTGTCAACCAGCTCTATAAATATAACACAAAATGGTCTCCAAAACAACCTGTCAGTAGTAACATACAGCCAGGTATGTTTATGAGGGCAGGGCAGACACTGGCACGTTAGGTAAATCTGTTAGCTCCAATTCAAAGGCAGCAATAAAACAATCAGTGTGGAAAATACTGGCAAAATAATGGCTAAACCTAATACAATACATAAACAAGTAGACATAAGTGCAATATTTAACAGCTAGGTCCCTAAGTTTACAAAACCGGACTACAGGGAGAGGTGCACCCTGAGAGGTGAGTCTACAGGTTGAGTCTTCATAATGAGCAATGAAAGGCAGAGTGCTGGCAATCTTACCCCCATAGAAGAGTCCAGTGGCCATGCACATTCTCCACTGACCCTGGTACATGCCAGGGGCAGCTGGGCTGCACATCTGAACGCTGATATCAGACACCTCCTGCGGCTCCAGTGAGCACACCATCACCATGTTCACATGCCCAAACTGGTCCCCACCCACGTACTTCAGACACACTCCCGGGGGCCATGACTCTGAACCTGCAAAACACACACCATCCAATCGTTCATCACCATTACACACACATCATCAAATCATTACGTGCTGTAATGCACATACAGAGATACACCATTGGATCTTTCACACCAGTAGACATTGTCCAGGGTCACACTGTTATAGACAAACACAGCACTGCTTAACCCCACATAAACTGGCACAGCACTGCCGAACCTATAGGCATACAATACACAATACTGTCTATCCTATAGGCAAGAGTGGAGTAGGGTTTACAGACCTGGGTTATGAACCAGAGTAAGTAGCCCTGCAGACACTGCAGCACACAAAACTAGCTTTAAGTGGTCTTGTAGTAAGGTGAAGCTGACTGTTTAAATGCTAACCTTTCACAACATGGACATTGGCTCAACCAACAAACTCAGACAACTCAGCTAACCCAAAATGTTTGCTTTTAATGTTGCAATGACAAAATTATGTTACTTTACCACAACACTGCAAGACTTATTTGCTAGATTCATAGAGGCACAACCCCCTGTTCTGTATCCTCCAGGTCTTTGTGAACTCTGTGTTGGGGGGAACAGACTCCCCCTCCCCAATTGTCATGTCCTCCACAAAATATATTGATGGCGAATTGATGTTGGGGCTTTCAAAGTCGTAATAGGCAACAATGGCTGCCTGCAGGTTCCTACGAAGGAGATGGGGAACAGGGAGCATAGAGGGAAATAGGTTATGAGCGTGTCCATTTTTCAAACTCTGATTACACAGTGAAGATGTACTTGCTACTTGAAGCTCTCTCATATCCTCCACCATTTATTTTAGAACCATAATAACTTCAAATAATATAGACAATGTAATAATCCTGTGATATGATTTGTCAGTCATATTGTGTGTGAAGATTGTACATTTGCATGTCCAGTCATATTGCACAGGTTTCTTGCAAGGAGGTTAATAAATGGCACAACTACAGGTAACTGCTAAAATAAAAGAAGCACAGACAAAGTGTCATAGATTCTACAAGTGTCTGCAACTCTTTTGGAGGGATGCAACACTATTCTTCCATGAAAAATGACATCAATTGGTGGTTGTTGATTGTCGTGGAAAATGTTGCCTGAACCTGTTCAATTGGGTTGAGATCTGTTGACTGAGAAGGCCCTGACATATGGTTTACATTGTTTTCATGCTCATCAAACCATTCAGTGACCACTCGTCCCCTGTGGATGGGGGCACTGTCATCCTGGAAGAAACCACTCCCATCAGGATAGAAATGTTTCACCATAGGATGAAGATGATCACTCTAAGAATGGCTTTATATTTATTGGTATTGGCCTTGCCCTCTGAACCATGCCAGGAAAATGCATCCCACACCATAACAGAGCCACCAGATCTCTTCATTTATTCAAGTTTTTCCTTTATTTTGGTAGTTACCTGTATGATATGTGAATAGTCACTTGCTTGGTCATGTGACTTGGCGACATGCATATGATTCAAAAGGTCATCATGGGAATATACAATTTCAACAAAAACATTTCTCAGTGTATAAAAAGGCAAGGTACTCATGCAAAGCATATACTCGCATTCAAAAGTTTCACTCTTAGCCTCATCTTAAACTAAAAACTAAGAGTGCGGATCATTACGCAATATGCTTATTGAATTAATTTGATCTACGCACCAGTTTTTAACCCAAATAAATTAAATTAATCCTTTTTTATTTCAAACGTATCCGTTTTTGGATTTGCTGCCATGAGTTAAGTACTCCTACCTAAAAATAGAGGTTCTGATTAGTAGTTCCTCTCTAATTAGCTTGAATACCAGTGGTAACTAAAATGTTCAGTGAGGATCATTTCTCAATAAACTTCTGAAGCAGATATTAACCAATGGGAAGACTTACTAATTGAGGGCATGGAGCATTTCTTATTATGTAGTTGGCAGTAAAATTAAGGAGAAGCATAAGATTAAGGGGTGAAAGAAGAAGATTATGATAAGAAAGAAACACAAAATAACTTTTGGGACTTTAATGTGTGGCTGTGTGATGTTGTATCTGAATTTGGTCAGAGTTAAGTGCAAGTTATAAGTATAAAGACTGAAAGTCTGTGGCCATTATTAGTCATTTCATGTTAGGGCACAGGAACACTAGCTTGTCCACATTTGGCAAAAGGCTGCTCCTCGTTTTATTAACGATCAACCCTGCCTTGGAAAATGGGTTTACAAAGTTTACACTCTACTTTTTTTGGATCGTCCGCAACAAAAACGAAATGCTGCCATACTCCCGATTTTTTATTTGACATTATGTTCTTAGGTTATATCGAAATGAGTAATTAAAGTATGCCTATATCACTAATCTTAACTGTAGGCAAATCTTGTGCTACAATTAAAATGCACATTCGCGTGCCTAAAACAAGAAGGATACAATATAGGCTACATGAAAGGGGGTGTTATGCATGTTAGTTATAAATATATAAACCATACAATTAGCAAAACACATTTATTAATAAATGTTACTTTTATTAGTTTTGCAGAATTATTCACAACATTACTATTACCTTAAGAGTGAAGGACTGTCACTGCCATACCCGCAGCATCCAGAATGGATTAGCCTATTCTACTGACATGCGCACCAAACTGTAACGCGAATCTAGGTGTCTCATGCTGCATGGCGAATTTCCTTTATTATTATTCTTTTTTTAAACAAATCTCGGTCGACCAACAGCCCATTGACCAAACAATCGACCAGTTGACTAAATGGGGTCAGCCCTAATGACTGCTTTTTGATACAGCCTGTTAGTCTACAAGTTGGAAATCAATACTGGTCTTGTGTAATAATCCTGACAGAATTTGCAGCACAGAGTGATCAGAGAGTAGAATCACTAGGGACAAGTGATAACAGTGCAGTTACTTTTAGTGGAAAACGGAGACCAATCTTCTGTCACTACAGCAATGAGAGGTGAGCTGGTTTTCATTTGGGCTTTAGAAATAAACATAGTCTAGAAATATTATCAGACTAACCGTATTCCTGCCAGTGCATTTCCAGAAGCCGTTAGTAGCGTACCTTACGATAATTTAGGTTAACCAGCTAACATCTGATAACAACAGCATAACATTATTTTACGGTTGATAAGAGTAATTACTTACCTTGGAGCAGACAAAGCTGTGCTTGTTGATCTTTGAGGTGTTCAACTGGGTATGAGGAGGTCCACATAGCTTTATCCACTGCCTACACTTTTCAGGGTTTGATTTTGGTTTTGGAAAGGGAAAAAAACGTATATCTCCATCCAACCTCTCCGGGTAATGAGTGTCATTGTTACAAGTGCCCCAGACACAACGTTTAACCATAACTAGTTAAAAGTCCACAAAACCAGCTCGAAAATGAAGAAAATCTGAAACTTTTCCATCTGAGTCAACGGAGCGTGGCCATGAACTGTCGGACCTCTGTCGGAGCCTGTCCTATGCTGCGCTGTGATTGGCCAGTCTGCTTTTCGGGGGCGTGGCTTAGCGAAGGGTCAATTGGCTGCAAGGGCAAATGCAAAGAGTAACAGTAGGTGGGACCATATCTGACCTCGGTGCTTTGGGCAGTGGAGTCCCACAGGGATCAGTGCTGGGACCTCTGATCTTCCTTATTCACATAAACTGCACATCATTGTTCTTTATCGCCCTCCAGGTCTACTGGGGAGTTTCCTAGATGAGATGGATGCCCTACTTTCCCTGAGGATGGCACTCCCGTCTTACTCCTCTGTGACTTCAACTCAAGTCTTTCTCTCCTTCTAAGACCCAGGTCCCAGCATGCATCTCTGCATGCCAGGCTGACATCTCTGCCTGGATGTCAACCCACCACTTGAAGCTGAACCTGGGGAAATCTGAGCTGTTATTCCTCTTTGAGACTCTGCAATCTCCGTAAGAGCCTCAAAGCCCACCTTTTCAGACTCCACTACCACTGAATTCTGAACATCTTGCCAACTTTCATCACCACTGCCTACTTGTTCAATATTTTTTGTATATGTATCCCTCCCTACTCATAAAAAAAAAATTGCTATCCTTTTCCTTCCCAATGTTACAGTTATGGCATGCAGCTGCCTAGAACAATGTCTATTGCTGTATTACTGCATAAGAGCTTCTGCTAAATGCTTAAAATGTCAAATGTAAATGTATGGTGCATTTTGTTTACAGTTTCCTGATAAAGCGCAAAGTGTATGTGTGTATTGTTCACATTGTATAACTTACATAAAAAAATTCATATTAAACCATTTCATGCACATGCTCATTATATCACAATATCAGTTGTTAAGCTAAAACATTTATCACACAAAAAAAACCTAACGGGAACTACCAGGATCTACTGCTAGTTCCAGTTCTACTTACCGTTCTTGTTTTCACCAACTTAAGGGAAAGTTATGATTTATATGCTAATTCAGAGCAAACATCAGCAATGCAAAAGAAAAAATCCTCAGTTTTTTTAGCCCAATTTATTCACAATTCTCCAGTTTGAGGAATTCCAAGCCAATCCCATTGTTGGCTAATTTGGCAGAACACAGACTAGCACATGCATCCTCTGAAAAGTGTGCCTCCACATTTTATCACTGCTGTCCACCAGCTGAGCTGCACAGCCATTGTGCTGGAGGACTGGAATGCTGGAGTTCACACTGAAAATGTTATTTTCAGAACATGGGGCATGACACTACATTAAAAACCAGATCTGGATATACAACCAGATAGCCCCCATAGTTCAATCTGATTTCGGACTATTTAGATTCAGATTCTGTCGTATGCGACTTGGCTATCATACTTGCAGTCTAATTTATAAAAAGCAGAGACTTCATAATCATTCCAGTTCTGAATGTAACAGCATTGATGGCATTGAGTGTGGAGCAACTCTAACATCCATTGTTTTTCATAGAAAATTATATCATACTTCTGATCACAGGAATCTCATGAGCATTAGGTGCACTTTGACATGGGTTTTCATGTGCTGCGTTCAGCCATTAATGCTGCTGATGCACACTTCCACCTGTGGAGGCTACAAATCCCAACTGCTACAGTTCATCATGGGCGAGGGGTGTTTACGTTATTGACAAGCCAGCTACTATGATAAATTAATTATGATTAGTCTGATGACAGCTGTAGAAAAAGATAGATACAGAACTGCATAAAATACAAATACATGGACTAGAAGTAACATTAATTATTCACACAACTGATTCTAATACACACTGGCACACAGATATGTATGTCAGACCAGCACACAGAATACACTAGATCCAGTAAACAAGAGTGGCTTCAACAATTATGCTGTATAACTATAAGAGTGATGACATGGAAAGAAAATAATTTTGACAATTCATAAGAGCCAAGAGCCATAGATTGGGCTCAAACATCCTGACAACCTCGTTTCTCACAATCTGATAGATTAACGGAAGCCATGGTATTCCCCCACAATACAGTCCTTTTTGTTAGCTGTCCAATGAGTTGTTAATGTTGATATTTATGCAGTAAACACCACCATGAAATATACAATGAAGGCAGTTTCACAACAAAGATGGCAAAATTTAAGATGGTAAAAGCAGCAAAAAAAACCATACTGTTCCAAGTACAAGAACAAGCATCTTGTGTATTGGTTCATTTTTTTGGTGAACAATTATTTTGTATTGGTTTCATGTTAATGATAATGATATACGTATCTTGAAATACGTAGCTCTTGAAAAAGTCCAAAGAAGGGCAACTAAACTGATGATACCTGGTATGAAAGGTAAAAGTTATGATGGTAGACTTAAGGCACTCAATCTATTTAAATTTAGCAAACGGGGGATGTGATTGAGGTTTTTTAATTCCTTAAAGGGATTAACAAAGTAAAATACCAAAGATTTGTTAAGATAAGTGGGGTCAGCAGAACAAGAGGCCACAGGTGGAAATTAGTTAAAGGCAAATTCTGCACAGATATGCGGAAGTTTTTCTTTACACAGAGAGTTGTCAATGCCTGGAACAGCTTGCCAGGTCGGGTAGTAGAGGCAGAAACGCTTGGGCTATTCAAGTCCAGGCTAGATGTAGTCAGTGCTGGACTGGGACCAAAAAAAGGCCCTGCCATTTGGCTCAGACTGGCCCATCCAGTGGCGCCCCATTTTCTGTCGACGGGGGGGGTGCTACGAAAAATAATTGCGCCCCTCGGAATACCCGGTCCGTGGTATAATATATATAGGCTATATAAAATAATTCTACCGGCCCTACCGGCCCTACCGGCCCAAAACTAGACCGGCCCACCGGGCATCTGCCCGGTAGACTACATAGCCAGTCCAGCCCTGGATGTAGTACTAGATACTCTTTAGCTTAGGACATGATGAGCCTAGATGGGCCGAACGGCCGTTTTCATCATTATGTGTTCTTATGTTCTTATGTTCTTATGTATACAAATACATATACATACATACACACATATACCACATATGCATGCACGTACATACACACATACATACAGACATATATACATACACATGCATACATGCTTGTTTATCGGTGTTTCTAGAGAAATACTTAAAATAATTTGGGTGTGTCAAAGAAATTGCTCAACAAAAACATGACAGTGTTTAAAATATTTCAGGAGCAAGTTCAACAGGATAATCAAATATCCTTGGCAGTCACCTTTTATCAATTCATAAAAACACTGTTCATGTGGTCCTCATCTGGAAAAACAATCACTTGCAGGGCAAATCACAATTACTACAAACAAAAACATGTAAATAAAATTAAAATATTAATAAAGATTAGAAAAAAAAATACAAAATTAAGTTAATCTGTCAATAATGAGTGAGTTTCTTGCAAACAAAAAATATGATATGCTTTATCTTTAAGCCATGTAAAAATCCGTTTTTATGTGCTAATCCATTGCAGTTGTAGCTAGCTATACTTAATTCATCCATCTACAGTGGATTCCCAAAAGTTTTAGCCAATAAGCTGTTTTAAATAATATCAAGCATTCTACAATATGAATGTTACTCTTTGATTCTCTTTGATTTATAATGATATCATTCAGTGCTCCAAAACAAATTATAATTCCAATAAAAGTGAATAAAAATAAGTTTCCAACAGAAGAAATTAAATAACTATGTTTAAAGAATAATAAACTAACAGAATTAACAATTATAGTTTTAACAAAGAAAACAAAAATTAAATGATTCATGTAGAAAAACATAACATAAGCAGCTATACCACAAGGTACATAAATATCGTGCTACTGTTTAATAATATACAAAGAAGTCCTGTTCCGTCCCCCACCCTCATACAAACCCCAACAACATCACATAAAGACATATATTTAAAACCACCCGTACATACAACCCCCCCCCACACACACACACACAAACCACATGAAGCATACACACCCACAACATGAACACACACACCTACACTCTTCTACAACATGGAACACAGGCACATACACACACCCACAACATGAAGCACAGACAAGGGTGGAGCCTATCACTAAACCTAGCATTAGGATAGAGAAGTGATGGGGGGGAGGGGAGGAGAGAGGGGGTTTAGTTGCCTACCAATCCTCCTGCATCACACCTAAATATAAATTAACTGGCTACAGGCTAGAGAGTTACATACTAAAGGGGAATAATGTGGCAGTTCTCTCTAATAGTAATAATAGCCTGAATCTGAATGAAACTTAATTAATTGTTCTCTTTTAATTAATGTGTCACTGGACAGTAGAAATACAGGTCAAAAGAAAAACAAAACGAAAGGAAAATGCTTCTATCATATTCATAATGTATTAATAATTGACAGTGTATCCTGCTTGTACATAAGTTCATAGATGCTCCCACCAAGTAGACAAAGTTAGATGGGCTACTTATCTTGCAGTAAATAAGGTGTGGGTTTCTTCGTCTGGCCCATTTATCCATCGATGAACAGCTATGCCGATTGTTGGAGATCCTTTCAATGAGTGCACTGCCCATTTCATCAGAATGGCAGTACATGAAACTGACAAGCAAAACACAAAAACAAGTCAACTGTTGGAATTCGTATTCCTCGTTGCAATCACGTCCATTCAGTGCGGTTTTCAAAAGTGTTCATCGGTACAGATGTCAGGCAGACCTCCACTGTCCTTTGCATGGCCTATGTCCAATATCTCACTTTATCCGAGATTGTCCAGGAAAGCTTGAGCATCCTTAGCCTGACTGAATGACCGGATAACTTCTCCATGCGTCATCTTTAGTACCGCTGGAAAGCGCATTTTGAAACAGATGTTTTTTCGGATTAGAGTATCACATACCCCGTTAAAAGACCTCCATTTTAGGCGAACACTCGGAGACAGGTTTTGCTGAATGAGAATCTTCCTTCCCTCAAATTCCAGTGCCCCCTTTGACTTGGCTGCAGCGATTATCCTTCCTTTGTCTGAAAAATTATGGAGTTTAATTGTTATTGCTCTTGGATTATCGGGGATGACGGGACCGAAGCTTCTATGGGCTCGGTCCAGCTTGATCACCCCTTTCTTGGTTTCAAGATCAAAAAATGTGGGAAGCCAGGATTCAAAGAAGCAAAGTGATTGTTGGCCTTCAATGCCCTCTTTTAAATTCAAGATTCAGATATTTCCTTGCCGACTTCGGTTTTCATTCTAGTCGAGTTTGTTGGTCACTTCCTCCAGTGTTTTCTTTGAGCGTGGTGGTAATGTCTTCGGTGTTGGATATTCTTTGTTCAGCTTCCTTTATTTTTTTGAGTTACTCTCCAGCTTCAACGCAATCTTCTCCAGGCTGATGGTAAGTTTGTCGAACTTTTCATCCATTATGGTAGAGATATTGCGGGTGATAGCGTCAGTCAAGGTTGTATTTTCACCGCTGGCTTTATCTGCCATGCTCACGCTGCCTATGGCCGTCAGCAGTTTTTCGTTTAGATTTTTCTTGTCTGCTCTGGTCAATGTCTTTAAAGTTTTATCCATGGACCAATCTCTGACAATCTCTGTTACATAATGTTACATTCAGAAATGAGTTAATTTCTTTAACGCCAGTTTAACCATTTAAAACTTGTAATAATGCTTAGGTCAGGGGTGGCCAAACTACGGCCCGTGGTCCATTTTTAATTGGCCCGCAGCAAATTATAAAAATATAATGGAATATGGCCCGCGCATGAAACTTGCTCTTGACTAAGTTGCAATTCTTAGTTTCACCACTAGTGGAGCCACCCGTATTCATTGAAGACTCATTAATACAGCAGCCTCTCCCTCCAAATTAATCAATAAAAATTTTGCAAGAGATGACCAAAAATGGTGGAATCAAAGAAACGCAAGATAGAAAGTGAGTGCAGAAAATATCAGACACGGTGGGAAAATGAATATTTCTTTATAGAAGTCAAGGGGAAGTGTGTCTGTTTGATTTGCAATGATACTGTTGCAGTGATGAAAGAGTACAATGTACGACGACACTATGAAACCAAACATCAGACCTACACGTCCTACACTGGTGCTGAGCGAGAAGAAAGTTAAGCAAATGGCAGCTAGCCTGCTAGCTCAACAACAGTATTTTTTCCGTGCTAACAAAACACAAGAAAATGCCACAATAGCCAGCTACGAGGTAGCTCAACTCATAGCGCGACACGGGAAACCTTTCTCAGATGGTGACTTCATAAAACAGTGCCTCACTAAAGTCGCAGGAATAATGTGCCCGGAAAAGATGCAGGAATTCAACAACGTGAGCATATCCAGAAACACAGTTGTGTGGCGAATCGAAGACTTGTCAAGTGTCCTTAAAACGCTGTTCCCATTATAGGTGAGTTAAAAATATATTACACAGTATTCATGTGTTCACAAGCCCAATTACTTAATAAATTCAGTCAATTAAAGTTGATAACATTTTCTAACAAACATTAGTTGATGTGTTAACAACCCCAATAACTTATTTGCATAACTAGCTTAAATATACCCATCGCCTTGTCCCCTTATTTTCCCTCTTTATACAGGGCTGTGAAGGGGATCACCATCCTGACTAAGAAGCAATCTGAGGCTGCTGTTTTGAGAATGAGCTGCCAACCCTTTTTGTAAGAAAATAAATGAAAAGCCATTAATGGAAAGTTGTGATGTAGGCTGTTTTTTTTTTTAAGCATATTCAATTATCAAGCATAATTTACCTACATTTGATTGATTTTGTTAACTTTAATACACTAGAGGTGAGGCGATATACCCAGAGGCGTAGCATGGGGGGTGAGGGGCGCCAAATTTCAGAAGACGAAAAAAAACACAGTTAGGGCAGCGGTCCCCAACCTTTTTTGCACCACGGACCGGTTTCATGCACCGGGTGTAAAATTCCGAGGGGCACACATTTTTTTCCCCATGCACCCCCCACCCCAGGTCCGCGAAATAATTGAACTGGTCTCAGCTTTTTTTTCCGTGTACCCCCCCCGGACTGGATATGGCTCAGCCTTTCGTATATTTTTCTGTATGTGGCCCTCAGTGAAAAAAGTTTGGCCACCCCTGGCTTAGGTGATCAGCGAGAGTTCCGTCGCACACCTCTCAGCACGTCAACATCACCGGAAGTCTTCATACCAGGTATTAGTTTAGTTGCCCTTCTTTTAACTTTTTCTAGAGCTTCTATATCTTTATTGTAGTGCGGTGCCCAGAACTGCACACAGTATTCTGAGTGAGGTCTGACAAAAGGCATTACATAACATTAATATAACCTCTGATTTATATTCAATACTTTTTGCTATGTATCCCAGCATCCTGTTGGCCTTTTTCACTGCTGTAGCACCCTGCTTTGATGCAGATAGGGTTTGGTCAACTACAACTCCTAAGTCTTTTTTAAATTGAACACCTACTAACTTCTATTCTCCCATAAAATACTTCTGTCTAATGTTTTTATTTACCACATGCAACTTTACATTTAGCAATATTGAATGTCACCTGCCCATTCTTGGATTTTGTTTAAATCATCTTGGATTACTTTAGTCAATTCCAAACTGTTTGCCAAACCCCCGAGTTTAGTATCATCTGCAAATTTAAGTATTTTGCTACTAACGTCCATATCAAGATCATTTATGTAAATAAGGAAAAGCACAGGTTATTTTGTGGAAAATCCTTTTTGTTCAATTATTCAGTAATTCAGAGAAGAGGCTGAGGCAGAAGATCTTCAGAGTATCAGACTTTTATTCTCAATGAATTCACAAAGCCGAGAACATCTTGCAAGTTGCTCCGATGTTTCTGTGATTTGCAACACCATTTATACTCTTCCAACAGTTACATTTCATTGGCTTATTCCCCTGGTTAGCTCCAATTGGTTTACATTTGTGCTGACTTAACATTAGTCATCCGGAAATAATGGTAAATTCCCTTAAATGTTATCCCCATCGTTAAACCATAGTGGTTCCTACTTCTCCACCCAGTTGGCTATTAAACCATAGTGGTTTTGCCAAATCTCTTACCTCACCATTAAACAATGGTGGTTTTGCTAAGCTATTCACCTTAACAATAATTGTTTATTACATGTTTATAACTTGCCAAGGCAGTTGAGCATTTTACAGGGATACAAAATAACTCAATACATTCTGTGGCATATTCTGTGACTGCTTTGCGTGAAAGTTTACATTCTTACAGTTCCCAGTGTATGTGTGTGGGTGAGGCTACTTTCCTTATAGTTCAACAGATTACAGACATTGTGTTAAACACCAGTGCTGATACATGATTTAAGTGCTCATTTTACCATAGACTTAATTATACAGATATATGGATTATACACATAACCACTTCTAATCATCTCTGGCCCCAGCCCCCATTCAAGCAAGCTTCAGAAGCGACAGTGGCGAGGAAAAACTGCTCCCAAGGCAAAAACCCCTCCCTCTCTCTTTTGGGGAAACTCTCTTGGGCCTTGCAGACACCTTGAATGGAATCCAGACTCAACGGGGGGACCCATCCACCCTGGGCTGGCTCAGAGTGCAGAACAGCAGCTTCTATTGGTTTCCTTTCACTTCTCCACGGAGGCGGTCGCATTTTTCTTCTCTCCTCACTGTCTCTCGTAATTCCACTCTTGTGGCTCAGTGACTGCTTTCTGCTTTTAAGCTATTTTACTGCTAGTTTTAAAAATGTTATACCCCTGATTTTACTACTACGCCACTTTCTAGTTCTTACGGTGCTTTCCTGGATCATCTAAGTATTTTATTTTTACGAAGATCTGCACTACTAGCATTGGACTAGCATTGGAGCTAACCAGGCTAAGCTACGTGAACTCACCCGTAAGCCAGCGACTATTTTACAACATCATTTTACAACAAAGGTTGGGATGCTCTGGACAGTGAGTAAAACGTTTAACATTTTTGTTTCGGTCAAAGCAAGTATAGATCGCAATTCGTTACTTTCTAAGTTGCTATCTTCTCCTACTAGTGCGGCCTGCTAGCCTACTAGCAGCACTACTACCGCTTCTTACTATTGACTGGCTCGGCTGCTGCTAGCCTAGCTAGGTTTGTTTTTAGCCTGGTGGCTAGGCTAGCCGGTCGTCTCTTCCCCCTTGTGAAGATTGTCTCTACATACGGATTCGATCCGAATATCCCCTCGACACGGACATGTCGCCTTGCAAAGGCTGCTATGGACACCTACGGAAGATTGTAGCACTTGAAACAACAATATTCCATCTGAAGGACTCTGTAAACAGAACGGCTAACGTGAGTACTGCTAAGCTAACGGTAACCATGGACACTGCTATCCCGAAGGACTCTGCAAACGGCACCGCTAACATGCTAAAGACAGCCCCAGGCATTACTATTAAATCAAGCCCATTCTCTAAGACAGCCGTGGCAAGCAACAATGTACCGGGGAAACAAGCTATCAGTGCTGCTCGTCAGGGAAAGCCCATGCTTATGATTTCGATTCCCGAAGCTACAGAGAGTGCCTCTCAATGCCCTGAGATTAGCTCTGCGACCGGTTGGCCCTCGCTAGCTACTAGCAAAACACGATCACCGTATGTCTCCCTTCGACGCCGCTCAGAGGAGAGGGGAGGACACCCAAGAAATACGATACAACAAGCTACAAAGCCTCCACAAGTAAGGCCTCAACAGCAACAAAGTAATGACACGACAAAGCCAATAACAACGTTAATCATTGGTGACAATGCTGTAAAGTATATTGGCAGTAAGAAGAACACCAAAATTTACTGTTTCCCTGATGAGATGGTCTGTGACATAACAGAAAAAATCCCAGAGATTCTGTCTGACCACCAAACTGTGAACAAGATTATTCTGCACGTTGGAGCCAATGACATAATCAAACAGCAGTCAGAATTACTGAAACGTGACTTTGTCAACCTACTAGAGATGCTAAGCTCCCTGGACGCTGAGGCATACATCAGCGGTCCTCTGCCTCAAAATGGATGGAGAGTCAACAAATTCACCAGACTACTTGGGATTAGTATGTGGCTGTCAACTGTGTGCTTCCTACATGAAGTGAACTTTTTAGACAATTTTAATCTGTTCTGGGAGCGCAAAGATCTCTTCAGTAGAAATGGAATGCTTAACAGAGCCGGAGAGGCACTGTTCACCTCCAACCTACTTTACACCGTTAACCATCCGACTGTTGTTAAACACAAGAACAACACAAGGATGGCTGGAGATAAGCGCAAGGATGCACAGAACGAAGACAGGCCAAAGACAGCCTCCCCCTCCCCGAAATCGAGCGCCAGCTCAGCAACACAGAGCGACGGCCTTGACAAAGCTAGGCAAACAACCACCGACGCAGATGAGGCCTCTCCCACTCTACCACCGGACGCCGCCTCTGCTGGTCCCACGAAGGAGGCCTCGCCCATCCCGCCATCGGACTCCGCCTTTACTATTCCAGCAGACACTCCAACTACCCCCCTCCCACTTTCAGTAGAGGCACTTAGCCCCTACTCTAGCCCCCTCATGTTCCCTCATCCTCCCCTCTCCCCCTCCCCAACCTCATCTTCCTCCTCCGTGCTCTCATCATCCCCACTTCTGCGATTCTCAGATGAGATGAATGCACGAGTCTCTGCCGGCCTTATAGGTCTAGCCAGCCCCCTACCCATTATGGGTCTAGCTAGCCCCCTACCCAAATCCCACCCCTATCCTGGCCTAGCCATCCACACTGTCCTGGCCAGCCCCCACCTGCTACCCCCTCGACCCCACTCCCCCACAGTACCTCCCTACCCTACATCCAACCCAGTCCCCAATACCCCCTCGACCCCACCCCCCACATTACCTCCCCTCCCTACATCCAACCCTCAGTCCCCAATACCCCCTCGACCCCCCCCACATTACCTCCTTCCCCTACATCCAACCCCCCTTTCCCCCGCCCTCTCAAAGACAAACACGACTCAACAGCAGCCTGGCCATGAAGCTGGGGATGCCCTGAGCGTCATTCCGGCCTTGATCACTACTAGACCAAACAATTACTTCTCAGCACGCTCTGTATGTAAATCGAACCTAATCAGTGCCAGTGTTCAGCCACAGACAGTCTTCTGCCCCGTACAAACCCTACATTTGAAACTAGCACTGTTTAACATTAGAGCTTTGAAAAGAAAATCATTTTTGATTAATGAGCTAATAGCTAAAAATAACCTACATTGTATGTTTTTAGTAGAGACATGGCTAGACAACGTTACCGGTGTAGCAACACTGATAGAGACCTGTCCCCCAAATTACAAATTCTATCAATCAACTAGACAGAATGGGAAGGGAGGAGGAGGGATTGCAGCTATCATCTCCTCGCAGTTTGTGTGCAATGATATCGACTTTGGAAAATGTCCATCTTTTGAATATCTTGCTATTGAACTCAAAAACAGAACTGTCAGTACTCAGTGTGACATTGTATCGGCCACCAAAGTACTCATCTCTATTCATACAGGAATTTTCAGAACTGATCTCAATCTGTATCACTAGGTATGATAGATTAATCCTAAATGGAGATCTGAACATTCATATTAACAAAGGGGATGACGCCAAGGTTTCTGAGCTATTGAACCTACTGGACAGCTTTGGACTGACACAACATGTCCACGAAGCCACCCACCAACATGGTAACACTCTGGACTTGGTAATAACAACGGGGCTAAACATTGAGAATGTGTCAGTACATGAAATGCTTATCTCTGACCATTATTGTGTGTTTTATGATACAAGGCTAGTCTTAACAAGGACCAGAAGCGAATTCCTAGTTCACAAGAGGCTTTTAGATGCCAGCGCTGAAGCACAGTTCTCTAACATTATACGAACATTTGAGCCACGCTATGAATGCTCTCTAGATCAGATGGTCCAAAACTTCCACAGTGCCCTGTCAACAGCGTTAGATACTGTTGCCCCCCTAAAGGTCAAAAGGCTGACAACTGATAGAATCTCTCCATGGCTGAATAGCACCAATGTTAAAGACAACAAGAGAAGATGTAGGACAGCTGAGCGACAATGGAGGAAATCTAAGCTCACAGTTCACTGTAAAATATACAAAGATGCCATGACTGCTTACAATAAAGCAATACGACTTGCGAGAAAGGATTACTTTTCTAAAATCATTTCAGAAAATATGGGTAACTCAAGAGTTCTATTCACCACATCGACCGGCTGATTAACACGCCCCCACCACAGCTGTCAGCCACGAAATGTGAAGAGCTCGCAGTTTTCTTTTGATGATAAGATAACTATGATTAGAGCGAGTATCGTCCCTGATGTAAACTTAGACAAGATCAGCAAACCCTATAGAACTGAGGTAACTATGAGGGAATTCACCTGTATTACATTACCAGACCTTTGTAAGACTGTCTCTGAGTGTAACTCCGCCACTTCCTGCCTTGATCCTATACCAACGGCATTCCTTAAGCGGGTGTTTGATAGTGTTTCAAATCATGTCCTGAAGATCATAAATATGTCGCTTCAAACAGGCATCTTTCCAGATGCCTTCAAAACAGCTGTCGTAAAACCGCTATTAAAGAAAGCCAACCTAGATGCAAATGAATTGAAAAATTACAGGCCGATATCCAACCTTCCATTTATTAGTAAGATACTCGAAAAGATAGTCTCAGTACAAATAATCTCCTTTTCTTAAAGAAAACAACATCGTGGAGGAATTGCAATCAGAGAAAGTTTTACGTTAAGCTTGGAGATCATGTGTCCGAGAAACATGACAGCGACTTTGGAGTTGCACAAGGAAGCTGCCTGGTCCACTACTCTTCTCACTATATATGTTGCCACTGAGAGACATCATTAGAGACCACAATGTATGCTTCCATAGTTATGCAGATGACACGCAACTGTACATCTCTGCAGAACCAAACGACACTGCAGCTATACACTCCATTACAAACTGTCTCCTAGCAATAAATAAGTGGATGAGCAATAACTTCTTAAAGCTAAACGAAAACAAAACTGAAATCCTACTGATCGGCCCTAAAGCAAAAAGGGAAATGCTGTTTAAAAACCTGGGGAAATTGACATCCTGGATTAAACCTGAGGTTACAAGTTTAGGTGTCATTCTAGATTCATATTTGGGCTTTAAGTCCCACATTAGCAAGGTGACGAAAACATCAATCTTCCACCTCAGAAATATAGCAAAAGTACGACCATTTGTGAATCAAAGGGATGCTGAAAGGCTGATTCATGCCTTTGTTTCAAGCCGGCTTGACTACTGTGAGGCTTCAGCTCATCCAAAACTCTGCAGCTCGACTATTAACCAGAACCAAGAGGAGAGAACACATTACTCCAGTCCTGGCTGCTCTGCACTGGCTGCCAGTAACATTTAGAATTGACTTTAAGGTCCTTCTCCTTATATATAAAGCCCTCAATGGGCGAGGACCAGAATACATAGCTAATTCCCTTGTCAACTAAGTGCCTTCAAGAACGCTACGATCGTCTATTGCTGGTTTATTAGAGGCACCCAGTAACAGTCAGAAGCAGATCGGGAGTGCAGCTTTTGTAAACTATGCTCCAAAGCTATGGAATGCAATACCTATAGATATCAGGGAAGCCAGCTTGCTAAACATTTTTAAAAGAAAGCTAAAAACATATTTCTTCACTTTAGCCTTTAACTGAGGATGTCTCTGTAACCTAGGTACTAAGACTCACTAGGCCTGAATTTGGAATGTCTTATTTTTATTGTTCACTTACTGTTTTATCATTTTATGTTTTATCATGTTTTATCATTTTATCATTTTATGCTTTTCTCATTTGTACCTGCTTGCTGCTGCACTTGCTGCTATTTTTATATATTTCTTCACTTTAGCTCATTTGTACCTGCTTGCTGCTGCACTTGCTGCTATTTTATTGCTTTATCTCCTCATTCTATGTTTTATGTAATTCCCTGTTGTAAAGCACTTTGAGCTGCATTTCTTGTATGAAAGGTGCTATATAAATAACATTTTACTTACTTACTTACTTACTTACACATACTTCCATCTAACATGGCTACGACTGAATATTCTTGGTACTTTCCATGAGGCTATATCAACTACATCAGTAGAGTATACATTGCACACAGTTATAGGAATTTGATTACAGTTGCATCAGTTCTGAAATGCTGGGTACTTTCCCTGGATCTGGTTTATTTCATGTGCTCAGTTTGGCCGAATAATAGTCACACTCCTCACACGAAGCCTGGGCACGTACAGTCCACCTTCTACAGGCTGGATCGTCACACCCAGCTGTTTCCATAGTTTCATATATTGTCCTGACAAACCCAAGGGGTGACTCATGAGTTTCAGGCCTACTACTAGGCCCAGGCCCATTACATTCAGACCCAGGGTTGTCCGTGGAGGAAATTGCCTCAGGATTATTTCCAACAGTCCCAGCACCGATCCCTGGGGGACACCACTGCCCACAGTATCTAGGTCAGATACGGCCCCACCTACTGTTACTCTTTGTATTCGCCCTTGCAGCCAATTATGAACCCACTCTGAAACATTTCAGTGTCATTTCTCCAGTGATTATGGATTGCATAAAAATACTGTCAATGGTTTACATATCATTTCCCCAAGTTGTTTGAGTACCCTGGGATATATGCCATGCTGCCTTAAAAAGTTACTGGTTAGTGTGTTAGCAATATCCTTATTATTATAAACCAAAGTTCCTTCCTTATTTTTAATTCACTTAACATCATCATTAACTTTACTTTTTCTACTACAATATTATTTTTTTATTACATATCCTCCTGAGACCCAGGAAAAAAAGTGTTTTAATTTAGATTTTTTTAAAGTAAATTAAGTGTTGGGGTGGAAAAAAACACATTGCAAAGGTTTTTTTTTTTTACGTAACTTTATAAAATGTTTACAACATGTGCACTGTAGTGTAAAATAGGACTTCATTCATGTCAATTGTGCCTCTGTCATAGAGCTGTCTACTAAAAAAATGGAAATTATGATATGATTAGTATATGATAACATAAGTACAAAGTTGGCAAGGCAACACCCCCCCACATGTGATATCATCTTAAAGCTACAGTTGTCCTCTCTAAGGAACATCAGACTCAATAGAGTGACATCTGTAGTATGGGAGGACTTAGCAAAAACATAATGTGCACTACAGTGCACAAAAATGAATTGCCGGGTCTAAGGAGGATATGGCTAATATTAAAATGTGAAACTCTGGCCCGTTCACTCCTGTTACTTGAGACTTGTCCCCTAGTAAACAGAGTCTTGGTGACTCTGGAACTGGTTGTCCCAACCAACTCCCCATATATTTTAGAATGTTGTTCCAGAGAGGGCAAATCACTAGACAGTCCCAAAGAGCATGTAGGAGGGTTCCCCTGTGACTTCTGTACCTCCAGCATAAACTATTTTGAGACAACCCAACCATATACAGTCTCTGAGGTGTCCAATAATATCTATGAATTATTTTAAACTGTGTTCCTTTCCCATGGCCTCCCTGATGTTGGCCCCTATATTTGTAATTATCTTTAGCCAAGGCTTTCACATATGCTGCTATTGATTTATCCAACATTTTGTACCACAAAGAAGCAGATTGTATAATTGGGTGTGATCTTTTTGTAATTGGAGACCAGCAAGGGCTGACATGCAGCTCATAAGTTGTAAGTATTTCCACCTTTCTTTATCTCCCAAATGAAATTCACTAACTAGTTGCTGATAATTCTTTAAAAAACATTTTTGTGCAAATGTCCCAGGGTGAGCACCACTTCTTTCACCCATTTTTCCCAGAAAACGATCTGTTTTCTGATACATACTGGGTTAAACCAGACAGACAAATATGTTTGTCTATATGGCGAGGCCTTGACAATTTTATGTACTGTTGACCATACCTCTTTAGAATGTTGTAATATAGGATTTATGTTTGGTTTATCTATAGCCTTTGTTCTTCTCTGGGATAGGACATCTAAGGGTCTAAAAGGAGCAGTTATGCTTTCCTCCAATTTAACCCACCTATCTTTATCATTATCTTGTTTCCAGTGATTAGTCAATTTAAACATCTCAAATGCTTGTTTCTACTACAATATTGAAAAAACTTCTTAGGATTACTTTTTGCATCTTGGGAAATTTTAATTTCAAACTGCCTTTTAGCTGATCGTATATCTTTTTTATCCTTAGCCTGCATATTACAATAATCTAACTTGTTTCTCTCTGAGTTATCCTTTTTATATACTCTGTACAGTTGCTTATTTTGCCTCAAAATCTCCCGTAAAGATTTAGTCATCCACTGTGGAGACTGTTTCTTCACCCTATTTTTCCTTAGTTTGGGATGAATTTACACTGTACATCTACAACAACCGTTTTAAATGTAGTCCATTCACAGTTCTGCAATCTAGAAGTTTTACCCAATCTATATTACTTACGTTCTCTCTCATTTTATTGAAGTCAGCTGGTCTGAAATAAAAAATTCTAGAGTTAGAGGAGGCTGTCTTAACTTGCCAAAAAATATCAAAGAGAACTGCACTGTGATCACTTGCCCCTAGTGGTTCAACTACCTCTGTGCTGCAAATTCTATCAGGATTGTTATACAAAACCAGATCCAGTATTGATTTCCCTCTCGTAGGCTGGGAAACAGACTGTACCAAAAATCAGTCATTGACCACATCTAAAAACTCCTCTTCACATTTACCCTGACCTGTCACTACCTCCCAATGAATAGAGGGGTAATTGAAGTCGCTCATTATTATCATTAATAATTGCATTACTACCTGGTATGGCAGCTGCTCCGCTGCTGATCGCAAGGCCCTCCAAAGGCTTTTGGCTACAAAAAACTACAGCCACCCAGGCTATGGACTGTTCTCGCTGCTGCCGTCTGGTAGACGTTACCGGAGCATCCGGGCACGGACTACCAGACTCACTAACAGTTTTTTCCCCCAGGCCATCAGGCTTCTCAACCAGCAACACTAATCTCAGTGATCACATTGATCACATCATCATCCCAATGGGTTCTCTAATCACTTTGTATGTACATTAAATGTACATCACCTCAATTTTAATGCACATATCCATCAACACTTCTTTACTTTATATTTATATATTTAAAACTCTTATTCTACTGTCTATATTCCCCCTTTTTACTGGTTCTAGAACTGCTACAAATGTTTAATGTATAATGTTTACTGTTTTTCTGTTATGTATATTTCTGCTATTGGTCACTACTTAGTTGTTGCTTGCCATGTCTCAAGAATGTAATTGTTCAGAATGACCTTGTGTTATACTGTGCACTTGATAAATAAAACACTTTGACTTTGACTTATCATCTCTCCTTCAGCACAGGTTTGTTTTATGTTACAAAAGAGCATACTATTTATGTTACTGTCTGAAGCTGGAGGTCTATAGCATACTCCTATATTAAGGCCCTTCTCACGATCTCCCAGTAATCTAACCCAGATGTCCTCACAAGGAACGAATGAGTTAATACCTGGAATTTCCTGCACATTAAGATCGTCTTTCACATAAAAGGCCACTCCCCCTCCTCTTTTATTAGTTCTATCCTTCCTAAACAATTTGTACCCCTCTACATTATATTCATCCCCATTCGCTGCGCCAAGCTATTTTTCAGTAATCCCAACTATGTGATAAACCACATTCAATATGACAGCCTCCATTTATTTTTTATGCTTCTCGCATTTATACACATGAACTTCAGAGCCTTACTCACACTTACATTGTCCTTCCCCTCCACACATAACTGTGCCGAACCACATCTATTCACATTATGATCTAAAAAATCGTTATTAATTATATCCTCAGATTTATTATACTCTGCCCTGGTATCTTCCATCTGGGCAGTCTGTACCTCCCTATCCTTAATACTACCACTAATTTCCCTCCCTGCCTCCCCAGGCCCTAGTTTAAATATTCCTCTGCTACCCTACGCATATGCTGGCCCAATGCAGCTGTACCCCTCCGGTTCAAGTGTAGCCCGTCCCACTTGTACAGATCACCCCTGTTCCAAAAGGAGTCCCAGTGCCCCATAAACCTGTACCCCTCTTTCCTGCACCAGGTTTGTAGCAATGTGTTAAATCTCAATATAAAATTCTGCTTGCCTTTGCTAGCACGTTGTACTTGCAGAATTCCACAGAAGACCTCCGTGGAGGTTATGCTCTTTAACTTTGATCTTAATTATCTAAATTCCAAGAGGTCTCCGACCTGAGCACCAGGCAGGCAACATGCCATGCGAGACTCCTTTTCCCGCAAACAGACTATACTGTCTATACCTCTAATGATTGAATACCCCACTACAACTAACTCCCTTTTCCTGGGTGGCATGGCTGCCAGAGTGCCCTGGGGCTCATCAGTCCTTCCACTCACAGAGGACTGGGCCAGATCCTCTTCCTACAAGGGCAGGAATCGGTTGGACACCACAAGCTCTGGAGATGCCGCCCCTGCATGTGCGCGCCCTGTTCTATGCTGGTGCCCTACCGACACCCAACTCTCTCTCTTTACCTCCTCTAGATTCTCTCTCCTACCCAGCTTTAGCTTTCAGGCTAACTCTCTACAGGGGGTACTAATTAGTTACTGGAACTCTACAAATTCTTCAGGGCAGTCGAGACCAGCAAGTTAGGCTTCGAGATCAACAATCTTGCTCTCAAGATGCTTCACAAGCTGGCAACGGTTGCATACTACACCCTCCTGGAAGTCTCCTTCGGGAAACACAATCATCCTGCAACACTTTCACTGCACTGGCGATGGCCACATTTTCACCCCCTGCACTGAACGATTTACTGCCAAAAGACACCAAGACACCGAGTTGATAAAAATACTTTAAGCGGTGGTTCTGAACAGTCAGATGCAGAAATTACTAAATGGAAACAACACCCCTCTTAAAGGTTACTAGAAAACTTTCGGTCCGTTTGCCTGTAGCAAGGGAGCTAGCAACAGCCAACTGAAACAGCTATATGCTCAACGCTTGAAGTGTAAACAATTAAGCAAACAAAAGCTAGTTAGCTATATAATATTCCTCTCCTCTTGGATTTTCTCCTGAGGGCGAAAAACCAAAAAAAAAAAACTTGCGTCACCTGGGTGTAATTACAAATCGGCAGAGGTGGAAAGTACTCAAGTAAAAGTACTTCAGTAGTTTTTTTTGAGGATCTGTACTTATACAGTATTTTAAAAATGCTATACTTTTACTCTTACTTGAGTAATTTAAATAAGAAGTATTCTACTTGAGTACTTTTAAATTTACAAATGAGTAAAAGTAAATTAAATTCAGGTTTTAGTTTTGCACACCACACTGAAAACAGCACGGTAGCATTGGGACTGTTCGCCTTCTCCAGAAGATGGCAGTAGTGCAACATTATGGATTCAAGCTGCCGTTAAAACCCAAAGAAAAAGAAGGTACTGTTTGCTATTCGCTAACAGGTCCAGAATCACTTCCACAAAAAAAAGCTCCAAAGGTTTACGTTTGTGCAGTAGCTGATCCACAAAATTGTGATGACAGAAAATGGATGTGTCTGATGATGATTCTGATATTGCTGTTGCGGAGCCTGTTGCTAGCAGCTCTACTAGCTCGTCTGGCAAAGGAGATAACGAAACTGAGCATCCCTGGCCGCATCTGAAAAAGCTGTTCAGTATCAAAGACAAGAACAAGAAAAATGGTAACTTTATAATGCAATGTAAGCTCTGCCTCCCTCGGCTGGTTGAGATATCTGCTTACAAGAACTCATCATCTAACCTGCGGAAACATGTTAAGGTAAGTTTAATGATTCCGTCATGTTTAACCCTCTGAGGTCGATTGGATCGCCGACGATCCAAGCAGCAATAAAAGTATATTACTATTTCTACCTTCGCGATATTTTATCATACACACGCGACAAAAACATTGACAGAAACCTTAGAATCGCGACTTTCCGATTTGAGCACTGGCAAATCAAATGGGATTTTTTAAATTAGGTTAATTAGACCAAAAGTAAACCTTGCCTTTTACTCTCTTTTTTACCTGGTAGTAACGTCCCCTTCTATTGACATGGTAACTAGATGCTAATTTCGGAGAGGTGTGTGGGGAGGGGCGTGGGGCCATGTGTGAAAACGCCGGCGTAAACAACACAAACTGTGACAATTTGAAGCAAGATTTTATACAGACATACAATTTTATTCAAGATGGAAAGATTGTCTGCGCTGCAGTGTTTGAGAGCATCGATGGAAAGCGACGAAGACAATAACTGACCAAGAGTAAGTAACTATATTTGATTTGCCATGTTATCAAATACTCAGATATTCAATTTATGAATTCTGCGTCTTGTGACTACATATGCCGCGTGTTGCAACGTAACAAATTGCAATATGCACACAAGATCTATGGAAGAATACTTTTCAAACAGCCTAAAATGTTATTTATTTCATTGTTTTCAAATATGCACGCCAAACATATTCCGCGTGTTGCAACGTAACAAATTGCAATATGCACACAAGATCTATGAAGAATACTTTTCAAACAGCCTAAAATGTTATTTATTTCGCTTGTTTTCAAATACTTAAAATATATGAATTCGCGTCTTGTGACGCCAAACATATTCAACGTAACAAATTGCAATATGCACACAAGATCTATGGAAGAATACTTTTCAAACAGCCTAAAATGTTATTTATTTCGCTTGTTTTCAAATACTCGTGAAAATATATGAATTCCGCGTCTTGTGACGCCAAACATATTCCGCGTGTTGCAACGTATGAATTCCGCGCCTTGTGACGCCAAACATATTCCGCGTGTTGCAACGTAACAAATTGCAATATGCACACAAGATCTATGGAAGAATACTTTTCAAACAGCCTAAAATGTTATTTATTTCGCTTGTTTTCAAATACTGTGAAAATATATGAATTCCGCGTCTTGTGACGCCAAACATATTCCGCGTGTTGCAACGTAACAAATTGCAATAGGCACACAATGAGGGAAAGAGATGGCCCATCTGACAGATCTTAGAGGTGTGGACAATGAATAATGAATATTCAGGTATTTAGCATTTAGCCCTCCCACAGCCTGAAATAAATGTGACCAGTTCTGATAAAAACAGGTTTTTAGCTATTTAGATCTCAGATGTGCTAAACTGTTTTCACACCCTTACATAACCAAGACCTTGATGAACAAACGCACATTGGCAAAACAATTCGTCACTATAGTTTAGTGTGTGCTTTCACAACTTTTGTGACAGCAGAAAAATTTACTATTTTCAACTTGTGTGTTTGTAGATCTATTTACAAGCTGCATATGATACTGACCAAACTATTGATGGCATACAAATGTAGCTGTGATTGTCCTTCAAATAAAAATATCAAACACTTTGGAGTAAGTGTGTGTTAAATTGATGAAATTGAGATAAATATCAGACCATGCCAAAATCAAAAACCATCTAAAAGCTTAGCACGGACCTCAGAGGGTTAAATGATTTAAACATAACTTGTTATTGCGCGATTTTTAATCGCGGACGTTATTGGCGCTAGTGGACTCATCTTTTAAAGTTCAAGTGAATCCGAAACTACTATATGAAACCAGAAGACCTAAGGCATCTTTTGGTACCAACCATGTCATGATGGGGGGCAAATAACGCTCTAAAGTTAGGCAGAATTTTGGCAAGGGGAAAAACTGACATGGCCATTTTCAAAGGGGTCCCTTGACATCACCTCAAAATATCTGAATGATAATGGGTTCTATGGTAGCCTTAGCCTACCTGGAGAATGCGGTTCCTCTCTGTTAGAGGCGATGATGATGATGATGATGATGATGATGATGATAAAATTAGATATTTATAGGGATATGATTGGGTTTCAGTTGTTCTTGTCTCATATACTACTGTATCTTGTCTCGTGGGTAACTGAAGTTTATAGTTTATCCACCTTTTTTTTTATAACGGCATGAGAGAGCTGCCGAAGACATTTATAGTTTACCCACCTTTTTTTTTTTACCACTACAGCCCTGGATATAGCTGTTTGTTTGGAATGAGCGAGAAAGTACTGATTTTAAGATTTGAGAATTCCCATTGTTTAATTCTATTTTTCTGTGTCCAATTATGCACACTTAAGTTAATGGAATCTGTATCTTATTGACCAAGTCTTTATAACAGACTGCTAATTAAAAAATTTTAATTTGGCATTCATTTATATGAATCTTTGCCTTTACAGAGGATACATCCATCCAAAGTTAAGGACTATGACGACTGCATAGTAACGGGAAGAAACAAGCGGACATCTTCCAGTTCCCCCCACTGTGTACCTAATAAGCAAACGAAGATCACAGACATGGTATCAGGAGGAGCCCCCAAGTGTGTGCTACAGTCTACAGTCGACAACCTTGTCATTGACTTTGTATGTGAGGGTCTCCAGCCTTTCTCAGTTGTTGAGCTCCCAGCATTCAAAAACGTAATAACCACTCTACAGCCTACTTGTTCTGTCATTTCAAGGCCAACTGTGCGCACTCGGATCCAGGAGGCCACTACAGACATGAAAAAAAGGGTGATGGCACACTTGAGCCAACAACAGTATGTAGCTACAACCACAGATTGCTGGTCAGCAAGGCAGCGGAGCTACATTGGCATAACATCGCACTGGATTGATGAAACTACCCTGGAAAGGAAATCTGCTGCCCTCACTTGCAAACATTTGAAGGGGTCACACACTTTTGAAGTTCTCGCCGGCGCCCTTGAAGACATCCACTGTGAGTACCGCATCCGGGAAAAGGTGGTGAGGACAACTACGGCTAGTGGATCAAACTTCTTTAAAGCCTTCAGGGTTTTTGGGGAAAAGGAAGTGGAAGAAGCTGACTCTCAACACGAAGAGCCTGAAAGTGACCATGCAGAAGAAATCGAATACGGAGACACCTTCAACATCTTGGAAAATGACAATGGTCTGGAATTCCAGTTACCAAAACATCAACGGTGCGCTTGTCATCTTTTAAACCTCATAGCAACAGGAGACTCTGTCGAGGCCGAGGGCAAAAGTGACACCTACAAAAAACTGTCGCGAGCAGCATTTGGAAAATGCCAGGTGATGTGGAATAAGACAGGATGGTCATCTTTGGCCTTTGAGGTGGTGGACTCTGAATGCAAGCTGCAGCTCATCCAGCCAAACAAAACCAGGTGGAATTCCCAATACATGGCTGTGGAGAGAATCACACACATTCTGAACGAGCAGGGGAAAGAGGCCATTAGCAACGTGTGTGCAGAATTCAAAATTGAAATGTAAGTAACATTTATATAGTCAAACCCAGTATAATTGTATGTACCATGTGGCGATAATAATTTTGTTGGCATTTAGTTGTACTCTGTGCAATGACAATAACGTTGAATCAATCAATCAATAATAATAATTGATTGGATTTATATAGCGCTTTTCAAGGCATCCAATGCGCTTTACATATCAAGGTGTGTGTGCGTATGGGGGTGGGAATCTACTCATTTACCATCAATTGTTATACTAACAGGTGTAAAATTATGTCTTACAGGCTGAGCCCTGCAGAAATAGCATTACTGTCTGAATACTGCACTGTGATGAAGCCTCTGGTTAGGGTTTTGAATATTCTGCAATCTGCGACCAACACTCATATGGGGTGGCTCTGCAGCCTGAAGTAAAGCTCAAGAGGATGGCAACAGCAAACAAGGTGTGTCTTCCACTTGTTCAAGCCATACAGCAGGGTATCCAAAAGCACTTTGGAGAAATGATGCATGATCCTGAGCTCATTGCCACATCCATCCTTTTGCCCAAGTTCAAAACTTCATGGACAGACAACGCTGACATCATACAACAAGGTAAGCTTGTAAAGTTTGTCACTTATTTTCAAACCTGAGGAGTGGCCTTATGAGACCCACACCATTTGTTGTGTAGATCCATCTATAAGCCTTAAACCCAATGTGTAATTTATTTTATAAGTTTATAAGTTCCTCTCTTTTCCATTTATTTTGGATAAAGGCATATAGCTCAAACTACACAAAAGATATCACCAGACAGATTAATGTTGACATTGGACTACTTTTGAGGACTGACATACTATCACCTGACATACTATCACTTGCAGCTTTTGAATGTCCTGTTTGGCCTAATGCAATCTAAGTGATACGATAGATAACTATGTTGTTACAATTAGAGCATTTCTTTTGAGATGCATTTGCAAGTGTGTGTAATTGTGTTTGACAACAATACAGGTTTGGACTACATCAAAGCTCATCTACACACCATGGCTGAAGAGGAGGCTGAACCACAGAGAGTCTCTTCTGATGATGATGACTTCTTCTCATTCAAGCCCAGGAAGTCCCAAGCAGGGGAATTGGATGGTTACCTGGCCTGCCTCTCAGATAAGATGGACCTACTCCATTCATTTCCTAGCATCAAGAAGCTGTCCCTGAAAGTAAACACTGGCCTACCTGCCTCTGCTGCCTGCGAGCGGCTCTTTAGCTGTGCAGGGCTGCTCTTCACAGCCAAGCGAGCCAGGATAGACTGTGTCAATTTTGAGAACCAACTGCTGCTAAAACTCAACAGCAAGTTCAGAGTGCAGGAAAGATGCTGGAGCCCTATTACATCACAACTTGGTTTTCACTTTGAGGCTGTCAGAGTGCAAAGTCATCAACAACAACAACAAAAATAAAAAATAAATATATATATATAAAATAAAAGATATTGATCCTATCGATCCTAACCCCTAAACTAAAATGGAAAAAACATAATTTGGAAAAAAATAACATAATTTGGAAAAAATAAAAGGGATTTCATACTTGTATTGTGTACTGTATATTTACAGTAATATTAAGTGAGCCATCATCAGAACCACATACTGAGGGGTTGACATTGAGCCAAACTGAGTGATTGAGTAACGGTCCCAATTTTATTATAATATTTTATTTTATTTTAAGTTATTTTTATTTGTACATGTAGAGTATGTCCTTTCCAATATCAGAGCATTTGATTTTTGTTAATATGTATTTTACATACAGATACATACATGCTGTCTCAACAAAATTGTATTAAAAGTTTTTCTGAATACTATTTTTCTCTTCCTGGTTAATGACATTGCATTAGGACAGCTTAGGTAACACTGGTAACATGTGCAGGATGTGTGAAATCGAATTACTGTAGGCAATATAGGGTAAATATAGGGTAAAAAAATAATATATATATATATATATATATACACAGTATATATATATTTAAGATCGCGAATTTACTCTTACTCGTAGTACTTGAGTACTTTTAAATAGGTTACTTTTTTACTTATACATGAGTAATTTCCTGGACTAGTATTTTTACTTCTACTTGAGTTAATTTTCACTAAAGTAACAATACTTGTACTTGAGTAGGATTTCTCAGTACTCTTTCCACCTCTGGTTGTTTCTGATGTTATTCAAAGTGACGCACCTAGGAGTAAGAAAAACGACACGTTTGGACAAAATGCGTAATTCTGGAAACGTTGCAACGTGGAATGATAAAGGAGAGTTTATTTTCAAAGGTGAAATGGATCACATATGGTTGACTTAATAAAGAGCCTAAGAACAACACATAATGTATCCGAAGATAGAAGACCCACAGGATGGTTAACATGTCTTGAAGCGCTGGCGTTCCTTAGCATGCGTTCCTTAGCATCTGTTATACCTAATCACCATCTACGTCAAAAGCTGAATATATACCAAAAAACCCAATGTCCTCAGCATCACCAAAGTCTCCCGCAACAAAGACCGGCCCAACCTATGCGTTTCCTGATCCACGCTTTTCCTCACCTACGCTAGATCGAACTATGAGGTTAGACTTGGAGGTGTTTTCTCAAGGGGTTGTTTACATTAAATCTTAAGTAATATAGAAATGTGAAAAATGACACAAACAATGATGTAAAGTTTATCTTGTTTATTTTTAATAAAAAGATGCCATTATGTTCAATCATTGTCTTAAATTGTGTTTTTTTAAACAACCATGACAGGTGTTAAAGATAGCACCAGAGCACACATTATGTATAAAATTGGGCATGTTTCTTTTATGCATAAAAGTACAAGGTCTTGTACTTGTCGGGAATTGCAAATCCCTCTATGACAGTTTAACATCAGAAACGCATTTAGGGATTTTGGAAAGTAGAGGAAATCTAGCGGGTTGCTGTAAGAATCAAAACATTCCCCAGAGGAGTCCTCTGTAATGTAGATAGCCAGCCAATGTTCTCTGGGCTTGGCTTTAGGTTGTTGATTATAAACAAAGCCGGTAAATCCTTGATCTTATCTCAAGGTAGTTCATCACTTGCAAACACACCATAAAACTGTTTTTTGGTAAAGCAATTACAGCTCATCACGTTGTTCAGCTCTCTTGTATTAATACCTAATAATGATGAATTAGAACATCCCTTCTCTGACTCACTTCAATAATGTTGTCATAGGTGGCACAGACAACCATATTAACTGTTCTGGGCAGGGGCTGTTTGAACCTCATCTCCAAATGCATGTTTCCAGATTTCACCAGAGAAAGATGGTGCCCACATTCTTTGTCGTGGGTCAAATTGAAAGCGTACAGGGTGTAGCCATTCATGTATTCTGTTCTGTTAATGGTCAATGCCTGATCCTTTGGATGTCGCCCTGTAGCCATGACTAGACTGTAGAATTCCCTTACAGCCACACCGTTTTCAAAATCTGGTTGGAAAGGTTTTGATGGAAATTGTCGTGGGTCTACATATAAAGCTATACAGTCTGCATGATAATTTTGGAATTTGAAGGGGTTTCTGCCACAATGTCCTGAAAAACTGTCATTATTCACCAGTCCTATAACCACACCCTTGGGCAGAGTACCCAGAAACAGATTTTCTTGATTACACTCAGCTACTTGCAGCTGTGCTAAATGCCTTCATGTTTACTCTTTCTATAGGATATTTTGCATTGGCTGTTAGAAGGGCTTGGGCATGGCCAATTTTCACAGCTGGAGATGCAGAAACATTTTTAACAAAAAGTTTTAGATTCAGAATTTTCAGTTTGAATGCCTCAACCCCCTCGGCCATAAGGGAAAACTCATCTTTAATCTTCAGATTCACCCCATTTAGCATTAGCTTCTCTTGAAAAAATATATCGGTTAATATATGTCCTAGTAATTCAAAGGCGTTGCTTTTTACAGAATATAAGGCACAGTCATGTAGACCCATATTGTCTCCTGCGGGATCTGTCTCACCCATGGCTCCTGCCGTGTCTTTAAAAAACAAGCCGGCACTGAATTGAGTAGCCAGAGTATCCTTTCCATAATTTAACAGACATTCCATTATAGGTCTGCAGGGGTACGTATTGATGGATTGATTTACAAGCCTGTCCCCAAGAGAAACATCTACTTGTGAGAATATGGATGCAACAGGGTAATTGATGAGACCGACACTGTCCCCGGCAGAAATTGCACCCCTGTCGGCTTTCGTGATCTTGCAGCAAAGATGCAGAAGCATATTGTTCAAACCTAAATAGTCTTCCCCATTTCCCGCAATAAAAAATTCCCCTGTCCCCTGTCTGACAGGGCAGATAGTGGTGATATTTCCACACATTGCCTCTTGTCTTTACAGGTTTGTGTGAAGGGGACTGTCAACAAATCAAATTCTGACTTTACACACTCCTCTGACATGCTATGTAAAAAAGGTCTGACATTGGTCTTTAGAAGATCTGTTTTTTCTTTTAGGACTTGAGCTGGAGTGTTTTCTCTTTCCTCTCTGTCAACCTTTGGACACTGACCAAGATGATTTTGCGCTTTTGTGCTTTTTAATAGTAGTGTATGCCTGTTGCCGCCCACCGGGAGGTTTTAATCTTGATCATTAGAAGCGGTGCGATTGGTCATGACGTTGCTTACCACATCACTGATAATATTCTTTGCAGCTATTTTCAGATGTGGTTTTGTGAGGTTAAAACCTTTCTTTAACAAAGGGACAGCCATTCTAAAAAGACCCCCCGAAACAGACCAACAAGCCCTGCGCCGTACATAACAGCGCTGCCATGGTAGCCAGGCAGGCCATGACTGGCTTAAGATGAGGGTCCACATAATGGGCAGTCAGCACCATTGTTTCATTTAACCCCTTCTACTTCCCACCAGTGGGACACTCTGTCATGTCCCCTGTCATAAAATCATAAAAATATGGATATGAATTAAGTATCGTATTGACCCGAATATAAGACGGGGTTTTTTTCCTAGAAAAAGTCTGAAAAAGTTGCATCGTCTTATATTCGCGCCCCAAAATGTTTAACGTAAATATTCATTCACAACAACAGAGGGCGCCAAAGGACTGTTCCCCAAGCCAGCCACTGTGTTTCTCCGTCCACATGTGACCGAAAATCATGCGGCAGCAACCACGGCCCAACCGATTGCCATCAGTTGTATTATCCGAGTCACGGCACCAGTTGTAGCGGGTAGTACTCTGCTCTGCGTTTTGTTTAAGTCAATGATGTCCAGTCGCTGCTGTCTTTGGCTCTTAGCCATTTATTGTCGGGACTCCACAATCTGGTAACAGATGAACATTATCAGGACCCATACGTCTCGTGCGCAGCTTTCATACACGTTGCGTGGCCCGGCAACCTCATGTAACAACTCGGCCTTCATATAAAAACAATACATTGTACATTACACAAACACTGTACCTGGTAACAGATTAACATTATCAGGACCCACACGTCTCGTGCGCAGCTTTCATACACGTTGCGTGGCTAACAAAGAAAAGGAGGATTAGCCTAGCAATAGCCTCCTGGCTAGCTAGCTAACCTTCGAATGGCTAACGTCACCAAATGAAATCAAAATAATTATCATAAACCATATTACAGGTCTCCAGAATATTAAACAAACACTACGCAATAATTATATAAACAATAAAAAGTTAAAATCTTACATTCACCACATTAATTAATATAAAACAACGGGTGCTTAACATTTCACTACCTACCCCGGCAACCTCATGTAACTGGGCAGAGTAAAGGGGTCTCGCCAAAGACCTCAACATACCACCTACCGAGTTCAAAGCTAGCTTCGGCTGGTGTAGAATAATGATGCGACGTAACAGGCTGTCACTGCGACGCAGGACAAGCCTGGCCCAGCGCCTGCCCTCCGACTTCAGAGAAAAGTCTTATCAGCGCTATGTGATCAAGTTACGGAAGAAGCTCTCATACCCCCTGGATCAGATGGGCAATGCTGATCAAACGCCTGTGTTTTTTGACATGCCAACATCTGTCACTGTGCATAAGAAAGGTGACAAATCAGTGATTGTGAGGTCTACTGGCAACGAGAAGAGCCGAGTCACTCTCATGTTGGCGTGCCTCGCAGATGGAACCAAACTCCCCCTGTACCTGATTTTGAAATGCAAGACCGTACCTAAAGAGGCAATGCCAGCTGGCATTATCGTACGTGCACAGGCAAAGGGCTGGATGGAGACTGAGCTTGTGGTGGATTGGCTCAAGGTTGTGTGGGGCAGATGGCGTGGGGGACTCAGAAAGAGGAGGAATATGCTGGTTTTGGATGCTTTCCATGGACACTTGACTGAGCCAGTCAAAAAGCAAGTGAAAGCGATGAATGGCGACCTAGTGATCATACCGGGCGGAATGACAAGTCAGCTACAGGTGTTGGATGTGGTCGTTAACAAGCCATTCAAGTATCATCTGCGCAAGAGATACACAGAGTGGCTCCTGGCTGGTAATCATGCACTGACACCGTCTGGAAAAATTCAGAAGCCTTCAGTACGTCAGCTCTGTGAATGGATCCTCCAAGCATGGGCTGACGTTTCCCCAGAGAGCATCGTCAACGGGTTCAAGAAATGCTGCATATCAAATGCCATGGATGGCAGCGAGGATGACGTGTTGTGGGAGGAGGCGGAGCCGGGGGATGCCCAACCAGAGAAAGTGAGTGACGAGTCTGACGACAACGAGAGTGGACCCAGCGATGCAGAAGATGCAGCTCAATGAGAAGACGTCTATGATGTGAGGAATAGACTGATGTTCTGACATTTTGCACTGTTGTTGCACTGTTTTATTGCACAAGTTAGGCCAATGTGCCCCACTGTTTCATTGCTGTAACGATTCGACCGGCAATCAGAAATTTACGATAAAGTTGATTCTTGTTTTTGTTTATTATTAGAGTTCCTCTGTTTAGTTAAATCCGTGTTTTGGATTACGTTTTGGATTTGCTGCTTAGCTAGCTTTGTTTGTTCCAGTTCGTTTATCATTTTGGTTTGTTTGGTTAGTTATTTGCGTGTCACCACCGACATTGTTTTGCTTACGTTTGTGGAAAATAAATACCATAAATGTATTTCCGTATTTTGGGTCTCTTTCGCGCCTGCATTTGGTTCCACCCCTACTACACTCCTGACAATTGCACTACTGTTTTATTGCAATCTAGACAATTGTTGAATATTGAAAACATGATTTTACCAAAAGATGTAACAAACAGCCTACATTGTTTTATTCAACGTGAAGACAAATAAAATGATTTTCTTTATACAAACAAGGTCTTGTTCCACAAGGTTTGGTCTTCAAAAAATTATTTTTCCAAAAATGAGTCTTGAAAAAGGGGGGTCGTCTTATAATCGGGGTCGTCTTATATTCGGGTCAATACGGTATATACTTCTCCACATGTCACACAATACCTACATATAATATAACAAATGATGGGGATTTTTGTCCCGAATCCAACCGTATATGATGTTTTTAAGCATAAAAGTTACCGATTAAGAATTACACCCAGCTGACGCGAGGTTTTTTCAATTCAAATTTTAATTTATTTCACATTTTTCCCAGTTTTTCTCCCAATTTGTTTGCCAATTATACCCTCTATTTATCTCAATTCCCCCTCCCCCACGAGTCCGCCGCTTGTCCTCTGGGGAGAGACATTATCTCTGGGCCGAATTTATCCGCCTCTTCCGAGACTGAATTCTACCACGGACGCCTTTTTCCTGCTCCTCGACAGACTCTTGCCAGCTCACCCTCCCCCCTCCCCTGGAGGCAGACAGCCAAACACCGCCTCCGATCGGGCTGACGACCAGGGCCGGTAGAGACGCGGGTTTCGAACCGCATCCCTGACAGGCAGCGCACACCACACCGGACCAGCCAAAGTGTGGTGCATTAGACCGCTACGCTATCCGCCAGCCCCCTGACTTGAAGTTTTTTGTGGGTTTTCACCCTCTCAGGAGCAAATCCAAGAGCAGGGAAATATAATATAGCTAACTAGCTTTTGTTGGCTTGCATTTAATTGTTAAATTTCAAGCATTGAGCGTATAGCCATTTTGGTTGGCTGCTACTAGCTTCCTTGCTACAGACAACTGGACTGAAAGTTTGCTAATTATATTTAAGAGGGGTGTTGTTTCCATTTAGACATTTCTGCACCTGACTGTTTGGAACCACCTCGGTGTATAGTATTTTTATCGACTTGGTGTCTCTGTTTTGGCAGTAATTCGTTCAGGTCAGGGAAAGTAATAGACATATTTAGGGGTGAAAATGTGGCCATCAGCAGTGCAGTGCGAGTGTTGCAGGATAGTTGCGTTTCTGGAAGGAGACTTCCAGGAGGGTTTCGTCTGCGACCATTGCCAGCTTGTGAAGCATCTCGAGAGCAAGATTCTTGATCTCGAAGCCAAACTTGCTGATCTCGACTGCCCTGCAGAATTTGTAGAGTTCCAGGAACTGATTAGTATGCCCTTTAGAGAGTTAGCCTGCATGCTGAAGCTGGGTAGGGGGAGCCTCTAGAGCAGGTAGGGAGAGAGAGTTGGGTGACAGTAGGGTGCCAGCATAGAAAAGGGTGTGCAGATGCAGGGGCGGCATCATCAGAGATTCTGGTGTCCAACTGATTCCAGCCCTTGCAGGAAGAGGATCTGGCCCAGCCCTGCCATGCCACCCCGGAAAAGTGAGTTAATTGTAGTTGGGGATTCTATCATTAGAGGTATAGACAGTATAGACTGTTCGCGGGAAAAGGAGTATTGCATGGCATGTTGCCTGCCTTTTGCTCATGTTGGAGACCTCCTGGAACACATAGACAAGCCCCTGGCCAGAGCAGGGGTGGATCCAGTGGTCATGGTCTATGTTGGAACCAATGAGATAGGTAAGGGTAAGTTTACAAACCTGGTGTAGGAAAGAGGGGTACAGGTTTATGGAGCACTGGGACTCATTTTGGAACAGGGGTGACCTGTACAAGTGGGACGGGCTATACTTGAACCGGAGGGGTACAGCTGCATTGGGCCAGAGCATGCTTAGGGTAGCGGAGGAATATTTAAACTAGGGACTGGGGGGGCAGGGAGGGAAAATAGTATTAGCAGTATTATGGAGGTACAGACTGCCCAGATGGAAGATACCAGGGAAGAGTCAAATAAATCTGAAAATATAATTAATACAGATTTTTTTTTAAATACTGTGAATAGAGGTGGTTCGGCACAATTATGTGCGGAGGGGAAGGACAACGTAAGTGTGAGTAAGGCTCTGAAGTTTTAAATGCAAAATGAAACATGACATGGCGCAGCTGACCGGGATGAATATAATGTAGAGAGGTACAAATTATTTAGGAAGGATAAAACTAATAAAAGAGGAGGCCCTTGTGAAAGACAATCTTAATGTGCAGGAAATTCCAGGTATTAACTCATTTGTTTCTTGTGAGGACATCTGGATTAGATTACTGGGAGATCATTAGAAGGGCCTTAATATAGGAGTATGCTATAGACCTCCAGCTTCAGACAGTAACATAAATAGTATACTCTTTGGAAACATAAAACAAACCTGTGCTGTAGACGAGACGATAATATTGAGCGACTTTAATTACCCCTCTATTAATTGGGAGGTAGTAACAGGCCAGGCCAAATGTGAAGAGGAATTTTTAGATATGGTCAATGACTGCTTTTTGGTACAATCTGTTACTCAGCCTATGAGAGGGAAGTCAATGCTGGATCTGGTTTTATGTAACAATCCTGATAGAATTTGCAGCACAGATGTAGGAGAACCACTGGGGGCAAGTGACCACAGTGCAGTTATTTTTGATAAGTTAAGACAGCCTCCTCTAACTCTAGAATTTGTTATTTTAGATGAGCTGACTTTAATAAAATGAGAGAGAATTTAAGTAATATAGATTGGGTAAAACTTCTAGATTGCAGAACTTTGAATGAAAAATTCACTATATTTAAAAGGGTTATTGTAGATGTACAGTGTAAATTAATCCCAAAAGCAAGGAAAAATAGGATGAAAAAACAATCTCCGCAGTGGATGATTAAATATGTACGGGAGATTTTGAGGCAAAAGAAGCGACTGTACAGAATATATAAAAAGGATACTCACAGAGAAAGAAATTAGACTATAGTAATATGTGGCTAAGGCTAAGAAGGAAATAAGATCAGCTAAAAGGCGGTTTGAAATTAAAATTTCCCAAGATGCAAAAAGTAATCCTAAGAAGTTTTTTCAATATTGTAGTAGAAAAATAAAAGTTAAGGATGAGGTTAAGTGCATTAACAATGAGGAAGGAACTTTGGTTTATAATAATAAGGATATTGCTAACACACTAAACAGTTACTTTGTTGAGAGCTTTACTAGAGAAGAGGTTATACATATGCCTAATTGTATAGCTAAGTTACAGAATGTTTTGGAGGACTTTGAGATAAGGGACATAGAAGTACTACAAAAACTACAAAAACTTAAGACAAATAAGGCAGCAGGCCCGGATGGCATATATCCCAGAGTACTCCAAGAACTTATATATAATATATGATATAAAGAAATTATATATAAACCATTGACAGATATTTTCATAAAATCCATAATCACTGGAGAAATAGCAGATGACTGGAAGCAGGGTAGTATAATTACTGACCCAGGGAACTATAGGCCTGTCAGTTTAACTTGCATCGCATGTAAAATTCTGGAATGTATTATTAGGGATACGTTGGAATCATTCATGTATTTTAAGGGAGAGCCAACATGGTTTTCTCAAAGGGAGGTCATGCCTAACAAACCTCCTGGACTTTTTTGAAGAGTCTACAAAGTGTGTTGACCTGAACCAGGCTTATGATATTATATATTTGGACTTTCAGAAAGCATTTGAGAAGGTACCACATGAGAGGCTCATTGATAAAATGAATTCAGTAGGAATTGCAGTAGTTTCAGAGTGGGTTCATAGTTGGCTGCAAGGGCGAATACAAACAGTAACAGTAGGTGGGGCCGTATCTGACCTCAGTGCTGTGGGCAGTGGTGTCCTGCAACAGTCGGGGCTGAGACCTCTGCTCTTCCTTATTTACATAAATGATCTTGATATGGACGTTAGTAGCAAAATAGTTACATTTGCAGATGATACTAAACTTGGGGGTTTGGCAAACAGTTTAGAATCGACCAAAGTAATCCAAGATGATTTAAACAAAATCCCAAAATGGGCAGATACATGGCAGATGACATTCAATATTGCTAAATGTAAAGTTATGCATGTGGGAAATAAAAACATTAGACAGGAGTATTTTATGGGAGGAGAAAAGTTAGTAGGTGTTCAATTTGAAAAATACTTAGGAATTGTAGTTGATCATAGCCTATCTGCATCAAAGCAGTGTGCTACAGCAGTGAAAAAAGGCAACAGGATGCTGGGATACATAGCAAAAAGTACTGAGTATAAATCAAAGGAGGTTATATTAATGTTATATAATGCCTTTGTCAGTCCTCACTTAGAATTATGTGTGCAGTTCTGGGCACCACACTACAAGAAAGATGTAGAAGCTCTTGAAAAAGTTCAAAGAAGGGCAACTAAACTGATACCTGGTATGAAAGGTAAAGGTTATGATGATAAGGCACTCAATCTATTTAAGCTTAGCAAACGGAGACTTAGGGGGGATTTGACTGAGGTTTTTAAATTCCTAAAAGGGATTAACAAAGTGAAATACCAACGATTTTTAAAGATTAGTGGGGTCAGCAGAACAAGAGGCCACAGGCGGAAATTAGTTAAAGGCAAATTCTGCACAGATATTAATACGTTTTTCTTTACACAGAGAGTTGTCAATGCCTGGAACAGCTTGCCAGGTCGGTTAGTAGAGGCAGAAACACATGGGCTATTCAAGTCCAGGCTAGATGCAGTACTAGATACTCTTTAGATTCAGAGATGACAAGCCTAGATGGGTCATTTTTGAACCACAAATATACACATTTTTAACCACAAATATATTTTCCAACCATAAACACCCTAACGGTCATTAATAAATTAGTGGTTAATTCTTAATTAGTGTTTCAGAGAGCAGGGAGAGTGTATTCTTTAAGTTTTACACCACTCGTTAACCCCTTCTGCTCCACCCCTTTTCCCCAACATTCCATCCCAGTGCATATACCAGAGTTTCCGTTATCCGGTAATTGCCGTTTTTTTACCGGGAAAATCTGTTGAAGTCCGACATATTTAAATCTCTCCGGTCATAATGTCCGGTGAAAATAATTCCCTCTAAGCACAATTTGAATTGTATTAAAACAGGTAAAATTTAATTTCCACATATCCTTCTATTAAAAAGGAATCTTCATTTTTTTAATGAATGTGTAGGCTATAGGCTAGCCTATGCGATGAACAAAATAATCGTTACATTTGTTTCATTGTTGCGTCACTCTGATAAAGCGCGCGCTCGGATTGAATGGCGTAGCCTGCCTAACCACCATCAGCGAAATCTATCCCGAGTGGGCCAAACTGGCCAAGGTAGCCTGCTTGATCCCCGTCTCCAGTGTGCCAGCAGAGAGGGTTCTCTCTACAGAACCGAATCAAAACAGCGCAGCGAAGTCGCCTTGGGGAGGACAAGGTCGCAAGGTTTATGCGCATTGCAAGCTGTGGAGAGACACTTGGCACCTTTGATTTTAAGTGGGCAGCTGCACGCTTCACTGCTGCGAAAAAGTGTAAGAAGTAAAATCATATGAGCCAGCAATAGGTTATTTTATTGTTTGTTTTCAAATAGTTTTTATTCAATTTTATTTTATCTGAGAAAAGGTCTGTAGCGAACGGAAATTATTTGATTTCAAGTCGGCAGCAGCACGCCGTAATTAAAATGTTATGAGCCAGATAGGCCTACATGTAGGCTAACTTTTTGTTCGTTTGCAAATAGTTTTTATTCTGTTTTATTTTATATGAGAATATGTAGGCCTAAAGCTGAAGTGTTTACGTGTTGCCCCAATGAACGTAGGCTAGCGTAATATTTATTTATTTATTTTTAAAATAGCGTTATGCACGTGAGTCTATTGACGGGACTTATTTTATTTGGAATATAATGTATAAGCAAAAGTAGCCTACTTTTCAATAAAAAATATTATAAATCTACATGCCTTGATGATGTCATTCTATATATAGCCTGCCTATCAATTGTTTTTAAGCTCAATAAACACAGATAATATTTGACCGGAATTTCTCCGATTTGTCCGGGACATTGAAATCTTCCAGGACACGTGGACCGGCACCAATTTTTTCTAACGGAAACTCTGGCATATACATATATTTGTATCAATTAAATCCGCTATAACTTTTCAAGTATGAGGGGCACATGAATGAAATTGGTATCAAATGAAAGGGAAGAATTGAGAGATTGTGTGATAGCATCCTAGTCTGAGTATGAATTACTTACCCCATGTTATTGTTAACTAAAATATAGAAAATATAACAATTTGATATGAAAAAATATATTTTAATGTATAATACTTCAAAAATATGAAAATAATAATATGGATAGCGAAGCTATATAACACCTCGATTTGTGTCTATGTGATGTCATGAACTCCTGTACAAAATTTGGAGGAGATAGAACAAATTACTCAAAAGCTACAACAGCTTTTGTAATAATAGACTCAGGTGTTTTTTGATACACAAATTTCCCCTATTTTTCCAATATATGCATGTTGCCCAATTGTATTTGCCTATCATTTCTCAAATATGAGGGGCAGGTCCATGATCTTGGTATTAAATGAAAGGGTACAACTGGGAGATGTATGTGCATCTATGTGATGGCATTCTAGTCTGAGTATTAGTTAGGTATACCATGTTATTGTTGACTGAAGTACAGGAAACAACAGGCGTTTTTACTAAATTTATTGAAATATATATATTTTTTCATAGCATATGTCAATAATTGTATGATTGAGTACCATGTAAATACCTCAGATTGTATGTTTGTTATGTTCATAAACCCTGGGGAAAAGAATGGAGAATACTGAAGATATTACTTCAAGGCCAAATAGGTAATTTTAATCATAGTGTCAGGCAAAGTAGTGGCAATACAGCTGAAGGAATGTGTGATGTCCAGTTGAATCTGTGCACAATTGTGCATCCCAAGTGCACGGCTGTGCATCCTGAATGATCCTCATCTCATGAAATAGACCAAAACAGAATCATTTACACTATTATATGTATAATCACACTGCATAAAAAATACGTATAAAAAGTATATAAATAAATATGTAAATGAGATGTGCTACTGTTCGTATCTGTAAGACCGGAAGTACTGGTAAAATGCTTTTGTTCGTAGTACGAATGCAATCCAAGGGGGCTAGCTAGCAATGAAACTATATTAGCATTGAAAATAAAACCAAAAAACAGCAAACACATACTTTGCTATGTAGCTAGCTAGCACAAGACATAATAGGAGTAAATATAAACATGGATTTACCATAAACGTGTTCGCTACCGGAATGAAAGCGCTTCTGTCTTCACTCAGTAAACGATTTTAGATTCGGTAAACGAACCTCCATGTCTTGTAATTATCAACTTCTGGGGATTTATTTTCCAACTTTACAAAGCAATGTACATGTCCTAACAAAACTTAGTAATACATATATCGAATTGGTGTGTGTTTGTATTCACAAGCACTGAAAGCTTTCGTGTATTTTACTGAACACTGAAAGATGTCGCCTCACAATCAGAAATGGCTTCTTCGTTTCGCTTTACTTCCAAAAAGTCACTGAAACTGATTGGTTATAAGATACTTGTCTTCTATCTGTATAATAGGATATAAAAGATGTCAATCAGTGATAATCAGGTTTCTTGTGACAAATGAAAACAACGAAGAGTTTGGGCAAAGACAAACCCTTTTTTTTTTTTTTTGTTCCGGTTTTTAGCAATGTAGTTTGACGAATCTTGAATGAGGACAATGGTGGGATGAGGACAAAATACGAAATTAGTGCTATAATACTTATGACAATGTATATGTGTTTATACTGATTTTCACATGAACAAGTTTGTATTTTACAACATATCAGTGTTTTGATTACTTTCTCAGTATTTGGTGTATTACGAGTGAAATTACATTCGGTTTTTTCTAACGAACAGGAGTTCGCGTTATGGAAAGTCAATGGGAAATGCATGTAAAACTCGTCGTAACTTTGGTAATTCGTATGTAAAACAGGCAACTTTGGTCTTATTTTAATCCTTAGAATATTTTGTATTTAGCTATGTCCAATATGACCGTGTATTATATATGATTTTATATGAAAACATGTCAACATTGTCAACACGCCGTAACCCAAAACGGCCGTTGACCGTGGTGCAGCCTGTAAGTTTTGCCCGTTTTAATTAAAATGTGTTAATATACTTAAAAACAACGTATGGGGTTGGATTCGGGACAAAAATCCCCATCGTTTGATATATTATATGTAGGTATTGCGTAACGTGGAGAAGTATATACATATTAATATCCATATTTTTATGATTTTATGACGGGGGGCGTGGCAGACCGTCCCACCTGTGGGACACCGGAGTAGAAGTGGTTAATGGAGAAAAAACATCCGCTCTCACACAATATCATGGTCCTATTTTACAGAAGACAGGAGAACAAAACACACAAAATGATTTCAATTAATTTTATAGAATATGGCAAGAATATTCTTGAACTGTGGGGTTTATTATAACCATTATAATAAACAATCAACACTGCACTCACTGCAACATTCTATATGCCCTCACTAGTACTGCCATCACTGCTACATTACTGCTACAACATTCTCACTACTACTCTATCAAAGTACACTATCAATACAACATTGACTATCTTACCCAACAAACAAGACAACAAACAAAATTGCAAAACAATTATTAATCTTTGAAATCAGGACAGTAGCAGGAAACTTTGAATGTGTGGCCTTTGCATATGTATTTTCCACACTTCCTCCTCTAACTCACTGTCATGGAAGAAAATATCAATGGCCTCTTGGACAGTAAGTCTTGCTACCATGACTCCAGGTAATCAGTGAAATGGGAGCTCAGCCCCCAATCCCTCTGTCTTTTGAGCTATGTGGGTTACCTTGGAATTGACCCTTCGCTAAGCCACGCCCCCCTTAGTTACTGTTGCTAAGTCCGTCAAGCTTTCGGAGCCAGCATGGCGCTCCCACTGTCGCGAACTGCACTCCCTGGAGAAATATTGTCCAATTTTTGGAAAATAGAAAAAGCTATTTTAGATAAAAGCAGACAGAAGGGTCTACAATATGCATTTGAAGGTTATATTCAAGATATCACACTGACTCAGCAACAAAATGACGTAAAAAAAATTAAGATAGAAGCGAAAGCCTACAGATCAGTGTAAAAGTGAACCACCGCATCACCTGGCGATTGAGGACAACGACATTAAGGACACTGTTCCTGTAAAGCTGGGTAGGTCTCTATTAACTATTACAATCATTAAAAAGCAAAAGCAGTAGGCCTATATAACGTTAAATTCAGTAGTAAGTTAGCTAGCATTAGTAGCCTATAGTGTGCTGTAACGACATTACTCTGGTTAGCTCCACAGGTAGCTCCATACCCTGGACCTCTGTAAAGCAAAAATATCAGCAGTGTGTCAGCCCAGTCCTCCACAAGATTTGGGTACTGGGACTGGGCTTCCCATTGACAAAGTGCTGAAATAGTAATGAAAAAATAGTATTACATTTTGACATCAAGGTAACGTTACCCACAGGTTTTTAGAGCTTGACTGTAACATCTTAACGTTAGCAAGCTGGCTGGATCACGAATAACAAAGCTAACATTTAGTCTAACTTTACCAACGTTGCAACCCGGAGCTGTATATCCAGACCGTAGCCATGTTAGCTTAGCTGGCTAACACTTTTCAAGATTTGATTTTGGTTTTGTAAAGGAAAAAAAACGTATATCTCCTTGCAACCTCTCTGGGTAATGAGTGTCACTGTTACAAGTGCCCCAGGCACAACGTTTAACCACAATTAGCTAAAAATCCACAAAACCAGCTCGAAAATGAAGAAAATCTCTCATTTTTGCGTCAAAGTCAATGGAGTGCAGCAAAAAACTGTCGGACCTCTGTCGGAGTCTGTCAAATACTGCGCTGTGATTGGCCAGTCTGCATTTCTGGGCGTGGTTTAGCGAAGGGTCAATTGATAGGCAGCTGCAGATCTCGCAACAGTGTCGAGGCACCCTGTGATCTCTGTTCACCATATATGATCATGCCTATGCACAGTTTTACTCTTCACTGTTTGAGATTCCCCCATTACACATTAAAGGCCTACAGGAGGGAACCTTGCCAAATGTAGCAATATGGTGGGAACACGGCCAGTTTTCGTGACAATGTCAAGGTCCCCATTGAACTCTGTTCCCTCTGTCCCAATGAAAAAAATACACAGACATGCCAATGTACAGTTTCAGTTCCAAGATTCTCCATAACCATCCTTTTCCTTGATTTTATCCCCTCTGGTGAACCTAAAATTAATTTCAATAAATACGATTGAAATATTTGGAAATATAAAAAAATATATACATTTTGGGTCAATTTAGGAAAAGTAATACAATTTCAGACAAAAATAAGGGTGTTTTTACTGCTCTCAAATGTCAAAACGGGCCAAATGAGCCGAACAGTATGTAAGAACTAGAAAAAAATTCCACGGAAATTTTGAGGGTGCCTGCTCCCCACACACAAGCAATAACGCACACACACACACACACACATACAGATGTGTAGGAGAGGAGTAGAGAGATACGTGTGTGTGTGTGAGAGAGAGAGAGAGAGTGTGTGAGTGTGCACGCGTGTGAGAAAGAGAGTGTGTGTGTGTGTGTTTGTGTTTGTGTGGTGTGGTTTGTTAAAAAAATGTGCTTGTTTGGTTTTAAAAACTTGTGTTTTTAAAACAAGTCGGAATCATGCTAACTGGCTATCCATTTGTTTCAATGGCAGCGATAGCAGCGGTGTGACATTTTTTGATGTAGCAGCAAATCTATCGATTTAATCGGTGTAAACCATCACTAGGTATTCGCTTTGATACGCCTCCTCATTAACCAGGCCATTTTCGCGTTCCATTTCGGTCGGGAAAGTCGTTTAAAACAAGTCGGAAACATGCTAACTGGCTAACCATTCGTCTCAATGGCAGCAATAGCAGCAGTGTGACATTTTTTAATGTAGCTGCAAATCTAGCGGTTTAATCAGTCTAAAACATCGCTAGGTATTCGCTTTGATACACCTCCTCATTAACCAGGCCATTTTCGCATTCCAAATTGGTCGGGAAAGTCATTTAAAACAAGTCGGAAACATGCTAACTTGCTAGCCATTCATTTCAATGGCAGCGGTAGGGCATCTTTTATGTAGCAGTTGGTGTCAGCTGGTGAAGTTAACGGTCGTTGCTCGTCACCGTTGCCTAGGAACGCTTTCGTCTGAGAACGCGTTATCAAGCCGCTTTCAAAATAGAAACGGCTCTGGTTTAAAAAGTACAGCATATAGAAACATTCTGTAAAAAAGGCATCTTAATATAGGTAGTCCTCTCCCGTTTAAAGTTTGAATGGTGTCGGTATGATGTAAAATAAAGGAGCTGTGATAAAAATATAAATCGCCTTCTATTCTTCTTTTCACACATGTGACTTAACATGGGAGCGAATGGGACATTTAGACAGCATTCTCTGTCCGATTTTCTCAAAAAACCGTGAGTCCTATTTCAATGGAAGTAACATTGGATGAGAGAGGACAAAAATGCCTACATTTTGGTGTATAAATTGTGCCTGTACAGTGGAAGGTGTGGGAGTAAGGTGATGATGTTTGGAAGATTTGGGATAAAATGTTGCTACCTGCTGAAGGTAGAGGACATTATGACGTCACCCACTCTAGTTGTGAACATTCCATTCCATAGACTCCAATGTTAAGTGGAATCTGATGCTTTTTAAATAAATAAATCTTCCAAACATTATCATCTTACTCCCACACCAAACTCCCAGACTCACAGATTTTGAATAAAGCGCCCAAAAGGACAGAGAGTACAAAGAGAGTAGTTTCTAATTTTGCACTTTTTCACAATTTCCCATTCATTTCAATGAGCCCAAAAAAAGGGACGTTTTCGCATGTGCGATCGCTAAGAAAAGTAATAGCACACGATTCTGCAGTGCACCTCTTTTGCAAAGCAGGCACCCTAATTATCTTTGCTTCTCTCAAGATGCAAGCAAAGCCTGTCATTTCTGAACAGATAAAAACTTCGATTTCAGTCAAGTTTTAGCACTAGAGGGCACTGTTGTCTCTCATGCCATGGCTTAGAGGCAATGGCTGTTAGAGCAAAGCGAGAGTGCTAGGTGGGAGAATGACACTAAAAGTGGGTGGAGCTATAATTACCTCTCAATCACCTACTTGTTTAAACCAATCAAAAGGTTTTGCTCTTCACAGCAAATCACAACGATTGGTTCAAATCAGTGAGTTACTGGTAGCACATGACCTGATACCTCAGTCACTGCCATACTGTGTGTAGTGCCCCCTTGCGATCTATGCTTAACGAGGGAACTACCCTGAGTTCTATTTATAGGGACGATATGTTATCGTCTTTAAAACTATAATAATAACAACTACTATTCAATTGGTACCGATTTGCTTATGAGCTTGAAATGGAAATAACCAAATACAAAGGATCGCTTTAAAATTAGTTAAACCATTTACTAAACAAGATAGTAATGCAAACATAAATCATTCGGTTTCACGTTTTAAACAAACAAACATCTGTCCTCTGACAGGGTAAATCACAACACTGTGTTGACTCAACTCAAAGTACATTTCACATGTTTTCTTTACACTTTCAAAAAACCAAGCTGTTACATAAAAGAGCCTTAATACTTTTAGGAAAAGAAAAACCAGCAAAACAAAATACCCCAACCACTTGCGTTGCAGGCCTGTTGCGATGCTAGCGTGCGTTGTAGCCACCCTATGGCGACTCCTTCACTCTACTGAGTAGAAAGATAAAACAATGCACTCACAGTTTCACGAGATAACAGCGCTCACGGCTGCTTTCTCCTGAGTCCCGTGCTGTAGCTAGAAGGAAAGTCTTTCGAAACACCGGAAAGTTTCTTTCGCCGCAATCTCCTCCGCGTTGCTCAAACCCTTTCGAGTTCCCCGTCTTGGCAAACCGCAAAATCCTTTTGAACAGTCCAGGAAAATCAGCTAGCTAGCAAGCTCACTCACTTGCTCAAACACTTTCAAGTTCCCCATGTGGGCGAACCTCGCGTTGCTCAAACACTTTCGAGTTCCCCGTGATGGCGAACCTCGCGTTGCTCAAACACTTACGAGTTCCCCGTGTGGGCGAACTGCAAAATCAGTTAGCTAGCAAGCTCACTCACTTGCTCAAACACTTACAAGTTCCCCGTGTGGGCGAACCTCGCGTTGCTCAAACACTTTCGAGTTCCCCGTGTTGGCGAACCTCGCGTTGCTCAAACACTTACGAGTTCCCCATGTGGGCGAACTGCACGTGTACTACACTTGGGCTAATTCAGATGACGGGCTGACAGAACGTTGACTTCTTGCCAAAGAAATTGTTCAGAGTCAGATACAATAACTTATAAAGTCCCCGGGTTGGGCACTTAGCATTAATATATCATTCCCGCATCCTAAAAATACGTGGCTAACGCATTTTCTTTTAACTAAAAACTCTAGCACAGTAGCTACTTCTCAGCGTTCTCGTCAAAACTCCCTCCTCGGCCGGGCGGGGCGACCGAGGCCATCGCCCCCCTCCGGCTTCGGGGATCTGAACCCGACTCCCTTTTAACTTCCCAAACGCCTGACCTTTAACTCCATTCTGATTGGTCAATACAATCACACCATATCACATCAGCTCAATTCTGATTGATCAATACACATCGCACCATATTACACCAACTCAACAGTGAATAATTATCAGTCAGGCAACCATTTTACGTGGACCTGGAAAAATAAGCAATTTACAAAAGTGCAATACACATCAAAATATACAATAATACAAAATACACATTCAAGTATATTTCTCTGTGTACACAAATCAAACCATCACCACAGCCCTTCCATCCATACAAATCGAACATTTCAACAACCAAAATGCACTTCAGGCCATGTGACCAATACATTACAAGAACTTCACCATAAATGAATACATTATGTAAACTCACACAAACTGTAATCACACTGAACATTTGTAACCTTTTAAATCTATTTATATGTATCTATTTATTAAACTTAATAACTATATTGTCCACAGGGCTACATCCTCCCCCTTCTAACTGTCTGCATGTCCTCATGAGAAATTAAACTATATTGTCCACAGGGCTACATGTGTTTTACACTGCCCAGCTTCCCTTCAGAGCAAGGTTGGAGTTTGAGAGTTTTCTTTTTTGTAATGTGCTGTGTTCACTTTTTATTTATACGGTTTGCTTATGCTGCACTGTGGAGACAATAAACTTGTATTTTGAGACAGATGAGGGCTGAGATGAGGGAAGAGGAAGAACATGGGATGGGTTGAGGCTAGCCAAAAGATCCTATATACCGTGGCATGGGGTATGATGTCTGGTGAGTCCACAGGTGATATTTCCCTCTTCAAACTCTCAGGGTCCCTCAGGGTGTTTATCAGCCTTTCCGCCTCCCTCCAAATAAAAAAGATCCAATATGACTAATAAATCAAAGATTCAAATATTACCACATTACCAATTTAAAGCTATTTTTGTTGGAACACTAAGTGTTCATGGCAGGAGGTAGAACCAAGCTTCATTGGGAAATTGGAGACCCATGGGAGGAATGTGAGTGAATGGTTGGATCTGCGTGTGGATGTGGATTGAATGATTAAAACTGCATGTGATTGGTGGGCATAGAGGGGAGGAGGAACTGTTAAAAAGACAAGTAGGGGAGAGAGGGTGAGATGAACAAATGTTGTTTTATGTGTGTATTGCTGGTGGGAAGTGGGAGAAGGCTCTGTCGAAGTATGCCAAAAGGCCTGAAGGTGTAAAGCCAATAAAGTTATCTTAGGTCAAAAGGATTAATAATGCTAACTAAACTTCAGGCCATTCTATCTAACTAACCATAGGCCAATAGGAGTGAAATTAGACAAAACTGACAAATGAATCATATTGTCTGTCAGTAATTCTGAAGGCCATCTCTCACGAGATAGGCAAGGCAGAGGACCTTGGGGAAAGTTAAGTTTTGTTTATGAAGAAATGAGCTCACTGCCAAATAAGAAAACCAGAGACATACGTAAGAACTAACCAATGAGAAGTACCGAGAGGAAATCAGATATGAAGGATTGAACCAATCATGTTAGAAATGCAGAAATGTATAAGAGCATTAATCCAATGTTTTTCGATGAGACTTCTGCCAGGTTTTTTACTTGTAAAAACTCTCCTGTAGGAACCAGAGAAAAAGGCACAAAAGCCTTTCCTCCAGAAAACTGGCGAGCCAGACAGGAGCACAAGATCTCGGCAGGAGACCCATGACATCATCGACGTCGTGTGTGGTTCCACCAGGCTAGGGAAGTTGTTGAAACAAGAGAAAGGTGAGCAGACACCTTTTTAATAAAAAGTCTGTAACTGAGAAAGGTGTTATCCACACTCCGTCGGTATTGACTGGTGATTCTGCTCGAGTGACGGGTTCCAGTGGTGAGTAAAATCCTTCATAGAAATATACTTATAGTTACAGAAAAAAGAGAAGAAAAAGAGATTTGTTGATTGTCCAAAATAATTCTGCACACATTCGGAGGGGAATTGATCCAACTCGTAAATACGCCACAATTTACAAAGTAAATTTATAAAAGAGTAGTGTTGGTTTCAGGACGCGCAGAAATTTGGTGAAGAGAGACTCCCCAAGTCTCCCCAAGTAAATCCGCTGATTCGAAACACGTAAATCCACGAATTTCGAGAGAGAGACCAGAATGTCCTAGGTTTAGGGACACGAGTCATAGCAAAATGTATTTTAATATATGTGTGTAAAAAGTCTGAGTGTTTTGTGAAAAAATAAAAGGAAAGACAGAGGGTGAAAAGGAAGACTGAACTGATGGTGTTTAATGTGCTTAAAATATATGTGCTTTTCCGGAATAGTGCTGATAAGACATAATTGATAAATAGGTCAAAATAGAATGAAAGGGTTGACTGGGAAAGAAAAATTATAACTGCCATATATTAATCATACTAAAGCTTGGTAAAAGTAGAACCAATGTGTTGTTCTTTTTTGAACCTATAAAAGTATCCATGTGTTAGCAAATAAGTGTAGTGAAGAGATCAATAGTATTTCATAACAGGGACAGAGAAAGAGAGAATTGGTTCTAGTCTGAAACCGTCTCCGGGCGGGGGAAGAGAAGACAAATGCCAAAGAAACTGTTCTGTGGAAAAGCACTGGGGGCCTGTGCCATCCAGCCACTGCAACTGGTACAGAATGCTGCCGCATGTCTGGTGTTCAACCAACCCAAGTTCACGCATGTCACCCCTCTATGATATAATATAACATACGCCATTTAGCAGACGCTTTTATCCAAAGCGACTTACAGTAGTGAATGCATAAATTTTCAGTATATGTGGCCCCAGTAGGAATTTAACCCACAACCTAAGCGTTGCCAACGCTGTGCTCTACCAACTGAGCCACAGAGAACCTCTACTCACCTGTCTGTACTGGCTCACTATCACAGAACGCATCAGATTCAAATCACTGATGCTTGCTTTTCAAGCGGCTAGAGGAACCGCTCCCCCTTATCTCCAGACACTCATCACAAACTACACCCCAGCTAGACCCTTCCGCTCAGCCTCCTCTGGCAAACTGACTGCCTCATCCCTCGGCAGTCTCGCCTCTTCTCTGACCCCTCGGTGATGGAATGACCTTCCGCAATCGGTCAGTACCGCGGAATCATTTGTGATCTTCCACAAGAGACTCAAAACCCACCTTTTCAGACTCCACTACCACTGAATCCTGTACATCTACCCAATCACCACTGCCTACTTACTAAACACTTCTTGTATATATATCCCTTTCTAATCATTTAATAAAAAATAAAAAAATTACTAACCTTTTCCTTCCCAGTGTTACCGGTATGGTATGCAGCTGCCTACAATGATGTCTATCACTCTACTACTGCACTGATCTCTTGCACAAACTATGATTGTTCCTACATGTATTAATGTACATCTTGTAAGTCGCTCTGGATAAAAGCATCTGCTAAATTCTTAAAATGTAAATGTAAATGTAAAATGTACCTACCCGAAATTAAATAAAAAAATGACCTACCCCAAATTAAATTATTTAAAGGTTGAATGAAACTGCTATAATGGGAGACTTACATCACATAGCAATAGGCTGTGTGGTATAACCTCTCCTATTTGATCAAATAAACACTGAACAATATAACAGAGTAAAATCATTATATTATCACAGCCTGATCCATACCTGTTAGTGAGAGCAGTGGACACAGGATAATTATTTGAAGTAGAACTGAATGGCATAGTTGAGCTGAGTAAAGTGTGAACTGACTGTGGCTATAGAAGAAGGAAACAGCCCACTGGTATCTTGGGGGAGGAGCTAGTCGCATGACAAAGTGGGAGTAACTGCTTTAATAAAAAATAAAAAAAACAAGGTGTTGTCAGGCAGAACTGTGCCTGGAAGAATCTCCTGAATTGAAAATAAATCAATCAATCAGAATGAATGTAAAATATAGCAAGGCAATAGTGAATGAAAAAAAACTAACAAAAAAACATTTAGGGACAGAATAAGAATAGTTACTTTGTGCCTCACCATTACCTAGTTTAGAATTTGATTAATTTTTTTAGAAAATTGAAAGTCCTATTACCCCAGTAAAGCATATGAACAAGCTCTTTCAGGTCAACAATGAGCCTGAAATGAAAAGATGGAGACGATGGACCGAGACCTGTCCTACTCCATGGCTGGAAGATGGAACATTTAATCATAATTATTTACATGCAGTAGAAACTCTCTCCTCTCTCCTCACCCCTCCTCCTCCCCCACCCCCTCCTCTCTAACCGCAGATGACTTTGCATCCTTCTTTCATGAGAATGTCGATGTCATTCGCAACTCCTTCCCCCCAACCTCTCCCTCACCCATCTCGTTACCTAAACCTCTCACCCCTCTGTCCTCCTTCTCGCCCCTCCCTGACTCAGACATCCTTCAACTTGTCCTCTCCCACCATCCCACCACCTGCCCTCTTGATCTCATTCCTTCCCCCTTCTTTCAGTCCATTGCTATGGACACCCTCCCCTTTGTGTCCAATGCCGTTAACTCCTCTCTTTCCTCTGGCTCTGTCCACTCTTCCCTCAAATGCGCTCATGTTGTCCCCCTCCTCAAAAAACCCTCTCTGAATCCTGCTGTTATTTCAAACTACCGACCTGTCTCTCTCCACCCATTCCTTTCCATAATGTTGGAGCGGGCTGTCTATAACCAACTGTCTGCTCATCTCTTACAGAATGACCTGCTTGATCTCAACCAATCTGGGTTCAGAGCAGGCCACTCCACAGAGACTGCTCTCCTTGTGGTCACTAAGGCTCTTCACGGGGCTAAGTCCCAATCCCTTAGCTCTGTCCTCCTCCTCCTCGACCTGTCAGCAGCATTTGACAGATTGGGATCAAGCAGGTCGTTCTGTAAGAGATGAGCAGACAGTTGATTATAGACAGCCCGCTCTAACGTTTTGGAAAGGAGTGGGAGGAGAGAGACAGGTCGGTAGTTTGAAATGACAGCAGGATTCAGAGAGGGTTTTTTGAGGAGTGGGACAACTTGAGCGCATTTGAGGGAAGAGGGGACTGAGCCAGAGGAAAGAGAGGAGTTAATGACATTGAAAACAAAGGGGGGGATGTCCATAACAATGGACTGGAAGAGGGGGGAAGGAATGGGATCAAGAGGGCAGGTGGTGGGACGGTGGGAGGGGACAAGTTGAAGGATGTCTGAGTCAGGAAGGGGCGAGAAGGAGGACAGAGTGGTGGGAGGTTTCAGTAGCGAGATGGGCGAGGGAGAGGTTGGGGGGAAGGAGTTGCGAATGTCATCGACCTTCTTGTGAAAGAAGGATGCGAAGTCATCCGTGGTTAGAGAGAAGCGGGATGGGGGAGGAGGAGGGGTGAGGAGAGAGGAAAACGTAGAGTAGAGTTTACGAAGATTGAATTTTGGAAAGGAAAAAATGTCTCCCGCAGTCTGTTCCGAAGATAAAGAAGAATGAGTAACCAAACCAAAGAAAAAGAGCCTGTGGGGCAGAACCATTAGAATGCCCACCCTGGATAAAATCGTAGTAGGAAGGAAGTACAACATGAAAGGGGAGCTACAGTTCACCACAGCACGAGCAAGAAGCGCCTCAAGCTCCGACAGCTCTTCCCAAGAAGAAGAGGAAGAAGAAAACCAATGGACCACCGAAATGGAAAACAGCCTAAGAAAAATGGGAGAAATGGAAGAAACTGCGAGAGAGGCGCTGGGCCTAAATCCAACGGAAGACACCCAAGAACAAATTACCAAAACAATGGAGCAAGCGAGAGAAGCTCAAAGAAACCTATTAGACACCTACCAAGAAATGGAGCAAAACAGAAGCACCCACTTCAGAAAACAGACCAAACATTTCTCACCTGGAGATGTGGGACTCTACCCAGCAATGATGGCCCCACTGCAAGTGCTGCCTCAACCAGGAGGACAACAAGTACTGACCAAATATAACCATAGTGAGATGCAAGACAGTCAACCCTGCAGAACTAGTGACTACTCCAACGGAAGTAAAATAACAGGATTGCATTGAAGTAATTGAAGAACACCAAAGAGCAAGGGAAGTTTTCATAACCATTACCAAACCCAGAAAGAGTATTTTTCATCAATGGATCATCTTTAATTTGCCAGCAAACCAGAAAAAGAAAAGCAGGTTGTGCTGTAATAGAACAGAACGGATTAGACGATTTTCAAGTGGTTTTAGAAATAGCATTAAAACCAGGCCCAACGAGCAGAACTAAGAGCTCTGGCGAGCGCATGTTGGATAGGAAAGAGACAAGAAATTAATGTATACAGTGACTCAGCGTATGTATGTGGAGTTGTTTGGCATTTGCCCATCTGGTAATGGACTACATAGACATGATTAAGCGAAAAGAAAAAAGATATTGCCTGGGAATAATTGATAGATTTTCAAGATGGGTAGAGTCATTCACAACAGCTCATGCAGATGCCAACACAGTAGCTAAGAGCTTAGCTATGGAAATATTTCCAAGATTCTGAGTTTTCCAAAACCTTAGCAGTGATAATGGTTCACACTTTAATGCAGAAATTGTAGACACAATCTGTAAAATGTTAGGAATTAGACAGAAATTTTAACGTGTCTACCATCCCCAATCAGCAGGAATAGTAGAAAGATGCAAAGTCACTCTAAAACAAAAGATAGCAAAGGCATGCAGAGAAACTAAGTTAAATTGGGTACAGTGCCTACCACTATCTCTCATGACCAGAGAAATAGTAGAAACAGATTTACACATTTAACACTGTGGCTGGCAGTGTAGTATAATGGTTAGGGAGCTGGGCTTGTAACTCACAGGTTGCAGGTTAAATTCCCAGGTGCTGTTGTACCCTTGAGCAAGGTACTTAACCTGAATTGCTTCAGTAAAATATTCAGCTGTATAAATGGATTGTATGTAAAGAAATGTAAACTGTGTAAGTCACTCTGGATAAGAGCGTCTGCTAATTGCCTAAAAATTTAAAATGTAAAATTGTAATACCACACAAAATGGTGACAGGAAGGGTTATGGTGACTCTAACTATTAGACCCGAAACATCAGACTGGAAGTCCTAGAAGCAGAACTAGGAAAGTACCTGAAAGGTCTAACACATGCAGATTAGTATTTTCACAGACTAAAGAAGCACAAGGAGAACCAGCTGAAGATCCAGAAAATCCAGTGAATCCAGGAGACTGGGTACTGATAAGAAAGTTAAAAATAAAGTGGAAAGAATCAAGGCAAGTTGGACCCTATCAAATATGGGTGCATTTAAACTACTACAAAAGAGCAAGGGAACTGAAACAGGAGAACGCGAAATGGACAAAAACAGAAAAAGAGGAAGAGAGCGAGACACATGTCACATAATCATACTGACTATAATAGTAATGACTGTGATATTATGGGGAGGATACTGTCTAATTATAACAGCAGTTAGGGAGCAAGTGATGTTGGATAGCGTGTTAAGATTTAGGAACAAAGAACATGACTACACAGCAGATCTACCAAATGACCAAAGAAGAGAGAAAGCTTACCAAACTCCTAGTTCCAAGAGACTGAAGGGAATTTGAAGACCCAGAGTATGAGGACCAGAACAGCACTCAACTCAAAACCAGAATGCAACAATATGAGACCCAGAATCAGGCTATTGCCTGGGAATATTAGGAAAATGGAAAGATGTAGGAGTAATCTTAATGTGCGTAGTACACACAAATAGAGCAACTGAATTAGAAATAAAAATATAGAAAATATAATTATTTGAAGGAACCAAATGGAAACCATGGGGTTTTGATGCAGAAGAACAGATGGAGATAAGGGAGGAGCTAAACTCAAACAGTTGGTGGGCATTTGTAAGATGGTTAAAGGAGGGTTTAGAGGGAACAGGACCAGCAGTAGTGATACAACAAACACCTAGAAAGTGGAAAAACGTGTTTAAGACAAAAATAACCAAGGGAGAATGCAACGGAGAAAGGATAGCAATATTAATGTATTATCACAGTAGGCGATTGTCATCTAACAAAACATTATTAAAAAAGGATACTGGACTAGCAGTATGGATCCCAGTGAATTACATAAAGCTACAATGGCGTGGTCCCCCGACGAAACTTCCCCACAAGCCTCTGATATATGGAGTCAGAACTGAGGATATAGTAAGATATCAGTATAGCCACTGATATCACTATTTAAGGAAGACAGAAGCGAACCATACGAAATGATGAAGAAAAAAGGAATGTGCCAGTGCATCTGTCATAATGTCACCGGCTAATACATGGGGAGTTCACCCTGCAAAAAGAGATACTTCGAGATAAGATGGGGAACCACATGGGGAGAGGTAATAATGGTGCAGATAGGAGATGAGTTCATAGATGTCAACCGAACGTACCAGATAGGAGCATACCCAAACAGAGAGAGTAGAGATAGATCAATGTGAACCAGAGGGATGTTTCCCAGTAATGAATCACCCAAACCCGGAAGATAAATTCGAAGGACACTGGGTGCTGCTAACGAACTCTTCCAAAACAGGGAAACCCATGCCCCAAAAATGGGACCGAAGCGTAATGATCCAAACAGGTCCAGAGACGTAAAAAGGCAAGCCTTGCAACTCCAAGGGAGGACCCCTTGACTGCCCGTATGGAAATCCAGAGTGTGAGTACCTAGTGAAACCAGGAGCCAGATGGTCCTGTGTGATACTGAAACATGGAAAAATCCCAGAATCATGGTGGTTGGATTGCCTCAATTAGAAAAACGCACCGAAGAGTTAAAATGACACATATACATTTACACTGACGGAAGACAGAAACTGAAAACATGGGAAAGGGAAATCACCTCCCCGACACAAGAAGATGACCTGTTAAACCAGACACATAGAGGTCACTTAGTTATAATCAGGGTTGGGTTGTAACGGAATACATGTAACGGCGTTACGTAATCAGAATACAAAAATCAATTAACTGTATTCAGCTCGCGTTATATTTGAAAAACGAGTAATCTGAATACAGTTACTTTAATAAACCTGAAGTGAATACATTTTGGAATACTTATTGGAATTCTTGGTGGAAAGTTTTCCTTACAAACATTAATGAGCTGATATTCATTACTAAAGCTACAGCGTGAAATTCTCATGCCTACATGATTATCATCAACCAGCTCACGAAAACTACCGCCGCTGCACAGAACCAAAAAAAATTCGATTAAAAAAAAAGCGGGCGCCCACACTCAGAGAAACATTGACAGCGACAACAAAAGTCAGCTTTCAGTTTGTGGCGTTATCGACACCATTTCCAGTTTAAACAAGACCAAGAAGACAATGGGAAAAATCAGACGGTCCAGTGTACCTTGCGTCTTCTAGGAATAAAGATGCTGTTGGCATCAAAGGACTCGACTTCGAATCTTAAAAAGCACTTGGAGTAAGTCAATGTTAGCTAACCTTCAGCTTAATGAACACAGTTCTGCAGTAATTTGCTGTTACCTGACCTTAGCCTACGGTTTGAGGCATCGCAATAACTGCTCTGCTAATTTTATACTGCTTTCTTTATTGTTGAAACGATGACATTTTATTTTTATTTTATTTTATCTTTTATTCTTTTTTTTTCTTCCCAGTTTTCTCCCTATTTGGTAGCCAATTGTACCCTACTATACGTCAATTACGTTATGCACTGCCGAGCATTCGCCGCTACACAGCCCGCCAACACTGGCACTTTTCTAAGCCATATCCCTCACATATCCCTCACAAGTCGCTGTTATTCCAGTGCCAAAAAAGTTTCAAAAGTTATTACATTGTTTCAAATGTTGTGTTATGCTCATGATGAGCCATTAAAACAGTAAAAGAACTTGCCTTTCAGTTTCCCATTGCTTTTTATTATGATTAATTTTTAATCTGTCCATTTTAATTCCATAACATGAGCAATTAGAAATTAGCGTGAAGAAATTAGCTCACTGCCAGATAAGAAAACCATGGACATAGGTAAGAACTAACCAATGAGAAGTACCGAGAGGAAATCAGATATGAAGGATTGAACCAATCATGTTAGGAATGCAGAAATGTATAAGAGCATTAATCCAATGTTTTTCGATGAGACTTCTGCCAGGTTTTTTACTTGTAAAAACTCTCCTGTAGGCCTACATAATAAACTGACTTATATAGAGTTAGTTGAAGTTATTTCTCTGAAGGACATATACTCACTCACCGAGAAGCGAACAGACGAAGGGGAACCAGAAAAAAGGCACAAAAGCCTTTCTTCCACAGCTCCCGGTAGAAATAAAATAGGACATTTTTGCTAAGCTAACACAGAGGTGCCGAAGGGTGGGCAGTGGCGAGTGAATTTGTTTTGGTTTCATTTTGGTTTTCTTTTTTTCTTGTTTTGATGATTTGGTTTGCTTCTTTGAGTGGAGAGTGTAACGACAAAAGCGTACCCAAGTCTGACCGGGCGATAAGGAAGCGAGAGAGTGCTGGATCACAGAGGATTGAGCGAGCGAGCTGTGGCGACAGAAATGGGTGGAAATCACAGGGTGGAGAATTGGCTAACAATAATGAGTGAGGTGGAGTTTATCTGCCCTGCCTTTACGGTCCACGGGCCTTTACGGTCCACGGGCATCTATAAATTTCACGTTATCTAGGCTATTACAAGCCCATACAATAATATAAGCCTGCATTGGCAGACGTACTACTACCATCTTCTGCTAAGAACATTGGAGTGAACAGCTGAGCTTCTCAGGGCACATTGTAGCAATCACCTGGACCCAGAGGCGTAGCGTGGGCGGTGCCACCGGTGCGGTTGCACCGGGCACAAAATTCCGAGGGGCGCAAAATTTCTTAAAAAAAAAAAAAAAGTCAATAAATAGTGAAGTAATTATAAATAAAAAATAGTGTGCCCTCCCCCTCACACAGAAAATCCAATGTTCAAACATTCTACATAGTTTTTCAACATGACAGACTGGGCAAATGAAAGTTGCCTCGTAACATTTTACAGTATTTTCTTGCTAATTACAGCCATAGGCTACTGTAAATACCGGTACTGTAATGGTCCATAACTTGCATTTAAAAAATCATAATTTAAAAAATGCATTTGTTTTCACCGAGTTGCAGCGGCCGCATAGACAGGGCTCGAGACTAACACCGTCCCGTCGTCCCGGGGACGATAAAATATGTATTTGGGACGAACAGAAATCCTCCCCGGGACGCAGTCGGGACGAAGAGGATTTTTTTTCTCCACTTGGAAAATGTCAACTGAGCCGACTGTCAGTGCGCATATCACTGTCACTGGCAAACGGTGCACGTCTTCTGAGTGCTCGCCTAGTTGACAGTGGCATGAGACCACTGCACGAGACCTGCGAAAATATCAGAATGTTTAATAAAAGTTCCCGCGGTACTGGCCATCCTCTCAGTCAAGGGAGCACTCGCAAACATGTTGCGCTATTTGAAGAGGATAAACACAGCAGAAGAAGATGGAGAACAGACACAGACTGACCAACAGGGAACTGCATCCAACCCTAGTACAACCCCTGAGTCTAAAGTAAGGACACATTTAAATCACAGAGGTGTAATGTTAGTCTATTGGAACTGTATACAGTAGTCAGCTGCTAGCTAGATAGCGGGCTGCTTGCTAGCTAACGTTAGCCTTGTGTGTGTGTGTGGCGTGTGTGAAAAAACGGTGTTAGCGCTAACTCCGTGCTGAGTGCGAGCACCCACAATAATTAGCAAGGCAACCAGCGAAGTGTAAACTACATTAAGTATATTATTTTTGTTAATTACACTAATTGGTTGATTCTGTGATGTGTTGGTTCATATTAGTTACATTTTAGATTCACGCCATGGCCGGCAAATGCTTCACCACTGCTGTAGGCTGCACGGCAGTCACCAGAGCATTCAAAACTGCATGCACTGTATCAGTTCGCCAGTTGTCTCAATTCAAGCACAAGACAGATACATTGTGTATACCATTTTGCAACAAAGTAGCTACTACCATTGCAGGACGAGTTGATTGGCCTAACTTTACATTTATCGAAACAAAAGCGGAGAAATCCGTCAGGCTACTGACGCTTACACTTCACTGCGCTACACGGTTGCTAGGGCCGCATTGACTGGCGGCAATCTGCCAGCCCGTTCATTTGTTCAGTCCACCACAGAGGTATTGTACAAAGCGTCTTTGAACACACACAATAAACAATGATAATGCAAACCTGCGTTTCGGAGAAATTAAAGGTTTTGTCTGACACAACGTTAGTATGAGTTACAACTTGGCATAACGTTACACAGCAGTAATAGCTAACAGTTGAGCAGTTGATTTGATTGTGAGTGTTGAAAATGTTCAGTTTGTAATAAATATGGCTGAATGAACACACTCGTATTCCCTTACAGTATCCATGAAATTCGACACTTTGACTCCCTTAGATATGTCAGATGATTTCTGTACTTTTCACTACATGTTTTATTCATTCATAAACTATTCTATCAGTCCTTAAAATAATAGAGTTGCAAATATCCATAATAATCTACAAGACATCATTAACACACATATATATATATATATATAAATAAATAATCATAATGATTCTTGTGAAATCTTTACACCTTGGAGCCTTTTGACGAAATCAATTTATTTTCTCTTTCTCTACAGAAACAAAGCTCTGGCCAAAAGGAAAATAACATTTCTTCTAGAATGGAATGTTGTTACCTGTTGATCTAATGTGCCTATTGTTAAAATAAATAATTATTTCAAATAAAAATACAATTATTTATTTCCTAATCATTTGAATGGTGTTTTTTATGGCAATAACAACTATAGACAAAACCAAAATAAAGAAACAACATTCTCGATTTTGGGACAGTTTACATTCACTTTGGGACGGTTAAAATTGTATTTTGGGACGGTTCCGGGACTGTGGTGAAAAAAGTTAGTCTGGAGCCCTGCGCATAGATAGCCTTGCTCCCCTTCCCCCACCCGCCTCATCTTCGTGATTCATGTGACACTGTCACACTGATAGTTGCCTTGCATTATTGCATAATTTTTAAAATCCATCTCACGCCTAAATCATTAAAATGCATAGCCTATGTGTAAGGCATATAGAAAAATCTACTCAGAATTAGACCTAGCTACATATTCTTTCATCTCTACAAATATCTGCAGAAGCGTGTGTTACACCTGTATTTATGAGATGTGGCCAGCTTTACTCAGTTTTTCATGCGGCGACAATTAAGATCTGTCGAAAATTCGAAATACCATCCAGAAATACCAATACTAAGTAACGTTCCCACCAATTTAGTGTTCCAACACAGTTAAACGTGGTGCTGCAGCCAGTTTGTGCGTGAAGTTTGATCGTTCAGTGAATTGTGTTGTTCTCTGGCATGTTGACAGGTTAGTTTTAGTTTTTTGCTGTGAATGATAGCCTAATTGTTTTGCGGATGCAATAGTCATTTCTTATCATTTCTTCTTTTGTTTCAACCCGATGTATGCAGTGTTGTAGAACATCAGGTTTAACAGATATTTTCTAATAGGCCTACATGTCCGGTAATTAATCCACACTACATATGATCGCTGTTATAGTAGTAAATTCACAGATTATAGCGTTCCTTACTGCACTTTAACTTTCTCCATAGCTATGCCATGTGTTGCTGCTATGAGAAACGATCAGAAACAACAACGCTAGGCTATGTGCGTGAACAGCCTTTTTCCAAGGAAAAATTGGTTGTAGGCTAGGCTACAACTTGTAGCTGACTGTGTAATTACCAGAGTTCCGGATTTAACTAATGTTATTTTATTTTGGCGTTTCATACTGTGTGGATTATACCGGACATGTAGGCTATTGGAGATAACACTGCAAGTCTGATAGAATATCTAACCAGCTGATTACTGATCTGGTAGTTGCAAAGCTAACGTCACATGACGTTATCATGATGATCCATTTTTTACTCCTAACAGAGAGAAAGGCAGCGCTTTTTCCATATAAACAAAACATTTAGAGCGCCGTGGTCTTAAATGCGTAATTTGCGCTTGTTTAGCTATGTAATTTTTGTATGCCACGATTGAACCACATTGAAAAAGAGTTTCCCCATGGGGACAATACCTTACCTGACCTAAACATTTACAAAAGTGAAAAAGTGATTATGAGTCATTCCACGAATCCGGTCCGATTTGAGTCCCTCTGATGTTTTTAAGTGTCTTTTATCTATTCAGTCACCAAAATGTATTTTGAAAAGCTTTTATTTCAGTTGAAATGTCCCCTTTAATAAAGTGTAAAAACATTGCATAAATGTTATTTTTAAATGATCCATTATGTTGTTTTTTTCAGTTGACACCATGTATTTTGACATGTCCCTCGTGGCCTTCCATGAAAATGAATTTGGGATATGATTTACAAAATTAGTAAAAAGTCCATACTTTTTCTATGAACATAAACATCTATTTGTGCTTTTATGCTGGTAATGATTTATTTCAAAATAAATGAATAATTATTCATTAAAATAGCATTATTTAGTTCTGTAACTCAGTAACCCCTCAACCCCGTTACATGGAGCGTTCTCCCCCCACAAAAATAATGGTTCGATCCCTATAAGCATGTACAACAGGAAGTGACAACATTGAAGTCTTTTGAAAAACATAACACCAGAAACAGGCAAGTAGCTACCTTATTTTACTATATTTTGAGGCATTTATCTTGTAATATTATGGTAGTCAAGCATAATGACTCAACCCTGTTACATGAAAAAAGATAGAAAACTATTACTTGTGAAAATTATCTTTGTTATTTAAAAAATATAGATGATTTCTTAATCTCATGCATGCCATGTGTGCTCTCCTGGTATTCACCACATGTGGAGTAGCAGCCATTTTGTGCAAAAATCTCAACCCCGTTACACTCAACCCCGTTACATGTTTGATCGTAACGGGGTTGTGAGATTGTGACAGGGTTGTGATTTTAACACTGGTTTTGAAGTTATCCAATTAGTTAAATGAATTATTGAACTGTTTCAACATTCTTATAATCCCCAGAGCAGTCCTCACAGCCAGGATCTTCAAGGTTAGAGCAATGGGCAGTTAAGAGTGTTAGAAAATTTTATGATTTTAATGATTTCAATGATTTTAATGTATCATTGCTTTTCCTTGGATTAATAAAACTCAGTTCATTGCAAGTTATATCTATTGTCCTTCTTAAATGGTTAAATAATAAAATGCAATGATTATAGAAAGTCTTATAGTAAATTTAAGAGTAAAAAACAACTATTTATATGTTAAGCTGTATTTTTCTCTTCAACCCCGTTACCATCTTCAACCCCTAGTCTCAACCCTGTTACAGTTACATTTTTATTCATTATTTCTTCAAGTTTATGAAAAACTAATTCAACTTTTGATGAATTTTGTCTGAAACGTTTAGAGCAAACATAAGAATATTGATTTTAGTTTAAATTCTGAAGTCAAACCACATTTTTGATTAAAAATCATGCGGTCGCTGTCAAAAAAAGGCCCATTTCAGGCTTTAGAATAGCAAAAGTGTGAGATTTTATGTCATTTTTAGACTAGCAATTATTGAAATGGTGTGAGGGACATCTAATTATAAAAATGTTGACTTTATCACAAATACATGTTGTAATCTTATTCAGAGAGCTTCCAGAGTGTCCATAACGGGGTTGAAGAATAGTGGTGCCCATATCATACAATAATGACCAATAATAATAGGGATTTCATGCCTGAGATGGGAAAATATATTTTTCTGGAAGTTAAATATGTTCTTAATATTGTGGAGTGTTCAGAAAAGTAATAACTCTTGGTAAAAAATATGTCCAAATCGGACCGGATTCGTGGAATGACCCTTATACATGAAGCAAGACATAATGTTATACTACACGTCTACTGCCAGTTGTGAAAGAAGTTTCTCAAAACTTAAATTAATCAAAAGGTATCAGAGATCTAAAATGAGCCAAGGAAGACTGAGTAACCTAGCAATACTGTCAATTGAGAGAGATTTCAATGTAGACTTAAATACTGTTATTGAAAAATTTGCACAAATGAAATCCAGGAGATTTTAAATAAATTTGAGTAAAGCAGCATGTTTTGTACTTTAACCCCTTCACGCAGGTCTGCAAATCTTGCAACCCAATCCCATTGTGCAGTGTTCTATTTTGAGGCTTTATAACTCCAGAAGTGAACATCACAGAGACTTGGAAAATGGCATAAATGAAGCAGGACATTTGTACCATTCCCACTTTGTTTATACCTACAATACAAAAATAAACGAAATTAAGTAATACAAATGTAAAAAAGTGGGTAGATTTTTTTAAAGTTGTTTATTCTGCAATGAAATACTGTGAATCCGAAACAGCTAGGAAGCAAACCCATACATTTTTTGAATTAAGAACTCAAACTGAATTTGACCACAAGTATGCTAAATTTGAAGGTGATTGACAGAACTTCTAAAGACCCATGAAGCAAAATGTGAGCAATGTGGTGTACATTATAGCATCCACTATGGCTGGGTCTGCTCCGCTCCAGGTTGTCCTCATCTACCGCCCTCCTAAAGCCTCCGCTACCTTCATGTCGGAGCTATCTGAGCTACTCACCTCTGTCTGCTTCATGTCTCCATCAACACTTCTGCTCGGCGACTTCAATATCCATGTGGACTCCAGCAGCTGCAAGTTTGCTGCTGAATTCCTGTCGCTGCTGGACTGCTTCAACATCACGCAGCACGTCCAAGGTCCCACCCACAACAAAGGTCATACGCTGGATCTGGTATGCTCCACTGGCATACCCCCCTCCCATCTACAGTGCCTGGATCTAGCTGTGTCCGACCACCATGCCATTCTCTTCTCCGTTCCTGTCTCCATGCCCAGGCAGCGCCCCCAACGTACCATCACGTTCAGAAACATCAAGTCAGTGAGTGCACCAGCTCTATCCGACCTGATAGCGACCCACATGACCTTGGTTCCCACCGACTCCTTGGCGGACGGCCTGGTGGCCCACTACAACACTTCCCTATCCCTCAGCCTTGACTTTCTCGCCCCTCTTAAAACCCGGTCTGTCTCCTTCGCCCATCCTGCCCCCTGGTTCACCACCGAACTCCGCACCATGAAGGCCTCTGGACGCCAGCTGGAGAGGCTCTATAAAAGAACTGGCCTCACGGTCCACCTTCTGGCCTTCAAAGATCATGTGAGGTCCTACAAGGAAGCTCTCTCTCAGACTAAGACCCAATATTACTCCACTCTCATTGACTCCCATCAAAATCATCCTAGAACATTGTTCAGCACCATCAACCGCTTACTCCGCCCCCCTAACACCCCTCACCCCGCAGGTGCCACTGACCTCTGCTCCAAGTTCCTGGACTTCTTCCAGACAAAAGTGGACTCCATCCATCAGCAGCTTCTGGTGCCTGCTCTTCCCCCCCCCACACACAGCTCAGCCGCAGGGTAGCCCTCATTAAGATCACCAACGATCTCCTCATTGCTGCTGACTCTGGCCACATCAGTTTACTCATCCTCCTGGACCTCTCAGCAGCCTTTGACACAGTCTCCCACTCTATCCTCCTCAACCGCCTATCCGACCACCTAGGCCTCACCAGTACAGCCCTCTCCTGGTTCCAGTCATATCTCTCCAACAGGAAACAGTTTGTCACCATCAATGGCTCCAGTTCCTCCCCGGCCCAAGTCAACCATGGTGTTCCTCAAGGCTCGGTGCTTGGACCCCTCCTCTTCACCATTTACATGCTCCCCCTCGGTCAGATCATCCGCCACCATGGTCTCAACTTCCACTGCTACGCTGATGACACTCAACTGTATCTCAGCACTTCACCATCCACTCAGCTCCCCCCACAGTCTCTTATCAACTGCCTACATGAAATAAAAATATGGATGTCATCAACCTACTCAAACTCAACAGCAAAAAAACGGAGCTCATGGTTGTGGCACCCAAGGCACTGCTCCGGAAGGTTGGAGATTTCCTTCTCGAGGTTGACGGCTGCTCCATCTCACCATCTCCCGAAGTCCGCAACCTGGGTGTCATTCTGGACTCCACCCTCTCTTTTCAGTCACACATCAAATCCATGACCAAATCTGCCTTCTTCCACCTTAAGAACATCTCCAGACTCCGGCCGTCACTCTCAGACTCCGTCACGGAGACCCTCATCCATGCCTTCATTACCTCCCGTCTGGACTATTGCAATGGAGTCCTGTTCGGGGTACCCAGCAAAGCCCTGGACAGGCTCCAGTACGTGCAGAACTCAGCTGCCCGGGTTCTCACCCGCACCAAGCCCTGGCAGCACATCACCCCCACTCTCATCCGACTCCACTGGCTTCCAGTCAAGTCTCGCATTTCATACAAACTCCTCCTCCTCACCTACAAATCCCTCCATGGCCTCGCCCCCCAGTACCTGTCTGACCTTCTCCACCATCAAACTCCTTCTCGGAGATTGCGGTCCTCGGACACGGGTCTGCTTTCCACCCCCCGCACCAGACGACGAACCTTTGGGGACAGAGCCTACAGTGTGGCAGCACCCACCCTATGGAACTCTCTCCCCATAGAGATTCGCCAAGCCCCAACCCTGGACAGTTTCAAAGCCGCCCTCAAAACTCATCTGTTTTCTAAAACCTTTCTTTAGTTTCTGTGGTTCCTGTGTTGTCTCCGTTCTGTTGTGCTTGTATCTGCTTAAATGTATGTTTTATGTAACTTTTATCTACTCCTCCCACTGTACTGCGACCTTGGGTTTCTTGAAAGGCGCATAACAAATAAAATGTATTATTATTATTATTATCCAAATGGCTAACATTGTAACCCTAACTGGTGGAAGGGACTCAGGAAGTGCTAACGGTTCACGGATTAGGGGGCGCAATACGTGCCTCGCCCCGGGTGCTGGCAACCCACGCTACGCCACTGCCTGGACCTGCCGATTCTCCCTTCACAACACAAGGAGAATTCTCCCTTTCCTCACCCAAGATGCCACACAAATACTGGTTCAGTCTTTGGTAATCTCATGTCTAGACTACTGTAATGCCTTACTGGCTGTCTTAACGGCCTGTGCCATCAAGCCTCTGCAACTAGTCCATAATGCCGCTGCACGTTTGGTTTTCAACCAACCAAAATTCACATCCCACCATGTTAATCCACTACTCACCACACTTCACTGGCTCCCTATATCAGCCAGAATCCAATTCAAATCTCTAATGCTGGCATACTAGACCTCAAGGGGTACTGCTCCGTCCTACCTCCAGACACCGATCACACCATATACCCCAGGTAGACCCCTCCACTCAGCCTCCTCTGGCCAACTGGCTGTCGCATCCCTCTGGGCCCCTGGCAGTTGCCCCGTGTGGCCTGGTCTCTTCTCTTCCCTGATTCCCCAGTGGTGGAATGACCTTCCACCTTTGTTCAGGACCACAGAACCACTGGCCATCTTCCTCTAGCTGTGCTTATTCTTGCCATTATAAATGCAATCATTTTAAGTCACTCTGGATAAGATAGACTGCTTTGTGCAAGCATTCTTTCGAAGAAAGGCAAGAGCCTCACTTCTGCATTCTAAGGCTACCACAATTATATTGCTTTATCTGGTCACTATGAAGATTCATCTGTTTTTCAATAGCCTATTGTAAAGTTTGACTATGTTTACTATCACCTAAGATGTTCAGGTGCATAGTAGAGGTGGGCGGATCGATACCAAAAGTATTGATACTACCAATACTAAGTCTTGTTTTGGGTATTGATACTAGCGTCAATAGGATCAATTAAAAAAAATGGATTGGTCTCTGTCTTCTTCGTTGTGCCCATTTATATTTCATCAAAGAGTAGAGAAACTGTCTCTGCAAACAAAGTTCTGTTGTTATCTTCTGACAAGAGTGTAACATTAGATCACATTTTGGGCATGTGAACACACTTTTTAGTGCATGCACTCTTTGCACACATAGTTGCACTAATGGCTGAACGAAAGCATCATTTTGAATTATTTCACAGCTGTGAATGAAAACTTTGTGAACTGCAATATATGTAGAAAGGCTGTTTGCTACTGTGGCAACACCACCAATTTGTTTAAGTACATTCGAAAAACCACGAGCAATAAAAATGCCCCAGCAGCCAGACCCGCGAAACAGAGACAGGGTTCACTGGCAGAGTCTTTTCATAGAAACAAGGAATATCCAGGTATATAGTATAGCTGGGAGGGAATATGTCAAAAATCATAAAGATGCACTTTGTGACAAGTTTTAGATTTTTGGCATGGTGTTAGGTGTGGGCATAAGGTTTTCAAAAAGCACCGCATACAAGTTGGGGTGGCCCCCTAGTGGCCGGTATGCAAAAACTCCAATATGGCGCTCGCAGGAAAGAGCGAATGTCATATCTCAGCTTCTTTTAGTACTATATTGTTGTATAGTGTCATTTTTTCTACATTTTTAGCCAGGAAGCGAACAGGAGCAGGGTGAGAGAGTAAACGGAGGAAGAAACCTTGGTGTCGAATATTCGCGTCGTGAAAAGTCTATTTCTCAGGTGAGTAAACACAAAGATTTGTATGTTCAAACTCCTATTTGTAGCACAGCGTAGATAATATTTTCCCCTTTGGTGTGAACGCACAGTTAACTTATGCCAAAGCAAATTCATCCAGGTATAAATCATAAATAGAGTTGTCGTACCTTCAAACATCAAGCAGGGAGTCTTCACTACTGGTGGAGTTGATAATATCGACGAGTCTGGTCGAATTGAACTCCATGGCACTGCCATATCCCTGCCCAACCATCTCACTCATGACAACATGGGGGTGGACCCTCCACCTCTCACCCTTGATGCTCCTGAAGGTGCCACTATCAAGTTTCCCGATGACTTTGCCATTGTGCCATACATTGCTGAATATGCTGGAGATATCATCCTTTCATCAATTCCAAATGGAACATCCAGACTAGCTTTCGTTGAAAATTGCCGAGCAGGGGTGCCTGATGAAGCATGGCTAAACCATCTCCACAAGGTCCTGATGGAAAAAGATGGAATTCTTCAAGAAACACCAGTGACCTACTCTGAGTTCTTCTCACATGGCCAACGCAAAGAAGATGTCAGGCCAAGGGCCACAGTTGGAGTTTTCCCTGTCTTTTATGACAAGGCCGCATCCACGGCCATGCAGAAACACTCAATACTTGTGGTCATGAAGACAATAGAGTTTGTGAATCCTGGCCAGGTTCCAGTCATAGAGGGTGACTGTCCTCTCTATGCCCAACAGAAAAAATGTCAGTGGGAGTACCCCAATGAGGTTGGTGAATCAAAAATGGTGTGCTTCATGGGCTTCCTTCACGTCGAGATGATGTCCCAAGAGTGTGGGGGTAAGCTGTTAGTCGGATCTGGCTGGGACCGGATGTTTTCCCTAGTAAATATCTTCAATACTGGTGTTGCAGCCTCTCTCCTAGGTGGCAAGCATGTCAAATGTACATGGTATGCATACCAGCTTACTCTTCCCTGGCTCCCTGTGCTCAAAGAACAGGCATATGATGAGTACTGCCGAGAGGGCTATGGGCCTTATGAAACCATGGAGATGTGGGAGAATTGACTCAACAGTAATGCTCCAACAGTCTGTTACTGGATGACAGTGAGAGACTACCTGATGATCAACCGCCACTTCATCCGGGGTCAGCGAGTGGGCGATTGGCCACTAACCCTGAATGCTTGCGAGGATTTGTGCCCATGGTTATTTGCCTTTGGACATACAAACTATGCCCGCTGGATGCCCGTCTTCTTGAAAGACATGGCAACACTACCAGATACCCTCCCATCAGTCCATGAGGCTTTCATGGAGGGGAAGTTTGTCGTGCAACATGGTGACAAGAAGTTCTCACTAATGGCACTTGATCAGAGCCAGGAGCACAGCATCAAGTTTCTAAAGGAGGATAGTGGATCAAAGGGCCTCTATGGTCAGCATGAGGAGAAGGAGATCATCAAGCTCTCAAAACCTGAAGTCCTATAGACCATTGATGAGTTTGAGGGTGCCTGTTTCTCTGCCTCAAGCAACAAGGAAAGTTTGGAGCATCCAGAGTCCTCAGCTCTCATCAAGGATGATAAAGTTGTCAATCCCTTCAAAGAAATGGGTCCAGATCTCATCACCTTAAACACCGGTGAGGTCATGGACCATGAGATCTCCAACTGCCTCAGGCAAGCTCCAAACATTGGCAAAGCCATGTTCATGGAGTTTGTAAGGGACAGAATAGAAAAAGCCACCAAACCCTTGTCTGATGTCATTCAAAGGGCCAACTTGTTCACATTCACCAACAGGCCACCTGTGGATCTGAATAAGGGTACTAACAAGCTGGGGTCTGCCAAGGTGAATACAGCTCTCGTCACCAGCTTTTTTTGTCCCTACAAGCACGTCCTGATTCAGACATAGATTAATTCTTCAAGCACAAGAATCAGCTTAAACCTCCATCCTTATCTGATCAAGGCAAGCTGTGGTCAGGAACCAAGTCTGATATTATTGGGTGTCTACCAGGCATGCCTGATCTTGGGCACTCTCCAGCATCCAAAGAGGCTTCTGTGATTGTTCTTGATATGGCAGCAGTAATACACATCATCAAAGCCCAGCGTGCCAGAGTGTTTGGGGAGTACACACAGATGCACTTGCTGCCATACTTGCAGAGCCTGATGACAGACAGCACAAGAGTGGATGCGGTTTGGAACACATATATAGAGGCAAGTCTCAAATCCCAAACTCATGTCAAGTGGGGTGGGACTGCAGGGTGCCGAACACGAGTCTCAGGCAAGATACCTCTGCCAAAGGGAGCCCAATGGCAGAAGTTCCTCAAAGATAGTCAAAATAAAGACCAGCTCTTTCAGTTCATCAGTCAGGAACTTCAGGAGAACACAGCTGACTCACAGTACCACCTCCTCACAACAAAGGCTGACCTTGTACTCAGCAACAAGCCTACTGACCTAGCAGCCTTGTCACCATGCCAGCAAGAAGAAGCTGACACACGGATGATGCTCCATTTGTGTCATGCTGCCAAGCAGAGTCACATCAAGGCCTACCTCAGGACAGTGGATAGTGATGTGGTGGTGCTGGCCATCAACCTATTCCAGGAGCCAGGCCTTTCAGAGCTGTGGATCGGCTTTGGATCAGGAAAGGCATATAAAGATATGCCAATCCATTGCATCTCACAAATGCTGGGACCTCAAACATGCCAAGCACTGCCCTTCGTCCACGCGTTCACAGGGTGCGACGTTGTATCAGCAATGTTTGGAATTGGTAAAAAAAACTGCATGGAATGTGTGGGCAGCCTTTCCTGAAGTCACCGACACCCTCATTGCGATCACCCAAGACCCGAGCAGCCTCACACTGGAATCAGTGTGCATGCGACATCTCAAACGCTGGACTGTACTCATGTACAGTAAGGACTGCAGTGCAGACTCAGTGAATGAAGCAAGGAAGCTCCTGTTCACCCATGGCCTCAAGTCCCTGGATTCGATCCCCCCAACCCAGCATGCTTTATTCCAGCATGGGAAGCGTGCCCTGCGCACTGCAGCTCTTGTCTGGAAGCAATCCTTCTCCAAAAATCCCAAGATCCCAGACCCCAGTGAATGGGGTTGGGAATGGAATGCCAGAACCAAAGTGTGGGTGCCATATTGGACAGATCTGGAAGATGTCAGCAAGGCATGCTCACTGATCATCCACTGTGGCTGTGTGGTTGCCTGTAAGGGCAACTGTAAGTGCCACCGAGCCAGGCTCCGCTGTACCACATTGTGCAAGTGCGATGGGGGCTGCACTAATAATGATGAATGAGTGAAATCTTTTAATAAATATGCTATGATGTTTAAATATGCATGATGGGTTTTTTGTTATTTGACTAAGATTTGATAATGGATCATTTACATGGTGTCAAGACAAAGATCATCTTTCCGGCGAGCGCCATATTGGAGTTTCTGCATACCGGCCACTAGGGGGCCACCCCAACTTGTATGCGGTGGTTTTTGAAAACCATGTGCCCATACCTAACACCATGCCAAAAATCAACTTGTCACAAAGTGCACGATCTTCATGAATTCCCTCCCAGCTAGTAGTGAAATGAATATTCAGCATTGGTTAATGTTACATTTTCAAACTGTAATTGGTCATCATTAGCTGTTACTGTAGCAGACTATATTCAGACATTCAAATAATATATTCAGCCCATTGAAACTTGTTATCTAAATTAATTAATTTAATGGAATTGAATTTGTTTTAACCTCAAACCTGAAAATAACCTAAAAAGAAATGCTTAATGTTTGTCAAATAATTTGGTGGTAATGAAAATGTATTCAGAAGTAGCCTATTAATGATGCATTCACCTCATAAATCATGACACATTGCTCTCCCCTACATGGCATTTACATTTACATTTTAAGCATTTAGCAGAGGCTCTTATCCAGACTTACAATATGTGCATTATTACATAGTAGGAACAATCATACGTTCACGCAAGAGAACAGTGCAGTAATTCAGGGATAGACATCATTAATTGTTGTTTGTAGCTGCATACCTCCATTTGCAGCAAACTGCAAATGTATATAACATCATTGTATGTAGTTGTTGATTTAGAGGTCAGTATGTGCAGTAGATTTAAAGGTTTACTAAGCAATTTGACATCATCACTCAGTGCTTGTATAAACATACAAACTGAATTCCAATCATTAGCAACACCAGCCTCCAGCGCTAGTTCTTCCTGTCTACCACCTATTTTATTTTATGTTAGTTATAATAAAATAATAACTCTACATAGTTCTGGAACGTAAAAGCAAAAAAAGAAAGAAACTGTTGGAAATGATATTAAATATGCCATTATAAGGAATATCAAGATGACAAGATGATATGTATTGAATTGTGAAAGATATTATAACATATCAGTAAAATGACCATAATCAATATAACCAATATACGTGAATGTATACACTATAGCAGGGTCATTGTAACACACATATAGGCTACATATTATTTTCTCATATTATTTGTCTCAGTCTCTGTCTCACACAGCTATTTTGTGCCGAATATGTTATTGGTGTTCTGCAAGGTCAGCGGAACCATGGTTTAAAAAACTAGAGAATCAGCAGAATAGAGAATTTAGGGACAAGAACGATGAAACCATGGTAGTGTGCCAAGGGGTGGGAGTTTTGGGGAGTTTCTGAGGAAAATGTCACTTAGGTCACCTTGCCCTCTAGTGATATCGAAGTAAACATGACTTATTTTTCTATGTCTGGAGGCCAAACCAATAATATTGAAGCAAACAAGACTTGAAACATTGGAACACAATGGTGAGACCCATGAGATAGTCCCATGGGAAGTGTATTTGTCGTAGATGGTATTGGTTGATCCATGGGTATAAAGGCTTATACAGGAAACATAGTTACTCAGACTCCAAGCAGAGAAAACTATTTTTACTTGTGGAAAATAAATATTTCCATCTCCATCTCCTTTATTGATAACTGTAATGGACCGAGCAAGCAGGCACGAGGACACAGAATAAAGTGTAAAATTAAGGGTTTTATTTACCAAAAAAAGGCAAAAGGGTGTTAACAAAACCAATTGTGAATGACAAAAATAGAATGAAAAACATAACTGTTATGGGCCCAAAATATAATACAAAAAACTAAACACAAAACCCAACTGAACAGAGCACGAGCCTCCTCCCAAATGGCAAACTGCAAAGTATATATAGACCTGGCCAGGTACATTTTCACCAAAAGGGGGACAGATCAAATCAATTAAACAAAAAGGTTACTATATTCAAATAAATGTAACATAAGTAATTAACTTATATCATATAAAGACGCTCTACCTACTGAGCCACACAGAACCACGCTCTACCTACTGAGGTACACAGAACCATGCTTTACCTACTAAGCCACACAGAACCACACTCTACCTACTGAGCTACACAGAACCACGCTCTACCTACTGAGACACACAAAACCACACTCTACCTACTGAGGTACACAGAACCATGCTCTACCTCCTAAGCAACACAGAACCACACTCTACCTACTGAGCTACACAGAACCACGCTCTACCTACTGAGACACACAGAACCACACTCTACCTACTGAGACACACGGAACCACGCTCTACCTACTGAGACACACAGAACCATGCTCTGCCTACTGAGACACACAGAACCACACTCTACCTACTGAGTCACACAGAACCATGCTCAACCTATTGAGACACACAGAACCACACTCTACCTACTGAGCCACACAGAGCCACACTCTACCTACTGAGACACACAGAACCACACTCTGCTTACTGAGACACACAGGACCACACTCTACCTACTGAGCCACACAGAACCACGCTCTACCTATTGAGTCACACAGAACCACACTGTACCTACTGAGACAAACAGAACCACACTCTACCTACTGAGGTACACAGAACCACACTCTACCTACTGAGACACACAAAACCACGCTTTACCTACTGAGACACACAGAACCTACGCTCTACCTACTGAGACACACAGAACCACGCTCTGCCTACTGAGACACACAGAACCACACTCTACCTACTGAGTCACACAGAACCATGCTCTACCTATTGAGACACACAGAACCACACTCTACCTACTGAGCCACACAGAACCACGCTCTACCTACTGAGACACACAGAACCACACTCTGCTTACTGAGACACACAGGACCACACTGTACCTACTGAGCCACACAGAACCACGCTCTACCTACTGAGCCACACAGAACCACGCTCTACCTTCTGAGCCACACAGAACCACGCTTTACCTACTGAGCCACACAGAGCCGCGCTCTACCTACTGAGCCACACAGAACCATGCTCTACCTACTGAGCCACACAGAACCATGCTCTACCTACTGAGCCACACAGAGCCACGCTCTACCTACTGAGGTACCCAGAACCATGCTCTACCTCCTAAGCCACACAGAACCACACTCTACCTACTGAGCTACACAGAACCACGCTCTACCTACTGAGCCACACAGAACCACGCTATACCTACTGAGCCACACAGAGCCACGCTGTACCTACTGAGCCACACAGAACCACGCTCTACCTACTGAGCCGCACAGAACCATGCTATACCTACTGAGCCACACAGAGCCACGCTGTACCTACTGAGCCACACAGAACCACGCTCTACCTACTGAGCCACACAGAACCACGCTACCTACTGAGCCACACAGAGCCACGCTCTACCTACTGAGCCACACATAACCATGCTCTACCTACTGAGCCACACAGAACCATGCTCTACCTACTGAGCCACACAGAGGCACGCTCTACCTACTGAGCTACACGGAACCACGCTCTACCTACTGAGCCACACAGAACCACGCTCTACCTACTGAGGTACACAGAACCATGCTCTACCTACTAAGCCACACAGAACCACACTCTACCTACTGAGCTACACAGAACCACGCTCTACCTACTGAGACACACAAAACCACACTCTACCTACTGAGCTACACAGAACCACGCTCTACCTACTGAGACATACAGAACCACGCTCTACCAACTGAGCCACACAGAACCATGCTTTACCTACTGAGCCACACAGAGCCAAGCTCTACCTACTGAGCCACACAGAACCACGCTCTACCTACTGAGGTACACAGAACCATGCTCTACCTACTAAGCCACACAGAACCACACTCTACCTACTGAGCTACACAGAACCACGCTCTACCTACTGAGACACACAGAACCACACTCTACCTACTGAGCTACACAGAACCACGCTCTACCTACTGAGACATACAGAACCACGCTCTACCTACTGAGCCACACAGAACCATGCTTTACCTACTGAGCCACACAGAGCCAAGCTCTACCTACTGAGCCACACAGAACCACGCTATACCTACTGAGCCACACAGAGCCACGCTGTACCTACTGAGCCACACAGAACCATGCTCTACCTACTGAGCCACACAGAACCATGCTATACCTACTGAGCCACACAGAGCCACACTGTACCTACTGAGCCACACAGGACCACACTGTACCTACTGAGCCACACAGAACCACGCTCTACCTACTGAGCCACACAGAGCCACGCTCTACCTACTGAGCCACACAGAACCATGCTCTACCTACTGAGCCACACAGAACCACGCTCTACCTACTGAGGTACACAGAACCATGCTTTACCTACTAAGCCACACAGAACCACACTCTACCTACTGAGCTACACAGAACCACGCTCTACCTACTGAGACACACAGAACCACACTCTACCTACTGAGGTACACAGAACCATGCTCTACCTCCTAAGCAACACAGAACCACACTCTACCTACTGAGCTACACAGAACCACGCTCTACCTACTGAGACACACAGAACCACACTCTACCTACTGAGACACACAGAACCACGCTCTACCTACTGAGACACACAGAACCACGCTCTGCCTACTGAGACACACAGAACCACACTCTACCTACTGAGTCACACAGAACCATGCTCTACCTATTGAGACACACAGAACCACACTCTACCTACTGAGCCACACAGAGCCACATTCTACCTACTGAGACACACAGAACCACACTCTGCTTACTGAGACACACAGGACCACACTCTACCTACTGAGCCACACAGAACCACGCTCTACCTATTGAGTCACACAGAACCACACTGTACCTACTGAGACAAACAGAACCACACTCTACCTACTGAGGTACACAGAACCACACTCTACCTACTGAGACACACAAAACCACGCTTTACCTACTGAGACACACAGAACCTACGCTCTACCTACTGAGACACACAGAACCACGCTCTGCCTACTGAGACACACAGAACCACACTCTACCTACTGAGTCACACAGAACCATGCTCTACCTATTGAGACACACAGAACCACACTCTACCTACTGAGCCACACAGAACCACGCTCTACCTACTGAGACACACAGAACCACACTCTGCTTACTGAGACACACAGGACCACACTGTACCTACTGAGCCACACAGAACCACGCTCTACCTACTGAGCCACACAGAACCACGCTCTACCTTCTGAGCCACACAGAACCACGCTTTACCTACTGAGCCACACAGAGCCGCGCTCTACCTACTGAGCCACACAGAACCATGCTCTACCTACTGAGCCACACAGAACCATGCTCTACCTACTGAGCCACACAGAGCCACGCTCTACCTACTGAGGTACCCAGAACCATGCTCTACCTCCTAAGCCACACAGAACCACACTCTACCTACTGAGCTACACAGAACCACGCTCTACCTACTGAGCCACACAGAACCACGCTATACCTACTGAGCCACACAGAGCCACGCTGTACCTACTGAGCCACACAGAACCACGCTCTACCTACTGAGCCGCACAGAACCATGCTATACCTACTGAGCCACACAGAGCCACGCTGTACCTACTGAGCCACACAGAACCACGCTCTACCTACTGAGCCACACAGAACCACGCTTTACCTACTGAGCCACACAGAGCCACGCTCTACCTACTGAGCCACACATAACCATGCTCTACCTACTGAGCCACACAGAACCATGCTCTACCTACTGAGCCACACAGAGGCACGCTCTACCTACTGAGCTACACGGAACCACGCTCTACCTACTGAGCCACACAGAACCACGCTCTACCTACTGAGGTACACAGAACCATGCTCTACCTACTAAGCCACACAGAACCACACTCTACCTACTGAGCTACACAGAACCACGCTCTACCTACTGAGACACAAAACCACACTCTACCTACTGAGCTACACAGAACCACGCTCTACCTACTGAGACATACAGAACCACGCTCTACCAACTGAGCCACACAGAACCATGCTTTACCTACTGAGCCACACAGAGCCAAGCTCTACCTACTGAGCCACACAGAACCACGCTCTACCTACTGAGGTACACAGAACCATGCTCTACCTACTAAGCCACACAGAACCACACTCTACCTACTGAGCTACACAGAACCACGCTCTACCTACTGAGACACACAGAACCACACTCTACCTACTGAGCTACACAGAACACACTCTACCTACTGAGACATACAGAACCACGCTCTACCTACTGAGCCACACAGAACCATGCTTTACCTACTGAGCCACACAGAGCCAAGCTCTCTACCTACTGAGCCACACAGAACCACGCTATACCTACTGAGCCACACAGAGCCACGCTGTACCTACTGAGCCACACAGAACCATGCTCTACCTACTGAGCCACACAGAACCATGCTATACCTACTGAGCCACACAGAGCCACACTGTACCTACTGAGCCACACAGGACCACACTGTACCTACTGAGCCACACAGAACCACGCTCTACCTACTGAGCCACACAGAGCCACGCTCTACCTACTGAGCCACACAGAACCATGCTCTACCTACTGAGCCACACAGAACCACGCTCTACCTACTGAGGTACACAGAACCATGCTTTACCTACTAAGCCACACAGAACCACACTCTACCTACTGAGCTACACAGAACCACGCTCTACCTACTGAGACACACAGAACCACACTCTACCTACTGAGGTACACAGAACCATGCTCTACCTCCTAAGCAACACAGAACCACACTCTACCTACTGAGCTACACAGAACCACGCTCTACCTACTGAGACACACAGAACCACACTCTACCTACTGAGACACACAGAACCACGCTCTACCTACTGAGACACACAGAACCACGCTCTGCCTACTGAGACACACAGAACCACACTCTACCTACTGAGTCACACAGAACCATGCTCTACCTATTGAGACACACAGAACCACACTCTACCTACTGAGCCACACAGAGCCACATTCTACCTACTGAGACACACAGAACCACACTCTGCTTACTGAGACACACAGGACCACACTCTACCTACTGAGCCACACAGAACCACGCTCTACCTATTGAGTCACACAGAACCACACTGTACCTACTGAGACAAACAGAACCACACTCTACCTACTGAGGTACACAGAACCACACTCTACCTACTGAGACACACAAAACCACGCTTTACCTACTGAGACACACAGAACCTACGCTCTACCTACTGAGTCACACAGAACCATGCTCTACCTATTGAGACACACAGAACCACACTCTACCTACTGAGCCACACAGAACCACGCTCTACCTACTGAGACACACAGAACCACACTCTGCTTACTGAGACACACAGGACCACACTGTACCTACTGAGCCACACAGAACCACGCTCTACCTACTGAGCCACACAGAACCACGCTCTACCTTCTGAGCTACACAGAACCATGCTTTACCTACTGAGCCACACAGAGCCGCGCTCTACCTACTGAGCCACACAGAACCATGCTCTACCTACTGAGCCACACAGAACCATGCTCTACCTACTGAGCCACACAGAGCCACGCTCTACCTACTGAGGTACCCAGAACCATGCTCTACCTCCTAAGCCACACAGAACCACACTCTACCTACTGAGCTACACAGAACCACGCTCTACCTACTGAGACACACAGAACCACACTCTACCTACTGAGACACACAGAACCACGCTCTACCTACTGAGACACACAGAACCACGCTCTGCCTACTGAGACACACAGAACCACACTCTACCTACTGAGTCACACAGAACCATGCTCTACCTATTGAGACACACAGAACCACACTCTACCTACTGAGCCACACAGAGCCACGCTCTACCTACTGAGACACACAGAACCACACTCTGCTTACTGAGACACACAGGACCACACTCTACCTACTGAGCCACACAGAACCACGCTCTACCTACTGAGACACACAGAACCACACTCTACCTACTGAGGTACACAGAACCACACTCTACCTACTGAGACACATAAAACCATGCTTTACCTACTGAGACACACAGAACCTACGCTCTACCTACTGAGACACACAGAACCACGCTCTACCTACTGAGACACACAGAACCACAATCTACCTACTGAGCCACACAGAACCACACTCTACGTACTGAGCCACACAGAACCACGCTCTACCTACTGAGACACACAGAACCACACTCTGCTTACTGAGACACACAGGACCACACTGTACCTACTGAGCCACACAGAACCACGCTCTACCTAGTGAGCCACACAGAACCACGCTCTACCTACTGAGTCACACCGAACCACACTGTACCTACTGAGACACACAGAACCATGCTCTGCCTACTGAGCCACACAGAACCACGCTCTACCTACTGAGCCACACAGAACCACGCTCCAGCTACTGAGCCACACAGAACCACGCTCTACCTACTGAGCCACACAGAACCACGCTCTACCTACTGAGACACACAGAACCATGCTCTACCTACTGAGACACACAGAACCACGCTCTACCTACTGAGACACACAGAACCACGCTCTACCTACTGAGTCACACCGAACCACACTGTACCTACTGAGACACACAGAACCACGCTCTACCTACTGAGACACACAGAACCACGCTCTACCTACTGAGACACACAGAACCACGCTCCAGCTACTGAGCCACACAGAACCACGCTCTACCTACTGAGCCACACAGAACCACGCTCTACCTACTGAGCCACACAGAACCCCGCTCTACCGACTGAGCCACACAGAACCACACTCTACCTACTGAGACACACAGGACCACATAAGATATCCGGTAAATTGAGGAGATCCAGTGCGTATCCCTTTGAAGTAATTATATAAATTACATAAATTATACATAGCTGTATAAATGGATTGTATGTAAAGAAATGTGAAATTGTGTAAGTCGCTCTGGATAAGAGCGTCTGCTAAATGCCTGTAATGTAATGTAATATATATCAATCCATTGAATGGATTGCTGCTCACTGCGATCGGGGTTCAATTCCACCGGCTGCGCCAGTATCGGCTCTGGCTGGGAGTGCCACTAGGGGGCGGCAATTGGCGGTCTGTCCCAGGGAGGGGGAGGGAAGCCGATACGAACACACTGCGTATAGGAGTGGCTCTGTGTCCATCCCGGTGTTACAGTGATGCCATAGCAGGTTCCGGCTCGGAGGAGGCAGTGCCCAGCTGCATGTCACTGCCAGTATCAGGACTACGACAGTGAACTCATCAGACATATGAGGGAGTGGGATAATTTACTTGAAAATTTGAGGGTATAATTGGATATTAAAAATGGGGAGAAAAACAGCAGAAAGAGAAAGTATGAGGTCATAGTAATCACATTTCATTGGGGAAAATGTGATTACATTGTTATTTAACGTGTGATGTGATATACATCTGAACTTTGGGCTTTCAAAACAACGAATAATTGTGTGTGTGTGTGTGTGCGTGGGGGGGGTAATGTGGAGGGTTATTTGTGTCAAAATTCTAAATGGAAAACAAGAGAGAAAAGGGAATGCAGCAAAGGAGAATGAAAATGTGAAACTTATTAAACTTATAAAAACATGTTTATTTGTCCTCTCTGTGTGGGAAATCTCACATTTTATTGTCCTGCTTTTGCCATAGCACAGTTCTCCTTGTCTTGTTCCCCCTGATAGGGCTGGTTTTGTGACTAATCTGTCATTTGGTCCCCTTGGGAGGGGAAGGACCGAATGTAGTAGTTTTTACAAATTTACTTGTAGTTTGTACATTTTGTTAGAAGACTGGGATCAACGTATTCAACATGATTTAGGTATGAAGTCGATTAGTGAACATTGAAGAATAACCTTATTCTAGAAAGACCTTATTCACTCTGAAGTTTTCATCTTCCCTGGATACAGATATCCCTCCCTCCACTCTGTCTCTCTCTCTCTGTATACTTGTTTAAAACTTTCAAAAAAAAGAAGTTTTTACTAACCTTTTCCTTCCCAGTGTTGCAGGTACGATGTGCAGCTGCCAACAATAATGTCTATCGTTGTGTTACTGCACTGATCTCTTGCGTGAGCAATGATTGTTCCTACCATGTATTTATATATATCTTGTAAGTCGCTCTGGATAAGAACATCTGCTAAATGCTTAACATGTAAAATGTAAAATGCACTCCTTCGTAAGGAGGAGGTTTCAGAAATTATAAATATATGGCAAAATGTTTTACTGCCTTTAACGTTTTTGGTTACAGTCTTGTACAAAACAACATGGAATGTTTCTGACTTGAACTGCAAAAAAAATATTCCCTCAGATTTAAAATGTATTTATGTAGTATCAAGTTTATGTGGGGTTATTACAGCTCAATGTGCGACTGTGTGTAAACATTAACTATTAGGATTTGACAGTACTTTTGTCAAGTTGATTTTAAAATGGTCATTGACTGACGGATTTTATGGGGTTTTTCCATATGTGCTTAAAAACTATATATACAAATGACAATAACCAGGGACAATACAATACAATACAATTATTTTAATAGAACAAAATCAACAATCTAAAAATCTATTCCTTTTTTTAATCCCTTTACAAAACTTCATTACGTTATCAAGTACTTCTGCCGATACAAAAACCATGAACAACGTAGGAGCATAATCTGTATACATAACGTTTAGCAAACCCCTTCCTGCAACACAGCAAAACACAAAATAAATATTTACAACTATTTATAAATATTTATAAATAATAATTTATAACCTCTGCTCTACAAAAAAAAGGACAACAACAACCAAAACCCGCAGTAAAAGCAGGATAGTAGTTATTAGAGGGCACTATCTGTGACAGGAGGGGTGACCTTTGTGACCCCTGTGACCTTGAGGTCACCAGATGCCCCCATGGGCGGTCCAGTGCCCACCTTGACCGATCGACACCAGATGTTCCCTTGGGCGGTCCGGTGACCCCTTGACCGCTGGCCATCATATTTTAATAGTTGTTTATCTATAAACAGTTTTAGACCGCTTTGGTGGGTAACTTCAATCTAATCAAGATGTGTTCAAACAACCACAGATCTTTTGAACTCAAATCTAATCAAGATGTGTTCAACATAGAGGAGGGGGGGAGGGGGGTTCACAGAACAAGGGTCTCTTGCTCCACGCTGAAAGGGTTGTCTCTGGCGCCAAGAAAGAGGAGGGGGTCCACAGAGACGCTTCGTCAGCATGTGTGGGTGGTTTGTGACGTGAGGCCCCCAGCCAGGTGGCCAAGGGCTGGTGTCTCTGTGATTCTGTGTGTGTGACGCGCGAGGGTATTAAACCATATCACAATCAGCCAAAGTCATCCCGGTGTCATAATGTCTCTGCGATACATCACAGGTGATCTGTTCTCATCACCTGAGACCGACGCTCTGGCACATTGCATAAGCGCCGACTGCCACATGGGTGCCGGCATAGCTGTAGACTTTAAAAACCGTTACGGAGGCGTTCGTGAGCTCCAAATGGCGAGGTTGTCGCCTGGCGGTGTGGGAATTCTGGAACGTGGACCGCGGACCATTTTCTATCTGGTCACGAAGTCGATCGCCACCAATAAACCAACATACGCAACACTCTGCGCAAGCCTGAAAGCTATGAAGGTGGAATGCATCTCTCGTAACATCACCAAACTGGCCATCCCGCGCATTGGCTGTGGGTTGGATCGGTTGCGTTGGGGAAGGGTGGCAGTGCTGATCGAAAGCGTGTTTCTACATTCCGGGATACAAATAACAGTTTATACCATGTAATCTGCGTGCCCCCTGACACCATATTTTAAAAAGTTGTATATGTTTCAGAATGAGCTTTTTCTGTGCAGCTGTGGTTTGTGGTTGTAACCATGTAATTAAAGAACGCTTTGGTGGGTAACTACAATCTAATCAAGATGTGTTCAAACAACCACAGATCTTTTGAACTCGAATCTATTCAAGATGTGTTCCAACGGGGAAAGGGGTGTTTGGTGTCTCTACTGAAAAATGTTTTCTCCTTTGAGTTCAACATGTCTGGACATGTATACTCCCAATAATGTTTAAACCCACACCTGCTATATAATATAATTAAACGTAAACATTTATCGAAAATACCCTATGAACAACAGATTAAATATGTAGATTATTGCAACTACAAAATGCTTTTTTCCTCCAAATAATGTTTTGCGTAATATAAAACATAAATGTTTTTTCCACACCAGGGATCGAACCTGGGTCTCCCTGATTGAAGCAGGACATCCTAAACCACTGGACCATGTGGGGTTTTATAATTATATATTTTATTCTGGAGTGAAGTATATGTTATTCAAAGACTAAAAAGATTAAAATAAGACTTTATTCGTGACTGGAGACGCGTGTGTGCCTGTGTCTGTGGGTGGGGGCGTGTCTGTGTGTGGGGGTGTGTCTTTGTGCGCATGTGCGGGGTGACCCCCCGAGCGTCATGAGGAGGCGGGCGTTGCGTCATATCGCGCAGGCCTTAAATAGAGCCTACCAACTCCAGAAGTCACAGACCGAAAGACAGAGACATCGCGTTTTACTACATAGCTAGAACTCTTATTATTATCTACAGAAATGGGTAAGTGTTTTACCAGATTAATATTTTAAATGTGGTGTTACAAATATGTACCTATTTGTCTGTGTATGAATCTATCATTCTGATGCATTTTCAATACCTTAACGGGTCCTGTTTATTGACAGATACACAAGATAACGAGCTATTAAGGACCATTCACGCGGAGATAACAACATTATCGGGGGGCGTATTATTTGGTAATTGTTTTATTTGACAAGTTATGGGTTTAATTTTTTTATTATTTAATGTCATTTATGTGAGGTATTACGCACAGTGACTGGTGGTAATATTTGTTTTACAGACGAGTCTAAATACCGCCCGGATGAACAGACGCAGAAAGGGCGAAAGAAGGCTGCTAAACGCAATAATATATAGCCTATTCCAAATGACTCGGTTAAACGCAGATTCTGTGATGTTTTAACAGCAGGTATGTAATCTACTCTATTAATATAGTCTGTGAGCTCCTCTTCAGACTCCACTACCCCTGATCTCTGTCCATCTAGCTAAATTGTCTTCACCACTGTCTACTTGTTCAACACTATACTCTTTACTAAAAAAAAAAAAAAAAGAATTGTACATTTTGTAAAATGTAAAATACCTTTTCCTTCCCTGTGTTACAGGTATGGTACGCAGATGCCTGCAATGATGTCTATTGCTGTATTCCTGCACTGATCTCGTGCGCTAACTGTGATTGTTCCTACCATGTATTGATGCACATCTTGTAAGTCGCTCTGGATAAGAGCGTCTGCTAAATGCTTAAAATGTAAAAAAATGTAAAATGTAAATGTGAGGGGGGCGCGCATGTTATATATGTGTGGGGGTGGTTGGCGTATGCGCCTAAGTTTGTAACATTTATATTTTTATCCAAAAACAGCAGACGTGCTAGGCTTTCAACCCACGGAGCCGGAGCCCCCATTTGAAGATTTCTGGAGCTTGGATTATAGTGATCATTTTCAGCTACAGCAAGCGGAAGACGCGCAGTGCACACCGACGCCTTCTACGGCACCTCTGGAGCAGCAAATACACGCAGAGCCCTTATTTGTGAAGGTACCACCCGTACCGGTAACAACACCTATTTTGATTTTGTCCGATGATGATGGTTGTAGTGACGAATCTGTCTTTAACAGGTTAGTACAACAGACAGCGGTTGCTAATGTACATGGTTCTGCTGAAGAAAAGCTTCTATGCACGGTGACTGCCGATGTTATCGAATCTATTATTACCAGAGCAGTCAGCTCTGTATTAGCCAGTGTACAGAACATAATTATGCTTAGCATAGATAGAGCGAACGTCCAGTCTGAGTGTATGCATCAGGAATTGGTTGCTAAGATTAACAATCTGGGTAGAGAGTACACTAGTCTTGCTCCCATTCTGCACAATGTGGTCAAAGTAGCAGATATTAACTGGAGTGATTTAGGCTCTGTTTTGAAATCATTGGCCATAGAAAAACAGGCTGGTGAACAGATGAATACACCATCTGTACACAGACCCCCGTTAGCACACCGTTCTGATCAACAAACTGTACCTAATAGTGTAATTAGGTATTACACTCCCATCAGACAGGTAGGAGGTCAGGAAAATAGGTATCCTTTACCCCAGCAATCGTTGTCCGCCCTGAGAGTTGACGAGCAGCCTGGTTCTAGCGCTGTTAGGAATAATTACGGACCCGTTAGAAACGCTGGCAAACTTGACCAGCAGAGCAACTTCAACAGGCCTTACATGGGTAGAATGCGTTATTAAAGTCGTTTTTATTTTGTTAATCTCATTTTATTTTATCAACATTATTGTATTGCTTATTATTTCTTTATTTTATGTTTTATTTTATAGCTAATAATGGAGCCATCTAACAAACTGTGTAGGCATGATAGTATAGAACCTAGCAACAGCGTGACACATTTTAATACTTTATTAGCTGACATAAAAGACACGTTTAGTGATAACCACGTTAGTAGTTTCAATAGGACATTAAAAGATATTAAAATCATAGCGGGTGGTGGTCGTAGGATTGATGAACCGGTGGTCATTGATGAGACGGATACATTAGATGAGGAAAATATTTCAAAACTTAGATTTGAGGGCGGTGTTGTAGGCGATTACACAGTTACCGCAAGGCCACGGTTTAATAGCATGGTATTACATGCACCATTTAATTTCAGGTCTGCAGCAAGCACTGACATGGCCACGTATATAGAAGGGGTTCATAATTTATTAGACAAGGTAGTCAATGTTTCTAGAACATTGGCTGGTGAGGACGGGGTTCTTAATGTAGCCATTAGAGGCGAAAGCCTAAACAGGAATGTCGACGCTATGTTAAATATGTCTAATGGTTATGACACAGAACTCCTGATGCGTTCGTTTGAGAGAGTGTTACAGAGTAACGAACAGGTCATGATCGATGAAGGCCTCGAACTGCAGGTGTCAATAGCACGGTCCGTGACAGGTGGCGGTCGTAGAAGGTTAGCAACGCTAGCCCATGACGAAATAATTAGGAAAAAGCGTTTAGATCTGTACTCCCCCACCAACACATCAAACAAATTGTGTTTCTCGATCTGTCTGGCTCATCATCTACACCAGCAAACACCCGATAACATGTTAGAACCTTTAGCGGCTGCCATACAAGAACAGATGGGTTTTACGGTAGATCAGGAAATAGGGTTTGCCCACGTCACGTCATTCGAGAAGGTCACAGGTCTGAAAATTGTAATTTTTTACAGGTCCCAAAACCAGCTGTTAGATAATTTTTTTACGCATGACACACCAGCCAATAACACAGCCTTTCTATACTTGCATGATTCGCACTATCATTTAGTTAGTCAAATGAATGCATTCCTAGGCACCAGCTATTTTTGTGCGTTTTGTTATAGTGGTTATAACGACGAAAGAATTCACAAGTGCACATATTGCTGTAATGTTTGTAATGACCCCATTTGCCATGAACACCCCAAAAAGGTTATCTATTGCACAGATTGCAGGCGATTTTGTCATTCAAAGTACTGCTTTACTAAACACAAAATGCTTAAACCTACACAGGCAGGCATGTTAACACCGTCCCCCTGTGATACCGTAAAATTTTGCAAGGTGTGTAACAGACGCTACCAAGCTACAGCAAATAAGCACAAATGTATTACAGGCAGATGTGTGCACTGTTGTGAGGTTTTAACCCCAGATGCAAATCACACATGTTTTATACAACCTACAAAACCGAAAGACCATAGTGAAAAACTAATATTCTATGACTTTGAAACCAGGTTTGAGAACGGCAAGCACACGGCAAATTTCGTTTATACTATCACCTATGGGGGTGAGGAGTTTTATGCTGAAGGGGTTAATTGTGTTGAAAGCCTCGTAAAACGTTTCAGAAACTCAAAGTATGAAAATTTCACATGGATGGCTCACAATGCTTCGGGTTTTGACCATCACATACTCGTAGAGTATCTGACCAGTATAGGTATCTCTCATAAAATGACTGTGACAGGCGCGCGTATTATCTCCATGTATGATGAAATATTCAAACAGCGATTTATTGATAGCTTCAGTTTTATCCCCATGGCTTTAGCTAAAACACCCGCAGCATTTATTCTATCAACAGCCGATAAAGGTTTTTTCCCACACTGCTTCAACACCACCGAAAACAATGCATATGTCGGTCCATATCCTTCTAAATATTACTACGGTTACGAATACATGACAGACAAAACCAGGAAAGAATTTGACCTATGGTACGCAGATGTTAAAAACGAGGTGTTCAACTTCCAAAAAGAGCTATTTGATTATGGCAGAAATGATGTGGTTCTCCTGAAAGAGGCATGTTTAAAATACCGTGCAGAGTTCATAACATGTACCGGTGTGGACCCATTCACACAAACCACCCTAGCAGCGTGTTGTATGGCTGTATACAAATCAAAATGTATACCAAAAGACACTATAGCCCACACATATGACGGTGCTTACATTAATCAACACAAAGCATTTTCAAACGTGTCGATTGAATGGCTGGAGTTTGTTAAAACAACACAGGGGGTTGCTGTAGAGCATGCATTAAACACAGGCGAGAAAGCGGTCGGTCATTTCTACCTTGACGGTTATTATGAGGATGACAATGCCCGGGTGGCGTTAGAGTTTAATGGGTGCATGCATCACGGTCACGACTGTTCATTCAGCCCCCAGGACACACACCCTTTGTCCGGAACTACATACGAGGTCCTAAGACAGCGTTTCGATGACAAGGTGGACAGACTCAAAAATGTTTATGGTCTCGATGTAGTTGTTATGTGGGAGTGTCAGTGGAAGGATGAAAAACGCAGCAATCAGCAGGTTATCGATTTTATGGCTTCATATGTTAAGCCCGAGCGTTTAAACCCTAGGAATGCTCTCTTTGGTGGACGTACAAATGCCTACAAACTGTACCACACGATCAGTGGTGGTGAGAAAATTTGCTACCTTGATTTTACTAGTTTATATCCCTACTGTCAGTCACATAAATCATACCCCGTTGGGCATCCGCAGGTTATATCGCAAAATTTCGGGTCCTTGGAAAATTATTATGGGTTCGTCAAAGCAACAGTACTGCCCCCTAGGCGATTGTTGCATCCTGTGTTGCCCTTCAGATGCCATGGCTAGTTGATGTTTCCTTTATGCGGAACCTGTGCACAACAGGAGAATCAGTCAGGAGTGTGCACACACACTGACTCCGAGAGGTCCGTCTCAGGTACATGGGTGAGTCTCGAATTGTTAAAATCTTTAGAATTCGGCTACGTTGTAACTAGGGTGGATGAGGTTTGGCATTTTCCAGACAGATCTGACACTCTGTTTTCAGACTATGTCAAAACATTCTTATGGCATAAACAGGAAGCTAGTGGCTACCCCGCACATGTTGTGACAGAGGCCGACAAACGGGGGTATATCGCAGACTATTTTGATCATGAAGGTATTACACTTGACCCATCAAACATTTCTTTTAATCCAGCGCGAAGGTCCATTAATAAACTTATTTTAAATTCTTTGTGGGGTAGATTTTCAATGAGGGAGAATTTACCCAGCACAGCATTGGTGTCAGACCCTGGGGATTTTGCCCGATACATTTTTTCGGCCGATATAGACGTGACACATTTCTCTTTTGTGTCAGAAGCAGTTGCTATGGTTCAGTGGCGCCACCCCGATGGTGTTGTAGGTACTACACGTGACATAAACATATTCATAGGGGCCTTCACAACAGCGCATGCACGTCTCGAGCTATATGCTCTGATGAATACATTAGGAAGCCGCTTGCTGTATAGCGATACAGACAGTGTTGTGTTCGTGACAGCCGAGGGTGACGAGGAACCAGAACTTGGCCCATATTTGGGGGACCTCACCAGTGAGGTCTCTCATGATGATTACATAACCGAATTCTGTTCCGGGGGCCCCAAGACTTACGGGTATAGGACATTCAAGGGAACCTGTTGTATGAAAGCTAAAGGGATCACTTTAAACGCCGAAGCGTCTAAAGTGATCAATTTGAAATCAAAACGTATTCTGCAAACGGCTTCAAAAGAACTGATCCTGTCGTTGTGTGAAGTTGCTTTTAATATACTGCGTGGTGTGATACCGCTTACAAGCCCTCAATATAAAAAGTTGGCTAAGAAAAAGGCTTATATCAGGAACATTGCAGATAAAAAGATAGCTCTGGCTAGAAAGAAGAGAGTTATTAAGCAAAGAGGAGGGTTTCTTCTACCGCTACTATCCGTGGCAGTACCGTTTCTAACAAGCTTACTGTCGAAACAAAGTTAAGTTTATAGTTATGGAATACTCAGATAAAATGTTTTTAGTACCGCAAAGTCAGGTGGATAGATTTAGAGATAACCGGACCCCTATACCTTTAAGACAAAGTGTTGAGAACGATCTGGATGCCTCTATAAGAACAGTTCTGAATAGAACCGATTTGGGCGTCGATGAGAAGGCTGCTCAATATTCGTCATTGCTGCAAAGATATCTGGCCTTGATTAAGCAGGGTTCTATCGAGACTACCTCATTAAACCTGTCGTTACCTTTGGACGTTGTTAAGAGTACTGGTCCCACAGACGTTGACCAGGGGGTGTTTGCTGATTCAGGCGGTGTAGTTGCAGACATTTTGAAAAACATCTCTGCTAGAAGCAAGAAAAATGTGCAATATATTTTAGAGAAAATGAGTCAATCAAAAGATATAGCCTCGTGGGCCGATACGGGGGAGTTTATTTTAAACGGAGTGGTTGTTCAGAACACCCATATCTTTGACTTGATTAAAAACGTCACAGCCCCACACAACATTGCCATCGGGAGAAGGCCGCATGGCTGGCACGCGTTTCTGAGGGCTATTGCGACACTGAACATATCCCTATCTACGGTGCCAAACAAACGTGTTAAAGGGGAGATTAATGCTTTTAAACACGGCCGTAGACCTACAGCTTTGGGTAACGTAACACCTGTGAGAAGGCCTAGCCCCACAGACAGCACAGACAACTTCATATCCCGGCTGTTGTGTCACCCCGTTCTAAAAATTAAGTTTAGCTCCTAAATGGTCCAGTTATTAATTTTTGTTTTATTTTGTTTTATTTTATTTTATTTCAGTTTAAAAAAAAATGTGTTGTGAAATGAAAATGAGCCATATCTACTTGCAAAACATGTTTGAAAAAGTGTTGTGTATCATTGTTTGAAAATGTTAATAAACAAATTATTATTTTTGTATGAGAATTTGTCTTCTGCTTGTGTTATTTACTTATCAGTGGGTATACAGACATGGTTTATCTAGTCTTAGCATACATTATTTTACAGAGCGAAACCGTACAACGTTTGATAAATGATATGTATATTTATTATAATCAGGCATACATTTCACCCGTCTGCACATGTTGTATACAGTTAAAAACATTAGAGTTACATACACATGGTTGTAATTTTTCTCACAAAACGTGCTACCATGGAGTCGTTTTTAAAAAGGTCATTTGAATATTTATCCATTACAGACTCATAACTCAGACCTTTAGACATATGGTAGATAAAGAATAGACAATGCTCGTCACAGGTGACCGACGTAAAGTCTTGAACTTGTCTACTTGAATATTGCAACAATGAACATGTTCTTCTTAAAAACCGATAAATCGATTTAGGAAACATATCATCGTTAGGTTTGTGACCGAAGCTGTCGAAAAAACACGCCGTGTTGTCCTTGGTTATGAAAACGGCTAACCAATGCTCGCCGGTAAATTAGATGGATGAGTGTTAATGATCACAGATGCGGGCCGTGTCGTACAGGACCCGGAGGTAGTTGGTCGCTAGGTAATACACAGAGAATATGCGTGTTTGCGGTGATTTTCTCCATAACGGCCGTTAGCTCTATAGTATCCATTCTGCCCCTATTTTCTTACCATCCTGAATCACTGATCAGGGACCTGTAATTCCTAATAATAGTCCACAAGAACCTGTCTACGATTAGATATTTCAATCAGACTATCAAACACCGCATAGACAATGAGATTTATAGTTCTTGGTAGGGGAATTCTGAATCTAAGTTCCAGCCGGAGATGTCCTGATTTGATTAGAGATAGGTGTTGTCCGAGTTCCTCATATCAACCCCGTTTAACATCAACTTCTCTTGAAAAAAAATGTCACTATGAATGGGGGAGAGTAGCTCTACCACGGCACTCCCTGCAGTGTAAGTACACCTTTTCTTTAGCCCCATATTATCACCATCAGGGATTCTGACATCTGTGTGCCCCGCCGTGTCTTTGTAAAACAGACCTGCTGTGAAATTTGATTCCAGGACTTGTTTATCATAGTTCATTAAACACTCGATTATGCCACGGTAGGGGTAAGTATTGGAGCTTTGTGAGATCAGACGGTCCTCTAAAGAGACATCTACCTGAGAAAATAGGGTTGCAGCGGGGTAGTTTATAACCCCCACAAGGGCCCCTGCTGGTATATTTCTGCCATCTGGCGCAACAATCTTCATACGTAAATATAATGTTGTGTTACTTAAATCCAGATAATCCTCCCCGGATGCTGGTATATTGAACTCTATAGGTCCGTTAGCAGTTATAGCGGATAATGGCGGAATTTCCACATAGGTACACTTTTCTATAGCCGTTTGTGTCAGCGGTACCGTGAATAAATCTAATTCTGATTTTATACACTCTTCACTCAATCCGTGTAATAATGCCATTTTAGAATATGTATCCTTTGCGGGGCGAAACAGGTCTACTAACGATGTGCTTACGCTTTGTCCTTCTTTTACGCACTGTTGCGGTCCTACGTACGATACGTCTTTTCTTGCCTACAGAACTAAGTCTGTTTCCTGGGGGTCTTTTCTGGGTCTTACGTGTCATAACTAACAGTCCGCTTCCTTCCTGATCAACGTTGCTATGACCGGCTGTAGACATGACGTTGGTGAGGACATCCCCTACTATGTTTTTAGCTGCGTGCTTAAGATGTGGCTTGGCTATGTTAAAACCTTTTTTTAATAGAGGCATTGCAAAACGGAAAAAGCCCCTAAAAAGGCCCCCCAAGCCGGCCCCGTATTGTGCAGCACTACCGGCATAGCTGGGCAGACCACTGCCAGCTTGGTTTTGATAATAGGCTATATAGCGCTCTGGATCCCGTGCATAAGAGTTAAACGGAATCGTCATGGATCTATTTATGATTTCACACACTATGTCTTGCAGGTCTGAAATGAAGTTTCGCTACCACTTTACCGTATGTGAATGGTACATGCAGATTCTGGTCACTCTTTATCTCGATGACTATGTCATTAATATGAGCGCTGGAGACCGGTACGTAGTGGGTTTTATCATACCGGTTAGTGACCACTTGCAACTCATCCCCGGCTATATGTACACACCCCAACATTGGGACATAGTGATCTCCTACGACCTGATGTTCAATTATGTCCGTGTATACAAAAAGATTATAGAACCCAGCGTGTAAATCCGCAGGGTTCGGGGCGTAAACCTTGTCTTTTTTAGCATTATCCCCCCTCGCATCACCCTGTTCAAAATAATGGTTAACACCTAAAATTATAGCTAGCCTTCCAACGAACTTTAGAGCTATATTCCTTTTTGTCACCATGTATATTTTGTTTTTTACCGGTGTGTAACCAAGAGTTATAGACAGGGGGGTCGTATGCTTGTTAATAGCTGAGATAATATCCATAATGGATGTGTAAGTCCCTGGTGTTATCATATATTTTACTTCCGCCCCCGTTTGCTTATCAATGACCGTAAAAACAGCGTCTGATAGCGCTATAGTATGCCATGTTCTTGGATATTGAAATTCGACTAGACCGACCTGCCATGCCCCTTTAAATATCAGCGGTTTCGATAATTTTGTCCGGTAATTCGATATTGCGTTATCAGGATACACTCCCCGGGACGCGTTGGAGGGTAGTGTGATGTAAAACCCCTCACTGGCCATGGCCTCTTAGTGTCTCTAGAGATCGCTAGATGTCTATAACCTCCTCTTCACGAACCCAAGTGTTGAACTTAGCAGGCCACCCAAGCCATTTAACAAGGACCATGAAACCTTTCTTGGCCAGAATTTTTTCGACCTTAAAGGGTTTACTGCTGTCAATATTTATTTTTTGTAATTCCTCTTCATAAAAAGTTCCCTCAATAAGCTCGCCGTCATAATCTTTTAGTCTGTAGACCGGCGGGGTCCAGGGGATACGTGCCACTATGGTGAAATATTCCCTAGTATAAGTCTCTTCATAAGCTTTAGCGAACGGCGATCTAGCCTTCGATATCCGTACAATGTCATCTATATCATATTTAAAGCATGGCTTGCCAGCATCCTTCAGACCATAGAGAGCTTTAAAAACCTCTTTTTCATTTTCTATACATACTCCTGTCGGGGCTCTCTGTATACTCCTATGAAAACTGTTGTTGTATGATGTAACCATGTCTTGTACGACATCCACATATCTGTGTGAGTTGACCGATGTTAAATACCTCCACATCAAACCCTTTAAAGTACGGTTAAAACGCTCGATAACTGAGGCCTTAAGCTCACTGCCCGTGGAGAAATTGTGAATTTTGTGTCTGCTCAACACTTTCTGAAAATGTTTATTGTAAAACTCAGTACCACGATCCGTATGTAGTTTTCGAGGGACGCGCCCCCTCCGTAATATATCTTCAAAAGCTTTTGATACCTCAACCCCTGATTTACTTCTTAACATACGTATTACGCATATTTACTGAACACGTCAATACATGTCAGCATATACTTGTAGTTGTCATTAACCTTTGCGTACATGGACATGTCTACTAGATCAGCCTGAAACTGTTGGTCTATCCCGTAGACGATTACCCTGTTTCTAAGGTAATTGATGCGGGCTGGCGCATTTAAAGTGTAGGTCTCCTCCCCTTGTAACCAGTCGGCCACGTTTTTGTCAGATAAATGAATACCTGTTTTCTTGAACAAGCCACGTTTTAGGCGGCATTTACCGCCAAACGACCCCTCACTAGCGGGGTCGTAATAGACGGAGTGCATTTCTTCGGTCATCATAACACAGTAGCTATAAGTACCCGACAAATAATGATTCAGTTTTACTTGTGACAAAACTTTTTATTCAACCTAAAAAAGGACACACGTGGTTCACATTGTATCAATAATGTTTAAAAATTTTACGCATGCATTAACATTCCTACTAATCAGAAAATCTACTAGAATCTCAACAACTACGCACACATCTACAATATCGTTTTTAGACATCTTCAGCATACATAAATCTGTAATATATGCACATAGGCTAATTATCATCCCCACATTGAAACTTTTCCGACACGTCCCCAGACATTTTAGCAAACTTGCTACAGTCACATGACAAGGCTTGATATCATAAGCCCCCATTTGTAATATGTCGTCCCAGACATCACACACATCCCTAGCGGACATCAATATCTTTTTGATCCTATCTAAACGTGGTGACCCGATAACACCCTCCTGAGGTCTATTGGTAGTAATAACACAGCACAATAAAGCAGCTAGCTCTGTCTTCACATATTGTTCATCAATAGGTGCTGACAAGCGTATGTTCCCCATGTCAACAGGCCTGCTTTTCATCCCGCCAGCACCTCACAGCTTTGTGTACGGATACTTTACAAACGTGACAGTGACTGAAGAGCTCGGCATTTATTTCACGCAGTTTCGTAGAAATTTGTAGTTCATCCGTCAGATCAAATAGGACCGTCTCAACACAACCAAGAATTCTCTGTTTCGATGATCTTAACCCCCTGAGGTCGACGGGAGCGGCGCCGCTCCCAGCAGCAATAAAAGTATATTACTATTTCTAATTTCGCAATATTTTATCATACACACGCGACAAAAACATTGACAGAAACCTTAGAATCGCGACTTTCCGATTTGAGCACTGGCAAATCAAATGGGATTTTTTAAATTAGGTTAATTAGACCAAAAGTAAACCTTGTTTTTTACTCTGTTTTTTACCTTTTAGTAACGTCCCCCTTCTATTGACATGGTAACTAGGTGCGAGTTTCGGGGAGGTGTGGGGAGGTGTGGGGAGGGGCGTGGGGCCATGTGTGAAACGCCGGCGTAAACAACACAAACTGTCCCGACAATTTGAAGCAAGATTTTATACAGACATACAATTTTATTCAAGATGGAAAGATTTTCTGCGCTGCAGTGTTTGAGAGCATCGATGGAAAGCGACGAAGACAATAACTGACGAAGAGTAAGTAACTATATTTGATTTGCCATGTTATCAAATACTCGTATTCAATATATGAATTCCGTGTGTGTGAAATTGCAGCGTAAACAATGTCCCGACATTATATCGGATCTTGTCTGTGTTTACGGTTTAAGCTGCCAGCAACAGACGGTGTATGCTGATATTTATTTGATTTACCATATTTTCAAATACTCGTGAAAATATATGAATTCCGCGTCTTGTGACGCTATACGAAAAAAATCAGAATCATTGCGGACTGCTGCGAATAATTAACGGGAGGATATTTAACCAGCTGGCATTCTGTTTCGGCGCTTGGACATTATCTAGCTTAGCTTGATAATACCTATTGTGATTAATGTTTCTTGCCTCTCGAGAACTTGTTTGTGTGCTTATTGTGGTTTAGATTCCCAGCGTTTAGTTTATTCCGAGATTTTGGATACGTTTTGTTTGTTCCTGATCGTTGGTTATTTTGTTTTGTCTTGTTTATGTCTTTCCGTGTCTTCGTAGACACGGATTTTGCTTTTGTTTTCCTACAGACGTTTAAAGATGAATATCTTAAACTTTTGATCATGTGCCTGTGCCCAATGCCAGACTTTGGATGTTGTCAAATGCGTAGGCTACTCTGCAAGATGTCTTTGTCTGATGGCCTTTGACCATGATCTTTCAGGTGTGGATCATGAATATTCAGTAAATTAGCATATAGCCCTCCCACAGCCTGAAATAAATGTGACCAGTTCTGATAAAAACAGGTTTTTAGCTATTTAGATCTCATATGTGCTAAAACATTTTCACACCCTTACATAACCAAGACCTTGATGAACAAACGCACATTGGCAAAACAATTCGTCACTATAGTTTAGTGTGTGCTTTCACAACTTTTGTGACAGCAGAAAAATTAACTATTTTTAACTTGTGTGTTTGTAGATCTATTTACAAGCTGCATATGATACTGACCAAACTATTGATGGCATACAAATGTAGCTGTGATTGTCCTTCAAATAAAAATATTAAACACTTTGGAGTAAATGTGTGTTAAATTGATGAAATTGAGATAAATATCAGACCATGCCAAAATCAAAAAACATCGAAAAGCTTAGCACGGACCTCAGAGGGTTAAAGCGCTGGTTTGCAGAAGGTCTGAAAAAATCGTCGCAAGACCCGGTGTTAACAGCCTCTGTGTGATATCCTCTATATTCTTTTCGAAAAAGAATACCTCCGGGTCGTACTGACACGTGTGGTGCTTCTGGCTTAGATGCTCGTTCTCACACCCGTAACAGGCCTCTCTGAGCTTAGCGGTGACAATGTTCTCCAGAAGCAGACATGTGGTAACTTTTATAAGTCTCACGCCTAGGGGTGTAAGGAGACCGTCAGATCCTTTGCTTGTAGCCGGTTCAGAAACCCCTGTATTAGTCGCTGTAGTCGCCGTGTTGTCCATGGGTCTAGGCTGTTGTGACATCTATAAAACAACGTATGCTTGACTCTTTTATAGCTAGAAGTCCTCAGGGGTGGGGCTCTGAATCCCCGTCATACCGCTACTCGCACCAGCAGCATTTTCTGATGTCAGTAACAAGCTCTTTTTGACGCTACTATAGCCCTCAAACATCTCCCCGCAGTTAAACAGCTTATCAATAGTGCAGAACATGTCATTTACTACATTGGTGTCCTTATCGTTAAATGGTTTGTATTTGTCACGAAAGGCCCCCCAGCAGAAGAACAAGGCATATACCGCGTTGGTGTCCTTATCGGCGTCTGGTTTGTATTTGTCACGAAAGTCCCTCCAGGAGTCTTTAGTGAATGTCGCAGTTTCACAACGCACCTCCGCCACCCCAAATCCACAGGGGTTACCACAGGGGCACCCCCTACTGTATAGTTTTACAGATTGGCTGTCTTTAAGAAACTTGTAACTGACACAAAAATGCGGTGCGGCTAAACAGCGTTCGTATTTTACAATTGCCGGCTGGTTCAGGTATTGTTTCAAGACACTCGTTCTGTAATCTTTTCTCTTTCTTGGAGCCAGAGACAAACCTTTCAGCGTGGAGTTTCCACGTCTTGTTGGTGTTAGAGGCTGTAGATGGACCCGCCGAGACATTGTTGCTATGGTTTGCACATAGGCCACTATGTTTCTGAACCTTTATTACAGTCGGGGGCCTCACGTCACAAACCACCCACACATGCTGACGAAGCGTCTCTGTGGACCCCCTCCTCTTTCTTGGCACCAGAGACAACCCTTTCAGCGTGGAGCAAGAGACCCTTGTTCTGTGAACCCCCTTCCCCCCCTCCTCTATGTTGAACACATCTTGATTAGATTTGAGTTCAAAAGATCTGTGGTTGTTTGAACACATCTTGATTAGATTGAAGTTACCCACCAAAGCGGTCTAAAACTGTTTATAGATAAACAACTATTAAAATATGATGGCCAGCGGTCAAGGGGTCACCGGACCGCCCAAGGGAACATCTGGTGTCGATCGGTCAAGGTGGGCACTGGACCGCCCAAGGGAACATCTGGTGACCTCAAGGTCACAGGGGTCACAAAGGTCACCCCTCCTGTCACAGATAGTGCCCTCTAATAACTACTCAGGATACTGTACGGGAGAGCTGGTGTGACTGAGACATTATTGTACGTGACAAGGCACCGACGTGTCCTAAAGGATGGCTGCAGAGGCTGTCCAGGCACCTCCATATACAATCTCCATAAAAACAATCCCTCACCCTCGAAATAGTTGCGTTATTAATTTGGTTAAGATCTCTGGAATGTTATATTAGCCAATACTATGACTGACAAATGCGTTGCTCGTATGCTTAGTGCACATTCAACAGTTCAAGTGTATTTCAGTGGCTAAGCGTTAAGTTCCAGTGCACTGATCCCCCAGACCCCCATTACATTCTGTACATGTCTATCACCCCCCAAACAGACAGATAGACATTTGCATAATAAATTGCTATGCTATGTACAATACAGAATTCCTCTCTACGGGCCAATAAGAACTTCTACAAATCTGTGCCCCAGCAGAAGGCTTATGTCATATTTTTAAATGCGCGGGGGGTAACCAAGGGAAAGGATTCGAGGAGCTGCTATATTGATCTTGACATGACTTTGAAAAACACACACACACACACACACACACACACACACACACTCTCTCTCACACACACACACACACGCTGCTCGCTGATGAAGGCTCACTGACGGGTTCTGTGCACACATAGACACGCACTCTCTCTCCAGCATTAGTGCGCTTCTGCGGTTCCCCCCCTCCTCACTCGAAGTCGTCCTCGTACTCGTACTGGTCCACATCCAGGCTGCAGTGGGCGTTGGGGATGTCGAAAAAGTGTCAACACGCCACACTCAACAGCGTTGTCGTACCTGCAGAGAGAGTGAGAGAGAGAGAGAGATAGATAGAGAGAGAGATAGAGAGAGTGAGAGAGAGAGAGAGAGTGAGAGAGATAGAGATAGAGAGAGAGGGGGAGAGAGAAAGACAGAGAGATAGAGAGAGAGAAATAGATAGAGAGAGTGTGAGAGAGAGAGAGAGATAGAGAGACAGAGAGAAAGAGACAGAGAGTGAGTGAGAGAGATAGAGAAGGAGAGAGAGAGAGAGACAAAGAGACAGAGAGTGAGGGATTCTCCCAATTTCTTGGCAATTACACCCTTTGTTTATTTTGATTCAACCTCCCCCCATGAACTCGCTGATGTCTCTAAAGGGGAAAGCCAGCAGTCATCCCCCTCCTCCGAGATGCAACTCACCCGCCTATTTCCTTTGCACTTCTTGGCGAGCTTGGGCTGGCTCACGCTCTTTCATCACACTGAATACTGCTCAGGCCAGTAAATTATTTCATGAGTTAAGTTTCTGATTTAATAATATTCCCAAACAGCAATATGAATTGTCAAACACTTGCTTGTGGGAGTTGTTTTATTCCCCCTTTGAATAGACACAGGAGGGGGATATGCAATGAAATCAAAATTAATCATTTAATTAACTTTGAATTTTAAGCCTACCTGTAGAAGATTATTAATATTATTTACATTACATATGAAGGGAAAACTGCAATCAGAAGTGGTTGTAGAAAATGAACGTGATGTGATTCTGCTGTGACACTGTGCAGTGGTGAGCCAGTGGCAGGGGCAACAAAAAGAATGTTCTAGCTGAGCGAATCGGCTGTTTTAAGAAAAGTACACACTTCACGATTCTTGGAAATCGCCAACAGCTAGTTGATTCTATTGAGCCGTTTACAACTTAAAAACGTTTTTTAAATTTGTTTCCAACTTTTCTCACAATTTAGTGGCCATTTACACCCTCTATTTTTTTAGATTTACCCTCCCCACACAAGTCTGCCGCTCGTCTCTACGAGGCAAGATAATTATCTATTGGAGGCCCCTCAAGCCATTTACAACTTTAAATGGCTTAATTTATTGCCACAGCTCAACAAATGTGTCATCTTTTGGCTTTGTGCCCAGCGTTGGGCTGTTAAAACACTGTTTGGGGGCTACTGAATCGCATGGTTGTAACCAGGAAGCAGTGGTGACAGTTGGAGAAGCTTTCTCTTGCGGGGCCCAATTGTCGTTCACCCCCAGAAAGCCCATACTCGGCGGAGAATTCTAAACCCGCTTGGAAGGTGTGCGCCGGAGCAGTAGTCACCGTCGCTTGTCTGACCCCCTGGTAAGATGGAGTCACATCAGGGCTACACTGGAGCAGTGTGTGTATCTGGCTTTAGAAAATGATCTTCAGTAAACCAACAGGCATTAGTCTGAATGGTTATAGTATATAGTAATGGCTATAGGTTATAGTACACTCACCCCCACACCCACTCACACACCCACACCCAATTACCCCCACACACACCCATACACACACCCACACACCCACTTACACACCCACACCAATCACCCACCCACCCACCCCAACACTCACTCACACCCACACACTCACACACACCCATACACACACCCACCCACCCATACACACACCCACTTACACACCCACACCAATCACCGACCCACCCACCCCAACACTCACTCACACCCACACACTCACACACACCCATACACACACACACCCACACTCACCTACCCACACACACACTCACTTACACACTCACCCACACACAAACACTCACACACACACTCACCCCCACATACTCACCCACACTGACACTCACCCCCACAGACACTCACCCATACACACACACACTCACCCATACACACAACCACACACCCACACACTCACCCCCACACACACACTCACACCCATACACACACCCACTCACCCACACCCATACACACACATACACACTCACACTCAAACCCACACACACCCACAATTGGAAATTACACACAGGGACAGACGAGGTGTCTGAGGTCTACCAATGTTTTTCTTTTTTTCTTGTTTTTTGGTTTTACGACAGCCAAACGCTGCCCTCGATCGGGGCTGATGACCAGAGCCAGTCTGGCAGAGACGGGTTTCAAACCGCGTCCCTGACAGGCAGCTCACACTCGTTCAGGACCAGCCAAGATATGGGTGTGTTAGACCGCTATGCTATCTAGCAGCCCTAAAAGGCTGGACAGCTTTCACAGCATGGCTCACCCATTGTTGTACTGCTTGTTGGCCGTCTCCTCCGCCACCAGAATGTCGTACTCCTCCGCCGCGTACTTCTCCCAATCGGAGAGGTCCTGGCTCTCTGGCTCTCCATCCTGGGGAGGGGGGAAACACAAAACTCTGTTACCTATCAGCCTCATAAACCTAACCGTAACACTAAACCTTAAACCTAACCGTAACACTAACCCCTAAACCTAACCTCTAACCGTATCACTAAGCCCTAACACTAACCCCTAAACCCTAACAGTAACACTAACCCCTATCACTAACCCTAGCTCTAAACCTTAAACCAAACCTAACCGTAACACTAACCCCTAAACCTAACCCCAAAACCTAACCCTAACCTCTAACCATAACACTAACCCCTAAACCTAACCTCTAACCGTATCACTAACCCCTAACACTAACCCCTAAACCCTAACCTAACTCTAACCCTAACCCCTAAACCTAACCATAGCTAGAACCATAACTTTCACAAGAAAATGTGAATGTAAGATGTGAATGTAAAATGTCTGCTCATTACCCTAACGATGGAGAAGGGGTCCTTCTGCTCGTGCTCCAGGTACCTTTCGATGTTGAAGAAGGTGTCAAAGAAGACATGGGCCAGCCTGCACCTCTTCAGGTCCTGGAGCGTGATCTTTCCTGGGGGTATGGAATCACTGACCATCTTCCGCAAGAGACTCAAAACCCACCTCTTCACACTCCACTACCGCTGACTCTACATCGGGGGTATTCAAGTACAGGCCGAGAGGTCCACAGTGTCTGCAGGTATTTGCTCCAACCACACACTACACCACCTTATTTCAATAATTAGCTCACTTCCTGGACACTGTGGACCTCGAGGCCTGGATTTGAATATCCCCGGTCTACATTAAGTAATTGTCATCAGCACTGTTTAAATGTTTAATACTGTATCCATTTTTTAAACATTTTTATTCTACTTTCTAAATTCCAAATTCTTTCCCTGTGTTACAGGTATGGTATGCAGCTGCCAACAATGATGTCTATTACTGTATTACTGCACTGATCTCTTGTGTCAACAATGATCGATCTTACCATGTATTAATGAACATCAAGTCGCTCTGGATAAGAAATGTAAACGTAAAAAATGTATGGTAATGACTATCTGGCCGTTTGATGAGCCACACATACCAATGATACCCATCTCATACAATATTTTATAATGCCGCTATACTTTTCATCCCAGGTTCCATAAGCTAAAAATTCCCTGTCTGTCTCAAGAGGGACCGTAGCAAGGTTCCCCGTTAGGTTCCCAAGAGGACAGGAGGCAAGAGACTCTGGTACATAGAGGAGGTCACAGGGAACTCTTGTTAATGCAATTGGCTTGGCCTTCTGGGTGATCTAGCGGTTACAACGTTCAACACTGGCCACTGCGACCGGGGTTTGATTCCACCGCATCAGGATCGGCTCTGGCCGGGAGTGCCACTAGGGGGCAGCAATTGGCTGTCTGGAGAAGCTGACATGAGCGCACTGCGTATACGAGTGGCTCTGTGTATACTGGAGTTACGGTTGACGGCTTGGCGAGTGCCGTCTTGGAAGAGACGGTACATCTCCTTTGTCACTGCCAGTCTCAGGGCAACAGCAGCAAACTCCCAATATGAGGGGGGGATTGACATGAAAAACAGAGGGTGTAATTGGCTACTAAAATGGGATAAAATCAGAAAATAAAAAAAGTTTCACTGCGTTCCTGCAGGTGCGTTCCGCAGAGGGGTCTCTCACCTGAGACCATGGGGTTCACCAGGTCCAGCATTTGGCAGAGGCAGTCCTCGAAGGGCAGGGGTTCGATAGCCATGGTCTCCAGCTTCTGGCACTGCTCCTGGTAGAAGTACTCAAGCTCGTACATGGAGAGAACGCCATCACCATCCAGATCCAGGCAGCGGAACCAGTACTCTATACTGCAGAGCAGAGACACAATTTTACATTTTAGGCATTTAGCAGACGCTCTTATCCAGAGCGACTTACAAGATGTGCATTAGTAAGATCAATCATTGTTCACGCAAGACATCAGTGCAGTAATACAGCGATAGACATCATTGTTGGCAGCTGCACACCGTACCTGTAACACTGGGAAGGAAAAGAAAAAGGTTACACACTCACTTACACACACTCATACACACACATAAACACATTCAGACACACACACACACACAGACACACAGACAGACACACACACACACCAACTTTTTCCTAAACTTCATATCATTTTTACAGTACATTTTTACATTTTAAGAGTTTAGCAGACACTCTAATTCAGAGGGACTTACACATTTCTTTACATTCAATCCATTTATACAGCTGGATATTTTTACTGAAGCAATTCAGGTTAAGTACCTTTAGCTCAACGGTACAACGGCAGTGCCCCACCTGGGAATTGAACCAGCAACCTCTGAGTTACAAGCGGAGTTCCCCCAAACCATTACACTACACTGCTACCAGCATCAATACATCAATACAAAACAATCAAATGTGGCTTTGACACTACAGAATGACTAGCCTACTAAACAAAGCATCTCAGAATTGATCACAAGTCGTTATTAACTTTCATTGCAAGGAGTGCTATGCTAATCTGTACCAGACCGTCCCTGGCCGTTAGCCCCGATTGAGGGGCGGCTGTCCACTGCTGAGGGAGGGTGAGTCAGCACAAACTCACTGAGAAGCACGTAAGGGCTTCTCCAGAAAGGGGGTTGGTGAGTTCCGTCTCGAAGGAGGCGGATCATCGCCAGCCACAGGGAATTATCTTACCCCGTAGAGACGGGCGGCAAGTTGGTGGGGGGTTAATCTAAATAAATAGAGTGTATAATTGGCTTCCAAATTGTGGAGAAAAACAGGGTAAAAATCTGAAACAAAATGTATATTTAAAACAGAAAATAGTTTTATGTTAAATAAAAGGGTGGAGAATGGTGGCACACCAGGGTAAAGCACACACACACACACAGGGATGGTCAGAGCGACAGCGGCAGAAAGCGCACCTGACGGCCGTCTTCTTGTCCTCCTCGGAGATGAGGAACCACACAAAGTCTACGTAGCTCATGCGGCCCTCCCGCTGCACCCTCTTGTCCCTGAGGGAGAGAGACGGATCCTTCTTCAAAACCCAGCTGCGCACCCAACCGGGATTCCTGTGTACCATTAAAGCTTCTACATGCTTCTATGTAACTACGTAATGTAAAGCCACAGAACCACAAGGTATCAAAACAACCACATGTGGTATGGTAAACCCCAGTGGAGGGGGGAGACCTCCAGGTACACACTAGGGGTGTAACGGTACACGTATTGGTACTGAACTTTTCGGTACAAGACTTTCGGTTCGGTGCGTGCTGTGAACCGAATGAATGCAATCTTTCTTTAACCACTAACACATGTGCGGAACGTTTTTGTGTGTGCGGTTGTAGCAGTATTGACGGACATTTTATTTTTATTTTTATTAAGAAAGAAAGATGTGCCTTACTTCGTTCAGTAAATTATGGCCAATTAGCCACTGTTTACAAAGTTCATAATAAATGAAAATAAATTGTATGTTTTGCATTTCTTTCCCCCCCACTGCACCGAAAACGTACCGAACCGTGACTTCAAAACCGAGGTACATACCGAACTGTGATTTTTCTGTACCGTTAAGGCCTCTACGCGCTTCTGCATAACTTGTGCGACTTCTTCGCAGTTTGCACAATGCAACAATGTTGCAAGCACTGCAATATATATATACATCTGCAAAGGCTATGCGTAGCCTATGCAACATGGTGTCCTTACACTTCTGTACACTGGTAGGTGTTAATGTATTGAAAGAGGTCAATAAAGTTTTCATGAAAGCAGGGAAACTCTTCTGCCTTCGAATCCGGGTGACAGCCTAAACGAAGACGGCACTGAATCCGATCTACGGTGAACCATTACGCACAAACAAAGAGGTTGGGGTTAACTCACTTAGTCACGGTGCCGGAGAATATCCTTTCGATCATCTTATGGGAGATGGCTGCGTCAGAGAGACATATACAGTGGGGTGAACAAAATAATTGGAACACCAAACCATATATGAATATTTACATTTACATTTTAAGAATTTAGCAGATGCTCTTATCCAGAGCGACTTACAAGATGTGCATTAATACATGGTGTAAGAGCCATTTGTCATTTTGTGTTTTAGATTATGCAAAGGTTATGCACAGCCTATGCAACATGGTGTCCTTACACTTCTGTACACTAGTAGATGTCAATGTATTGAACAAGGTCGATAATGTTTTCATGAAAGCAGGGAAACTCCTGTACCTTTGAACTTCTTCAACCAATCTTTCCTGAAGCTTGTTTATTTTATACCGTGTCAACAAATGATGCTAGCTATCTGTATCATTAGCTACAAGCTCGATGAACTGTGACCTATGAACTATGACTATGACAGCTCTACCTCTATTTGCTAACCAACCAATCAATGATGCGCAACATCTACGTGAACGGTTGTGAGTTAGATTTTTGTGCTAGGTACGCGACACCCTCTGAAACCCCCTCTGCATAGGTCGCAAAGGTTTCGTTGATGCTGCAGAGCCCTGGATGCGTTGCTGTCGTGTTGTCCTTTGAGCCTTTACACCTCTATCACACGCTGTTATCGGCCTGCACGATCACGTCAGTCCCATGGGGCGATCACACAGCGGGGCGGGGTCGAGCACCTTGACCGTTGTGCCACGTCAGGTCCCTCTGATCGATGTACAAGTCGTGGTCGGTGTCCAGCTCCCAGAACTTGCAGTAGATGACATAGAAATGCTCGTAGGAAAAGTACTCAGTGAGCTGGTTCACGTCCTCCTCCTCCTCCAGCAGAGCCACGTTCTGTCAGGGGACATTTTGCTGGAACATTAGTTATGATATACTTTAACTTAAATCAAAATAAAATGTAAATAAAAAAAATTGTTTCTTACTTTAGAACGTCCCCATTTTTCTCCCAATTTACTAGCCAATTGAACCCTCTATTTAGATTCATCTTCCCCTCACGAGCCCGCCGCACATCCTCCGGGTCAAGTTAATATGACCGGCAATGATCCGCCTCCTCCAAGACAGAACTTCGCCCACCTGCTCTTTAGGAATGCCTCACTGCTCCTCAGCGAGCTTGTGCTGGCTCTACAACCCACCCCGCTACACCTGGGGTGGACAGCCAAACGTTGCCCCCAATCGGGGCTCCTGGCCAGAGTTGGACTGACGCAACATATTAGTATTAAAATAAATATGAAAGTGTTATTTTTTCGTGTAATTAATGGAGTAAAAAAATTGTTTGCTAAGAGGAAACTTGGGGGCCTTCCCTTGAGCTGGAACGTCAGGCTATGCACTGGTCAAGCTCCGTTAAATAAACAATTTATCAAACTAATTTCCCCCCTGAACACTGGAGTATTCATGCAGCCACTCGTTGCCAGTTCTGTGTACTTCCACTCTCTCTAACGAGCTCGTTTATGAGTGTCGCTGACATCAAGCAGCCATAGTTTACTCGTTTAAATACATTTAAAATAGTAATAACAACATTCTTTTCCATTTTGAAAACCGCCACCTCAGTGGTTAGCGACATGGGCTGGCAAGCTGGTTCAAATCCCAGGAAGGCCAATTGAAAAAACAATGAACTGAAAACTGGAAACCGGAAACTGGTGAAGTGCCTTTGAGCAAGGCACTGCACCCCTAAAAACTGCTCCACAAGAATAAAGAATATTCTAATGTAGCCACATCTTGTAGCCACTGACACTTCCATGGAAACCCAGCCATGTCCCGGATGCGGAACCCATGACACGATTGGAACAAGACAATCAAAAAGGAGGAAAGAGGAAACAATAAATAAATAAATACACAAACCTGCAGAAAACTGCTTTTCCTGAGCTCTGAGCATGTGATTCGTCCCGTCCAAGACCGATTTACATTGTAAAATATCCTCTGGACAACCTACCAACGGAAGAGCAAGTCTGAGGAATCTGACACATTCCCTTGGGAATGCATGTTGCCCACTGCGTCCATGGTTTGAAACCCAGCCTGGTCAGGAGCCCCTGATTGGGGGCGGCGATTGCCTCTCCACCCCAGGAGGGAGGGTAAGCCGACACGAGCTCACCGAGAGGCACAAAGTTAGGTATTGGAGGAAGCGGATCATCGCCGGCCTCAGGGTCTCACTTACTGTTGTGATGTAGCGAGAGTGAAAATCAGACACCTCTTTCAGGAAGGCGAGGCCAGCATGCCAGTTTACCACATCCTGAAAAACACGTTGTTCAACAGCGTTAACGGTTTCCCCACACGACAGGCAACCGCAAAGGGGGTAGGATATATTTCACACGACCTCAGAACTGCCCAGCCCCCCCTCCCGTACCTGCAGGAATGGAATAAAGTCCTCTTGTTCCAGGTAATTACAGCCAGGCTTGGCCAAAAGGTGAACTAATTTGGATGCGTCATTGTGACAGGTCTGCAGCGTTCTGAAAAGCAGGAACAGATGGCTTCAGACTATAAAACCCCTTAAATACCACCCCAGCCCCCTTAATTATCACTAATCATCCCTTAAATATCACTACCTACCCCCTTAAATATCACTAATCACCCCTTAAATATCACTAACCACCCCCTTAAATATCATTAACCACCCCCTTAAATATCATTATACCCCCCTTAAAGATCATTCCCTTAAAACACACCACAGCCACTCTGTGAACTTTGTAATTCAAAATGTCTCATTATTGTGCTAATAAATGGACCGTAAAAGCCTCGTTAATGTAATTAAATTGGTACCTGCTATGAAAGGCAAAAGTTATGAGGATAGACTCAGCAAACGGAGACTTATGGGGGATTTGATTGAGGTTTTTAAATTCCTAAAAGGGATTAACAAAGTGAACTACCAAAGATCTTTCTAAGATAAGTGGGGTCAGCAAGTGGAAATTAGTTAAAGGCAAATTCCGCACAGATATTTGGAAGTTTTTCTTTACACAGAGAGTTGTCAATGCCTGGAACAGCTTGCCAGGTCGGGTAGTAGAGGCAGAAACACTTGGGGCTATTCAAGTCTAGGCTAGATGCAGTACTAGATACTCTTTAGATTAGGACATGATGAGCCTAGATGGGCTAAACGGCCCGTTCTCCTCATTATGTGTTCTTATGTTCTTGTGTTTTTAATCCTACTGAATGACACGTAATCCAAGTGACACATTTAGCCCCACCCCCATTCTCAGCAAGTTTAACACAGGTACACTCCTGTGTGCTGTTCTACTGTGTGCTGTTACAGGTACACTACTGTGCGCTGTTACACAGCACCATGAAGAATGGGACCCTTCACTTAAAACCACATGATCGTTATTTTTATTATTTGTATTATTATTTATTAATGTAATAAATAAAAGAGCTAAAAAACTTCTTTTTTTTCAAGAACATTCATAAATGTAAGAGTTGTGTCCTGTGGCCATTGTTTGATTAAGGGCGCTGGCTGGGAAGGAATGTGTGAGAGAGAGACAGAGAGAGAGGAGAGCGTTCAGCACACACTGTCTTACTTCCTCCACATGGCGATAAACTTGTGCACGGACACAGATCCTGTCCTGTCACCCCCGGCAGAGAGGAACAATGGTGCTTTCCAGTAGAGAGGGCACTCACAGGCCTGCAAAGACAACACACCACAGCTTCAACAATGACCCCAAGTGTGTCCTCCCTCCCCACTGAAGCCAGCACCACATTACTAAAGACCCACCCCTCTGAATTTGCTCCCTCCACACTGCAGCCAGCACCACATTACTAAAGACCCACCTCTCTGTGCCTCTTTCACAGAGGAAAAAAAAATCAAGACTTATTTATTGACAATTAAGGTCAAGCCCATGAAAAACAAGTGAGTTTGCAAAATAAAAAACAGCAAAAGAAAGAAGGCCAGGACACTATTTTGAAATGCTAGTGACACTTATTTTTTGTTTTTGTTTACAAGTTTGAGAACACAAAACCTGTCCACCTGAATACTGCATTGTGGGGTAGCGTGCACTACTGGTTGTAAGTAGCAGTTAACGCTACTTGGTTATCTTAATTAGTATTGTGTTGCTGATGTTCCAGTGGTTATTAGTTTCTATCGCTGCTTAGAAGTTTTATTTCAAAGTTGATTGCTACTTAGCTGTTTTTAATCGGTCTTATTGTATCAGCCCGTGTCTGTAGATGAGTGTTCCTTGAGTAGTGGGAGGAACCTGTGAGTTGTTAATTAGTCTGTATTGTTGTCAGGTAGGATATAAGTGCGTTATTGCCAGAATCCCAGCAGTGTGCATTGTATCTCGGTTGGAATCATCTCGTCGCGTGCTAGAAAGTGTAAGTTATCCGGCGTTAGATTTCGTGTTTAGCTTCATGCATTCGCTTCCTGTTCACTGGTTGCAAGTAGCAGTTAACGCTACTTGGTTATCTTAATTAGTATTGTGTTGCTGATGTTCCAGTGGTTATTAGTTTCTAATGCTGCTTTGAAGTTTTATTTCAAAGTTGATTGCTACTTAGCTGTTTTCAATTGGTCTTATTGTATCAGCCCGTGTCTGTAGTTGAGCGTTCCTTGAGTAGTGGGAGGAACCTGTGAGTTGGTAATTAGTCTGTGTTGTTGACAGATGGCACTCGCCACTTAGTGCCTAGTGCCACTCAGCTATATTAGTAACCATAGTTGCAGAAGGCGGCAGCTTTTCGCGGCAGCCTCCCTGTCTGCAACACAGCAGAACTGTCAGACCCAGTCAGATAAAGCAAACAATGCTCCCCACAATCCAGTGACAAAGACTAAGTTTACAGAAGGAGACTTAGTCTTGGTCAAGGGGTGCATGAGGGAGAATGCATTTGCTCCACAGTGGAACGGTCCATATGAAACGAAAGCTGTGGGTAACAGCTGTTTGGCTATAGAAGCAACACGCAAGCGGAGATGGTACCACATGGCACAGTGTGTACGGTTTCAAGGTCCCATCACTTAATTTCACATGGTGGTCACAACCTAATAATGGCCTAGATACAAAAAAGTGTTATAACACAAAGGCTCTGGCCCCAGCACTCTGCCAATGCACATATAAGGCTCCACACAACATCACACATGTGGAACACATCATAGCTCTTTAACATCTCTTCTTCCCCTACAGCTGAGTACAAACCCAATTCCCAAGGGTGGTCTCATTAAAGGGAACATTAATACGATGTTATATGTACAACGGTAATGAATGTCCTGGTTATTGTTTGGTTTTTATGGCCCTTTTCACTGTATACCACCATACACTCCTTTCACATATCACACAATGCTCTGTTTACCACTCGCTCCTGCTGTCATGAAACCACTATTTACATTATCTGTACGTGCAACACACTGCAAGTTGTATCTCTCAATGACACCAAATTTATAACTGTACAATCACTCCATGGCTTTGATGATGCTATCCAAGTGTCACACACTCAGTGGTGCGTCATCAGTGAAATTACCTCTTTCAGGTATGGGGGCCTGTCCTGCCCCGCAAACCACACTTTCTGCTTAGAGGTGTCAGAGGACTTCACCATGGGGCAATTAAACATCCTGGGCCGAAAAGCGTTGGACACTGACATTTCCCCCTGGTGGGAGGACACTTTCTATACAAGAAGCACACAGACTCTCGCTGACACCATGGAGCTGGTCCAGCGGCTGATGTCCACCTTGACATAAGTGCTGCTTTTGACACAATTGACCACCAGATTCTCCTTCATAGGCTAGAAAACCTGGTTGGTTTGCGTGGACGGGCACTCTCATGGCTTAAATCATACTTATCAGACAGGTTTCAATTAGTGCAATTAGATCAAGAGTTCTCTGACTACTCTCAGGTTAAATATGGTATTCCACAAGGCTCAGTGCTGGGACCATTACTGTTCTCATTATACTTGCTACCACTGGGTAATGTTATTCATAAACATGGTGTGAATTTCTATTGCTATGCAGATGATACACAGCTGTACATATCAATGAAACCAGGTGAAATACTTCAACTCACTCAATTAGAGGCTTGGATGACAGTAAATGTCCTGCTTTTAAATTCAGATAAAACAAAGATTAAAGAACAAGTTGGATCTGCAGTTAAATGCAGGTGATTGCATAGTTACATCAAATCTTATGGTTAAGAACCTTGGTTTTATTATTGATCAGGACCTTACATTTGACACTCATATTAAAACACTTCCAGAGTAGCTTTCTTTCACCTAAGAAACATAGCTAAAATTTGGCACATTCTGTCATTAGAGGATGCTAAAACCTTGATGCATGCTTTTGTCGCATCGAGGCTAGACTATTGTAATGCCTTATTATCCGGCTCCTCTAGTAGCTCTCTAAAGAGTCTTCAACTAGTACAGAATGCAGTGGCACATATTTTGACTAGATCCAAGGAGTATGAGCACATTACTCCAGTGTTAGCATCACTACATTGGCTTCCTATTAAATATCGGGCTGATTATAAAGTACTGTTGCTAACTTTTAAAGCAGTAAACGGACTTGCACCTTTATATCGACCGAAATGATTGCCCCTATAAGCCGATTAATGACTGCTTCGTTCACAAGAAGTTGGCCATCTATTACTCCCTAGAATTTTGAAAAGTACAGCTGGTGGTAGAGCCTTCTCTTTTAGAGCTCCTCTGTTGTGGAACGGTTTACCAAGGCATGTTAGGGATTCAGACACAGTTTACATTTTTAAGCGTAGATTAAAAACATATCTTTTCAGCCTAGCCTACTGCCAAACATAGTCTAGGTGGAGAGATGGAGAAGACCGTGCCCTAGTGTCTTATGGAGTGAGAAACTTTCCATACTGTCACCTCCTCAATGTGTTACCACCACTGTTATGCTGGTTATCCTTGATCAGGTGTGGATGGTTTGGAACTCTCATGGCTGCGTGTTTTCTCTGTCCCTCTCCTAATAGGTATGCTGCCATAGCTTACACCTGTTGGGGCAATCTGTATATTTCCTATGCTTGTGCTCCCCTGCTCTTACATAATGCTACTGGCTATAGCACTGCTTTTTTTCTGACTGCATGTTCTCTTCTCTGCCTCGGCCTCTGACTCTGCACCTGCCCCTGAGCCCTAGATCCTGCGAGAAGTGTGAGCTGCCCCCATCAACCCTCACCCCCACGCAAACCCCAGTTCCTGGATCTGGACCCTCTCCGCGTGGTTTAGCCCCCCGCTGGCAAAGTCTTTCAGCCCTGAGCCACCTTGGACTGACCATGACATGGTCTTTTTTGGACATACCCTGTGCCGACCAGAAGAGGATGGGCTCCCCCCCTTTTTAGTCTGGTTCCACCCAAGGTTTCTCCCTACCAAGGGAGTTTTTCCTTGCCACTGTTGCCTTTAGGCTTGCTTTTGGGGGGGTCTAGGCCTGGGTTCCCCCTCTGTTAAGCGTTTTGTGACAATTCTATTGTGAAAAGCGCTATACAAATACATTTGATTTGATTTGATCCAGGAAACCAACTATCACCTGAATCAAGCACAGGTGGAGGTCGACCTGGCCAAGCAGACCACCAGGATCCTGACCAGTGCCTCCACCCGCTCAGCTCAGTACGCCTACACATGGTGGGACTGGGTATACCGAGGGTGCGTCATCGCCAGTCTGCTCGTCTTCACCATCACACTCGTCCAGTGCTGTTACTTCAAGCATCTCATCACCTCCCTGCGATTGGCTTTGAACACTTCCATGGCGTTTGGGCCCCTGAACCTCCCAGTGTTCCAGGGAACCAGAGGGGGGAAACTGTAGGGCAGTTCAAAGAACTATGCCCTGAAGTAACCCCAAAGAGTGTGAACTATGTTGATGTTGCCAGCAGGGAGGTAACAGGCGAGAACAATGGTATTGCCCCGGATGACTCACAGCCCCCACACTGATCCTGCTGTCTCAGCAAAACAGGACACGGTGGGGGCTGTTCTCAAGACTTGACCACATCACTGAGTTTAATGTGTTTACTGTAACTTCATCATTTACATGTACAGTGTAATCATGTTTGGTGTTGTTGGAGAGCTGATGTCATGAGCAGTGGGTTGGTGTCATTGATGATGTGGCATACTTTGAGGAGATTCGTACTACGATTCGTCTGCATCTCATATCGAGATAGCAACACGTATAGAGCCACACTATGCGAGCCGAGAGACGGTAGTCTCTCATTTGCCTATACAATTCCAGCAGTAACAGTTAACAGAGAGAAAAGCTAACATACATTGGAGTCAGATAGGGTTGGAGTTAATTAACCTCCATTTAATCCTGTTCCGGTAACACAAAAGGTAACCACTCCGGCCGCTATTTGGTCTGTTTGACGCTATCCTTCACCACTTAGTTTTGACCGTTAGTTTTCTGTAGTTGCGTTGTTTAATTGCCGCTATTTGGTCTGTTTGAGTTTATCCATAATTGGAATAAATGAGCAAGCAGTTTGAGTAAATCTGTGTAATTATCATGGCTGTTTGATTCATTAGCAAGTATCTCTGGGGCAGTTGCTAATCTTTGTTGTTTCTGTCCCGTCGACTCACATTAGTTTTGACTGTTTTTCTGTTAGTTTTCTGTAGTTGCTAACTTGTTGTTTAATTGCTAGCTATTACTGGTTTAGAATAGCCTTATTATTCATTAGTTTCGACTGTTTATCCATAATTGTTGTTTTGATTGTAGTAAATGAGCAAGCAGTTTGAGTAAATCTGTGTAATTATCATGCTATTTAACTCAGCTGTTTGATCCCTCATTAGCTTTGTCAGAGTGATGCTTATAGCTGCGTCTACTTGGCAGTGTAATCAGAAAAGTGTCTACCCATCTTTGTGAAGAGACCAGCTGTTTCTGTCCCGTCGAGTGTTGAGTATCTCTGGGTTGCTAAGTTTACCACGTTAGTTTTGACAGTTTTTCTGTTTGTTTTCTGGTTTACTTCACTGTTTATCCATAATTGTTGTTTTGATTGTAGTAAATGAGCAAGCAGTTTGAGTAAATCAGCCTCCCCTCATTAGCTTTGTCAGAGTGATGCTCCATCCAGAAAAGTGATCCTGCTGGATCTCTGGGTTGCTAAGTTTACCACGTTAGTTTTGACAGTTTTTCTGTTTGTTTTCTGTACACAGCCTCCTCTCCTCCATCCTGATCCTGAGCACTGTGGAGCACTCCGTCCTCCTGTCCTCCCTGGCAGCAGCGGGGATCTGTGGTACAGCCCTCGCCTGGATCGATTCCTACCTCTCCGGTCACTCCTTCCAGGTTGCCTGGGCTGGTAAAGTATCACCGCTTCGCTCCCTCCCTACCGGGGTTCCACAGGGCTCAGTCCTCGGTCCCCTTCTTTCTCTCTGTACACCCAATCCCTTGGCTCTGTAATCTCTGCCCATGGCTTATCCTACCATTGTTATGCTGATGATACTCAACTCTTTCTCTCCTTCTCCTCATCAGACACTCAGGTCTCTACCCACATCTCTGCTTGCCTGAGGGACATTCAGAGCCGGATGGACAGTCACGACCTAAAGCTCAACCCAGGTAAAACAACTAATCTTCATTCCTGCTCTAAACTCTCCCCACCTTGATTTCTCCATTTCTCTAGGTGACACCTTGGTGACATCATCACTCGCAAAGAATCTTGGTGTGGTACAGGGTATCCCTATCAAAGAACATTGCAGGGGTAAGCCGGGCGTGCAGATTCTTCCTGTATAACATCAGGAGAATCCGTCCCTTCCTTACCACGTTTGTAGATTTACCTACAGGGTCCTAGTTTAACTACGTGGTTGCTCCTAGCACCTGGAATTGTACTTCCCTCTAGGGTGGTGATGTGGTAGAAATAATCTCAGCCAGGGCCAGATAGGCTGAGTGATCCAAAGCCACATTTAATACTTCTTAAAAACAACACATTTCTTTTGAGTCAGATGTAATCGGGTTTTATTGTATGCAATGCGAAATCACCTACCAGAAAACCAGGCTGTTCGCGAAAGCAGCTCTGGCCTCCTTTCCGCGTATCAACCTTTTAACATGTCATAACTCCTCCTGCCTTGGAGCTTGACGTCATAACCACTCCCACTAAGCTCAATCCCTCCCCATGACCTCATGGCGTTCCATCCTGCCGAGACCACTTTTATTTTTCCTTTGTTCATACTTTCATAATTTAATTAAAAGATTAATGAAAAGGGATAAACAGACATAAACAGACTTAAACAGACGTAAACAGACACTTCAGCTGACCCAACTGTGTACTATGTATTTACCTGTATTGTGTAGCTTAGTAATAGTTTTATTTGATACGGGGCTACATCATTGCCCCACGACTTATGCGGATAGTCTAATTCCAGTGGTCTATAACATATTATGCTCGCTGCACAGCCTAAGAATGCTGGCAGTAAACTTGCGGGATCTCTAATACAAAGTTAGAAGTCTAAAGCATGGTGGGATTCACTTGCTTAGTTGTTAGCCCATGTTCTCTCACCCCTCGTGCTGCGGAGATCGAACTGGGCTCATAAATCTCAATGACCGGTGAACCAGGCTCCAGGTCTTTAGCGGTCCCGTCTGGTGGGGTGAGGGCCCTGATTAGTTAGGCTGTGAGAGTGGTACCTGGTCTGGCTTCAGGTCCTGGAGTTCAAATTCTTCCCCTACACATGACCATTACTTCGTTGGACAGGAATAGTTTATTGCTGCACTAATGGACACTTGGATCACAAATTCAGATTTACGTTGGGTCCCATCTCTGTGTCCACTGTATTGCGGTGTGTAGTCTGCACGGCCTGCTCTTATTTCAAGTCCTCAGTGTGGCACTCTAAACCTCGCATGTAGGCAATATTTCTGTTTTGCCTGACACTCCGACAACATACTGATAGTGGTTATATTTATGTATAATGCGGACTGTTGCTGGCCCGGTTAGCAAACCATGCAGGAATTTGTCCATGTGCAGACACTAGGCCACACAAATTGACTCACTAGAAACACAGGAACAGGGCATGGGCTCAAACTTCTCAAAAAAAATCTCCCACAGTGGCTTTCAGCTAAACTGTTCTTGACTACGGTTTACACTTTGTTGTACGTCGCTCTGGATAAGAGCGTCTGCCAAATGCCTATAATGTAATGTAATGTAAAGTGCTGTCTCGGGGGAGACGATACTTCACCTTTGTAACTGCCGGTCTCATGGCTACAGCAGCGAACTCACAATACGAGGAGGGGATTGACATGAAAAAGAGAGGGTGTAATCAGCTACTAAATTGGGAGAAAATGGGATCAAATCAGAACCAAATTCTTAAGAAACAAACAGAAGGTCCAAGATCACCACAAGGTTCGAGGGCATGGGTATCTGCAAGTAAAGTGAAAGCAACTACTCGTGGACAACTATCACGCAACGATTTTCCAGTTATTAATCGCACGCTAACAGCAGCATCACAAAATTAACGCAATGAACATTAACTCAGCTTTCTGATCCAAAAAAACTTTCTTATTAGGGTTCCATGGCTAAAACAAAGAGCATTGGTGAGAGAGGGCACCCCTGACGAGTTTCTCTCGAGAGCCTGAAAGGAGGTGATATTAATATATGCCATTTAGCAGACGCTTTTATCCAAAGCGACTTACAGTAGTGAATGCATACATTTTTCAGTATATGTGGTCCCAGTGGGAATTGAACCCACAACCTAAGCGTTGCCAACGCTCTACCAACTGAGCCACAGAGAACCATATTAAATCATTGGTGGAAACTTCTGCCATAGGGTTAGCATAAAGTATCTCAATCCATTTTTGAAAGTAATTACCCAACCAAAAGCGAGATAGCAAATCGAATAAATAACTCCACTCCACTCTATCAAATGCTTTTTCAGCATCTAATAATACAACTGTGGTGTCAGGGGTCCCCTCTCTCACATGAATTAAGTTCAATACCCTTCTGAAGTTGTGGAAGGCCTGCCGGTTTTTTACGAAACCATTCTGATCTGGATTGATCACAGTAGGAAGCACTAACTCCAATCTTCTAGCCATGACCTTAGAGATAATCTTAGCATCGGTGTTAAGCAGTGAAATAGGTCCATATTGTGTGCAATTGGTAGGAGACTTATTATGTTTCAAAATAAGTGTTATCAGCGCACTCCTCGGGGAATCTGGGAGTCAACCCTGTTGAAAGGACTCTTCATACATGGCTAATAGGGGTTCAAGTAGTTTGTCTTTGAATATCTTGTAAATATCAATTGGGAGTCCATCAGGACCTGTGGTTTTACCTCCCCTCATATTACTAATGGCCTCAGCAATTTCTGAAGTGTCTAATTTTCCATCCATATGAGCCCTAGAATCGTCCGCTATGGAAGGAATACAAAGTCCATCCAGGAACTCATTCTGTTTTTCCAAGTTTCCTGGGGATTCAGATGTATACAGTGTTTTGTAATAAGAGGTAAATGTCTCATTAATCTCCCAAGGGTCCATTGATATTGTCCTGCTTAGAGTTTGAATTGCATTAATTGCCCTATCTGCATCCAATTTCTTAATGCGCAAAGCCAACAATCTCCCTAGTTTTTCACCTTGATCATAGTAACACTGTTTGTCCCATCTGAAAATAGCAGAGGTCTCATCTGTATTCATGCTGAAAAAAAATCTATTTGCGCCTCTAAGAAAAGCAGGAAATTTGAATCAGAAAGCCATCTTGGATTAAATCTCCATCTAGGAGTGGCTTTAACCAGCCTTGGGTCTCTGTATATAAGTGAAGTGGGAGAGTGGTCTGACAGTAGCATACTATCATAATTACAATTTATCACAGGGAAGAGCATAGAGCTGGAAATGAGAAAATAATCTACGTGGGAGTATGATTTAAAAGAGGAAGAGTAACAAGAAAGTTCTAGTTTACCAGGATTTAAACTCCTCCAAGGAACACACAGGTTCAAACACGCCAAAACTGCACCAGGAAAGAGGAGCAGTGGTCACAAGTTTAAGCTCACCGACAGAGATCGACACTTCACGGAACGGTTGCTAAAAGCCACAGAAAGAAAACGGGCTAAAAAAATACCACAGAATTTATTCTACACCTCCGTGACCCAGTCTGAAGAAAAAACTGTACGTTGTGATCATCACAAAGCTGACATTTCTGTTCAGAAACCGCTTGCAACAAAAGCCAGTGCACATCAGTATATTTGAGCACAAAACCGAGACTGAGTTGAACCTTTTATGGGAAGTTCTGGAACAGAGTGCAGAGTAGATTTCCAACTTTATCTCTTAAATAACTGGATGCTTTCCTTCTTGAAGTATGGTCCAGAATCCCATGAGGAACAGTTCAAAACTTGGTACAACAGCATTCCAAGAAGGATTGAAGAGGCCCAACACCATATTCGTTAATAAATAGTTGTTCAAAACGTCCTAAAATTACTAACCTTTTTCTTCCCAGTGTTACAGGTATGGTATGCGTGAACTATGATTGATCTTACCATGTATTAATTGGCATCTTGTAAGTTGCTCTGGATAAGAGCGTCTGCTAAATGCTTAAAATGTAGTTTAGTTTAGTTTAGTTTAGTTTTTATTTCGACTTTGTCAATAAAAAGTACATGTCATGCATTTTATAAAAAAGTCAAGGATATTACACAAGAAAGTCATGGACTTATTTCCATTGTGGTCCTTGCTGTTCCCATACAACACATAGACAGTACAATACAATAAAACACATACACAATAAAATACAATAAAATACAATAAATACAATAAAATACAAAAATACAATAAAAACACACAATATAATACAATAAAAACATCGACGGTACAGTACTGTACACATACAATGCAGACAATATCATACTCATAACACTGTATCCTATGCTAAAAACAACAACCTAACCCACTGACCTATTTACTCTGGGATTTTGCCCATGAGCCATGCTTTAACCTTTGTTTTAAAACTATACTTATCTGTGGTGTCCTTGATGTCTAATGGTAATTTATTCCACTCCTGAGGTCCTACATACGCAAATGAAGACTGACCAATCTTTTTCCTACACCTTACTGGACAGAGATCGGCCAAGCTAGCTCTGGTTCTGTGGTTATGTGTCTCACCTGTTCTTGGAAAATAGCCGTTTAGGTAGTTGGGGGCCCTACCATTCACTATCCTGTGTACCAATGACAATCTCATCTGTGTCACCCTGGCCTCTACAGGTAGCCATCTCAGACTTTCTAGCTGACACCTCCCTACATGCTCACGGGGGCCCATGCCCATTACCGCTCTAACCAGCTTGTTCTGAGATATCTGCAGCTTCTTTTTCAGCCCTTCTGGCAGACCACTGTTCCATGCTATACTCGCATAATCAAACTGTGGCTGGACTATACTGTTCGCAAGGAGTCTTAAACTATCCCTATCCAGTAAACCTGCCTTTCTAGATAGTAGCTTGACTCTCACATTCACTTTTCCAATTACCTGCAAGGCCATCTCTTCCCCTCCTAGACTGCCGTCCAACACACAGCCCAGGTATTTAACACTGTCTTTGGCCTTTATGGTCTTGCCCCCTAGCTCTATCCTGAGCCCTGCTGCCTTCTTTAGACTGGGTTTGTATCCAAACAACATGGCTTCGGTTTTTCCTAAGTGCAGGGATAGCCTATTATCCGTTAACCATCCACTAATCTTGGCAAGTTCCTCACCCAGCCTATTCTGTATTATGTTCAGATCCCTATGGTTAATGAGCAGGGCTGAATCATCAGCATAAAGGAACAGTTGGCACGAACATGCATCTCGCATGTCGTTGATGTATAAAAGGAACAGCAGAGGCCCCAAAAATGCTACCCTGTGGCACCCTACAGTCTAGCGGTTTGGGTTCTGATAATGTTCCATTTACGTCTACTCTCTGTTCCCTATTTGACAAATATGAAGCCAACCACTTGCCTGCTTGTGAGTCAAGACCCATTGCTCTCATCTTGGAGAGAAGCAGATCATGGTTGACGGTGTCAAATGCCTTCTGCAGGTCCAGCAAGACCATCCCACACATGTTCCCTTTATCTATTTCACTCCTGATGTTGTCTGTGAGATAGAGAAGGCATGTGTCGGTGGAGTATGATTTCCTGAAACCTGACTGGAGTTCATGCAAAAAACCCTGCTTGTAAACATATTCTGTGATCTGCTGATGTACCACTTTCTCCAAGATTTTAGATAGGACACTAAGTATGGACACTGGCCTATAGTTTCCAGGGTCTGTTTTTGCTCCTTTTTAAATAAGGGGATAACCCTGGCCTGCTTTGTGGCACGGGGGACACCTTGCTCTAAAGATAAGTTGATGAGGTGGGTGACACATGGGGCAATTACCTGGGCTCCATCCCTCAGAAATCTAGCTGAGATGCCGTCCAAGCCTGTGGCTTTTGTTATATCCAGCTTGGACAACATGTCTGCCACTGTCTCTACACAAACCTCAGAGAAGGTGAAACTATTGGCCTGGATACCACGTTTTTCATAAAAATAATGTACATAATCGTCCCCGAACTCTCCTGACCTAGGGGGTAGGGACTCCACTAGGTTGCTAGCTACCGAGGTAAAAAAGGTGTTAAATTAATTTGCTACCTGGTCTTTGTCTGTTAGCAATGTACCATTTATATTTAAGCCTATGTTTTGTATCCCACTTTTAGTTTTACCTGTACAACCAACTTCCTTCAAGATTTTCCACAACTTCTTGGAATCTTTTTGGTTCTCCTTTATTTGAGTGAGATAGTACTCTTTCTTTGCTAATTTAATTCTACTTTGCACCTCATTTCTCCATAATTTATAATCATCTGCATCTGCCTGTTCCCTGGAGGATTTAAACCGGTGTAGTGCTTTTTCTCTTTGCTTAATAGATTCCAAGATCTCTGAGTTAAACCAAGGGCTTGTTCTCTGCTTTAACCTGACCTGTCTATGTGGAGCCACAGCATTTACAACATTTAAAAAAAGCTGATTAAAACTATCCCAGGCCTCGTCTACATCTTGGTTTTCCAGCACAGCTGACCAATTTACTATGTCCAACTGTTCTTTAAAGGTCTCCACACAATAGTTCAAGGAACCCAAAGCGCTTTACAATGATAGGAGCAACTCCCCTCCACCACTACCAATGTGCAGCACCCAGCTGGGTGAATGCGACGGCAGCCATAGTGTACCAGTACAAACTCACTACACTCAGATACACAGTGGAGAGGCCAGGAGTGAGGGAATTAATTGTATATATATTGTCTTGGTTGTTAGGATTCCAGGTTAACACTACTCTTTTTTTTTGAAAAAGCACCATGGGATCTTTTATGACCCCAGAGAGTCAGGACCTTGGTTTTTAACCATCCCATTTGAATGACGGACATGACTTCTCATGGGATCGAACCCACAACCTTGGCGTTGCCCTAATAACTGAGCTACGGGACTACAACTAACTGAGCTACAGGACTACAAACTGTAATCTGCAAACCTCCTTTTGACCCGCCACTGAAGGGGATTCTGCCCAGGGTCACTTGGCATGGAGACAAGATAAATGCTTTCTGCTCGTCCCTTCCTCACCAGCGTGAGACATGCCTATAAAAGGGCACAGACACCTCCCCTGCCACGGGCCCCCAGTCCCCCTGTCTCCTTCCCTCTCCCCCCTCTCTCAATGTTAAAATGCCAGCAGGGTCCTGGTCGCAGAGCACAGCCGCTAATCCTTCTGTTAGACGTCCCACACACTGAGCAGAGCAGCAGCAGGAGCGACGACAACGACGATGGGTGGAACGATACCACGAGTGGCAAATGGGAAGTTTGAGCCCTCCAAACCCCTTCCCCCACCCCCACCCCCACCCCTCTCCATGTTCTCCTAAAGAACTAACATCCCTGAGACCAACACGTTTAAAAACAAAAACAAAACACACGCACAAAAAAACATTTAAAAATATGTTTACGTCAAAGTTTTTTTTTAATTACCAGGAAAAAACCCTCCAAAATCCCCTCCCTCGTCCATTATCCTCATCGCGCCGGCCGTGACGGTGACCTCCGCGGCGGACGGACAGACAGACGCACGGATGGACGGACGGGCTCCCTCCAGTAACCACGGCAGTGGGGTTAACTCTTCTCCCTCAGCCGGGCCCCCACCCCCACACCACCACCCTCACACGCTCCTCTGCTGCTTCTGTTTTTATGGAAAAGCTGGAGCCACTTGGCAGCGAGTGAACGGACAGTGAGCGACTGAGCCTGTTTTAGTTCTGCTGCGGTGATCCAGCCAGAGAGCTCTGCTCTGCATCAGAGGAGCAGCTGTGATCACACTGAGCCCTGGCCTGAGAGGCAGTGGGGGGTGGGATGCGGTGAGATAGGGCGAGTGTGTGTGTGTGTGTGTGTGAGTGTGGGGGTGATTGTGAGTGAGTGAGTGAGAGTGTGTGTGTGTGTGTGTGTTTGTTGTGTGAGTGAGTGAGTGAGTGAGTGAGTGAGTGAGTGAGTGAGTGAGTGTGTGAGTGTGGGTGTGTGGGGGGGTGGGGGGTGAGTGTGTGTGTGTGTGTGTGAGTGAGTGAGTATGTGTGTGCGGGTGTGTGTGTGAGTGAGTGAGTGAGTGTGTGTGTGTGTGTGTGTGTGTGGGGGGTGTGAGTGAATGAGTGAGTGAGTGAGTGTGTGTGTGTGTGTGTGTGTGTGGGTGTGTGAGAGTGTGTGAGTGTGTGAGTGTGTGTGTGTGTGTGTGTGTGTGTGGAGCTGGCTCTCTCAGTTGGCATTCCCACAGCTCACACACAAGGTTATGTAAAGAAACAAACCTGTTGTTTGGTCGACCACAGTAACTTCATACGGCGACGCCACTGTTTCATTACAGGAAACCAGGCATATATATATATATACACACACACGGGTGCACATAAGTGGTACACCAGTACGTATTCGCTTTAGTCCCATCCTCAAACGTTAATTGCGTACCAAGCAGGACGACAAACTTTTGACCCTACAGGGTCCTAGTTTAACTATGTGGTTGCTCCTAGCACCTGGAACTGTACTTCCCACTAGGGCGGCTTTCAGCTAAACTGTTCTTGACTACGGTTAACACTTTGTTGTACGTCGCTCTGGATAAGAGCATCTGCCAAATGCCTGCAATGTAATGTAATGTAATGTAATGATTGAGAAAAACCTCATAAACCATGCAAAATAAAAGTTAATTGAGCAGAATTACAAAGTCTAATGCTGGGCTAGATATAATTAATCACAATTGCTTCTGTTTTTCTCTATTCTTAAAAATGAAAGGATAAACTTGAATTTAACTGCCTGGTTCCTGAGCATGAATTTTATTCATGTCATGCAGACAAGATAAGTGTCAGTGAGATGTCAGAGAACCTGTTGGGAACTATGTGTGTAGATATAATGTGTCTGTCCTCAATGACATGAAAATAGCTGACTGTAGGTCTGTATTGTTTTACTAGGCTTGTTGTTATAGGGTCTTCACTCAAATTGTGATGAACCACTCAGCTGACTGAACTCCACTCTGTGCCCTGGACACATTTTTGTTTGGGTATAACAATTAGACCAGAAAAACTCCAAGCCAAACCTTTTCCATTTACTTAAGTAAATATATTCATTTGCATATTTATGTATTTTAAGAGTAAGATATTATACATGCCTGTTTATTTTTTTTTATTTTTTTTACACGTTCTGTAGTTTTACAGTTTGGCCAATTCGATTTCTTAAAAATTGGAATGAAATTGGAGCTATGCAATTACCTTATGTGTTGACACATGATCACAAAGTTGTATGAGTCATACCAATGATCTGTTCCTCTATTTGTTTTCTACATATTGTAAATACCCAAGTAGTTGAATCATAGTTGAATCATTCGCTTTGCCTGACAGGAATTGCTTTGCCTGATGGGATTACTGTGTTATTTGCAGAGTTTGAGTGGATTGTTTGTTGTTCTTTCTGTTGTTGATATTATTGGGATTGTGTTTTGTATTGTTGATTGGAGTTTGGCATTTGTCATCGGAATGGGTAAAAGGATATAAGGATTTGCTCTTACGATAAACCTTTGTCGCCGTTATTCGGCACTACGCCCAGCTGACATGAGGTTTTTGGTGTTTTTCCGCCCAGGAGCAAATCCAAGAGCAGGGGAATATTCTATAGCTATCTAGCTTTTGTTTGTTTAAATTTAATTGTTTAAACTTCAAGCGTTGAGATATAGCCGTTTTGGTTGGCTGCTACTAGCTCCCTTGTTACAGGCAACCGGACCAAAAGTTTTCTAGTTAGCTTTAAGAGGGTTGTTATTGCCATTTAGTCATTTCTACACATGACTGTTCGGAACCACCTCGGTGCTGTTTGTATTTTTATCAATGTGATGTCTCTGTTTTGGCAGTAATTCGTTCAGTGCAGGCAGAGCAATAGACAAATACTAAGGGGATCAAATGTGGCCATCAGCACTGCAGTGCGAGTGTTGCAGGATGATTGCGTTTCTGGAAGGAGACTTCCAGGATGGTTTAGTCTGCGACTGTTGCCAGCTTGTGAAGAATCTCGAGAGCAAGATTTTTGATCTCAAAGCCCATTTTCTGGTCTCAACTGCCCTACAGAATTTGTAGAGTTCCAAGTACTAATTAGTGCATCCTTTAGAGAGTTAGCATGCACGCCAAAGCTGGGTAGGGAGAGAGAGTTGGGTGACGGTAGGCCGCAAGCAGAGAAAAGGGTGCACATATTCAGGGGCGGCATCTCCAGAGATTGTGGTGTCCAACCGATTCCAGCCCTTGCAGGGAGAGGATCTGGCCCAGCCCTCTGTGAGCGGGAGGACTGATGAACCCCAGGGCACCCTGGCAGCCATGCCACCCAGGAAAAGGAAGTTAATTGTAATGGGGGATTCAATCATTAGAGGTATAGACAGTATAGTCTATTCACGGGAAAAGGAGTCTTGCATGGCATGTTGCCTGCCTGGTAGTCAGGTCGGAGACCTCCTGGAACACATTGTCATGGAAATTAAAAGTAGGATCAAAGATAATTTCTTTAAACAGTATTAAACTTTAGTTACGAATGGTTACACGGAGACCTGTGTCACGCAGGACAGTGAATCTACCGCCTTCAAATTCAAATCCAATATTTATAGTAAACACAATGGAAAGGGAGGGAACAGCAACAAGCGGGAGGTATCGGGGTGTTAACCTACAGGTAATGAAGATAGAACAGGGTGTTTCTGCAAATATCCAAAGGTCATAAACCAATGGGAAGGAGTTTTCCTGTAGTGGGGAAAATGTCACAAAAGAACAGATGTTCTTTTGAAGTTGTGGTGCAAGAAGCCTTTGTTTGCCTGGCCACTCTGAACTGCAGTGTCACACTGTTAATCACAGTCACAGTTAATTCGTGTCTGCGTGTCCCCCTGTGGATCTTGCTCTAGCATTCCAACTTAATACAAAATGTTTCCTTGCACAAGGTGGATAAGCTCCTGGCCAGAGTAGGGGTGGATCCAGTGGTCATGATCCATGTTGGAACCAATGATATAGGTAAGGGTAGGATTGAGGTTCTGCAGGACAAATTTATAGAATTAGAATCAAAGTTAAGGAGCAGAACCTTCACGGTGGTCTCTGGAATTCTGCCAGTACCACATGCTAGTAAAGGGAGGCAGACTTTTATATGGAGATTTAACACGGGGCTACAAACCTGGTGCAAGAAGGAGGGGTACAGGTTTATGGGGCATTGGGACTCATCAGACTCATCACACTACCGCTGATCTCTGTCCATGTAGCTAAATTGTCTTCACCAACTGTTTACTTGTTCAACACTATACTTCTCCCCCAAAAAAACACACTAACCTTTTCCTTCCTGGTGTTACAGGTGTTACAGGTGTTACAGGTGTGGTACGCTGATGCCTGCAATGATGTCTATTGCTGTATTCCTGCACTGATCTTGTGCGCTAACTATGATTGTTCCTACCATGTATTAATGCACATCTTGTAAGTCGCTCTGGATAAGAGCGTCTGCTAAATGCTTAAAATGTAAAATGTAAAATGTAATTTTGGAACAAGGGGTGACCTATACAAGTAGGATGGGCTACACTTGAACCGGAGGGGTACAGCTGCATTGGGCCAGTGTATGCTTAGGGTAGAGGAGGAATATTTAAACTAGGGACTGAGGTGGCAGGGAGGGAAATTAGTAGTAGTATTAAGGATAAGGAAGTACAGACTTCCCATATGGAAGATACCAGGGCTGAGTATAATAAATCTGAGGACATAATTAATAAAGATTTTTTAGATCATAATGTGAATAGAGGTGGTTTAGCACAGTTATGTGTGGGGGGGGGGAAGGACAATATAAATGTGAGTAAGATTCTGGAGTTAATGTGTTTAAATGCTAGAAGCATTTTAAAAAAGGAGAAATCTTGTAGCTGGTAACCCATCAAATGTATTTTATTTGCGTGTATGTTTAGTCTTTAATGTTATACTCCATGGTCTTTTACTAAATCTTGGATTTATAATAAACTTGCTAAATAAATAAATTACTTAATTCAATAAATAAAAATGTGTGTGGTCTATTCAGTTGGTGGATATTGTAACCCCCTACACACACACACACACACACTTTTCAATAAACATTATATAAAATCCACAATTCTATTTTAAGGTAGAATTTTATTGGTTCTTAAACATGAGATAGGTAGGTCATGGCTTACATTCCTGCCATGTATTACACACGAAAGCATCATTAAAGGTTAGTGTGGAAATGAAGGGAATGTCATAATTATATTTAATTTTTTATATTAAGTATTTTTCTATCATCAATCGTGCCAATGTGTTTTAAGGAAACAAAAAATGCAGATACAATGTTGCATATATTTAGCTAAATTGACATCTCAAATTTATTAGTATTTATTATTAAATGAACAGAAGCTGACCTGACATCTACACAGTGGAAAGTTGAACATGACATCCTTTTTCAAAGTTTAATGCATAATAACTATTTACATTTATTACTGATAAAATAAAAAAGTGAACATGGCCTGTGCAAAAGTTTTAGCACCCTTTTAGTACTAAGTAGCACCACCTTTGGCTATATAACAGCTTCCAAATGTCTCCTGTACACCAAAACATACCCATCTGTGATGTAAAAAGTAAGTATTCCAAAAGTATTCAAAAAGTAATCTGAATACGTAACTTTTTTGAAACATGTAACTGGATTCGTATCTGATTACTTTCAGAGCCGTGTAATCAGTATACAGGCACTAATTACATTTACAAAGTAACCCTCCCAACCCTGTATGTATTGCTCAGAGTATATAGCATTACCTTCTCGGTTTGATTAAGTTTTGAAGATGCAGGCCTTATTCTCTAAAAAATAACTGAAAGAACAATGTATCTGATTTCTTGCTTATAAAATATTAAGCAACAACTTGAAAAGAAAAGAGAAATTCATGACAAGAAAGAGAAACTCATGACTTTTACTGATTAACAGTTTTGAAATGTGACATGCAGAAGGATATATGGATGGTGTGCCCTAGTTACTCAAGGTGATTTTAAATGTTCTAGGGTGCTGAAGTGAGAATAACATTTTAGATATTAAAGAATAAAAGCACACAATATTAAATCCTTTCTGAATCGTTTCATATATTATTTTTAAGAACCACCAGTCACCCTATAATGTGGAGGTGCTTCCACAGTGTTTGTTATGTGAATTATATAGAATCTGTAGATGTTGTTTGCATGTTTTAAATCAGGTGTTCTCAGCCTGATTGGCCACAGCATAAAAGGAGGAGTGTTTGCATGGTCAGGGCTATACTTCAATGAAGGGGAGTGAAAGGAAGGATTCAGAGACATAGTTGTATATGAACAATATGATACAAACTGATTCCTCTGTATTTGTTTACATTTTCCCATAAATTTCTCCTATTTTGAATTTACAATAATATGTTCTTATGGTACAGTCATGCCACCCACACCAGCACAAGGAGCACTGCAGCTGAGGTTTTGCATATTTTGCACAATACAAACCATACAGCATGCTAAGGAACAGCAAGTGCTGATCAGAAGAGAAGTGTATCTCTCACTCTCTATAACTGGTAACCTGCAGTGATACAGCAAATAACAAGACGAATGCTGGCCAACTTGGCCACACACTGCAAACCTCAAGTCATTTTTAAAACGCATGTAATTTATATGAAATCTGAACATTTTCCTAGAATATATAGATTACTGTATGATGATATGGTTATTATAGGTTCAGCCATTACATTTTACATGTAACTAGCAACTTAATTAAACACATGGCTTCAGTAGTGAACTATCTGCAATATTTGACTGCCTGCCCCATTAGTGATGCACTCTAGACTGTAGCCATTCCATAGGCAAAATCAGGCTAAAATAATAAGTCAACTAAAAAATGACCCCCTATTTAAGAACAATGAGGAATATTTCGATTGATGCTGCAGTTGCGTCCTTTTGACTAACTAGTATTAATCTGTCAAATAATACTATTGGCTTAATAGTATTAAGCAGTATGAAGGCAACTGCACAAACATTCTAGTAATAGGAATACAATAGGATTTGTCCTTTAATGAAGTTCAAATATTTTGGTTTGGTGGAATCTAGGCCTTGTACACAGATTGTGATTAATTCGAATCAGGAATACACATTTGTTAGCATGAAATGCATTATACTCTCATTATATTTATATAAAGGAGTCCCCATTGGAACAGTGAGCATTACAATCATTTACCTTTTGTTTCAGAGCTTCATGATAAAGTATTTGAGTGATGTTGTACTGTACAACATTTGTTATTCAATTTGTAGTTACAAATCTATCATGCATGAAGCTTCAATCTAATTGACCATATTTATGAACTGGAACAAATAAATATGGTAAATCAGGTTGAAGCTTCATGCATGATAGATTTACAGTGCAAAATAATTATAGTGTTTAAATCAAATAGAATTCCTTCTTTGTTGTCACTCAGTTTGACTTTGTAATCAACAGTAAAACGTAAGTACAGTACCAATAAGTAGCAATGGCAGTAATAATGATTGATTATCATCATTAGTTACAGTGTTATTAGTTAAGAAACTTGTGAAATAGGGATGCATTTTACATTTATATTTTAAGCATTTATCCAGAGTGACTTACAAGTGCATTTAAAATGGCAAGAGTAATCACAGCTAGAGCAAGAGGTGTAGTAACAACACAATAGATGCCATCATAGACAGATGGGTGTTATTCAAATACAATTTCAACCTTTTTTGTGAAAAAATATGGCCTTCATCCATTTAGTTGATATACAAATACAAAATAAAATGTACATTTGGCCATTTCAAGTAAGCTATATTCTCTTCCAATTTAACAGGCAAATATTTACAATTAGGCAAACCAGCATGTGAACAAAAATATCACACTCCAAATGTACATGTTGCTCATTCACAATTATTTGGTAAATGGAAGTGCAATATATATTTGGTTGTTTCAAGAACATTTTCTTCATACAATAGTGGACCATTTTTATGGATTACGTATAGCAACTGCACCTAGTTTAGCACTATCAAATGTATACTTGTCATTCTCCGCTGCCCATTTATGCCTGTCCTCCGAGCCACAAATTGACCCAGAATGAGAGTAAATGCTTGAAAGTACTTAAGATGTAAATATGAATGCAATTGGATAATAGCTATGGAGTGGAAAACAAAACACCAAATGAAACCCAAATGCAGTTTAGCAAGAATTTGACCAAACCAAAAACACCTCATTCCATTTGCTCCATCTGCAACCAAAACTGATTTTTAATTAGCCATAAACAACACTATAATTGTACTATTACGCCAAAAGAGGAGTCTTGCAATTGCGGGTAAGGCAAAATATACATTCCTGCAGAGGCAATGGGGTTTTCACCAGATTATTCAAAAAGGTAGTTTTACATATTGATGTGAATGGGATGAAGATTAGAACCACACAAATACACACATCAACTGCTACACCTGTATGATGATATGGTTATTATAGGTTCAGCCATTAATAAATAAATTTTACATTTACATTTTAAGCATTTAGCAGAAACTCTTATCCAGAGTGACTTACAAGATGTGCATTAATATGGTAGGAACAATCCTAGTTTGTGCAGAGATCAGTGGAGTAATACAGCGATAGACATTTACCTGTAACACTGGGAAGGGAAAGGTTAGTCATTTTTTATTTATTTTAACATATTTTAAATGAGGAGTAAGCAGTGATACATAGTGTTTAGCAACTAGGCAGTGGTTATGACAATTAGCTAGATGTACTTTTTTTTTTAATGAAAAGGTGGGTTTTGAGTCTCTTGCAGAAGATCACGAGTGAGCCATAGCCAGCCCGTGGCATAGGCGATATAGGCGTATGCATCTTCTTTAAACAAAATGTTTTTAATTAAAATACAATTTCCAAATATTACATAAAAAACCCACCCACCCATTACATAGCCTATTAAATAGGCCCTATTTTCTGGGTTGCCCATGGCCGCAGCGCAGCATCACCCCCTCCTCCCCACTTCAATAGGAGTTATCTGAAGTGGCAAAAAATTATGCGATAGCTGTGGTGAAGTAACCCTTCTTTGCTATGAGTAGAATTTAACCTCAGGGTCAGATATGATATGACAGGGTTCCTACAAGTTTCAACAAGTCAAATTTAAGACTTTTTTAGACCTTTTTTAGACCTCTTTGAATAGAATTTTAGACCTATTCGCGACACCATATGATAGCTTTTTGTCATCCTCGGGGTGATGAAATTAGGGATTTCACTGCCATGCAGACAAAAAGTCTGAAGGATAATTAAAATAAAATAAATAAGTCTCAAAAGTACATTTATTTTTATATTTTTATTAACTGTAGAAAGTCACTTCAAAGTGAAGAGAACAAAGTGCACAAAAGCTTATAACAGCTTAATGTTACAGTATGTATACAAAGAGACACGACACTTGTTATTATGTAACAGAGCTGGGGAGGAACTACTTGGGGGCATTTCTGTGAAAACTTTGTGAAAACTGAACCAGTCCCCAACAACAAAAACGTCACTCAATCTTTCTGAGCTCTGCTCCCTTTGCCTCTATCTCCTTCTCAATTATCTCAAGCTCGCCAACTTCTTCTTGCTGCCCTTTCGCAGGATGTTTGACTTGGAGATGAGCTCGGCCATCTGCCTGGGACAAGATGAGCAGCTTCTGGCAAAAGCCCAGAGGTCAGGGTAGGGCTCGCTGAGGACATCACGCAAGAAGACATCCACTCTCTTTCGCATGGGTTGGAAAGAGTGGAACTCCTCACTTCTCCCCTCAAGGGACAGGAGAGCACCGAACTGCTCCAGTATAACATCACCTATCACAAAATGTACATAAATCAGTACATCAACAATTAGACATGTATTGGTCATTCTAGATTCACTGAAACTACACTGGTTGACATAAAAAGGTCACTGTAGCCAATATGGCTGTGATAATTGCAATATTGGCTAACAACAATCATTTCAAATGTACTCAAACACTCAGCTGAAAATTAACATGTACTGTAGCTAGTATGTTCACAGATGAGACAAGTAGGCTAAGTTAACGTTAGCCTACAATAGGCCCACTGATGTAAAGTTAGCTGTGACACACTACAGGTAATGGCATTATAGAAAAATAGCTACCAAATGGAACAGATCAATAATTGATTTGCGTTACTTACTTTGACATTCGCCAGCAAGTCCTGCGCTGTTGCATGTCCCATGAACTGGGACCCCAGGTACCTAGACTGGACTTTCCCCTCATCCCAGAAACGAACATGTATGTCCAGCTGCTTGGTCTTGGTCGCCTTGTTAAAACTTTCATCAAACGTAACAACGACCGTTGTTGACTTTCGCGACGAGATCCCTCTTTATGTATTCCGCCAAACCGAACTTTGTGATATAAGCCGTCTTATCACCACCACACGCAAATGTTTTCGCGATGTCAGAATCGGGAACATGGGGGCAAAAAGCTTGCCAATGCCTTCGTTGCTGTTATAGGACTGGTGTTTAACTACGGTTTCCAGCGTCCACATCACTTCTGCCACCAGTGTTGGCGTGGATCCCAGCGCAAGGTCGTTTCTTCCTTGAGTAGCGGGAGGCCGATTAGTGGTACCGGGAGACTGGGCCGCAGTAGCGTAGAGCTGGGAGGCCGGAGGCGGAGCTGCAGGCACTGCGTCCCCCGAAGGAGGAAGCATGGAGGAGAGTTGTCTGGTTTGTTGCAGACCTCTTATTTGGGTCTCATGTTTCGAGGACTTCGCATGCGATTCCAGAGACTTTACCCCTAATGTTCCGAGTTTAATATTTTTTTTGCATGAAGTGCAACGGGCTTCGTGCGGATTCCCATCCACTGCTTTTAACCAGGACCTAAACGCGCTTTTCTCTACCCATAGCTCATTAAACCTACACTTGCCCATGGCTTATGAAATTACATAGCAAGGAAACTCAAAACAAAACACGAGTAGTTAGCTAGCTAGCTCTTGTCTACGTTCGACCAACTCGGACGATAAGTAGCTTCGTTCGCCAATAATTTCTCCCGGGGCAGCGAATTTGCATTTTTTGGTTCCAGCTTGATTAATTTCCATGTAAATAGATAGGACTGATTTCTTTGCAGGACACTCAAAACATTTTTAACACAATCGAGAGCTAATCTCACTTTTAAGACCTAGCACCTCATTTTTTAGACCTAATAAGTAAAATTTAAGACCTTTTTAGGCCTTAAAAATCAGATTGTTGGATTTTAGACTTTAAGGCTTTTTAAGACCAGCGCGGGAACCCTGTATGAGAGGACTGTGTGTTTGTGAATCAATCAAGGCAAGACACAAGACGATTTCAATTTCTATAATTATTTTGTATTTGAAAACTTATGTGTAGAACAACAATATTTACCATCATTAAGATGACTCGAATTACCCGATACATATTAGTAAATACAGACATGAACCTCACAACAATATTCGGCAGCGCTGCAACCCCAGTTGTGCACAACTCCCAAATGAACAAAATAATAAAACGGGAAAACTTTAAGTCGGGGCCCGTAACTGGAACCTACGTTAAAATCCTGGAAAACACTTCATGGCTTACAGTTCCCATTTTCACCCGTTGCGGGCGATTCTCTGTCGAAGATGGCTGATTCCCTCAGGATGCGGAGCGCTCTCATTCCCATCGATGGAGTGAATAGCGGGATGGTCCGCTCGAGGAGCGAAATGGCTGGATGATGCCACCTTGATGCAACGAAGCTGATATAGAAAAGGAACCGCTTCAGCTCTTGTTCGCAGTCAGAATACTCTGAAGACTGCCAACTAATTCGGGAAATGCTACAATGAAATCCCCAGTTTAACTGCTACTGTACTATACATGTTACGTTTGAAGTTAACAACCCGTTACTCTCTTACTCACCACCTGTATGGCATTTGTAATACACTTTCCGAAGTACCTCAACCTAACTAAACATTTATTACAACATTTCCAAGGTACTTCAACCTAGGTGAACATTCATTAACCCCCTGAGGTCGGCTGGATCGGCGCCGATCCAAGCAGCAATACAAGTATATTACTATTTCTAACTTCGCGATATTTTATCATACACACGCGGCAAAAACATTGACAGAAACCTTAGAATCGCGACTTTCCGATTTGAGCATTGGCAAATCAAATGGGATTTTTAAAATTAGCTTAATTAGACCAAAAGTAAACCTTGCTTTTTACTCTGTTTTTTACCTTTTAGTAACGTCCCCCTTCTATTGACATGTTAACGAGGTGCTAATTTCGGGGAGGTACGTCGGGCCATGTGTGAAAACGCCGGCATAAACAACACAAACTGAAGAGGACAGTCTATGCTGATATTTATTTTATTTCGCTTGTTTTCAAATACTCGTGAAAATATATATAAATTCCGCGTCTTGTGACTACATATTCCGCATGTCGCAATGTAACAAATTGCAATAGGCACAGAAAATACTTTTCAAACAGCCTAAAATGTTATAAAATATATCGTATGTCTGTGTTTACGCTTGCAATCTGCCAGCAACAGTATATTCACGAGTATATTTTCAAATACTCGTGAAAATATATGAATTCCGCGCCTTGTGACTACATATTCCGCATGTCGCAATGTAACAAATTGCAATAGGCACACAAAATACTTTTCAAACAGCGTAAAATGTTATAAAATATATCGTATGTCTGTGTTTACGCTTGCAATCTGCCAGCAACAGTCTATGCTATTGATTTTATTTCGCTTGTTTTTTTATTTTTTTACATCTTGTCTGTGTTTACGCTTGCAATCTGCCAGCAACAGTCTATGCTGATATTCATTTTATTTCGCTTGTTTTCAAATACTCGTGAAAATATAGCCTATGAATATCGCGTGTTGTGACGCCAAACATTCCGCGTGTTGCAACGTAACAAAGAGCCAAAATGAATATTCAGGTATTTAGCATTTAGCCCTCCCACAGCCTGAAATAAATGTGACCAGTTCTGATAAAAACAGGTTTTTAGCTATTTAGATCTCAGATGTGCTAAACTATTTTCACACCCTTACATAACCAAGACCTTGGTGAACAAACGCACATTGGCAAAACAATTCGTCACTATAGTTTAGTGTGTGCTTTCACATCTTTTGTGACAGCAGAAAAATTTACTATTTTTAACTTGTGTGTTTGTAGATCTATTTACAAGCTGCATATGATACTGACCAAACTATTGATGGCATACAAATGTAGCTGTGATTGTCCTTCAAATAAAAATATCAAACACTTTGGAGTAAGTGTGTGTTAAATTGATGAAATTGAGATAAATATCAGACCATGCCAAAATCTAAAAACATGAAAAGCTTAGCACGGACCTCAGGGGGTTAAAAACCCACAGTGTATCAAGAGATTATGTTTGTGTTTGGCGGCTAATGCTAGCTACGCATGGCGTGATATAAACTCAGACGTAAACCAGCCTCTCACCCAAAGTTTGCAAGTATATCCATGAATAACAATACTTCATCCTTTACTTGCTGAGAGTTTAAGTTAGCATATTAACCTAGGTCCCAATGCCTACACTTGCTTACCTGATATAGAAAAGGAACCGCTTCAGCTCTTGCTCGCAGTCAGAATACTCTGAAGACTGCCAGCTTCGCGGGATATACTATGATGAAAACCCGCCCACGCCTGACCTTTATCATTGACCTTTTCCTTCCCGCCCTTTTAATAGGGCCGTACCAACTAAGCAGACAATTGGACCGAACCACTTCTATATAATAGGGGGGGAGGGGTTACAGTGACATTAGCGTTGACATTGTAAACATTCCAGCTCAAATTCACAAAAGCAGAACATGGCTTTCCCCATAACATTAGCTACAATTTTGTTGTTGGTTCGGTCTAATACATTTCAGCTGAAAAACGAGTATAGGCAAGGTTATTGGGGTAACGGTATTATAGTTCCTTGTAAATCATTGATTATCTAGTGGCATAATAGTATGTTATTCATCAGGTCTCTCAAAATAAAATGGATCATTATAAGGTACAGTATTAACAACCCGTGCTATTGTTTTATTTAATTATCACATTTACCTTGTTGACTGGCGGAAGTGAGCCAGCACGTCTTCCGGTTTGGTCACGTGATGCTCGACATATACCCTATTATCCTTTTCTTTATTAAAGTGGCTGCCCATGTAGCCAGTTTTGCATTCTACTTGGACTCTGTCTCCTTCCTTGATACACCACCCAATGCATGCTCACCACAATAGTATAAAAATGAAAACATTACCTATATTTGTCTTTGTGTTTACATCTATGCTTTTATGTAGCTTGTTGCTATAAAAATATGTCCAGCAACACCACGAGTGGTAGTGAACGATATATCTTATTCCGATTGCTATTCCGATATGAGCATTTGCAATACCGCCAAAGTTTGCGATAGAAATCTATAGCAACGCTCGACACTGGGCATGTATTGTCCTACATTTGTTTCCCACACATACTTGCAGACTAGCTTTGTCTCCCAGAACTCGTTTACCAAAATCATATTACAAACTCAGCCAAGCGCAAGCAAGCATCAATCTCTGATGCGTTTGAAAATGCAACGCCTTACGAAAAAAACTCCCAAAGGCACAGCGGTGAAAGAAACTACTATGCGGGCTGTGTTCATTCAGTAACTTTATGTTATTAAGACATTTGACAGAAACAGTTGAATAATGCTTTTCAACATTTCAGTAGGCTAAACTATAATTGGGGAAAATTGTATTGTTTGGGTTCTCTTAATTCACTAAACAATGCCTATTCTATGATATCTGGAACACATATAATATCCAATGATAAATTTTCCACCCATGTGTTTTGTTTAATCGCGTGCCATATTGCAATCACAAGATTATCACAATATGAGATTTTGCCCATATCGTGCAGCCCTAGTTACAAGCAAACAAATTTGAATTTGAGTGTTGATTTATGGAATCGCAAAACTATTCAAACACTTTGTCATTTGACACTGTCCAGTTGTCCAGTTCAGATCATTTTGTTTCAAAGACCTGGGTTTAGCTCGACCATCGGAATGCATCAAAGTGATTCCTATATCTTTCTAAAAATCTATTTATGTGAAGAATGAAAATGTTATACTATGAAAATGCATATTCTAATTACGTAAATGAAAATGACAATACTTTCAAAGTAAAACTACAGTTTTTGTAACACAAACCTAACTCGTGGAATCACGCAACCATGACAATAATGCCAAACTCTATAATACTCATTGAATAATAGCCTACCAATAATTGAATTGAAGCTAAAAAATACATGCCGGTTGTGTCTGAGCCGGTCTGAGATTTAGTGTGACGATTCTGTGACGATTGCGCTTGACCAATCAATGGTCTGTAGTATTGCTAGCTCCACCCTTAGGTCCCTGTTCAGCTTGGTAGTACCTAAACAGAGCAGTAGCTAAATTCAGCATGGATACCTAGGTTCGGTGCGGGTTGCTTGGCGGTGGAAAAAGCAACAAACATGTGAGCATGGATTGGTAATTGTGCCATGCTGTACCGTACAGTCCGATGGAAAAATGCTACTAGTTAGTGTTACCTGAGTCTGGGGGGATGGGCAAATTATCTTAACTACTGACACTGACAGTCACTAAGTGAATGAACGTGGCACATTTAATATCACTAATACATTATCACATTTAATATCCTGTCAAAAAGACCAAAGCCCTCTGGTAACCAAGGAAGAAAAAGAAGAAAAGAAGAGGAGGAAAAACAGGCAAAAGACAGAGGTAATGTGATGAAATAAACAGTTTATTGCTTAGTAGTTACCATTGGAGCAGAGCCAAGCTGTCCTCTCTATTGTTAGCTAACTTACTTTGGACAATAGTAAGGTTGGAAAATTTAATAAATATCTAGAGTTAATGTCAGTATTTAAATTTGCATAGAGGAAGTGTGAAAGACTTGTCAGGTGTTTGGGGAATAGCCTACAACATCATTTTGAGAATACACTTTTTCTTTTAAGTGTGCTGCACAAACCATACATATTTTCAAGTTGGTTTGTATTTTGTGCAATACCCTTATTTATATTATATTTATAATTGATTGGTGGTGGAATTGGCTGTGATGCAAGGGGCACCAGGTAAAATCTTGCCTAGGGTACCAAATTGGTCAGGGCCAGCTCTGGGTTCAGCCATGCTTAATCAAAGTGGAAACAACCAGACACTAATAAAGATAACCACAGGGACTAGAAGACCTCTTTTCAGCTAGTTTGTGTTTTGGATTAGTTGATGGTTGGACCTTTATATTCTGTTAACCAAACTAACATTCACCATAGGGGTCATAGAAGGTTTAACTAAAATCCTGTGAGCAACAGTTTACTGTGTGATCTCTAATAGATAGAATTTCCTGCTATGATTTTTGGTAGCTGTGCAGCTGTGGTCTTGGAGGGCAACAACTGAATGCAACTGCATGTGCATTTTTAAAATCTATCTACTTAAATTGATTATTATTATTATTATTATTATTAATAATAATAATAATGAATCCACATATATTACATGATATGTATGTTATTTTTGATTCCTTATAAGGTACCCTTTTCCAGGCAATTATTTATTAAGCTTAAATTAGAAATTTACACAACTGGATATACATTGGAGCAATCCAGGTCAAAACCTTGACTTGGGGTACAAGAGCAGTTCCTCAAATGTGCAACATTCTGGCCACAGCACCCTTCACCAGCCATTATGTAAGCGCCATTTCCTAATTTTGTGACTATATTAATATGAATTTGCATATTGATTATTATTGATAATTAATTAATTTTCTTCCTGGGTATTGTTACTTTTGAGGAAAGAAAATGGACTTACCTTGTGATTCGCCTTTGTCAGCCCTTCGTGGCCTCCAATGTTCTGTAAAAGGAAAAAATTGTTGCATTGAGTTATTTGGAATAAAGCTGACTGTAGTATATTCGTAAATACTACTATGATAAAGGTACCCTAACTAATTGAATGAAACTACAATCAGGTGTGTATAACAAACTGGTTTACTGCACATTCTCATTCCTGCTACAGCCACACACAACATTGTATGTCACAGAGCTTCAAGGCCACCACCATCATACCAGTGCCGAAGAAATCGACTGCGTCCTGCTTCAATGACTATTGCCCTGTAGCACTCACTCCAATCCCAATTAAGTGTTCGAGAGGCTAGTCATGGGCTATATGGAAACCAGGCTCCCCACCTCATCAGACCAGTTTGCATACTGCGCCAACCGGTCCACTGAGGACGCCATATCCTCTGCCCTTCGTCTGGCCCTTTCCCACCTGGACAATACAAACACCTATGTAAGACTGCTGTTCATAGGCTTTAGTTCAGCTTTCAACACAATCATCCCCCAAAAGCTGATAGGAAAGTTGGGACTGCTGGTCTTGAACACCTCCCTCTGTAACTGGATCTTGGACTTTCTGACGGAGACCTCAGAGAGTTCGGATTGGAAACAACACCTCCAGCAGCACTACACTGAGCACTGGTGCCCCCCAGGGCTGTGTGCTCAGTCCACTGCTGTTCACACTGCTAACCCATGACTGCTCTGCCAAGTACAGCTCAAACCACATCATCAAGTTTGCTGATGACACACCGGTGGTAGGTCTCATCAGCAATGTAACAAATATGGCAGCACTCTGATCTTGATGAAGAAGGTTTTATTTCGGTAGCGACAGTAACAAAGTAAATGACAGGCAATACAAGAATACCAGCAAGCACTCTGGACTCAGCGGAGTTCGTCTGAATGTCCTTCTCCCAACTGAATGACTCTAAATACTCTTTTCAGCTTTGTTCTTCTGAGGCGGGAAACAGAAATGTGTATTTGGAAATAATGTGATTGATTTAGGGAAGCCAGCATCTGGCTGCCTACAGTTCAATATCTTACAGTCCCCCCTTTGATGCTTGTCTTAACATAAAAGCATCACATATCAGTGGCGATGTTGTCCTGTCTTAGGTTGCTCTCTCACATCCTGAAGAGTCTTACCCGTCATGGGAGCAACACCTCTTCCACTGGCATGAATATTCTGTGCATCCGAGGTGATGTTATCCTGCCTTAGATTGTCCTCCTCCTAGTGATGGATCTTACCCGTCTTTGGATCAACATCTTTACACTGGCATCATGCTGGATACTGTCCGGCTCTGATTGATCTTATCACAATTACAATGGGTGTGCTCTTTTGTTCGGTCAATCTACCCACTAGGGATTGGAACTGGGAGAGAGTGAGGACCCCCTAAACCAAGGTGCCAGTTTGACAAGATCATTTGTAAATGAGATGTTTTTCTGTTTCAGAATGGAACACATACAATAAATAAGAACACACTGAACCAAGACAAGAATTAAACATACAAATACATCCTTCCTGTAAGAAAGCATCCGTCTTGAGAATCTGGGTAGCGATCATCTCCTTCAGTTTCAGTTCATTAGTTTTCAATTGTTGTGCATCAATCCAATTTGACACACCCAAACCTGTTCCAGCAGCTCCCAGAACACCTTCCAGGAAGCCCAATAGCTTTCGGCCTGTTGACGCAGGTTTTGGGCTGTCAGTGTGATAATATGTAGCCACCATGTTGTGATATCTCAGGAACGCAGTCGTCAGGAGGTCCTTGTACATCCCTGTCACACTCTCCCCTTTGCAGTTCTCGTCCAGATCTGGAGACCATGCTGTCATGTTGATCAGGACTGGCACATGGACCCACTGGATGTTGTTTATCAGGACCCCTGGGTGTGGCCTGGTAATCACTCCGGATGGTGGTGCTGGCCGCTGCTCTGGGCATTCTTGCATCATTACCAGAACTGGTAGAAGAACTGCTTGAAGAAACTCCCACATCATGGAATCTGTTATTAAAAGAGTATAGAAAGAACAATAATGACGCCCCCCCCTCTGTCTGAGTAGATATTCAATGCTGAATCTGAGAACATGTTAACCGCTTGTAAAACTGACACAATCTCTGCTTTCTGTGCTGAATAATGGGATGGACATTGATATAGAAAATCATTTTCCTCTGAATGTATAGCAAATCCAGTTCTATACTGTCCCTCATGCCAATACCGAGACCCATCAACATAGACATCTGTTGCACCCTCAATTGGTATAGCGCTAAAAACTCCATCAGGGACAGGAACAACTTCCGCTTCACAGTTATGAGGTGTGCCCTCATACAAGAGTGTGCATGGCAGCATTGAATTTGGCCTGTACACAGTTTTTAGGTTTTTGGAGCCTAAATCTAACGTTCATCTAGCAAGCCGGGCGTTTGACACGCCTTTCACTTCACCGTTTAGCAATAGCTGTAGGGGTGTGTGAGGGGTGTGAAGCACAACTTCATTAAAGCCATATAGGTATTCAAAGTGGGACATAGCCCAATGAACTCCTAAAAGGTGCCCTGTACCACAGGAAAGAGAACACGTGAGGCATATGCAATGGGTCCAGGGTGTCCTGGACTTGTTGGAGTACCCAGTCGATAGCGATCCCCAGACCCCGTAGTAGCTGTTAACCACCCGGTTAGGAACCGATGGTCTGATCCCTATCCCACTTCGCTATGGGTATAGAAACTTTGACCGTTTTCACCAGCCTTGCCTGTTCACAGAGGTCGTGTCTTACGCCCCTCTGCTAGGTGTGGACTGTCATCCATGTACCACGTACTGCCTGCATACTTCCATGCGACAGCTACGCCGACCAGACGGTACCACGGCAGTATGTCCATTCATACTTCATCAGACACGGGGGCGCTAAAGAACGTCTTTAACGTGCCCTCGGAACTTTGCAATTCCGCTGCCGCCTGTTGAGCACTAGGTTCGAGGTGCCTAATCCCCTGCCTAATGCTCCGGACCCCAATCCAAAGAGTCCTTTCTTTTTTGCTTACCCATGAGCAATGTGTTCAATGGTTTAGCAATGTCAGCAAAACCTTCAATAAATTCCCGACAAAATCCCACAATTCCTAAAAAGGATCTCAACGCTGTAACAGATACAGGAACTGGAAGTCTTTGAATAATTTATAACTTGTGTGGATCAGGAGTGCGCCCTCCTCTGCTTATCTTAATACCCAAATAGGTTACTTCTTTTTTAAGGAGTTGTGCCTTTTTGGGGTTCAGTTTCAATCCTGCACTCTCAAGCAAGTTAAGCAATTCGGCTAACAGTGTTATGTGTTCCTCTCTAGTAGCGGTCTGTAGAAGCAGATCATCAACATATTGAATGAGACATTCTGGTTTTGAAAAAGCAGATATCACATTGGCTAAGCACTGATGGAATAAGGTGGGAGAATTGGCAAACCCCTGGGGTAGCACATTCCATGTGTATTGTGTGTTCTTGAATTTAAATGCAAATTTGTACTGACAATCAGGATGTAATGGGATAGACCAAAAACCATTGGAAATGTCTAAAGCAGAATAGTAGTTTGCTTCTGGTATCAAAGAGGCTAGAACATCAGGAGTGGAAGCTACTACTGGAGCACAGGTGGGGGTGCATTTGTTAAGTTATCTGTAGTCAATACACAATCTCCAAGAATGATCTGGTTTCCGAACTGGCCGTATGGGTGCCACGCATAATATAGAGGCCTGTGAATCCTATGCTAAATGTGAAGGCCTCTGGCCTTTCTCTATTGTTCGTTTTTCCATTGCTGAGTGTAAATCATTGTTCTCTGTGCTTAGTTTTGTAATGGCTGACTGTATGTCACTGAGTGTTTTATTCAAATCTATGTAGCTGGGTCCTTTGCTGTGAGAGGAGTTACATTCCCTTGCTATGTGTCCACTCTTCCCACATGAAAAACCAACAATAACCCCGTCCGAATTAAATGGTGGGGGCCTATCCCCTCTTTGTTGCCTAACATCATTAGGCACATAACCTTCGTTTTTCCATGATACCTTTTTCTTGGTTTCAGTGTTGTGGAATGGTTTGCTCCCAATTGCTGCTACAGCATGTTTTTTCGTAGTTTCTCTCACAGTATCATTAGTGGAGTTGTAAAACTGGGTCATCTTAATGAGAATGTTTGAATAAGTTGTAGTGGATTCTATGAGAAGGGCCAAAGCCTTATGTGTGTTGGTGTCACTCTGTGCAATCAGTGCTGATTTGAACATGGGTTCATGTTGAGTCAAATTAGGCATGCCACTGTAAGACGTGAAAGCTTCCCACATTCTAGATGCATATGCAGCATGATGTTCCCCTTGTTGCATTGTAACCATTCTGATTTTCTCCCAATCAACAGCCCGTGTTCCTAATATGTCCAATAGACCTGTCTTCCTTAAATCTTTGTCAGCATCTTTTTTGTGAACATTCTGAGGAAGAGCGCTAGCCAATGCGTGGGGAAGACAAGCAATCAACATAACACAAGCGTCAGCATCTGTGAGCCTATGCAAATCTACTGCACGTTCAAGGGTTGCAAGGAACTCGAGTGGATCCCGTTCCGCTGGTTCAAATTTGCCAATATTCTTACTCAACGACTCAATTTCGCCAGGGGTTAGTGGTTTAATTGTTGTGGCAGTGAAGGTATGCGCCTCATCTTCCCCCTCCCCTGGGCGAATGGTGGTGGTCTGGTGGACTGGTGCCATTGGAAACTTTAGGGTGTGATTTGAACTATTCTCCCAACCCTCCCATGTTATGTGTGAGTCATTATCACTACTGCAATCCCACTCGTGCAAATCTTTCTCTGCCCCTTCAGGAAGTGGTATCCCAATAGCCGAAATGTGTCCATGCAGCATGTGAATCGCTTTATTGTACTTTTCTACCTGGTTTAAATCACTGGCCTGATTCTTTGGAGTCCGATTTGTGCATTTACTTATCAAGTAGTCATAAGCAGTCTGCGCTCGCTTTAATTCATGTTCGGGTTTCTCTAGGGTTGACTCCAACTTCAGATTTTTTACTTTTACGTCGGTTGCCTCCTTTCTGTTGCCTGGTAACCTTTAATTGAAATTGTATTTTCAGCAATCTGGTCCTGAAGCTCCCAGTTTTCAGTTTCTAATGCACACAGCCTTTCCTTGCTCATTTTGTATGCAGCCAACACTGCTTGTAATGCTACAGCAACCTTTCCCTTCTTATTTTTCGGCATTTTAGTATGATTATCAAACTGGGACGATGCCCACTCATATGGCTCAAACTGATTTTCTATTCCCTCCATCACGTCGCGTTGTGCATGCTTTGCAATGTACTGAACAATTAAAGCTTCCATAACTGTGACAACGGCTCCTATACTCTACTATAATGTTTCCACAAACTGCCTAATCACTTTAAGATATTTTGGCACCCACTACCCAGTTACTTTAGGATATGACGGGCACAACTTTACCCAGTTACTTTAGGATAACAAATGACTGTACCGAGTTGCGGTCCAACTCCAGTATTCCAGTTACTTTAGGAATTGCCACACAATAAACCGTAGTTGCTGTTCCAGTGCTTCGGACACAGCCAACTCAAACTATTCCAATTACTTTAGGAATTACGCATCAATTTTAGAATCAACTAACCAGTACTTCGGATCCAGTTAATTCTACAGATCGGTTACTTTCGGCCTATAAACGACAAACTTGAAATCACTGTCCCAGTGCTTCGGGCCCAGCAAATTCCTACGGTCCAATTACTTTAGGGCCGTTCTCTTCAGCATCTCTATGCAGAACTACAGAACACTACCTCGAGTACATCGAGCACAGTATTCCTAAAATGCAGCTGCTTTACGATCCACAAATTCCAATCGCCTACTTCGGAATTACAACTCCTCCTGCCAGTTACAAAATAAAGTTCCAAACAGAGTGTCCTTTTAATGCTTAGATTCTTTAAAAGAGGGGATACGTCCTATTTTAAAACCAGAGCTTTAAAGAAAGAAACCTATTTCTTACCTTTATCCACGGTTTTCTTCTGAAATTCCCTCCTTGGGTGGCTCGCCAATTGTAAGAAATATGGCAGTACTCTGATCTTGATGAAGAAGGTTTTATTTCGGTAGCGACAGTAACAAAGTAAATGACAGGCAATACAAGAATACCAGCAAGCACTCTGGACTCAGTGGAGTTCGTCTGAATGTCCTTCTCCCAACTGAATGACTCTAAATACTATTTTCGGCTTTGTTCTTCTGAGACGGGAAACAGAAATGTGTATTTGGAAATAATGTGATTGATTTAGGGAAACCAGTGTCTGGCCTCCCTAAATAAATCAGTCTGCTCATCACTAGGGGGGGTGTGATTTATTCAGTTCCCAGGGCCTAGCCAGGAAACAGTCTATTGTATTGTTAATCAAGTCTAAATGGTTGACCTGAGTAGCCGGTTGATCACCTATCCATGCATTCTACTGGCCATTCCCGGTTTCAGGAGTTCCTCTGTCTCTTCCTCTCAATCACCTATTCATATGTCAATGACTGTCTCCATTTGGCTGCATAGATCCTTTGTAATTGTGATATGATTTACCCATCTGCCTACAGTTCAATATCTTACAGCAACAATGATGAGTCAGCATACAGAGAGGAGGCGGAGCGGTGTTAGGTCGTGTATCAAAGGAGGCGTTGAGGAGGCAAATTCTAAGACCCAATAATTCTTAACTCAGAATTTATTAGAGACAAGTAGAAAGTAACATGAATCAAAAAACAGACAAACACAAATCTCTCCATCCAGCTCTCCAGCTCTCTCCCCCCCCGGTCCGTAACCCCCGCTCCTCCTCCAACTTCTTCTCTAAGTCCGAAATCAGGTCTCTGCTGATTAGCTGACGTTTTCCCAGGTCCTCCAATCGCAAGCCACTTACGTCAGCCTGACTTTTTATCAGGAAGACTGTCCAACCTACATCATCTGTTTAAGCCACTTACGTCAGCCTGACTTCCTATCAGCCTTATCAGAAACCGTTGCAAGAACTCAAAACAAATAATAGGCGCCAAGACTAGTTTTGCAGGTCAGAATAAGAACATACTAATAAAATCCCACAATTCCCTCCTTTGCTCACATTCATGGGAGCAACACAATTAAAGAGAGCAATTTGAGCTCCAGAAACAAAAGTTTCCCCATACTGTCTCAACATTATATAAGCCTCTTAAACTGGAGGTGCGGGACTTGTATGCACTAACAGCAGGTTACATACAGGCCTTTGGTAAATCAACCCTCTGGCTGGTCTTTTCGGCTCTTGAAACCCGGCCGGCGTGTGCCTACTCAGTCCAACCTTTGGGCATGCTAATTTTACACAAAATTATCAATTTAGGCCTTTTCAGCATTCTAGCACAGCAGAGCAATGTCACCCCGAAGGCTCTACTCAGCCACTGGGAAAAACCTCTTTGGGTTAAAAGCCACACTGTCCTGGCTTGGCAGTGCTGCCAGTGGGAGTGTTTAAAGGAGCACTCAGCATCCGCTCTGAGCGAAACCAACCGGGTGTCTAAACAGCGAACCAGACCCCGCGTTTTACAATTTATCAGCATTTGCATCCTGGGATGCTACTATCAAGGGGCTTGGTCTAGCACATGAGCCATTAAGCAAAGCGTCCAGATCACATGGTTATTTCAACCTTTCAATATTAGAGATGGATTATACACTTAAGTTCTTGCTTAGAATATAAAGTTCCTTGGTAAGTATAGAGTGAATATAAAATAGGTGTAAAAATAAGTATAAAGTTACTTCTTAGTGAATGTTAACAATATAAGTAGAAAACATTAGTGTAATGCGACACCATACTTTCATTTTTAAATGTTTCCTCTTTTTCTTTTTGTTTTCTTAGCAACATTCATATAGACAGACAAACAAACAAACGAACAACAGATAGACAACATTCATCTACTCCTCTTCCCACTGGTCAGACATCAGGTCAGGGTATGGGTCGACTCCGAACTCGTTGGAGTAGTACCATGCTGCAACCTCAGGATCGGCGCGAAGTTCCCTGGCCAGGTTGTTCTGTTCCGGGCGGAATATCTCGGCCCAGTCCCAGCATCGCCATCCTGCTCCTGGCTCCTTCCCGTATCTGCAGTATGGATTTCCAATGGGGCAGTTCTCCGTGTAGGGTCCTGGCGGCTCCACCCAGGCTTTCTCCATCTCCCAATTATCTGTGGACACAAAATCTCAGCCGCCGCACTAGGCGTGCAACTTTGCCACTCAAAATCATTAGGGGCTAAGGTGGTAATACTAAGAGCGGGAAAGATAGACAGTGCCCTGGGGGACCCCGCGTTCAAATGATCTCTCTCCCAACAGTACAGCCTGGTATTTTGGGGGCATGTCCTCTCTGGCAGTCATGGCTCTATCAATTGTTTTAGTTACCAATGTTCGGATGCATGGTATACAACGCCTCCTAGTTATGTTCATCGTTGTACGTTGTAGTGAATCATGTTTATCCTATTCACAATTTTGTTGACTGTTACCGGAAAAATAGTTGACCATAGGGAAAACTCTCAAAGCCGGCCGCTACTTCATCTACAAGTTTGTATTCCGCTGTTTTTGTTACTCTCAGAGTTGGTCGAGCTCCTGTGCATATCAGACAATCTTGCTGCCCTGCTTGGTTAGCAAGTTGTTCCACCTGTTCTATCCATGTATTGCTGTCTATGAACCCGGTTTCTAACCCCAGTCTAGTTTTGTAGGTTATCTTTTCTGTATCTAGTTTAATTACGGTATCTGGGGCTGACGGGGTTTTTCCAATCGAGGAAGGCGGTCTGGGTGTACTTGTTGGGTGGTGTTAATAAGATCTATTCTGATTAAACCCATTGGATCCTTGCCCGATACGTCTACTCCCAAAACTACATAAAACGTGTTCCTGTTTTTGGGATTGCGCCGCTCACGCGCTTCCACTGCGCACCGTGACAAGTTTTCGGTCATACCTACCATTGGCCATGGATTAGTAATTCCCTGTTTGGTTGTCAGAACGATAGGGTTAACCCCTGACCTGTCAGTCGAAATCAACTCTCCTCTCTTCAGTCTTATGGCGTTCTGTATTTTTCCCCATTTATCATTTCCCAGAGTTACATGTTTCCCATAATTTGAACTGGTGGCCCAAAATACATCTGACCATGCACTGCACCATGATCCCGGGATGGGGTAACCCCATCTGAACTGACATCCATACACATCGTACCCTGTCCATGAGGCTTGCTTGCCTCCACAGTTTATTACTTTACATAAGTCGAATTGGAAGGTATTATCTTTATTCATGTCGGCTTTTATAATCACCTTTGCACCGCACGGACCTACATTGTCTCACTTTCAATCAGATTTGCACATGCCAAAATCACCATCGTTCCTAGCCTCAAATTTCCTCTCACATTTCTGGGTCCTCCTGCGAGTCTTGTTGCATTGTTGTCCGCCTCAAATTCTCTCATAGTTCAATACACATGTAAGCATCAATTTTATCATTCCTACCAAAAGTCCTACTCCTGTAAGTACCATTAGTCCCACCTCTCTACAGTAGTCTGTGAAACTAAGCTCTTGTTTCCTCCTCCTTCTCTCCTCCTGAACTATTCCTAATTAATTGTCATTCACTTCTGATCTGGGTTATCTGGTGTCCACTTCGTGTAGTTCTTTTAATCTGTTACTGGTTTGTGTGAGCGTGCGTGTGGGTGTGTCTGTTTTGGAACAGTGTGCGTAGTGGTGCCAAACCGTATCTCCCTCCTTTTGGACCCGAACAGCTCTGTCCGAGCTTCAATCACCTGGTACGGTCCCGTCCAGGGGTGATTCTATCTCCAAATTGCGGTAGGTGATAGGCTTTTCCCATCTAGGTATTATTTCTCTACAAATTATTATTATTTTTATTTTTATTTTATTTTTCCACAGTTGTGCATCAATTTTTGAGGTAGGGTATGCTTCTACCCAACCTGAGAATGGGTCAATCATTACTAATCATCTCTTTTTTTCCCCTCACTTGCTGTGAGGTGGATGAAATCCATCATCCAAGATTCAAATAGTCAAAACATGTTAAACACCTTTTACAAATATATATATATATATATATATATATATATATATATTTTTTTTTTTTTCCCACTCCAAATTGTATAAGGTTTGTTTATCATATCTACCCTCCCTCCTCTTGAGACATGGCATATGCCATGACTCAACTCTGCAGCTATGGCACTTTCTGTTCTCAGTACATTTTGATTCGCTTTTTATCTGGTCACTCGCTTGTTGCATGTCTCTCAAGAGAGTGTCTGCAGCTGCTTCTTTTTGCAGCAAGTCTGCGAATGCATTCCCCAGGGACACCTCATCTGTTCCTTTCGTATGTGTTGCACATTTACATCTCACAATCAGTTCCAGTATCAATGGTGCATGTGTTATTGGTTCCGCTTTGAAGTCATTCTTTTTTCAGGATCCCACTTTGAATGTTACTTCTGCGTCATGAATGGGTGTGTCCATTAACCCAGGGTGTGCTGCCACAGACCTAGATGTTTCAGCTACACAATCGTGAGGATCTCCATCCTCAGCAGTTGTCAGCAAGGTAGCCGGATTAAGTGTGGTGCATTTTACAATTGTTAGATTAGGGTCTGTTAGTAGAGTCGCCATACAGCTCAGCTGTCTTGCTGGTGACAAGAATGTATATTTTGTTTGCAGTAGTAATACAGAAACTACATGTGGTATCTGACTATTGGTTGTTATAACACTATGGTTTGTGAGGCTTTTACTGCTAATGCTGCTGCTTCTACAGCTTGTAAACAGCATGGCAGTCCTCTTGCTACAGGATCCAGTTCTGTGGAGTAATAAGCAATTGGTCTTTGCTTACCTCCAAACCTGTTTTACCTGCTCAAAGGCTTCGTTGACTTCAGGAGTCCATTTGATTGGATCTCGAGCCTCTGTTGGTTCGCTGTAAATACAATCTAACAGTGGCTGCATCAATTGTGCATAATTACACATCCAGGTTTGGCAGAAATTTATCATTCATAAAAACGCTTTGATCCTTCGAGCCTCCCTCTCTAGGGCGCAGCTCCAGGCTGGATCCCTTTCCGCTGAGTTCCTCCCCCCCGACTCCTCGGAGTGAAGGGCTGTCAGCCTCTCTGCTTCCCAGTATTTTCTTTTCAAAAATACTGATCACAGAAAGCACTACTCGCTTACTAACGCATTCGGTTTCAGCTTATAGTGGCCTGACTGTACATTGAGCCGAACGCGGCAGCCATTTCTCATGGTCTTAATGCCATCTGCGATCCGACCGGCCGGTGACCCAGTCGATAGCGATCCCTAGTCCTGCATCTAATCAGGACCCCGTAGTGGCTGTTAACCACCCAGTTAGGAACCGACGGTCTGATCCCTATCCCACTTCGCTATGGGTATAGAAACTTTGACCGTTTTCACCAGCCTTGCCTGTTCACAGAGGTCGTCTCTTACGCCCCTCTGCTAGGTGTGGACTGTCATCCACGTACCACGTACTGCCTGCATACTTACATGCGACAGCTACGCCGACTAGACGGTACCACGGCAGTATGTCAATTCATACTTCATCAGACACGGGGGCCTTCAGTCTTCTCCCCGGCACTATAAAACATCTTTAACGTGCCCTCGGAACTTTGCAATTCCGCCGCCGCCTGTTATGGGCTAGGTTCGGGGTGCCTAATCCCCTGCCTAACCCATCATGTTTTATTTTATTTTAGATAGCGTGTCCCAGATATTTTACTTCTGGTCCACACCCCCCTTGCTTATCTCCTTGGCCTTGTGAGGCCGGAATGTCCAAACATGCCTTTTCCGGAGAAGGAGAGCAATTCAATATGTCGTCTACATACAGGAGGGGAAAAAAAAAAAAATCACAGATACTGCCAAATGCCTAAAATGTAAAAATGTAAAATGTACATAGTACCGTGCAGATCAGATGGATCATTCATTTTTTATTCACTCATACTATGAATAAACACTCCACCTCTTAGAAAACAATTCCTTACAAAACTTGTATTTGAGAAGTTCGTATCTTTCGGCAAGGCACACTGTTCTGACCTCTGTGGTTTAATTAACTCTCTGCAAAAACATTCCTAAGAAACACACAGCTTTGTGCCTATCTCTTTTGGCACAGCGCCACACCTTGTGCCAGCGTGAGAAGAGGTTCAAATACTATTTTGAACAGAAACAGAATTTCTGTATCAATCCCTCCTTTTTATGATTTTATCCCATATAGTCATAAAACATTTATCAAATACTTACCCTCGAGCGGTAAGTGTCACATACAATTACTCCGCCCAAATCCTCCTAAACTTCCTCCAGTCTGTACACTAGGGAACAGCTCCATGAGCGGGTCTATTCTTTTACACATTAATTGTCCAGAAAACAGTCTCACCCTTTATCTCAGTTCAGGATGGTGTCATCCACCACAGACTCCTCAGTTTCCAATGTGGGGCTTCCATCAACTTCTACGAGAATAGAAGGGGTGGGTTGCCCAAACCATCAATGATGGTCCAGTGCACTGTTGCATTGGAATTGCTGCGGACCCAGCTGGTGGACGTTTATCATCTTATTAATTTAAAACTGGTTGTTTAAACCCTTGCTATTCAAAGGAAGCGAGACTGTGATCTTAAATTTGGAGGTTTTATAATTGCTTCGCATGAAGAACATCAGAGTATTTAAATAGTAATAATAATAATACATCTCTCTCCCTTGAGATCCCTTTTGGCTGTAGGAATTTCACCCATTGCCCCTGAATGAAACCTTATTTATTTAGCTTATTTATTTAGCGCCCCAAACACACGTTTTATCTTCCCAGTATCTGTGTTTCAATACAGGGTTCCTCCTGTCCCCAATACTCATATTCCTGTACTGGTGCTTTACTGGTGGCCCTTGTGGCCTGGGACCTGCTGTCCAACCTGGTGTTCTAGGTGGGCCCCCTTGCGGCCTTCCCATAGCTCCCCTGCCTATTTACTTCAGAAACACCAATCACCAAAATCAAAAGGAATAGGAACCATCATAGGGAATGTGTGCTGTGTGGCATGTTTTGACAAATCCAATAATTTATACAGCACAATAATCAAACTCATTCTCAGGGAACTGACCTTGACGTTTCCTGCTCTCCAACCCAAACATCTTAATGTTTCTCATTCCTCCAGATGAGTTGTCTCCCACTTCTAGCAACACTCGCTTATCTCTTCCTGAATGGTACACCGTATCCAGACAATGTTTGACCCGTTAGTGGAAGCATAAACAACTCATTCAGCAAGCTGGAAACGACCGGTCGAAAGGCCTAATTAAAATTTTCCTCACACTCCTCCCTTTTGTTACTAATGTAACAACTTAAGGAAAAATGTCATCAGGCAACTGGAATGGGTAGCTACCTTTAAAAATTATTACGCGAGAGTGTTACCTTATTGTTCCCATTCTCTCTCTCCTTTCATTCACTGACCATTCACTCTGCCACGGAACTTTCAAACATAGGTGTATGCTAGCGAACTATTTTCCTCAACACGCTAAAAACAGTATTCCTAGAATATCTAATTGAAGGGACGAAGTAATTAAAACATGGGAAAGGTTGTACTTAAATTCCGGAGACCAGGGAAACAGATAGCAAATCAAACCCGCTGCAAAGATTACGCATTCGAGTAAGAATGCTTGAAAGTACACTAAAAATGGAAAAAACCGAAGCTCATACACGCTCCCGAACAGTAGCGAAATATCAGGACAAAAATATAGAAACCCGTAATTATAAGACTACCCGCAAATTATAAGACTGCCCCGAAAGGTTGAAACTGAATGGTCTTTAAAGAATCTAACTATCAATGCCCCAAACTACAAATGAAACGCTATCGGCGCACTAAACTGAAATTATGATGGAGGTGAGATAAAATAACTAACAGACTAAACCTGAAACAAGGAAAATTTCCCAATAAAGTGCTGAACTTCGTAAACTAAACTATTAAGAACATCTGTCGAATAAGGACCTTTAAAATAGAAGCAGAGGAAAGGTTATAACAAAGAGCTGGAAAATGAATTAGATTGGGAAATCTAGGAAATGTATATGCTTACACATATCAATAGCCTACGTTTGATTATTATAATTTTTTAAAAGAAATCTACACGAGCGAATGACTCGCTGTGGTACCAAACTGTACCGAAGACTGTCCAACCTACATCATCTGTTTAAGCCACTTACGTCAGCCTGACTTCCTATCAGCCTTATCAGAAACCGTTGCAAGAACTCAAAACAAATAATAGGCGCCAAGACTAGTTTTGCAGGTCAGAATAAGAACATACTAATAAAATCCCACAGCGGCTAGAAATCTGGTGTATCGATAACAACCTATCTCTTAATGTTTTTGACTTCAGGAGGGCCTGCGCTGACCACTCCCTGTTGCACATCAACGGCTCCACCATAGAGAAGGTCAAAAGCATCACGTTCCTTGGTGTGCACATTGCGGATGACCTCAAATGGACTCTCAACTCCACGTCTCTAGACAAAAGAGCACAACAGCGTCTCCACTTCCTACGGAGACTGAAGAGAGCTAGCCTCCCTTCCCCCCATCCTCACCATGTTCTACAGGGCACCATCGAGAGTGTCCTGACCAGCTGTCTCACTACCTGGTATGGGAACTGCAGCGTCTCAGACTGCAAGTCCCTGCAGCGGATAGTAAGGACAGCTGAAAGGATCATTGGGTCCCTCTCCCTTCTATACAAGACATCTACATCAAATGCTACAAACGCAAGGCCTGCAGCATAGCGGAGGATCCCTCACACCGCTCCCAAGGACACTTTTCCCTCTTGCCATCTGGCAAAAGGTACCGCAGCATAAGGGCCAAATCTGCCAGACTCTGCAACAGCTTTTTCCCCCAAGCTGTCAGGCTCCTTAACACCCTGCTGCCTCCCTCCTCCCTCATCATGCCCCCCCCCCCTCCCACTAGCCACTTATTTCATTTTTATACACCCTGTTGCACTACATTTTTCTCTGGACTATTTTTCTTAGGGACTATCTCCACCCACTATGCCATGCTGCTACATCATACTTTAGACACTATTATCTTTTATTACATACTTTTAAATGTATTCTATTAGTTTATTGTGTGCTTACTGTTTTGTCTTACATTGTCCTGAATTTTTACTGTATGGAGTTGCACTGTCATGTCTATTTCACTAGCACTGTCTTGCTATTTGCACCATGTCCAGTCCTGGGTATACAGCCCTGTCCTTGTTTTGTATGTCTTGTATATAGATTGTATATATTCCACCAAGGACCAGGAGAAATGCAATTTCGCACCACTGTAGACTGCACTGTATATGGCTGGAATGACAATAAAAAGCTTGATTGATTGATCAGGTGCATTAATAACTACATGACTCTCCTCCCTCCTCCTACTCCTACTCTATAATGTCCCACCCCTGGACCTGTATATATCTATATATAGATCAGTGGGTGGTTTACTCAATTCTTGCGTACATATATATATATATATGTATTTTGTTATAACAAACTCCAACCATAACTATAACTTGGACTCTTTCAACTAAAAATCAAATCTTCTGTCAACTTAGACTGTCTCTAGTGAAGACTCCATGTCAACTTAATGAGGGCCTTTGTATTCCTCCCCAAAATCTTTTTCTGCTGCTCTTAGCAGGTGATCTAGGTGAACCAGTTTAATTTCTCTGCCCACATTTACCAGGAACAATCGCGGTCCTTTCTTCTGTTCTACTACCCCCTTCACCCATATACTTAAGACCTCCTTTTCAGCTTTTCACCCACATGGTGGTTGTCTTCTATCTGTCGTTCCACATGGTGGGTCCCATCGTGTGGTTTTTATCTGGTTCAGCCTCGCTTCAATTACCTTTTAGAGGTGTGGCTTCAGTAGAGTCAAGTGGGTACGTATCTCACGTTTGAGGAACATTTCTGCTGGTGTCCATCCTGTCACAGAGTGAGGGGTGCTTCTGTAGTTAATCAAGAAGTTTACCAGACAATGTTTCAACAACATGTGAGTCTATGTCTTGTTTTGCTGCAGAACATCTTTAGTTAGGGCCCATTTTAGAATGTGCAGAGCGTTCCGCTGCTCTATTCCTAGCCGGAGGATACAGTGCTAGTGGTTTGTGTTTAATACCATTACATTTTGTGAACTGCTTGAATTCGGTTGAGGGGAACTGTGGTCCATTATCCGATACCACCTCTTCGGGCAGGCCATATTCTGTGAATATTTTTCTTAGAACCTCAATCGTGCTGTCAGTTGTGTTAGTGGTCATGTTTTCAACTTCAATCCATTTCGAATTAATCAGCACCAGAAAACTTAGCTGATTCTTCTCTGTGAAGTGGATGTGGATGCATTGCCACACCTGTGATAGCCATTTCCAACATTGGAGGGGGGCAGGGCCAGGCAGGTTCCACACTGTTATACAGATTTCACACTGCTTCACTTTGCTTTCAATCTCTTTGTTGAGGCCTGAACACCACACATAGTTTCGGGCCTTCATACCACACATTCCAGGATACCCTTCATGGAGATCATCAAGCAGTCTGTTTTGGAACTCTGGAGGTACGATCACCCATCAGTAGACAGCCTTGTTCTGCTGACAGATCTAGTCTTCTAATGAAGAATGGGCATAGCTCCTGTCCATCCTCATGGCCTGGCCAACCATGCAATGTGAAATCCAGAACCTTGGACAACACAGGACCTCTCTCTATTCCCTATGTGATGTTTTTAACCTAAAGTGGCAATACAGTGGTCCCTCGTTTATCGCGGGGGTTACGTTCTAAAAATAACCCGCAATAGGCGAAATCCGCGAAGTAGTCAGCTTTATTTTTTACAATTATTATATATGTTTTAAGGCTGTAAAACCCCTCACCACACACTTTATACACTTTTCTCAGACAGGCATTAACATTTTCTCACATTTCTCTCTTGTTTAAACACTCTCAAAGTTCAAACCTTCGTAGATTTAAAAAAATAAGTACAGTATTATAGAATGAAACCAAAGATCAAAGCTGTTTTCAGGCCCAAACATTTATTTGAGAAATAAAAATATAAACGTTTTCCATATACATAAATATGATAGCTTTTAGAAACAAATTTAATTTTAATGATCAACCTACGAGGATGGACACATAAGAAATTATTAATAGTGACTTGCGCGTATTTCACAGTTCCTTTGACCATGCCTCTTCATCCTGGCGCCGCTCCGCTGTAGCGTCTTTTTCCACTGAAGGCCTTGGAGCAGGTGTCATTTTTCAGGTGAAGAACATAGTTATGGGTAGTTGTTGGCGCTGTTTTTTCTTCTGGGCGAAAAGATTCTTATAAACAGACATGCCACCTTCGATTATATTTGAGAACTGTAATGAACTGTAGACCATTGTCAATCAGGACGCAGAACACAATGCGCGTTCATACGCTGTAAAAAAAAGCATGCAAAATTGCACTAAAAAAATCAGCGAAACAGCGAGGCCGCGAAAGGTGAACCGCGTTATAGCGAGGGACCACTGCACATCAATTGAAGAGAAATAAAAAACATCACCTGCTCTCTCCACTGGCTCTATCCCATTTTGTGGCAGTTGCGATAATGCATCAGCATTTGCATGCTCTGCTGAACTATGGTGTTCAATGTCATACCTGTATGCTCACAGGATGATCGCCCAGTGCTGCATTCTTGCTGCTGCTAGGGTAGGGAAATCTGACTTTGGTCCAACAATCAACACTATGGGTTTGTGGCCCATGAGCAAAGTAAATCTGCGCCCATAGATATTTGTGGAATTCTTTTACCTCAAAAATTAACGACAATGCCTTCTTTTCGATTTGAGCATAGATCCTTTCACTGGGGCTGAGCATTCTTGAAGCGAATGCAATGGGTCTTTCTTCCCTGTTTTTGAAAACCGGGGATATTACCACTCCAACCCCGTAGCATGACGCAACACAGACCAAGCACAATTTCCTCTTTGTGGCATAGTGAACGAACACTTAGCTATTTAAGCAGGAGCTGTTTGCTTTTGTTGAATGCTTCCTTGCATTGCTTAGTGCATTTCCACTGCTTCTTGCTTTTCAAAAGCTCATGGAGGGGTTGCAGCCCTGTGGAGAGATTTCCATAATAGTTTAATAAGCCCAAGTAAGGTCTGAGTTCCCTGATATTTTGGTAGCTTGCTGCATCCACAATTGCTGCAACTTTATTTTCTGTGGGATGGAGCCCATCTGCACCCACGCAGGCTGTAAGTTTTGCCATTTTTAATTAAAATGTGTTAATATACTTAAAACAACATATGGGGTTGGATTCGGGACAAAAATACCCATCATTTGATATATTATATGTAGGTATTGTGTGACATGTGGAGAAGTGTATACTTATTAATATCCATATTTTTATGATTTTATGACGGGGGGCGTGGCAGAGTGTCCCACCAATGGGACACTGGAGTACAAGTGGTTTTAAGAGATTAGTGCAGTAATCTGGAATTCCTTCTTTTGAACCAGTAACAGAATCATTAAGTGTTGTACAGGGTATGGAAGTAACTAAGTAAAAAATATGAGTGTTTTTGGAACATGTCACAGACTAACAAATTATATTGTAGCGAGCATGCGCGGTGGGGTGCAACAAAAAGACAAATGGAGTCAGGCAGTAATTTCAATGTGGCTACGTGCTTCATACACCACAAGGCCCCATAGCCACTTTATTATAAAGTAAGGACAATATCCGTGGCCCATACATTGCACGACCCCAGATATCGTCTTTTGGTCTGTCTTTAGATACAGGCGGGTCCCTAAAGGGTCACCCAAGGTGCACATTGGCGATTAACTAGTATGTCACACAGGAAGTACTATTCAATGATGAACACTTTTGCAAGGAATTACAGGCAGCAGCCCTAAACAATAAATGAACGTCAGTCGTGATGGCTTTACCCCTTAGTTCACCACAACCATCGGTTTTACATGTACATAGTTATAACTAATAACACACACAACATGATTTACCCACAATGCTCTGCACAAATATTTACATATAGCGACCGCGGTGGATCACTACATAGCCCCCCCATAAGGGGTCAGCCGTCCCCGGCAACCCTAATGTCCGAAGCTATCAGCATACTCGCTTAGTAGCTGCTTTAGCTGTTGCTGCTGCGAGGGGTCCAAGCCATTGCTGCTGCGTTGCCACAGGTTGAGGACAGCCCAAGCCGTCTCGGTAGTCAGCAGGGCAGACGAGGTAGGTGGTGGTGATGGCAGTGCAGGGTGGCTGGTGGATGGGGGCCTGGGCAGCTTGGGCGGTGCAGCGTGAGGGACAGGTGACAGTTGGGCGGCGGTGGGCGATGCAGACGGGGCGGCGATAGGCGAAGCAGGCGAGGCAACAGTTTGGCAACAGGCTTGCTTCTGGCATCGGCTGGACTGGATGGCTATAGCCTGGTCTCCGAACTTGAGAGCCGCTCGGGGAACATCCACACACGCGTCCCACAAGCGACACAGCAGGCTTGGTAGGAGCACCCCTGGGCTTGGACGTAGAGTGGCATGGGCGGGTAGCGCTAGCCCCATCTGGTCATGCTAAAAACACTACCAACTAACACCACATCCAGCGGAAGACCCCGTCTATCTTGTCATGGGTGGGAAGATCTTTGGCCTCCACAGCTTCGCTCTTCCGTGTTTGCCACATCCGGCGATGGACTCTTCCATCTCAGAAAACAGGGATGGCTGCTCTGCCTGACCCATTTCATCCTCAAATTGCATCTGATAGATGCCGTCACTGATTACTCCTGCTTCGTCTGGCACTTGGTACATCCCACTTCTGACACCAATGTAGCAAGCATGCGCAGGGGGGTCTAACAAGAAGACGACTTGGAGGCAAGCAGTAAGTTGAATGTGGCTACGTGCGCCATACACCACAAAGCCCCGTAGCCACTTTATTTATAAACAGACAACATGAACAATAGTGTGTCCCATACACTGCACGCTCCCAAATATCGCCTTTGGTTCTATCTTTTCTCTTGAGGTCACGCAAGGTCACATTGGCCACTTTAGAATACATCACACAGGAAGTACAACAGATGCTGAACACATTATGCATGATAACACAGGCAACTGCACTATACAGGAAATAGCCATCGGTCTTGGTGGCAACACTCATGGTCCCACTGCGGCCACCGGTCCAACACATAGAGAACCATTAAACACACACACAACATTACGTTTAAACATACAACAATAACTAACACCAGGGGGAACAAACAAACACACAACAATGTTCCCCCACAATGCCCTGCACACATATTTATAATATATGCCATTTAGCAGACGCTTTTATCCAAAGCGACTTACAGTAGTGAATGCATACATTTTTCAGTATATGTGGTCCCAGTGGGAACACATATACTATATTTACATATAGCGACGGTGGTGGATCAATTGTTCACGCAAGTGCAGTAATACAGTGATAGACATCATTGTTGGCAGCTGCATACCATACCTGTAACACCGGGAAGGAAAAGGTTAGTAAATTTTGTTTTTTTGGGGGGGGGGTTTAAACAAGTATACATACAAAAAGCAGTATTAAACATGTAGGCAGTAGTGATGACAGTTGGCTATAAGTACAGAATTCAGTGGTAGTGGAGTCTGAAAAGGTGAGACCATGAGGAGCGGCTGCCGGGCCCCCAAAAGGATGGGACAGTCAGGTTGCCAGAGGAGGCGGAGCGGAGGGGTCTGGCTGGGGTGTAGGGGGTGATGGGTGTCTGAAGGCAGTTCCCCTAGATGCTTGATAAGCCAGCACCAGTGATTTGAATCTGATGCGTGCTGCGATGGGGAGCCAGTGCAGAGAGGAGAGTAGAGGGGTGACATGCATGGATTGGATGTCCGCCCACCACCTGAAGCTGAACCTGGGGAAGACTGAGCTGCTCTTCCTCCCAGCGAAGGGCTCCCCGATGATCTATGCGTCAATCACCGTGGAAGGCTCCATAGTGTCTCCGTTCCAGTCGGCTAGGAGTCTTGGGGTAACCCTGGACAACCAGCTGTGCTTCTCGAGCCATATTGCAGCGATCACTCAGACCTGCCGTTTCTCCCTCCACAACATCCGGAGGATCCGACCGTTCCTCACCCAAGAGGCCACTCAACTCCTGGTCCAGGCCCTGGTGATCTCACGTCTGGACTACTGCAATTCCTTGCTGGCAGGCCTTCCAGCCTGCGCCATCAAGCCACTGCAACTAGTCCAGAACGCTGCCGCTCGTCTGGTGTTCAACCAGCCGAAGTTCACCCACGTCACCCCTCTACTCTCCTCTCTGCACTGGCTCCCCATCGCAGCACGCATCAGATTCAAGTCACTGGTGCTTGCTTTTCAAGCGGCCAGAGGTACTGCTCCCCCATACCTCCAGTCACTCATCACTCCCTACACACCTCCCAGACCCCACCGCTCCGCCTCCTCGGGTAAACTGACTGTCCCTTCCCTCCAGGCGCCAGGCAGCCGCTCCTCGCGGTCTTGCCTCTTCTCTGTCCTGATCCCTCGCTGGTGGAATGACCTTCCGCAATCGGTCAGGACTGCGGAGTCACTTGCGATCTTCCGCAAGAGACTCAAAACCCACCTCTTCAGACTACACTACCACTGAACTCTGTCCATCTAGCTAAATTGTCTTCACCACTGTTCAACACTATACTCCCCCCAAAAAAAAAAAATACAAAAAAAAATTCACTAACCTTTTCCTTCCCGGTGTTACAGGTATGGTACGCTGATGCCTGCAATGATGTCTATTGCTGTATTCCTACCCTGATCTTGTGTTCTAACTATGATTGTTCCTACCATGTATTAATGCACATCTTGTAAGTCACTCTGGATAAGAGCGTCTGCTAAATGCTTAAAATGTAAAAATGTAAAAAATGTGTCCCTCATGATGGGACGAGACCTGACCTGTTGTCCTCAGTGGATTTATTCCCCGTTGGGAGTGAAATCAAGCAAACCAGTTAACCAAACACCTTTGAATGATCTTTCTTATTATTCCAACTCTAAACTTTGAGGCAGTGAGAGCATGTCACTGCAACTTTCTTTCATTTTCATTGGATACATTACATTGGATATTTGGGGGGGAGGTTATTGCTTTTTATTTTTGCTATTACGGTAATTTACGGTAATGTCTGTGCTGCAGTCTATAGAAACACATGCACATGCCCACTAAGTGAAAAACAACTAGGTCTACAAGCATAGGCATTATTCTCTGCATGTAATGCCATAGGAACAAACAAGGCAACATAACAGAGAAGTCTGAACTCAAGGTCAAGGCCTCATTTCACATAAAGGCAAAGGAGAGGAACATTCTACAGGATAATATAGTAAAATGCAGAAGAGAAGAAAAAAACTATCCAAAATGTATTTAAATTTTTATTTGTAAATGTGTCTTATGTAGAACAAAGAAAAAATATAATATATATATATATATATATATATATATATATATATATATATATATATAAACAGATTTTGTATGTAAGGGGTTTATAGCTTACACAAAACTTTTCCACAAATAACACAAAGATATTCTTATAGATCTATAGATGCAGTTCTGCTTTTTTACATACATTCACAGGATATCATAAGCACCTCCTATTACAAGCATTAAAAATAATTCAAAATGAATAATTGAACTGAATGGAAGGAATGCATCACTGTACAGTATAGTGTCTCAATGTCTTTCTGAGAGGATACACGGAACATATATACATGTCCTTACGTCCTTCAACAATGAACTTCTGACTACATTTCCCAGCAGGTGGCGAGGTTAGGTTGTGCCAGCAAGGTTGTCTGAGAGGTTAGCTCCAAATATTGCCAGTTCCTGTCAATGTATGCACCTAATATGGATGTGTGTTCCAGTAACAAGTTGCTTGAGGCAGGGTGAAAAAAGACACATTTAGGAAAAACAGCTCCAGATTTATATATCCTAAATACTCAAGAGATTTCAGAGAATATTAGAACACTAATATTTTGTTTTAGCCCTCACTGTTATATTATTTTACTGATAGCCCCTAAAATCTTTCTCCTTGAAATCTAAACATTGACCCCCTTTAAGAATGCTGTGGTACATTCAGGCCCAACTAGGTTTGTTTTAATCAACAGTATGAACTTCCAATACCTACCTATGGAAGACGAGGCCAATCAAAATAATAAAATAAAACACAGATTCAATTCAAGAAAACAATAAAAACATTATACAAATAATAACATGACTTATATCAATACTGATCAGAAGGTCAGTTAAACAAAAGATATACAATCATCTGTGTGAGCATTTCGTTTTCCTTACATATAATTTTTTTGCTTCATTGTATGACAATACACCTGACTATGAAAACATTTTAAACCATAAAGGCAGAAGAACTCTATTCTACAAATTTCCCTGTAGCTTATTGTGAAACAAATCTTTTACATTACTTCGGAATTACAACTCCTCCTGCCAGTTACCAAATAAAGTTCCCAAACAGAGTGTCCTTTTAATACTTAAGATTCTTTAAAAGAGGGGATACTTCCTATTTTAAAACCAACGCTATAAAGAAAGAAACCAATTTCTTACCTTTATCCACGGTTTTCTTCGGAAATTCCCTCCTTGGGTGGCTCACCAATTGTAAGAAATACGGGAGCACTCTGATCTTTATGAAGACGGTTTTATTTCGGTAGCGACAGTAACAAAGTAAATGACAGGTAATACAAGAATACCAGCAAGCACTCTGGATGTCTGAATGTCCTTCTCCCAACTGAATGACTCTAAATACTCTTCTGGGCTTTGTTCTTCTGAGGCGGGAAACAGAAATGTGTATTTGGAGATAATGTGATTGATTTAGGGAAACCAGTGTCTGGAACATATTAACGTGATGATGTCCTGGTGCTTAATTGGTTTCCCGCAGCAGTGAGGAACTTGTTCAGTTGCCATTGGGCCATAAAGTCATGCACAACACCGAACGCATATCGGCTGTCAGTATATACACATAATGGTTCAGGGCTAGCCTTGATAGCCTCTAGCAGTGCTACAAGTTCAGCTTCCTGAGCAGACACGGTTGACGGTAGTTTTAACAGCAGCTGTGTAGTGGCGTCAGCGTTAACAGGCTTCGGGGACCATACTGCACATTCTGTGTGGAATTGGCCATTTTCCCATATGCGCGAGCCATCAATATACACCCGGGTTTGCCTGGTGAGTTCACAGTCTAACACTTTGCTGGGAGCCTCTGGCCGTGGCTCACAAGTGTGCACATGTCCCTTGACATCCCCAAGTAGGTGTGGCAGGATTCTGGTATTGACAACAGTGATATCCCTTGATTGGATGTCTGTCAGCCATCTGGCTAGCCTTTGCGATGACACCCCTTTGATCCTACCCTGCAACAGCATCTGCACCGACGTGTGCATTGTGTGCACAACAACAGGTTTGAATCCTACAATGAGCTCTGTGATTTTTAACATCCAATGCACCGCCAGTATGTGCTGTTTGCACGGATCATAACCTTGTTCAACCATTGATTTCTTATGGCTATAATATGCTATGGGACGCAATTCACCACCATGGTGATGCGCTAGCACTCCACTTAGTGTGTTTTTGTAGGTGTCGACTTGAATATAGAACATTTTAATTTCATTCGGTAGGCCTAGAGCTGGTGCTGAGCTCAGTTTTTGTTTTAGATCAGTGTACGCTCTCTCTGGGTTTTCGTTTGATTCAAGGATGTCCGTTGGCTTCCCTTTGCCTTTAAGTATCTTGTAAAGTGGTGATGTGGCACTAGTGTATTCGGGAATTAAATCGCATAGATCATTTGCTGTACTAGTACAACACATCGCGAGTGTGTGGACACAGTAGCTCAGCTATGCATTTGCATCTGTCCTGTGTCAGAGCTTTTTGGTTCTGAGTTAGAGTGTAGCTGAGATATTGCACTTCACGGCACGCAATCTGAGCTTTGACCTTATTCATTTTGAAACCTGCATCATAAAGTGTCTGTAGAACCTTGGCAACTAGCTGTAAGTGCTCCTCATGGGGCCCCCTGTCACTATAAGGATATTATCGAAGTACTGAAGCACTTCACCTGTGCCTGTTACTGGTTTCAATACATCCGCGACAGCACGGTGAAAAAAAGATGGATTATTATGCAAGCCTTGAGGCATCCTCTCCCACGTATACTGTATTTGGTTTACTGTAAAGGCGAGCTTCCATTGGTCTTTTCGCTTAACAGGCAGAGAGCAGAAACCATTAACTATGTCCAAAACAGTGAACCAACATGCATCAGTTGTTAGCTCACTTAGCAACGTAGACGGGTTAGCAACGATAGTGGCTTTGGGCAAAACGCAATTGAATCTTTGATAATCAATTGTCAGGCACCATGTACCATTGGATTTTGGAACCAGATAGATAGGAGAGTTTGTGGTAGAAATACAATGCCTGACTATTCCTCTAGTCTCAAGGTCTGCGACAATATCGTGTATGGCTGCTTCGGCCTCTGGTTTGATCTTATATTGTTTTTGTGGAGGGTGCAGGGCACCCTCAATGCACACTTCCAAGTCGACTCGGCCACAATCGTTTTTATCTTTTGCCCAAAGCTTATCATGTTTTTTTATTAGCTGTTGAACAGGACCTGTCTCAGAGATGGACATAATACTGACTGTAGTGGGGGGCTGATGCCCCCCGGGTGGTTTTATTAGTCATTATCTCAATTTGTTTCTCCAAACACTGTATAACAACTACATATTTCTGCAAAATGTCCATTCCTAACACAGTTCACCATTATTAGGGAGATACCAGAATGGCTCCTCCATAACTACAATGCCAAGGTCTAGCAAGTTTTTTAGTTAGGGTGGCTAGCAAAGGTATGTTGCCTATGCCTTTGACACACATTCTCCGACTGGTTAAGATTCCACTCAAACACACCAAATGGCGGAAGTGTCCAAGTGGTGAAGGATAGCGTGTAGTCTTACCTTTGTGATACCGGAACGGGATTAAATGGAGGTTATCTAACTCCAACTACTCTATCTGATTCCAATTTATGTTATTTTTCTCTCTGTTAACTCTTACTTTTAGAATCGTATATGCAAATGAGAGACTATAGTCTCTCAGCTCGCGTAGTGTGGCTCTATACGTATTGCTATCTCTATATGAGATGTAGATGTGCCTTTGGCCTGTGTAAAGCCTGCCAAGGATACTATTGTGTATCTTGCAATGGCAATAATGTATAAGCAAGTGACTACGGAGTGCAACGTTCTATGTGTGTGTGTTAATGGTAATCTTAAAACCACAATGTGTAACTGCAGTTGTTTAGATTCATGAGAGATGCTGAGGTATGAAAATGTTTATTAGCCAGAAACATCAAATTGTTACAGAAACATCAAACTGAATTTGAGTAATGTAAGCATACAAAAACGGCAATACGCGATTGTTGTGCAGGAGGTCATAGTAATGAATCTCCTTGAAGTATGCCACTTACCCCCTAACAGTAGGGAGCAGGACAGTGCATCATCCAGTGTGGATCACAGTGGTGCAGGACCCTTGTATCCTGGGTTTGGACTTTCTGAGGGCCACAGGCTGCCAGCTGGACCTGGAGAAGGACACACTGTGCTTCCAGGGTGGCCCTGCAAAAATCTAATGCTTCAGTCCACAGCCCACCAGACTCCTGACACAGTAGAGACCTGTAATCGTGACACCCGCCCCCCCCGCCCCTGCAGCATGTGGTACCCCCCATCTCCCCACCCTCCTGTCACCTACACACCGTGGCTACTCTCACACCATATATAAATGGCATATATTACACCCCTGAGTGTGAAAAAAACCCTCCCTCCTTGTCACCCACCCAGTGTTCCTGCCCTTCCCCCACCTCCATGACACACCTCTCCATGAACACGGGTCGTCACACACCCCTAGCACAGCAGCCTCAGGCAGGGGAGAAGATGACACTGTTGGCGGTGAGGGGGATTTGGGAAAATGACTGTGATGGCCTCAACCCCCGCAGCAGGAGCAGTTGTGGCGGTTGCTGTTGAAGTTCAAAGGCAGTTTTGCCCTGTGTGAGGAGGGTTTGGGCCAAACTCATCTAGTGCAGCATGAGATTGACACGGGTGATGCACTGCCAATCAGGATGCGCCCCCATCGCCTTCCGCTTGCACACCAGGAGGCCGCAGACAAAGCGCTGCGGGAGATGCAGCAGGCAGGCATCATTGAGCCCTCAGAGAGCCCCTGGGCATTGCCAATTGTGATGGTCCCTAACAAGGGCGGCCAGTGGAGGTTCTGTGTGGACTACAGGTGGCTGAATGAGGTAACTAGGAATGACTCATACCCCCTGCCATGCATTGACGTGGCGTTGGACTTAGTCACAGGTTCTTCCTGGTTCTCCTCGTTGGACCTCCACAGTGGGTATTTCCAGGTGCCCCTCTCCCCAGTGGCCAGGCCTAATACTGCAGTTCCGTGTTCTCAGCTTTGGACTGTGCAATGCCCCCGCCACTTTCGAGAGGTTGATGAACAGGGTTCTGGCTGGAACTCCCCAAAAGGAGTGTCTAGTTTACCTCAATGATATTCTGGCCCATGGGAGCTCCTTCGAGGCGGCTCTGGGGGCCCTGTGGCGCATGTTGAGGAGAGTGGCTGCAGCAGGCCTGAAGCTCCACCCTGAGAAGTGCCACTTCATCTGGAGAGAGGTGGTGTTCTTAGGGCACGAGGTTGGGCCTGGCCCACCCTGACTGACCAAAGGGAGTTGAAAAGCTTCCCGGGCCTGGCCTCATATTACAGGAGGTTTGTACATGGCTTCTTCTGCATTGCTGCCCCCCTGTTTCACCTGTTGTAGAAGGACAGAGCATTCGCATGGTCAGAGGAACATCAGGAGGCATTCAGCAGCCTGCAGAATGCACTGATTAGGGCCCCTGTACTTGCCTCGCCTGACCCCACCTTGCCGTTTATCTTGGACACAGATGCTAGTAATGTGGGCATGGGTGGGGTGCTGGCCCAGGTGGAGACAGAGGGAGAGAGTGGTGGCATATTTCAGCAAGACATTCAACAAAGCCGAACGGCACTACTGTGTCACCTGCCGGGAGCTCCTCGGTATGCTGTAAGCTATCTGGCCCTTCACTGTACAGACTAACCACTATGCTCTCCAGTGGCTCATGTTGTTCAAAGAGCCAGAGGAGCAGGTTGCCTGCTGGATAGAGGAGCTCCAGGCTTACGACTTCACAGTGGTGCACAGGGCTGGAGCATGCCACACCAATGCGGACGCCCTCTCCTGCTGCCCCTGTACTGCGGATGGGTGCCACTACTGTGAGCAGAAAGAGGCTCAGGAGAGAGAGAGTTTTGCATGGAGGGGGAGGCCTGGGGGCATGCCTGTCTGCTGTGAGCTGCAGACAGTGGACGTAGCCAAGTGGAGACAGCAGCAGGAGCAGGACACAGACCTACAGCCAGTGCTACAGTGGGTGGAGGCACAGCAGAAGCCACCATGGGAAGAGGTGGCAGTGCTTTCTACGGCAGTTAAGGGGCTGTGGTCCAAGTTTGGGGCTCTGCGCCTGTGTGAGGGCATGCTGCAGCATGCATGGAAGGAGCCAGCTACAGGAGAGTCCCCAAGGCTCTGCGGGAGACAGTGCTTGGGGAAACTAATGGAGCTGCAGGCTCTGGATATTTTGGGATCACAAAAACGATTCACCATCTCTGTCAGAGCTTGCACTGGGGGCAGTTCAAGAAGGATGTGGTGGACTTTTGCTGCTCCTGTTACAGCTACAGCTACAGCTACAGCAATTTCCTGTGGGCGCCCCAATGGAGAGAGTGGCTGTTGATCTGGTGGGGCCGTTTCCCCGCTCCGACAGGTAACTGTTTTGTCCTCTTGGCCATAGACTATTCCACTAAATGGCCAGAGGCATACGCTCTGCCAGACCAGGAGGCAGAGACAATAATGTATGCCCTGGTAGAGAGGATGTTTAGTCGCTTTGACATTTTGAGTCCCATGTGTTTGCCATCATGTGTGAGCAGCTGGGCATGCACAAGACCCTCAGATTGATAGCCTCATGGAGAGGTTTAACTGCACTCTTGGTGAGCAGCTGGCTATCTTCTTGGCTAAGCACCAGTGGGACTGGGACACACATCTACTCCCGGTGCTCATGGCAAGTTGTTCTGCTGTCCAGGACTCCACCTCATGCACACCTGCACTTCTCATGTTGGGGAGAGAGATCTGTAGAGTTAACCTTTGGTTGGCCTCTTGACTCCCCTGCTGTTCCCCCAGGGTCTGAGTATGGCCAGAAGGCTCCAGGACTGCCTAGAGACTGCCCACACGTTCACCAGGGAACAGCTGTTGAATGTGCTGGCGTGAGACAGAAGAGGAACTATGATATGAGAGCTCGGGGTAGACACTTTGTTGCCGGAGAGCTAGTCTGGGTCTATAGCCCTCAAAGGAAGAAAGGGCGATGCCCCAAGCTGGACAGCCTCTGAATGGGGCCCTGCAGGGTCCTTGAAAGGGTGGGGGAGGCGGTGTACCGAGTCCAGCTGCCACCCAGGGGGGGAAGGTGGCTCTACACAGAGACAGACTAGCTCTGTACACGGGGGGGCTCTTCCCCACCACAGACCTCGGGGACCCCGGTGACCCCTCCCTTGGGCATTGACATCTTCCCCCTGCACACACCCAGGCCGGGCCACTCTGACCCCAGATGGCTCACTCTTCCCATTTCCCCAGCACCTCTGCCCTTGTCCCCAGCCCCCCATTGCACCCCAGCTAGATACCCTGCCCCCATTACAGCCACGCAGAGACAGAAGAGTGGGGGGGCAGTGTAGTGACACCCCAAGAAGTTAATCATTCATGGTTCATGCATCCCTGTTGCATGTTACTGACTTGTGGCATATTAGGTTTTGCAGTGTCCAGCTTGTCAATCAGCCTGCTCTCTGCCAACCAGAAGAATGTCTAGAATGAGAAATACCAAGCAGGGGGGGTCTGTCCCTGTAGGTACATATTTATTGGGATGTGTCACCTTTGTTCCCTCTCTTTTTGTTCTGGTGCTTGTCGACCGTAAAGTGACGGACTACAGATAGTTTCCCTCTGAAGAAAAGGTAGGTTTTATTTGGCGTGAGGTATGGCCATGCAGTAGGCCTAGCTTGTTCATTCATAAACCGTTGATTCGAGAACTCAGCCCGGTCTGTTGCCTGTTTTATTATTTTATGTTTTTTTTAATGTTTTTTCTCACCCAGAGCACAGGGAAACAGCCCGGGGTCCACATAGATGGGGTAGTGCGGACTCCTGGCTCTGTACCCCAACTTTATTCATTAATGGGAGGTGCCAACACCCCATCAGTACAGAGTGAACTAGCATGGGACCAGTTCATCCAGACTCTCTCCCCTGTGGAGCTACACAAGCAGACTCAGCTGGCTCACCCACAGCATGGGTGGCGGAGGTGACTAAGCTCTTACTTGCAGTGTCACTGCAGATGGCACGCAACACATGCCCTGGTGCCAGGCTCTGCTGGGGGTGTGGCCAACCAGGGAATTTGGTCAGGAATTGCCCCAGCTCACCCAGAGCACAGGGAAATGGCCCGGGGTCCACAAAGATGGGGCAGTGCGGACTCCTGGCTCTGTACCCCTTTAATTAACTTTATTCATTAATGGGCGGTGCCCAACACCACAGATGGGGGAGCATGGCCTCACTCCTGGAAACCAATGACTACACATGCATGGAGCCTATTGTTATAGTTGGACGTACCTGTGTCGGGGACTTTTGCCATGTCCCTGTCACTATGGAGGGGGTGCCTTGCTCTGCCTTAGTGGACATGGGGTCCACAGTAATACTGGTGAGGCCTGATCTACTGCCAGGCTGGACACAGTTTGAGCCCACCACTGTGCAGCTCGGCACAGTCACAGGCAAGCTGGCACCCATGAAAGGCAGGGGAGTTTAACAGTAGGGGGCAGGATGGTGCGTCATCCAGTGTGGATTGCAGCGGTGCAGGACCCCTGTATCCTGGGTTTGGACTTTCTGAGGGCCACAAGCTGCCAGCTGGACTTGGAGAAGGGCACACTGCACTTCCAGGGTGGCCCTGCAGTCACCATGGCCCCCCCTAATGTCTCAGTCTCACAGCCCACCAGACTCCTGACACAGACAGTTGCTGCAGCAGAGACTTATAATCATAGCTCCCCGCTCTGCAGCAGGGGGAGTGGCAGTTCTGTGTTCTCAGCTTTGGACTGTTGATGGGCAGGGTGCTGGCTGGCATTCCCCGAAAGGAGTGTCTGGTCTTCCTCAACGACATTCTGGCCCATGGCAGCTCCTTTGAGGTGGCTCTGGGGGCCCTGAGGCGCATGTTGAGGAGAGTGGCTGCGGCAGACCTGAAGCTTCACCCTGACAAGTGCCACTTCATCCAGAGAAAGGTGGTGTTCTTAGGTCACAAGGTTGGGGAAGAGGGCATCAGCACCATGGGGGATAAAGTGCAGGCTGTCAGAGCCTGGACCACCCCCACTGACCAAAGGCAGTTTGGAAAGCTTCCTGGGCCTGGCCTCATATTACAGGTTTGTATGTGGCTTCTCCTACATTGCTGCCCCTGTTTCACCTGCTGCAGAAGGAATGTTCGCATGGTCAGAGGAATGTCATGAGGCATTCAGCAGCTTGCAACATGCACTTATTTGGGCCCCTGTACTTCCCCTGCCTGACCCCAGCTTGCCGTTTATCTTGGACACAGATGCTAGTAATGTGGGCATGGGTGGGGTGCTGGCCCAGGTGGGGCCAGAGGAAGAGAGAGTCTGTGAAAGCCGAACGGCGCTACCTGCCGGGAGCTCCTAGCTATGCTGTTGGTTATCTGGTACTTCAAATACTATCTGTGTGACCTGCCCTTCATTGTATGGACTGACCACTCTGCTCTCCAGTGACGAATGTCATTCAAAGAGCCAGGGGGGCAGGTCGCCTGCTGTACGAGGCCGACAAAATTTTCCCTGTGCACAGGAGTGTCTTTGCGGTGCCAGAGTTACAGTTCACAGCATGAGTGCTGCGCTGGGAGCCAAATATAGTTAAGCTTAACTTCTCGTAACTTTTCCCATTAATTAATGTAATTTTCAATGGTAGTCCTTAATACTACGGATGTAAGGACTGGGGCGTTTGTGGCGCACTTCCTACTTTGAGTGAAAGCACAGAGCGGAGGTTTTCCCTGCTCACTTTTTGTTCCATTTCGTTCCATTCGTCATCGCATTTATGGAGATTAATTTGAGATTTAAGGTAAGCAAATTAATTATTGCGGATAAAATAGTTATTTTGTCAAGTTATTTTTGTTGGCAATGTAAATCAAAGTACCTAGTATTTGATTTCTTAACGTTTTCTGGCTATTTCGTAATTTTTATGAATTGTTAAGCTGTCATACAAGCTACTGGTAGTTTTATTGTCCCACCTGACCTTTAGTTGTACAGTATTTTCCACAAGTTTACTTGCTACTTCTATTTGACAATGCCGGAATTATACGAAATTTGATAAGAACATCAGTGTTCTAATTATAATGGACAAGCATAAATATTCAATTATTTAAAATATGTTTGAAAAGCTTCATCCCAGGCTTGAATTATAGAAGGACAGGATTTATTAATACATTCAACAAAGCTTTTAGACAAATATTTTTGGAATGATTAAGAACTTTTGTACTTTTTATAGTTTATTTATAATTATATTTGATCATTTTTTTAAATGTACTTAATTATTTTTCTGCAGTTTATTGGGGACAGGTGTTGGAAATTAGTCTTTAAACACTTAATCCAATGCATCTGATGATTGTTTTTTTAAACATTGTAACATGCTTTTCCTATGTCTCTGACAAATAAACAAATTAATTCATTCATTGAAGAGACAAAATTGTCATGTTGCACAGGTTACCATTATGGCTCCTAATTTGAGAATTGGCCGTGATCTGGCCTGTTCTGATGCTCGTGTTCTTTTGCTCTACTAACCACTATCCAAGGGATTTAACATGTCAGCAATGAGGGTAAGTGTGCATATCATTGGATGTTTGTTAAAGCTGTGGTTCAAGGGCTTAGCATGATTATGTGGGCAAAGGAAGTATTTGGGGCACATAGGAGTACATGTCACACCCTTAATTTCAGTCAGTATGTTTCCACATTTTGGTATTGTCACTGTGCTTTACCTATTTTCAAAACGTGATTGCACTACTGAATATCCATTCCAAAAAAATTTTAATTAAAAAAAATAAAAATAATTCCCCCGGTTTTTCTCCCAATTTGGTTGCCAATTATACCCTCTATTTATCTCAATTCCCCCTCCCTCACGAGTCCGCCGCCCGTCCTCTGGGGCGAGACATTATTTTCCGGGCCGAATTTATCCGACTCTTCCGAGACGGAATTCTACCACGGACGCCTTTTTTTCTGCTCCTCAACGGACTCATGCTGGCTATTATTAAACTGAGTATTATTATTATTTGTGTAAAATTCTAATTAGCCTGACTCTCTCTCGCTCAATTACACACACACACACACACACACACACACACACACACACACACACACACACACACACAGACACACACACACACACACACACACACACACACACACTATAAAAAATGAATGTAAATAGTGAGCTGTAATAACCTGTATTGCATTTACATTGACATTTTAGGCATTTAGCAGACACTCTTATCCAGAAAGACAAGATGTGCATTAATACATGGTAGGAACAATCACGCATGAGATCAGTGCAGCAATACAGCGATGGACATAGTTGTAGGCAGCTGCATACCATACCTGTAACACTGGGAAGGAAAAGGTTAGTTTTTATTTTTGTATTATTAAATGAGAAGGCAGGGATACATGTACAAGAGGTGTTGAGCAAGTTGGCAGTGGTGATGACAATAGGCTAGATTAACTGAATTCAGTGGTAGTGGAGTCTGAAAAGGTGGGTTTTGTGGGTATTGTAAATATATTCAGATTATTGTATTTTAGTGTGAAATGTAATTGTGACTGTGTGAATATATTAGTTGTTGTTTGTTGTTGTATATAGTTAAGACAAAGAGGATACATATTGTTTTGTGAAATAAATTGTACAAAATAAATTATTCTAGATAAATCAATGAGTTTGGTGCATTTTTGTACATTAGTATTTGTATGAGTGCAAGAACGATGTTATAATGTATGAGCAAACAGCTACTGTTGGTACTAGTTAATTAAAAAAATAAAACATCTATGACAATTACATATTTAGACTGTCAAATATAATTTAATTACATGAAGATTCTATTGGCTGCCAGTCTGTTACAGCTATATTCGCCTGGCCGCAGTCTCGGAAGAGACGATACTTTGCCGTTGTTACTACCAGACACAGGGCTATGGCAGCGAACCACGAGGGAGGGATTGACCTGAGTAATTGGCTACAAAATTGGAAGAAAAATGCGATAAACTCAGAAAAAAACGTAAAAAGAAAAAAAAATCAATGTATTATTATTTTAATTATAAAAAGCAACTGAGCTGCACTGAAAGCTAAGCTACTATACAACACTGCTATTTAGTGCCTATGTAACAGAGTTGGTTCTCCACGTGGCAAGTTTCGAACCGAGGGATCTCGATGCAACAGGAGAGTGATTTCGCTCGCTGAGCTAAAGACTCAAGTCCCTAACTCTGGGAACTAATCACACTCTTATCCACATCACTTTCTGTAGTGGATGCTCATGTGCCAGAGCTCATCCGCTACATATATTTGTAAATAACTCCCAGTCCCACGACACAGAAAAATAAGATATGTTCAGTAGTATAATGGGGAATTGGGGGATGTGATTGAATGGGTCATTGTTGCTATAATCAGTGATTACTAGTCAGTTCATATTTAATTTCACAATAGGCCTATCTATCTTTAAGAGCTCACTTTTCAATACTCACTGATCCAGGAATCTCAATTTGTAGAGCACGTACATACACAAAACTTTCCATATTCATTCTTACGACTATTCTTAAGGTTATTGCAGAAGGATTTGTTCATAAATTGCTCATTTCCAGATTTTGTATGCATTTCTTAAAAAATAAAAAAATATTCTTAAAAACATGCCAAAAATGCATTTGAAATACATATACATAGTGTTTTGTGATTTATAAAATGAAAAAAGGATTTATCCAAAATCTGTTCTGTAAATACTTTTGGCTCTAATCTGTTGTCAAATTGGAATACAAATTTGAAGTCTGGCTTTATCCAATATTTAGATTTGAGTTTTTAAATATATGCAAATATATGCATATTTAACGAGATGTTGCATAATTTGCATATTTACATATACATTTCTAGGAAACTTGTAATACAGTTTTTTCCCTGTAATTATGTAAGTAATCAACTGGCAAAGTTTCATGGTGATATCTTTTCATGAATATTTTTTCACTATTCACCTGTACTGTCTCGCCTTCAGACTCAGTCCCTTAGCTCTGTCCTCCTCCTACTCAACCTGTCAGCTGCATTTGATACCATTGATCACCAGATCCCGCTCTCATCTCTCGCCAAGATGGGAATCTCCAGATCTGCACTGACATGGTTTGAATCATACCTGGTTGACTGGTCCTACCAGATGGCCTGGGAGGATCCCTCTCCTCTCCCCACACGCTCTCTACCGGAGTCCCATAGGGTTATGGTGCTAGGCCCGTACCTATTCTCCCTCTATACCAAGTCACTTGGTTCTGTCATCTCTGCTCATGGCTTTTCATATCACTGTTATGCTGATGACACTCAACTCTTTCTCTCCTTCTGAATCCCAGGTCCCGGTGCATATCTCTGCATGCCTGGCAGACATCTCTGCTTGGATGTCCACCCAACACCTTAAGCTGAACCTGGGGAAGACAGAGCTGCTCTTCCTCCCAGCGATGATTGATGCTTCACCGTGAAAGGCTCGATAGCATCTTCATCCTGGGCTGTATGAACCTTGGAGTGACTCTGGACGACTAACACTGCTTCTCGGGGCACATCAACTGGTCCTGCCGATTCTCTTTTCACAACATCCGGAGAATCCGCCCATTCCTCACCCAAACGTCCACACAACTCATGGTCCAGGCTTTGGTTCTTTCACATCTGGACAACTGCCCTTCCTTGCTGGCAGGCTTACTAGCCTGTGCCACCAAGGCACTGTAACTAGTGCAGAATGCCACCACATGACTAGCTTTCAACCTACCCAAGTTCACACATGTCAATCCACTGCTCAACACACTGCACTGGCTCCCTATTGCAACACGTATCAAGTTTAAATTGCTGGTACTGGCATAACAGGCCATTAGAGGAACCACTCCCTGCTACCTCCAGATACTCATTACACCCTACACCCCAGACAGACCCCTCTGGCAAACTGACTGTTACCACTGATCCAATGTGTATAAATAACCTAGCAGGGGTGCCAAATAGGGGACATTACAAGCAATATAATCATCCTTTTTGGGGGATTTGTTTGGATCACATTTCTATACTGCTTTAGCAGTTTTGTTAGCAGCACTGAAGAGTGAGTCATCCTGCTTGAATAGTTGCAAGAGATTTCTTTAGATCACCACCAAGATCTAGATTAGAACACTGACAATTGTGTTTTGTATGAAACACAATCTATAAATATACATCATTTAGTAGACTAAAAAAGTAGATATTGCACCTTTAATGTGTCACGATTGTGATTCCCTTTGATCACAGGGATTAAAGGCTATGGAGAACTCGGAATTTACCAGAAGGATGGAGAAAAAGCATCATGGTGGGTTTCATGCTGTTTTTAAGCACTGGATACAGCAGTGATGGGGAGGTTACTCTAAAAGTGTAGTTAACTAAATTACCAATTACTCTACACTGGAAGTAGTTAAGCTATTGCAAAGCTACAAAGGTAGTTGGCTACACTAAAACTACTTTTAAAAAGTAGCTAACTACATTTAAGTTACTTTATGGAAAAACAACTGTACATAAATGGCCATTGCTTTACTTGCTTTTACTTTAGTTTTTCTAAATGAATTCCCTTTAAGTGCAGATCATTACAAGGCACTGGGAATATACCTGGTAATTAACACTGTAGAAGAAATGTAATGTAACTCCCTCTGACAAAGAAGACAAAATCTTTTCAGGGAACTCTGATCTGTCAATGCAAATGTCAAGTATGTCTTTATAATGTTAAACACAATTAAAACTTGTAAACTGTAAACATGGAAATGTTGAACAGGACTGGTACTACATACTGCAGTCAGTGGTATCCTGAGTGTGAGCTACCCTACCTTGCAGACCTCTGCTGCTCACTGACACACAGAACTCAGCAGTCAGTCATCGGACTCGCAGCAGAACTTTTTATTCATAAGGCACATTAGATGTCTTGACCAACAGGCGGTTGTGCTTTGCACTGAGCTGTTCACACTGAGAAGCATGGCTAGGGAAAGATGGTTTGATCTCCATTAATTTCAATGGAAAGATATACCTGCTTGTGCTTGGCATGTGAATGGAGACTAAACTAACTGACTAACTAAACTAACTAGCTGTCACATAATATGACAATAATATTTTTTATGTGCTCCCCACCAACACGGTCTCATCCCAACTCGTCAGATATTGACGCTCTGCAAGGGCCGCCCCTTAGCTGAGCCTGGGACCATCTGGTGGGGCCTTTACATGCTGTGCAGCTGTCGCAGCGGCGGCAAAAGTCCACCACATCCCTCTTGAACTGCCCCCAGTAGAAGCTCTGATGGAGACGGCAAAGTGTTTTTTTAACCCCAAAATTTCCAAAGCCCGCAGCTCCATGAGTTTCCCCAAGCACTGTCCTGCCCCCTACTTTTAAAGTCAACACTCTTCTACTGTTAGTGGGTGCCAGCTTGCCTGTGACTGTGCCGAGCTGCACAGTGGTGGGCTCCAACTGTGTCCAGCCTGGCAGTAGATCAGGCCTCACCAGTGTTACTGTGGACCCCATGTCCACTAAGGCAGAGCAAGGCACCCCCTCCATAGTGACAGGGACATGGCAAAAGTCCCTGACACAGGTACGTCCAACTATAACAATAGGCTCCAAGCATGTGTAGTCATTGGTTTCCAGGAGTGAGGCCATGCTCCCCCATCTGTTGGGCACCTCCCATTAATGAATAAAGTTCATTAAAGGGGTACAGAGCCAGGAGTCCGCACTGACCCATATTTGTGGACCCCGGGCCATTTCCCTGTGCTCTGGGTGAGCTGGGGCAATTCCTGACCAAATTCCCTGGTTGGCCACACCCCCAGCAGAGCCTGGCACCAGGGCATGTGTTGCGTGCCATCTGCAGTGACACTGCAAGTAAGAGCTTAGTCACCTCCGCCACCCATGCTGTGGGTGAGCCAGCTGAGTCTGCTTGTGTAGCTCCACAGGGGAGAGAGTCTGGATGAACTGGTCCCATGCTAGTTCACTCTGTACTGATGGGGGCATGTTTGAATATGCCTGCTGTGTCAGGCTCTCAATGTCATTGGCTAGCACACATAGCAATTCACCAGGCTACAAGCACCTACTTTTCAGCTCTGTGTGTAGGAGCTCAGGTTGTAAACATTGCCCAAAGCGCCTCTGCTCCAACCAGAGTCCCATAATCACATATTTCCTCTGGGCTAAGCAATAGGAAAAATGACAAAGCATCATCCGTGAGGTACATCATCTACATTTTATTTCCATCCGACCACCCCCCTGCATGGGCTAACAGTTCAAACTGGGCATGGAAAACTTCCCACTCCGCCTTACTGGAGTACTTCAGCGTTTTCACTGAAATGTCGGTGAGGACATGGGCGCCACCATGTACATTTTACATTTACATTTTACATTTACATGTTTGTTTACCTCCTGAAGCCCTTACTGTGATGATGTTGTACATCCGGCAGGAGAAGGATCCGCGGGAAAAGCAGAGGGTCTCATGCCCGCCTCAGCCACCATTCGCACAGCGGCCTCTCAAAGGCGGGCTCTAGCTCCTGAAGCTTTCCAGAGCTCCTCAGCAAGGTCCCCCGATGCTGAAACACCAGCACCATTAGCATACCCAACCAACGCCTCCTCCTTCTCAATTTCGAAACTCGCCATAGGAAACATTGTCGGCCACACGGGAAGCTAGCTGGCAAAGTCAAAGCTACTGGGCATGTAGATTGGCGAGCTATCAGAGCATGCTAGGCGGTTACATATTCACAGACCACAGGCTACGTGGTCATCACATGTCCCAGGGGCCTTTCTGGCCAGCTAAACTTAGAGTGTTTGGGTATTTATATTCATAAATGTTCAAGTATGAAAACCAAGATGTTGTTTGAGTGAAATCCCCTTTTTCCCAAATGATGTGTGTTTGAGGGTATGTGACGACATCACCATCACTGAGTGTGTATGCATTGAGAATGACCTCCGTGTGTCCAGAGCGACTTATAAGATACATGGTAGGGACAATCATAGTTAGCGCACGAGATCAGTGCAGGAATACCGCGATAGACATCATTGTAGGCATCTGCGTACCATACCTGTAAAACTGGGAAGGGAAAGGTTACTATTTTTTTATTTTTTTTATTTTATTAAATGGAGTAAGGAGGGGTATATACTGTTGAACAAGTAGGCAGTGGTGATGACCATTAGCTAGATGGATAGAGTTCAGTGGTAGTGGAGTCTAAAAAGGTGGGTTTTGAGTCTCTTGTGGAAGATCGCAAGTGATTCCGTGGTCCTGACCGATTGCGGAAGGTCGTTCGACCAGGGAGGGGTCAGGACAGAGAAGAGGCGAGACCACGAGGAGCGGCTGCCAGGCGCCTGGAGGGATGGGGCAGTCAGTTTGCCAGAGGAGGTGGAGCGGAGGGGTCTGGCTGGGGTGTAGGGAGTGATGAGTGACTGCAGGTATGGGGGAGCAGTACCTCTAGCCGCTTGAAAAGTAAGCACCAGTGATTTTAATCTGATGCATGCTGCGATGGGGAGCCAATGCAGAGAGGAGAGTAGAGGGGTAACATGGGTGAACACCAGATGAGCAGCAGTGTTCTGGACTAGTTGCAATGGCTTGATAGCACAGGCCGGTAGGCCTGCCAGCAAGGAATTACAGTAGTCCAGACGTGAGATCACCAGGGCCTGGACCAGGAGTTGAGTGGCCTCTTGGGTGAGGAACGGTCGAATCCTCCGGATGTTGTGGAGGGAGAATCGGCAGGTCCAATTGATCGCTGCAATGTGGCTCGAGAAGCATAGCTGGTTGTCCAGGGTCACTCCAAGACTCCTGGCAGACTGGGACGGAGACACTATGGAGCCTTCCACGGCGATTGAGGCATCAATCATCGGGGAGCCCTTCGCTGGGAGGAAGAGCAGCTCTGTCTTCCCCAGGTTCAGCTTCAGGTGGTGGGTGGACATCCATGCGGAGATGTTAGCCAGGCATGCAGAGATCCGTGCCGGGACCTGGGTCTCAGATGGAGAGAAGGAGAGAAAGAGTTGAGTGTCATCGGTATAACAGTGATAGGAAAAACCATGAGCAGAAATAACAGAACCAAATGACTTGGTGTACAGGGAGAATAGGACGGGGCCTAGCATTGAGCCCTGCGGGACTCTGGTAGAGAGGGTGTGGGGAGAGGAGAGGGATCCTCTCCAGGCCACCAGGTAGGACTGGTCAGCTAGGTAGGACTCAAACCATGTCAATGCAGATCCAGAGATTACCATCTCGACGAGAGATGAGAGCAGGCTCTGGTGGTCCACGGTGTGGAATGCCGCCGACAGGTTGAGGAGGAGGAGGACAGAGCTAAGGGATTGGGACTTAGCCACGTGAAGAGCCTCAGTGACCGCAAGGAGAGCAGTATCTGTGGAGTGGCCTGCCTTGAACCCAGATTGGTTAGGATCAAGCAGGTCGTTCTGTAGGAGATGAGCAGACAGTTGGTTATAGACAGTCCGCTCTTATGTTTTGGAGAGGAATGAGAAGAGACAGACAGGTCGGTGGTTTGAAATGACAGCAGGATTCAGAGAGGGTTTATTGAGGAGGGGGATAACATGAGCACATTTGAGGGAAGAGGGGACAGAGCCAGAGGAAAGACAGGAGTTAATGACATTGGAGACAAAGGATGTCCATAGCAATGGACAGGAAGAGGGGGGAAGGAATGGATCAAGAGTGCAGGTGGTGGAACAGTGGGAGTGAACTAGTTGAAGGATGTCTGAGTCAGGAAGGGGTGAGAAGGAGGACAGAGGGGTGAGGGGTTTAGGTAGTGAGATGGGTGAGGGAGAATAAGGTGAGGGAGAGGATGGGGGGAAGGAGTTGCGAATGTCATCAACCTTCATCATGACTTCGCATCAAAAGAAGGATGCGAAGTCATCCGTGGTTAGAGAGGAGGGGGTGGGGGAGGAGGAGAGGTGAGGAGAGAGGAAAACGTAGAGTAGAGTTTTCGAGGGTTAGAAACAGAAGACTGAATCTTGGAAAGGAAAAATGCAGACTTAGCAGAGGAGAGGTTCAAGGAAAAGGTAGCCAAGAGTGTATGGAAATCAGTCAGAGCCACAGGGGATCTGTATTTTCTCCATTTCCTTTCTGCTGCTCGCATTTTCAGTCGGTCAGCTCGAATCAGTTAGCCAGGGGGCGGGGGGTCGGAGATGAGCAGGTTTAGTGGATAGAGGGCAGAGTGAGTCAAGGGAGGAGGAGAGAGAGGAAAGTAGGTTGGATGATGCTTCCTCAGCAGGTAGCTGAGAGAAGGCATCAGTAGGGGGAAGGGAAGATAGAACAGTAGCTGACAGGGCAGCAGGGGAGAGAGAGCGGAGGTTGTGATGGACAAGGACAGTGGGAGCAAGTGGTTTAGGCACAGAGTGGAGGGGGAGGGACAAAGACAGAAAGCAGTGGTCAGACACATGTAGAGGAGATACCATAATGTTGGGTGAGGTGCAGTTCCTAGTGAAGACCAGGTGCAGTTAGTTACCAGCCTTGTGGGTGGATGGGGATTCAGCCTGCATGAAGTCGAAGGACTTAAGCAGGAGGAGAAATGCAGAGGCCTGAGGGGTCTCCAGCAGCAGGTTGAAGTCACAAGGAGTAAGACGGGAGTGCCATCCTCAGGGAAGGTGCTGAGTAGGGCATCCATCTCATCTAGGAAACTCCCCAGTGGACCTGGTGGGTGATAAAGGACAATGATGTGCAGTTTACATGGAACAGTGACAGTGACACCATGAAATTCAAAGGAGGAGGGTGAGAAGTGAAGAAGAGAAACAATACCAAATCTCCACAGGGGGGAGATCAGTATACCTGTCCCTCCACCTCTACCTGTGGGTCGTGGAATGTGGGAGAAGGTGTAGGCAGTGGAGAGAGCAGCAGGGCTGGCCGTGTTCTGCGGAGTGATCCACGTCTCCGTGAGCACCAGGAACTGCAGGGAGAGTAGGGAGTTCTGGGCTGAGATGATATCAGCCTTCCGGACAGCGGACTGGCAGTTCCATAGTCCACCTGCTACCATCACGTCGACACCGGGAAATCTAGGAGGGTGGATGAGGTTGGAGAGGTTTCGGGTGTGGGTAGAATCTCTCCTTCAAGGAAATCTAGAAGAGGAGACATGGACTGGAATAGGGAGATAGCATGTAGTGTTAGATGCAGAGGAAGAACAGGGAGATGCAAAACTATGATACTTACCGTGTGGCGAGCACTCCCTAGCTGGCCTCCAATAGGTAGACTCCTTTGTCTTTGTCCACCGAGTGTTTTTCCGGGGAGGCTAGGACGGGGAGGCTGCTGCGAAAAAGTGAGTGGTACTGAAATGGAAAAGGAGTCTCTCGACTTGTAATTCCATGGTGGCCACCACTACAGCATACCATAATATTGAGTAACCTTGCTAGCTATCCAACAAAATATGATAAGGGGAAAACATTGAATGCATACCATACAGTAGCATATATATTTTTTAGATAGGTAATGTATTGAGGCATGATACTATGATGCATAACGACAGTAGTGGCAGTTATATTAGCTAGTAATCTTTGGAAATCAATTCATGATGGCAAATGTTATCAAAAGTCAAAGTCAAAAGTCAAAAGTCAAAGTGTTTTATTTGTCAAGTGCACAGTATAACACAAGGTAATTCTGAACAATGAAATTCTTGGGACATGGCAAGCAACAATTAAGTAGTGTTATCTCTAGGTACTGGACAGCATTGACTAATACTAGCGATATTAGCTACCAAACTAAACTAATTATTGTCGAAACAGTGAAGTTAGAATAAAAATGGTCTATTCTCTGAATCGAGTAGCCTTAACAGTGAAACGTTCTTGTTTAAAGTTCAGCACTCTAAATACTGAACACAAGTAGTATTACGTGTTAAAATCCCTGACTTATCCCACATGTAAAATATATTTCTTTTATTTAATATAGTAATAATTGCTACACAGGATACCAATTATCAATGAAATTGCTGAATTTGTTGATAGGCAGAGCAAATTGGTGGATCAACCTTCATCAAAATATACAACTCACAATTCAATTACAATGAACAGCTGGTTTATTCAGTTACAACAGTTAGACAAAACATTCAACATCCAATCTACCGATGTAGGTTCAACTACCTTAACAAATACTAAATCGGAGCATCCAATGTTTTTGGTTTAGTTCTGTCTACTCAGATATGGAACATTTATTGCTATCATTTCACAAGCTTGCTTGCACCACGTCAATTAATTTATTAATTATATTTTAATTATTTATAGTTCAATAGTTTAATTTAACTACTACTATAGTTCATAAAAAAATTCATTTTGCGGGGGGTGCTAGTGAGCAATGAGCGGATAAGACGGAGTAATCAGAGCTCCCTACAAATATTTAATTAATCCTATTCTACTGGCACTATTTTTGTACATTTTGTTTTAATTTACAAAGTTTTTGTACGTACCTTACATTCCTCTTGATTTTTACATCATTTTTTTAATTTTCGCTGAACAATCCTTTGGTTCAGGCATCACTATGCCTAACCCTCGTGGCAGAATAGAGAAACGCTAGCTCTGTCTGAAGACAACCAGGCCCAAACAATTGACATTAACGACCCCATCCAGTCTGCCTCCTCGTCTGATGCTATTTTGCGTGCTTTGGTTTCAGTTCAGTCTGAAATAACTATTCTATTAAACCCGACCTGTGTGCGTCATTCGATGCTAAAATGGACGCTCTAATCGTATCCATAAAGGGCGAATTGGCAGCAGTGCTGAGCGAACTACGCTCGGAGATATCAGCAATTTAGTCCGAGGCTGAGTCTTTGGCTAGTTGTGTGGGCGAATTAGAACAGGGGATGTCACATTGGTCAGATACTACAGTGCCCATTCAGACCGAACTCCAGACACTCTCTGCAGAGTGAGATATGTGATAAATATTTATCCACCATATGTGATAAATGCGAGGATCTTGAGGGAAGATCACACAGAAACAACTTGAGAATAATCGGGGTCGAGGAGAGTCTGGAAGGGCCGTGGCCTAGGGAGTTCATAGCTCACCTGCTGAAAGATCTCCTCAAACTCGACGACAAACCATTATTAGACGGGGCACATAGATCGCTGAACCCCCGTCCGAAACCGAGCAGAAATCCTCTACCTTTTATTGTCAGGGTGCATTTTTTCCACATTTGAGAAGAGATTCGGCCTCGGGCCATTGTACTACAATAGGCAAAAAATACTGCATTTCCCAGACTACACTGCAGCTGTCGCCAAGAAGAGAGCAGCCTTTGATGACGTCAAACGAATGCTGCGGGGATGCCAGGAGGTGCGATACGGCTTGCTGTTTCCCGCACACTTCAGACTCTCTCACAATTGAACCCAGAAGGTGTTCAACACTCCCGAAAAAGCAGAATCCTATATCTGGAAAAACATCCTGGAAACGCCGCCGGCTCCCACCTAATATCCTTTCTTCTGTCACATATCCTTTGGATTTAGCCTGTTGATGTCTGATGACTAATTAGCCGGCTATCTCAACTGCCTTTTGTCCCTGAGCTTAGCAGCCACTGTTTATTGATACATGAGCCTATGTCTTCGTGTACATATTTAATACACATACTTTAGTTTAGTTTAGTCCTTCACACAGACTTTAGTAGCAAAGTTTCGAGTGTTGATGTCTCCGTAGTTGCCCTGCTGACCCATATCGCACAGTGTACGCTACTTCAACATGCTCTATCACGAATGCACTCACTCTCTTGCAAAGTTACCTACAAAGTTTGCTGTTGTTGTGATGTCCACAACAGTGACAACAACAGGTTACATAAATACATAGATATGTTTTTATGTACTTGTATTGGCGGGTCTGTTATTATTATCTTGCTACATTGTCATATGCACCATCCTTATAAGTATAGGATCCCAGAGATTTTATTTTAGGTTACTAGCATGCCTTCACGACTTGCTGTATAACCCAAGGCTGAAGTTTTAGCCTAATCCGAGGGTACTGTTTTGTTGTCCTCAAGGTGCAGATTACTCAGGTCCTCCTTATTTCCTAACATATTATGGCGCTAACCACTAGATCTGGAGGGGGGGTGGGGGGCTCTTCCTTGGCGCTTCCTGAATCCAACTCTTTTTCTCCCCATGTTCTCGTATTGACTATTTCCTGATTGATAATAAGCTACTACCTTCTATCCGTAAATGTGACTACCAGGCAATAGTGATTTCTGATCATGCCCCATTGGTCTTGGAACTTGGCATGCCAAACCGTTCCTCAGCACATCGCGCTCAGGCACTTTAATTCCCTGCTTCCCTTGGATGCAGAGTTTGTTCAATTCTTATCATCACAAATATATTTTTTCCTGGAGGTGAATTGGACCCCTGGGATGTCCCCCTCCACTATATGGGAGGCTCTAAAAGCATATCTCAGGGGCCAGATCATTGCTTATACTTCACAGGATAGGAAATGCAAATTGAACCGGATCAATACTTTGACAAACCTCATCCTGGATCTGGACAGAACCTATGCAAATTCTCCATCTCCGGACCTATATAAAAAACGTATTTCACTGCAGACTGAATTCGACATTCTGACAACAAATCAAGCCGAGGGGCTTCTCCTAAAATTGCGTCACATTTCATACGAATATGGGGAAAAGGCCAGTACCAACTCCACCAAACAACAGCTCGCCAAGCAATTTCAGGGATTCGTACACCATCTGGCATCATTACCTCTAATCATGATGAAGTAAACAGCACCTTCCATAATTTCTACTCAAAGCTTTATACCTCTGAATCACTTGGTATCCCATCTCTAATGGACAATTTTTTCAATAATTCCCTATGTTCCCTTTGTAAATTCAGAGGTGAAAGCCAAATTAGAAGACCCATTGTCATCTGATGAGGCCAAACAAGCCATTAAATCCATGCAAAGTGGGAAATCTCCTGGACCTGATGGGTTCCCTACTGAATAAAAAAAAATTCTGGAGCCCCTATCTCCTCTCCTAGTTGATATGTTTAATGAATCTTTTTCCACACTCTCCCTACCCCCCACCCTATGCCAGGCTTCCATTTCATTTTGCTGAAAAAGGATAAGGATCCCCTGGAGTGTGGCTCCTATCGCCCAATCTCGCTTCTCAATACGAATGTTAAAATATTAGCGAAACTCCTGGCACGTCGTCACGAAACTGTTTTACCCTGTCATTTCCTCCAATCAAACTCGGTTCATTAAGCACAGACACTCTTTTTTTAATCTTTGATGCCTTTTCAACATATTATACTCCTCACCACTGTTTAAAACCCTAGAGCTGGTGGTGTCATTCGACGCCGAGAAGGCATTTGCCAACGTTGAGTGGGACTACCTTTTCTATACACTGCACAAATTTGGCTTTGGAAATCATTTTATCTCATGGATTAAAGTTCTATACTCATCTCCAAAGGCTTACATTCGCACAAATAACACAATCTCTCCACAATTTCAGCTACAGCAAGGCACGAGACAGGGCTTCCCACTTTCATCCCTTTTATTTTCTATTGCCATTGAACCCCGTCATTGCTCTGCAAAGTGATCAACGTATCTAAGGAGTCCTTCGTGATCAGGAACACAGAGTCTCCCTGTATGCAGATGATTTGCTTTTGTACGTTTCGGACCCTCTGTCATCCCTCCCCATTGTGTGGAATTTGCTTAACGATTTTGGGAAACTTTCAAGCTCAATCTACACAAGAGTGAACTATTTCCAATTAATTCTGCTGCAGCTCAATGTTCCTTAAGCTCCTTGCCTTTTAAAGTATCCTCAAATAGGTTCACTTACTTGGGTATCTCGGTGACGCCTAAATTCAAAGATTTGTATCAGCTCCATGAAAATGAAAATACTGCCCAGGTTTCTTTATCTCTTTCAATGTGTCCCAGTTTTTATCACTAAATCCTTCTTCACCACTCTGGATAAATTGATAACATCATTTATTTGGAACAAAAAACCTCCTAGAACACGTAAGACTGTCCACCAAAGACCTCGGGATATAGGGTGAATGGCATTACCTAACTTCCAATATTATTACTGGTCAGCTAACATAAGGAAGATGTCCTTTTGGCAATCTCCAATTGGCAACTCTGAAACACCCCCCTGGCTGACCTTAGAGACCTCCAGGTCTACAGTTTCCCTTAAAGCTCTTCTCTGTTCCTCTGTTCCAAAATTTGGAAGCAGTTCAGACATGCCTTTGATCTTAAGACCTTTTCTACTTTGGCCCCTATAGATAGCAACCACTTATTTCCCCCCTCCCTGTCAGATAGCGCCTTTACTTTCTGGAGGGAAAGGGGTCTTGTCTCTCTGAGGGACCTGTATACTGATGGCATTTTTGCTTCCTTCAATCAGCTGACTGAAAAATTCTACTTGCCACAATCTCACTTTTTTAGATATCTGCAGGTTCGTAACTTTGTACAAGTCGTATGGCCCCAGTTCCCAGCATGCCCACCTAATTCTCCATACCTCAATCCTAGAGGTAAACCACTTTAATAGAAGTGTCGTTGGCAAATATTGAAATTCCTTCAGTAAACAATGATTACAAAAAAGTTTTACCTTGAATTAAATGACAAACCTATTCAATCAATTCAATTCTAGGTATCAGATGATATTGAACAGACGCCATGATAAAATGACAAATGTTTGGGTCTGTATGTGGAAGTTGATAAAACCATAAAATAAAGATGTAGACCTTCACATGTTTATTGAAAAATACTATTGTAGGCTATTCCTTGTCAACAAAGCATTCTAATTTTGAACTGTAGAGACACATTTCCAAAATCAGAGTCATGCTTGACTATCTACCCATCAAATGTCACATTCAAACTTCCTTACTTTGTTTAATGAAAAACAATACAATTGATAGTTTATCATACTTCAATACTACAATACTTCAACTCACTCAATTAGAGGCTTGTATCTCTGATATAAAGAATTGGATGACAATAAATGTCCTGCTTTTAAATTCAGATAAAACAGAGATGATGGTTTTGGGCCCCAAAAATTAAGGAACAAGTTGGATCTGCAGTTAAATGAAAGTGATTGCATAGTTGCATCAAGTCTAATGGTTAAGAACCTTGGTTTTATTATTGATCAGGACCTTACATTTGACACTCATATTAAAAACACTTCCAGAGTAACTTTCTTTCACCTAAGAAACATAGCTACAATTTGGCACATTCTATCATTAGAGGATGCAAAAACCTTGATGCATGCTTTTGTCGCATCGAGGCTAGACTATTGTAATGCCTTATTATCCGGCTCCTCTAGTAGCTCTCTAAAGAGTCTTCAACTAATACAGAATACAGCGGCATGTATTTTGACTAGATCCAAGAAGTATGAGCACATTACTCCTGTGTTAGCATCACTACATTGGCTTCCTGTTAAATATCGGGCTGATTATAAAGTACTGTTGAACAGTGAACAGACTTGCACCTTTATACCTGACCAAAATGATTGCCCCTTATAAGCCGACACGACTGCTTTGTTCACAAGAAGCCAGCCATCTATTACTCCCTAGAATTTTGAAAAGCACAGCTGGTGGTAGAGCCTTCTCTTTTAGAGCTCCTCTGTTGTGAAACGGTTTACCAAGGCATGTTAGGGATTCGTACACAGTTTCAATTTTTAAGTGTAGATTAAAAACATATATTTTCGGCCTAGCCTACTGCCAAACATAGTCTAGGTGGAGAGATGGAGAAGGCCGTACCCTAGTGTTTTATGGAGTGAGAAACTTTCCATACTGTCACCTCCTCAATGTGTTACCACCACTGTTAGGCTGGTTATCCTTGTTCGGGTGTGGATGGTTTGGAACTCTCTCATGGCTGCATGTGTTCTCTGTCCCTCTCCTAATAGGTATGCTGCCATAGCTTACACCTGTCGGGGCTATCCATATATTTCCTATGCTTGCTCACATAATGCTACTGGCTATAGCACTGCTTTTTTCTGACTTCATTTTCTCTTCTCTGCCTTGGCCTCTGACTCGGGGCACCCGCCCCTGAGCCCTAAATCCTGAGAGAAGTGTGAGCTGCCCCCATCAACCCTCACCCCCATGCCTACCTCAGTCTGTGGACCTGGACCCCTTTCACATGGTTTTGCTCCCCGCCCCACCCCCCACTGTCTACCTAACTAAATCAGCCAGCCCTGAGTCACCTTGGACTGACCACAATACAGTCTTTTTTGGACACACTAAGATTATAGCAACCTATTCAAAGTGAGAAAAATATGTGTCCGCCTACGCCACACAAAACGGCGGAACCATTTGGATATTTCTCGTTACATCAAAGTCAAAAGATTATTTCTTTCCAGCAAGCTTTCTGCATATCGTTTTCTTTCTCTCATCATTTCTAATTCCTTCAAATGTTTTTGAATGTCAAATTCCTTCTCTTTTAACTCCTGCGAATGCCTTTGCATATCTAACTCCTTCGACACCTTCTCCCGAGCAAACTCTAGGCTTTTCATCCCAAGTTGAAACTGGTTACGAGCAATCTCCGTAGCCTCCATATCTAATGTTTCCTTATTGACAGCTTCTTCAATCTCAGCTGAAATAACGTGCTGCTCAACTAACACATCAATAATCACTTTTCTTATTACTCCCTTAGTAACAGAGTGATTTACCTTAATGTTATAATATTACAAAATAAGCAACAAGTCTGCTTTCTTACAACTTTTCAGGCTGACATCTCCGCATGGATGTCCACCCACCACCTGAAGCTGAACCTGGGGAAGACAGAGCTGCTCTTCTTCCCAGCGAAGGGCTCCCCGATGATTGATGCGTCATAGTGTCTCCGTCTCAGTCTGCCAGGAGCCTTGGAGTGACCCTGGACAACCAGCTGTGCTTCTTGAGCCATATTACAGCGATCACTCGGACCTGCCGTTTCTCCCTCCACAACATCCGGAGGATCCAACCGTTCCTCACCCAAAAGGCCACTCAACTCCTGGTCCAGGCCCTGGTGATCTCTCGTCTGGACTACTGCAATTTCTTGCTGGCAGGCCTTCCGGCCTGTGCCATCAAGCCTCTGCAACTAGTCCAGAATGCTGCCGCTCGCCTGGTGTTCAACCAGCCGAAGTTCACCCACGTCACCCCTCTACTCTCCTCTCTGCACTGGCTCCCCATCGCAGCATGCATCAGATTCAAATCACTGGTGCTTGCTTTTCAAGCGGCTAGAGGTACTGCTCCCCCATACCTCCAGTCACTCATCACTCCCTACACCCCGCCCAGACTCCTCCGCTCCGCCTCCTCTGCCAAACTGACTGCCCCATCCCTCCGGGTGCCTGGCAGCCGCTCCTCGCGGTCTCGCCTCTTCTCGGTCCTGGTCCCTCGCTGGTGGAACGACCTCCCGCAATCGGTCAGGACTGCGGAATCACTTCCAATCTTCAGCAAGAGACTCTCTTCAGACTCCACTACCACTGAACACTGTCCAACTAGTCAATCTGTCGTCACCACTGTTTACTTGTTCTACACTATTTGAAAAAAAAAAAAAAAAAAACCAACCCACTAACCTTTTCTTTCCCAGTGTTACAGGTATGATACGCAGACGCCTGCAATGATGTCTATTGCTGTATTACTGCACTGATCTTGTGTGCTAACTGTGATTGTTCTTACCTTGTATTGATGCACATCTTGTAAGTTGCTCTGGATAAGAGCGTCTGCCAAATGCTTAAAATGTAAAATGTAAAATGTAAACTGCATTTACATTTTACATTACATTTTAAGCATTTAGCAGACATTCTTATCCAGAGCGACTTACACAGTTTACATTTCTTTACATACAATCCATTTATACAGCTGGATATTTTACTGAAGCAATTCAGGTTAAGTACATTTGATCAAGGGTACAACCAGGGGCGTAGCACACAATTCTGGGCCCTATACTTATGCAGTCTTGCGGGCCCCCTTCCCCTCTTGATCCATGACTCTCACGCATCTTTAGAATTTTTTTAAATTGAATCAACAACTATACACATGAATCTGTAGTGGTTATTAGGGTAATCGCTAATTAACTGCTTATACCACATTTAAACAAATAATACTAAAAAAATCTGTGATATGTGCTTTTTTGAAATCTCACAATTCAGCCCTCCTTTCTCAAGAGAAAGATCACATCTTCCTGCTCACTCTGCTACAAGGACAGGCCCCTCTACAAGCATGAAGCATACAGGATTGATATTAGCCTTTTAACCTGCTTATAATATACAATGAAACAGGCTACAGGCTAGATTCTGCTTAATTTATCATAATGTAGCTAGCTATGTTAGCTTGTCTTGTTATAGAACTGGATCAAATGAGTCTTCAAAAACAAAGTTTCAATGCATTTCACCATCACCAGTAGTATGTTTGCCCGCATTTGCGATTGCTTTCAGCCATTAGCGAGAGTGAAACTGAAATGAGATTAATCGCGATTAAAAAAAAATGAACGCGTTATCCATTTGAAATTAATCGAATGCGTTAACATGTTAACGTTGACAGCCCTAGTTCAATCGAAACAACGTACCGATATTAGCTTAAACCACTCTTAAACAGTGTTAGCAAGTTGCTTACCTTTCTTTTGAAATAAATTAGTGAGCAGTTGTTTTCCCTCAGTTTGCCTTTTTTCTCTTTCTTTTCTTTTTTGATACCCGGACTTCACTTTCTTCTGGAAAGACATGATTGACTGAAACTTGCGGGCTCCAGCATCAGCACCAGTCAGCGTGATTAGCCGTGTTTGGCGACAAAATCTTAGTTTAGTCTACAAAATATATCCTGCCATGTTAGGGAATGGATGAGTGCTACTGGCGGGGGAGATCTGGTTAATCAATTCCAAACTGTGAGTCAGATATAGTAGTCAGATTACAGTGCCCTAGGGAACCTGCAGTTTTTTTTAACTGCCTTTTCTCATTTTGGCTTTCCCTCAACTCATATATAAAACCAGGGCTTGTTAGCCTGGCTATTTAGCTTTTTTTTCCCTTTAAGGTTGATGCCATATTTAAGATTATCTGGATACGGTAAGGTATAGACTTCATTGTGCAGGGAGCTGAGGACTCCACTGTCTAAGCTTCTGGAGAGCGGTAACAACAATGCAATTCAATGGAACTTTGTCCATTCAGATTCAATGTTGGTAAACAGTTGTCTAACAACCTACAGTGCATATGTGTTAAGTTTTCTAATAATATTAAGAACATGGACACATGCTATTATCTCCATATGAATTACATTGAAATATTAGTGGTGGACCCTTGAATTTCCCCACATCTACCTCGTATTATGTTAGCCAATTCTAGCATGTTAACTTGCTCATTTAATGCTATGAATGATTATGAGCTTGCTGATTCAATTAATAAAATGATTATCTAAATGCTAACTCTGCTGATTTAAAATCTAAATATGCTTATGAGTTAGTTTAAACATTGATAAGTTAGTTTTCCAAATTAGCTAAATGCTAACTGATTTGTTTAGATATAGCTTAGTTGGTTATGAACTTCTAAGACACAGAACTACAAATCCTACACTTGTTAAGACACAGATCTACACATCCTAAGGTTCAGTGTCAGTGCATGTCTTTTATTGAAACTTTTTTTCAATTGTGAAAATTAAGCTTTCCACATACAGTAATGAAGAACATTTTTAAATGTATAGTTTGTATATGCTTATTTTTGCTCGTTGGGGATTTATGATGGGGCCCACTGCTTGCAGCTAAATGTATTTTTTATATATATTATATCGTTTTTTATGCTTAATGTAAGAGTAATACACTTTCCTACAGAGCAGTGGGTTTACAAAGATGTACAGGACCAAAAAAAATGGCAGACTCAACACTAGGTATCTGACGCATCCTGGTGAAGATCCTGCATGGCACACAGGGAGAGCTGCTGTGTTATGTGTTATGAGGGTGTGGTTCCAAGCACTGGAAGCCAGGGGTATGTGTGTGTGTGTGTGTGCATGCGAGCAAGAGAGCAAGCACAGGGCATGTATTTCATGCATCAGAAAAAAGTTTGTTATGACTTAGAAAATTGGGTAATGACTATCACTCCACTTCTACTCTCACTGTACCTGGGGAGGTATCTCCTGCCCCTACATTTCAATAAAGTGACCTGTGAAATAAAAGCCCTGTGCATCTGGGATTCCCTTAGATTACACACATGCATGCTATGGAGACTTCCTCTGCTTCCAACAGTTGTCTGAAAGTCTTAGAAAATATGTATCTTTGAGTGAGGACTAGCTCTGTCAGTTTCAATCATTATGTATATTGGTACAAAAATATTTGTGTTATGAAATCTAATTAAACCTTTTTGATTTTGATAATTTGATAATATGCATCTAAATAAATCTATCCAAAACTGTGTTGAACTTCAAGGTGTAGGTCTTTGTTTAGGCTTATAGCATAGGACTGGGGGCTGCATGACTGTTGATTTAAATTACAGGAGGCACAAACCCATTCGCTCTGGAAACTTGACACTTAACCTCAATTGCTATGATAAAAATTCAGCAGAATAAATTGTTTACCTAGTGAATAAGATATAACACTCATCACTGAACTCCACAACCCACTCCACAACTACAATCCAAGTCATAATGTAACTCCATAGATAATTATATTTAGAATAATTTGCTGGTGTTTCTCTGTGCAGCTATGAAGTTACCGTGGTAGTAGATTTTCATATTCTGGTATGAAGAAAAAAACATTAAAAAGTGAGGAAATTTAAATCAAGAGTCACAAATGATTATAGACAGAGTGGGCATTGGAATGGAGCTCTAGGTCTTCCCTCCTTTACCCCACATTAGTTCCCTGATCAAACTTGTGTTCAAAATAAATATTGGCTACGGAAGGTGTATCAATGGTCCTTTTCCAATGTTTACCCAGCTAACCCCTCTGTCCCTCGGCAGTGGCACCCAGTCAGACCTATCATTGCTTCAATCTCTAGTGGAGTCCATCTGGGCCCAGAACCAAGTGGTGAGTGCCTGTTGTGTACACACACACACAAACACCCACACACTCACACCCTCACCCACCAATAATAGTAATAGTATGTTAACGGTAATCGTCATTATGCTCTATATTAACTTATTATGGTATTATTCCATTAGTTTCTCATCAGTGTAAATGAAGGAAATCATACATATATCGTGATATGTATATGTATATGAGGAACAGGAACAGGATGGATCATTGACGAATGCCACATGTTATCCTAGACCTGTCTGATGCTCAACCATTAGCATACACAAACTGTTCACGGTCGTCCACATAACTTTCAAGCCATTTGTATGAGTGATCATGAAAACCATACCGGAACAGTTTCAGAGAGTAAAATGTTGTGATTGTTGTGTCACAAGTTTTAGATAGGTCAAGAAATATACCAAGAGCATGTTCATTATTGTTAAGAGCAATGTAAATTTTGTCAATCAGTTGTAGTAGAGCCATGTCAGTTGAGTACTTTTTGCTAAATCCATACTGATGTTCATAAAGTATACTGATGTTGGTTAGATGTTGTAATATTCTATTATATATCAGCTTTTCAAGAATTTTGGAGAAACATGGTACAGAACAGATATTGAATGATAAAAAATGTTTGTTCTCCAGACTTATAGAGGGAGATAACCCTGGCAATTTCCATTTCCTTAGGAACAATGCCAGTCTCCATAGATTAAAAAAAAATATATGAGTGGGTTGGCAATGGCGGAACTCACTATTTTGATCAAAGATGCACCTATATAATCATGACCCGCTGCTGAATTCTTCAAGTTACAAATCATTTTCTTAACTTCCTTTATATCAGGTGGATGAATGGACTAATGGACTTCCATCTGACTGAGTTGGCTCTGGCCGGGAGTGCCTCTGGGGGTGGCAATTGGCTGTCTGCCCCAGGGAGGGGGGAGAGAAGCCAACAAGACGTTCGCTGCACACAGGAGTGGCTCTGAGTTATGGTCATTGGCTTGGCAAGTGCCGTCTCGGAAGAGATGATACTTCACCTTCGTCGTCGCCAGTCACAGGGCTATGGCAGCAAACTATGAGGGAGGGATTGACCTGAAAATAGCGGGTGTAATTGGCTGCCAAATTAGGAGAAAATTTGAATAAAATCAGAAACAACATTTTACAATTACAAAAATGTAATATTATTGACTGATTCCTTAAATTTGTCAGAATAGTACATTTAGTATAGTATAGTATAGACTCTTTATTTCTTAGATGTATGAATACATTTTTTACATTTGTAATTTGCATAATTTGGGAGGTGAAGTTTTGTAACACAAACGCAAACTTTTGTTTAGTTTTGGTACAGAGAAAGCCGAAGCTGATTTATTCTGTAGCATTGCACATGGGAACTTTGAATAACATACTCAGGGTCGCAGCCCTCCATGTCATCACTAATCGCAGCCTTAAAGGGAACATCGGCTGCGGCTACTGTGAGAAGGCAATAACGGTTTATTTAATTATGCCTAATTATTTGTGTGCCTAATCAATAAAGTGATTAATGACCAGTTCAAAGAATTCTATGAAAAATGATACTCCTCAGAAATAACATAATCATATTATGACCCAACAACATTTTGGGATTCAATTAAATTCAAGGAAATCTCAGTAGAACAACAACAGGAACTAAAGAATGAAACGAACAGAACAGAAGATGAAATAAAATAAGTTTATTTCTTAGAATTATATCTTAAACTATGGGACGAGATCGCCCCATTATTCAAAAATGTAATAAATTAGATTCCAGTTAGCCACTCTCTACTATAAGAAATACGGCACCACTCTGATCTTGATGATGAAGGTTTTATTTCGGTAGCGACAATAACAAAGTAAATGACAGGTAATACAAGAATACCAGCAAGCACTCTGGACTCAGTGGAGTTCGTCTGAATGCCCTACTCCCAACTGAATGACTCTGAATACTATTTTCTCAGCTTTGTTTTCTGGTTTTGGGCTGTCAGTGTGATAATATGTAGCCACCGTGTCGTGATATCTCAGGAATACAGTCGTCAGGAGGTCCGTCACGCTCCCCCCTTTGCAGTTCTCGTCTATATCTGGAGACCATGCTGTCATGTTGATCAGGACTGGCACATGGACCCACTGGATGTTGTTTATCAGGACCCCTGGGTGTGGCCTAGTAATCACTCCGAATAGTGGTGATGGCCACTGCTCTAGACATTCTTGCATCATTACCAGGACTGGTAGAAGAACTGGTTGAAAAATCTCCCACATCCTGGAATCTGTTATTAAAAGAGCATAGAAAGAACAATAATTAAGCCCCACCCTTTTATAATTGTTTTAATTTTTTATCCCTATATCTGGGATTATGTTTTTTATATGGTTTCAATTGACCCTTCGCTAAACCACGCCCCCCTTAGTTACTGTTGCTAAGTCCGTCAAGCTTTCGGAGCCAGCATGGCGCTCGCAATGTTGCTAACTGTACTCCCTGGAGAAATATTGTCCAATTTTTGGAAAATAGAAAAAGCGATTTCAGATAGAAGCAGACAGAAGGGTCTACAATATGCATTTTAAGGTTATATTCAAGATATCACATTGACTCAGCAACTAAATGATGTAAAAAAAATTACGATAGAAGCAAAAGCCTACAGATCAGAGTCAAAGTGAACCACCGCATCACCTGGCAATTGAGACAGAGGACAATGTGGTATAAGGCAGGCAGTGTGGTATAACGGTTAGGGAACTGGGCTTGTAACGTTAAGGTTGCAGGTTCAATCCCCAAGTGGGACACTGTCGTTGTACCCTTGAGCAAGGTACTTAACCTGAATTGCTTCAGTAAAATATCCAGCTGTATAAATGGATTGTAAAGAAATGTAAACTGTAAGTCGCTCTGGATAAGAGCGTCTGCTAAATGCCTGTAATGTAATGTAATGTAATGTACAATGACATTAAGGAGCAACACTGTTCCTGTAAAGCTGGGTAGGTCTCTATTCACTATTACAATCATTAAAAAGCAAAAGCAGTAGGCCTATATAACGTTACATTCAGTAGTAAGTTAGCTAGCATTAGCTAACTAACGTAACATTAGTCGCCTATAGTGTGCTGTAATGACATTACTCTGGTTAGCTCCACAGGTAGCTCAATACCCTGGACCAATGTAAAGCAAAAAATATCAGCAGTGTGTCAGCCCAGTCTTCCACAAGATTTGGGTACTCGGGACTGGGCTTCCCATTGACAAAGTGCTGAAATAGTAATGAAAACATAGTATTACATTTTGACATCAAGGTAACGTTACCCACTTGGTTTTCTAGAGCTTGACTGTAACATCTTAACGTTAGCAAGCTGGCTGGATCACAAATAACAAAGCTAACATTTAGTATAACTTTACCAACGTTGCAACCCGGAGCTGTATATCCAGACCGTAGCCACGTTAGCTTAGCTGGCTAACACTTTTCAGGATTTGATTTAGGTTTTGTAAAGGAAAAAAAACTTATATCTCCTTGCAACCTCTCTGGGTAACGAGTGTCACTGGTACAAGTGCCCCAGGCACAACGTTTAAGCATAATTAGCTACAAATCCACAAAACCAGCTCGAAAATGAAGAAAATCTCTAATTTTTGTGTCAAAGTCAATGGAGTGCAGCAAAAAACTGTCGGACCTCTGTCGGAGTATGTAAAACACGGCGCTGTGATTGGCCAGTTTGCATTTTGGGGCGTGGTTTAGCGAAGGGTCAATTGGTCTACATAGTACCATTTCAGTGTGGACCTTCCTTGGCTAGTTTTGTAAAATACCTTGTATATGGTTTCTCCACATTTCTCCACTATTGTACATGGCCCTTTCCAATTTGCTGACTAGGGTCCTTCATGATGATAGTTCTTCAACATGATTTCTTCACCCAGTTCAAATTTCTGTTCTTTCGCCTGATTGTCATAGTACATTTTATTGTATTGTTGACTTTTCCATTGCTGAGTGCAGATCATTGTTCTCTGTGCTTAGCTTTGTAATGGCTGACTGTATGTCACTGAGTGTTTTATTCAAATCTATGTAGCTGGGTCCTTTGCTGTGAGAGGAGTTACATTCCCTTGCTATGTGTCCACTCTTCCCACATGAAAAACCAACAATAACCCTGTCCGAATTAAATGGTGGGGGCCTATCCCCTCTTTGTTGCCTAACATCATTAGGCACATAACCTTCGTTTTTCCATTATACATTTTTCTTGGTTTCAGTGTTGGGGAATGGTTTGCTCCCAATTGTTGCTACAGGATGTTTTTTCGTAGTTTCTCTCACAGTATCATTAGTGGAGTTGTAAAACTGGGTCATCTTAATGAGAATGTTTGAATATGTTGTAGTGGATTCTATGAGAAGGGCCAAAGCCCTACGTGTGTTGGTGTCACTCTGTGCAATCAGTGCTGATTTGAACATGGGTTCGTGTTGAGTCAAATTAGGCATGCCACTGTAAGATGTGAAAGCTTCCCACAATCTAGATGCATACCATGTTCCCCTTGTTGCATTGTAACCATTCTGATTTTCTCCCAATCAACAGCCCGTGTTCCTAATGCATCCAATATACCTGTCTTCCTTAAATCTTTGTCAGCGGACCCCATTCCGCCAGTTACATTTTTGCTAGGGGTCAGTGGTTTAATTGTCGTGGTAGTGACTGTATGCGCCTCATCTTCCCCTCCCCTGAGCAAATGGTGCTGGTCTGGTGGACTGGTGCCATCGGAAACTTTATGGTGTAATTTGAACTATTCTCCCAATCCTCCCATGTTATGTGGGAGTCATTATCACTACTGCAATCCCACTCAGGCAAATCTTTCTCTGCCCCTTCAGGAAGTGGTATCCCAATAGCCGAAATGTGTCCATGCAGCATGTGAATCGCTTTATTGTACTTTTCTACCTGGTTTAAATCACTGGCCTGATTCTTTGGAGTCCAATTTGTGCATTTACTAATAAGCAGTCCGCGCTCACTCTAATTCATGTTCTGTTTTCTCTAGGGTTGACTACAACTTCAGATTTTTAACTTTTAAGTCGATTGCCTCCTTTCTGAATTCTATTTGGAACAACCATTGCCTGGTAGCCTTTAATTGAAATTGTATTTTCAGCAATCTGGTCCTGAAGCTCCCGGTTTTCAGTTTCTAATGCACACAGCCTTTCCTTGCTCATTTTGTATGCAGCCAACACTGCTTGTAATGCTACAGCAACCTTTCCCTTGTTATTTTTTTCGGCATATTAGGATGATTATCAAACTGGGATGATGCCCACTCATATGGCTCAAAGTGATTTTCTATCCCCTCCATCACATCGCATCATGCATGCTTTGCAATGTACCGAACAATTAAGGCTTCCATAACTGTGACAACGGCACCTATAAACTCTACTATATGTTTTCAGTGAGATGACTTATCACAGTTTCTGAACGTCGGACACAATGTTTCCACAAAGTACCTAGATATTTCGACACCCACTACCCAGTTACTTTAGGATATGACGGACACAACTTTACCCAGTTACTTTAGGACAACAAATTACTGTACTGAGTTGCGGTCCAGTACTTTGGACCCAGCAACCCCTATTATTCCAGTGGCATTAGGAATGAACAACTCTACAGAGTTTCTTCCCCAGTACGTCGGGCCCAGCAAATTCCACTATTCCAGTTACTTTAGAAATTACACACAATAAACCGTAGTTGCTGTTCCAGTGCTTCGGACGCAGCCAATTCAAACCATTCCAATTACTTTAGGAATTATGCATCAATTTTAGAATCAATGTCCCAGTATCTCGGATCCAGTTCATTCTACAGACCGGTTACTTTTGGCCTTTAAACGACAAACTTGAAATCACTCTCCCAGTGCTTTGGGCCCAGCAAATTCCTACAGTCCAATTACCTTAGGGCCGTTCTCTTTAGCATTACTCTGCCTACACAGAACTACAGAACACTACCACTAGTATGTTGAGCACAGTATTCCTAAGATCCAGCTGCTTTAGGATCCACAAATTCCAGTAGCCTGCTTCGGAATTACAACTCCTACTGCCAGTTACAAAATAATGTTCCCAAACAGAGTGTCCTTTTAATGGTTAGATTCTTTAAAATGGGGGATACTTCCTTTTTTAAAACCAGCACTTTAAAGAAAGAAACCAATTTCTCACCTCCACGGTTTTATTAGGAAATTCCCTCCTTGGGTGGCTCGCCAATTGGTATGATTTACCCATCTGCTTACAGTTCAATATCTTACACTACAAAGTATGTACCAGGCAATAATCTCTGTTTTTCTAAAACCGAGGCGAGCAGGGTCAACGGCATCAGACTATAAACCAATATCATTAATTAATACAGATATGAAATTAATAACAAAACTAATAAGCAATAGAATTTCTAAAGTACTACCGGACATAATTCACAGCAACCAAACAGGATTTATTCAAAATAGGAATTTGCAAACTAACACTCGCATATGCTTGAACCTCATACAATGAGATGTACTAGACAAGGCTGCCCTCTATCACCACTACTATTCGCATTAGCCATCGAACCATTAGCTAAAAAAATTAGACAGACAGAAGACATCAAAGGAGTAACAATAGGAAAAGAGACATACATTTAATTTATTTGCAGATGACCTCATCCTCTATCTACAAAAAAGATTATTTTAAAGAACTGGAAAGCAAGCATGGCATGAAAAATAGTAGAGTGGGAAAACCTTATGTAATGCTATTGAAACATGGAGAGGAGCATTGCAAGGGGAAAAGGGAAGGAGAGGCAATTTGAGGAAACATGGAACAATTTGCTATTGGTTTTATCCACAAAACTAGCAGCAGGGGTGGACAGACATACAGACAGACAAACATATTTGACCAAGACAGACCCACATGTGGTGGGGGGGTTGATGGTCCCCGATAGGTTTTCGCTGACTCTTAAAAAATATATATATATTTTCTTCTCCATTGGTCCACATCTTGTAAGTCGCTCTGGATAAGAGCGTCTGCTAAATGCTTAAAATGTAAAATGTAAAATGTAAAAATGAGAAAGCTGCAGTAATATCATTGATGTGTCATGGTTTCGGATCGACAATTTCTTCAAAGTCTTTGTGCAAAATTTCTTTAAAGTTATCAATAAAGAGGCGGGAATCTTCCAGAATAATATAGACCTTATTTTCCACAAGTAAAAAACAATGCTGAGAATTTTTCTCTGCGCAGAGAGAGATTCTGAGTAATTGCGTTTCTTGTGACAGCCTTTATACCATGGATCAACCAATACCATCTACGACAAATACAATCCCCATGGGACAACCTCCTCATAGGTCTCACCATTGTGTTCCAATGGTCCAAGATTTATTTCCTTCAATATTATTGGTTTGGCCTCCAGACATAGAAAAATAATGGTTTCGTCATTCTTGGCCCTAGATTCTCTATTCTTTAAACCATGGGAGTTCCGGCCTTGCAGACTGGCCTTGTAGAATAAAAATAACATATTCAGCACAAAGTAGCTGTGTGAGACAGAGATTGAGACAGAAATCATATGTATATGAGAAAAACAATATGTATATGTGTGTTACAATAGCCCTGCTATAATGTATACATTCATGTATATTGGTTATATTGATTACAGTCATTTTACTGATATGTTATAATATCTATTTTACTGATTATAATATCTTTCACAATTCAATACATAACATCTTAGCATCCTGATATTCCTTATAATGGCATATTTAATATAATTTCCAACAGATGTTGCCTTGGTTGTCCTGGTTTGGATGGAACAATCCACATATATTTCTGCAGCTCTCTCAAAGAGAGAACTCTATTTCAGCTATGTGCTAGTGACACTTTTTATGATTAATACAATTGTATTACTTGAATTCATTTAACCCTACTGTGGGAGAATCAGATCTCAGCCAGGGCCAGTTTGACTGCATGATCCCAAACACACTTAATACTTCTTCAAAAAACAGCACAATCCTCAGAGTCTGATGTAAAAGGGTTTATTGTACGCAATGCAAGATTAGATACAAGAAACCTGTCTGGTTTGCACAAACAGCTCTCCCCCCCTTTCCGTGCATCCACTTTTAATGTCATAACCCCTCCTGCCCTCAGCCCTCAGCAGTACTACAGTAAAAGACGACAATCACAAATAGGCTCAAATATAAAAACATAAAACAGTTTGCATAAAAACAACAATGGAGCAGCAGCTGCCCAGTGGCAGCACAGTATATTTACCTGTATTATGTACTAATAATTTTATTTGATAAATGGCTACATCATTCCCATATGATTTATGCAGATAGTCTAATTCCAGGAGTTTATAATCTATCCGCCGCGCGACTCAAGAATGCTGGCGGTAAATTTTGCAGAATCCCTGATACAAAGGTAAAAAAATAAACGTGAGATTCACTTATTTAACTTTTAATCCAAGTCCTCTCCTCCTCGTGCCATTGGAGACTCATCCGAACTGGGCTCATAAATTTCAGTGACAGGTGAACCAGGCTCCACGTCCTTTGTGGTCATTGTCTGGTGGGGGAGGGCCCTGCTGATTTAAACCATGATTGCGGCATCTGGTCCTTGGGCTTCAGGTCCTGAAGTCCGAATTCCTCGCCTACACATGACCATTACTTAATCGGATAGAGATAATTTACTGCTGCACAAATGAACACTTGGACCCTCAATTTGAATGAATGTTTGACTTAATCCTTGTTCATTGTATTCTGAGTTCTGTACCCTGCACCCTAAATGTGCCTGCTTAATTTCAAGTCCTGAGCATGTTACTCCTTAAGCATAGCATGTAGGCAATATTTATGTTTTGCTTGACATTCTGATAATATACTAACAGTGGTTATATTTATGTATACCGCAGACTGTTACTGGCCCAGTTAGCAAACCATACAGGAATTTAGCCGTATGCAGACATTAGTTATCTAAATGATCTATTGGACAACATAGGGACAGAGCATGGAGTTCCTATGTGCAAAACTTCTGTTATTTTTTCTCCCACACTACCTTCCAGATAATAACTGCTGCATAGCTACAGGATTTCCCTAACCCTGCAATGCAGGAACAGCCGACTGTTTCTATCATGCCACTGGCTCTCATCATTACCCAAGCCAGCTGTTTGGGTTTGTTGTTACTCTGGCTAGGCTCAACATCAGCTTTTAAAAAAGTAAACTCGCCATCTTTTTTACACAATGTCTCAGTCTTATTGCTATGTAGGTAATTATAAGCCCCTGTGCTTTTATAATTTCAAAGTTAGTGTTCCATAGGGTTTGCTATCAATGCCCTAACTAAAAACTAAGTAGTTGACAATGTCAACATAGCTAATATCAGGGCATTGTTTCATATCGTCTACCCATTCCGTTAGGGTAGACGAACTGAGCACTTTCACAGTATTGTCCCCAGTACTGGTTAAATAATCAGATCCGTGCAACCATTTTCGAAATCTGGCCATTTTATACAATTTTCATCTTCTTAAACATCCAGCTAGACAGGTAAACACACTGGAGCGGATATCACTAACAGACTTACATGATAACACCACTATGAATCATGGGAAAGGTCAGAGTTTGGGAAAGTGGTCAATATGATTCAATTTGCTTCCTGCATGTTGTCAATTGCTACCCTACAGTTGTGTAGGTGGTGATAGAGAAATTCTGTTTCTGTTCAAAATTGTGTTTGAACCTCTTCTCACGCTGGCATAAGGTGTGGAGCTGTGCCAAAAGAGATAGGCGGCAAGCTGTCTGTTTCTTAGGACTGTGTTGTAGAGAGCTAGCTAAACCGCCACAGTCGAGGTCAGAGCGTGCCTGCAAAAAAGATGAGACTCATACGTAGGCATGGGACGGTTACCGTAATAATGGTATACTGCGGTATAACAGGCCACGGTATAACTAACTACAAACATTTAGTTTCCACGGTATATGCTCTACGGTATTTTTTATTAAAAGAAGCAAAAAATAATAATACAGTGGTCCCTCGTTTATCGCGGGGGTTACGTTCTAAAAATAACCCGCAATAGGCGAAATCCGCGAAGTAGTCAGCTTTATTTTTTACAATTATTATATATGTTTTAAGGCTGTAAAACCCCTCACCACACACTTTATACACTTTTCTCAGACTGGCATTAACATTTTCTCACATTTCTCTCTTGTTTAAACACTCTCAAAGTTAAAACCTTCGTAGATTTAAAAAAATAAGTACAGTATTATAGAATGAAACCAAAGATCAAAGCTGTTTTCAGGCCCAAACATTTATTTGAGAAATAAAAATATAAACGTTTTCCATATACATAAATATGATAGCTTTTAGAAACAAATTTAATTTGAATGATCAACCTACGAGGATGGACACATAAGAAATTATTAATAGTGACTCGCGCGTATTTCACAGTTCCTTTGACCGTGCCTCTTCGTCCTGGCGCCGCTCTGCTGTAGCGTCTTTTTCCACTGAAGGCCTTGGAGCAGGTGTCATTTTTCGGGTGAAGAACATAGTTATGGGTAGTTGTTGGCGCTGTTTATTCTTCTGGGCGAAAAGATTCTTATAAACAGACATGCCACCTTCGATTATATTTGAGAACTGTAATGAACTGTAGACCATTGTCAATCAGGACGCAGAACACAATGCGCGTTCATACGCTGTAAAAAAAAGCATGCAAAATTGCACTAAAAAAATCCGCGAAACAGCGAGGCCGCGAAAGGTGAACCGCGTTATAGCGAGGGACCACTGTAATGCTATGCCGAAAATCTATGCACCCCCCCGAAATCGAACCTAAGGTAATTGAGATTCCGAATTTCACTTGGTGCAGAATTCTACTTATGGCGGCATTGCGCGCGGAGTCAGTTGTGGAGTCAGTGAGATTTGTCGTCTGCTCCACGTTGATTCAGTCATGGCAGCCAGGTTCGAAATAGGAGGTGAACCACCCGAACTGTATCCCAAAATACTTATTTTGAAGTGTTTTATTTTTCAGAAAATAATAGTTTTACAGTATAAAGTTTACAAAAATATTGAACAAATATTCTGTTAAAATAAAAGAAATCGTTAAAAAAAATCTGTTTGTTTTTTTACCCAGATTTTAGAGGTGCGCTGCCGCCGCGCTAATACCGTGGTAATGGTATACCGCTGTATTTTTTCCCAAGGTTATCATTAAGTCAAAATCTCATACCGTCCCATGCCTACTCGTACGACTCTCTCTCAGAGATTGGAATGCATTTGGTTGAATAAACTCTGTTGAATATTGGTTGAATGTTCTGTTTTCTCATTTGGTGCAAGTGTTCTCTATCCTCTTTGAAGGTCTTCTGAATTTCTTGAACCTAACAATTGGGGGCTCGGTCTGGGATCCCAATATTTCACCGCACATCCGCAGAGGAAGGGCATGACGTCTGAACCGTGCACGGGGCTTATCTGGGACAAGTTTTTGAAAGTCCTCGGACCCGGATCGCGCAGGATCCTTGGATAATTAGCGAGGCCAGACAGAGCAACGTTCCTCTGGAAGTGCGGTGAGTGACTTTTCCTAATTCTATTTAAAGATAAAAGTGTGATATTGAACCTAGAGCCTTGTCATAAAAGTGAGTGACAGAACATAGGGATGTGACCATGGGAAAGTGTAATAGCAAAGAGGGGGGGTTGTATGCCTGATTGGGTGGTGGCACTCCCGGTCTCCGGGACGGGGTTCAAGTCCCTGCGGCGGTGTATGCCTAATTAGGTGGTGACACTCCCAGTCTCCGGGACGGGGTTAAAGTCCCTGCGGCGGTGTATGCCTAATTAGGTGGTGACACTCCCGGTCTCCGGGACAGGGTTCAAGTCCCTGAGGTGTCTCCAATTTGTTGGGTTGGAGCCTAACGCGCCGAAAACGGCACACGTGAGGAACTGTTTTCTAAGAGGTATTAGGTGAGAAGCTTAAAGTGTAAGGGTTATGCGTGGAACTTCTTAGGGGGAGGTTTGAGGTTTGACAAATAATTTATTATTATAAGTGTTTGTGAACAATTGCCTCTGGGATTTACCTGGGGAGAATTTACAAAAGAAACTAAAAGTAGCGGAGTGTTTATTCATGAGTTTATTTATGAGTGAATATTTATATGCAAATGCGCCTGAGTATGAGTGAATAAAAGTGTACGTAAAAAATGTTGGACTGTGTGCAAAATAAAAACGAAATGATAATGGCGTACCTAACCCATCTTAAAAAAAGTGTTTAATGCTAACAGTGGTCTTGAACCACCTGCAAATAATAACGATGGGGTTTATGAACAACAGCTGAAAAATGTGTTCCTGAACGGCCTCACTCCTGAATTAACAATGTTATTTAAAAGACATGTAATTACGTGGGCAACGTGCCGATTGCAAGTGATAATAGAACATGCTATTCACTTTGAGTGAACGGCTAGGGAAGACCAATTCAAATGAAACAAAAAATTACTATTGAATGTGACAAAAATGGGTTGTCAGTCACGTCACTTGTATAGATACTATTGGAAATAGTTTGGGGAATCCTATACAATTGATAGATTGGTATTACACATGGGAATTGATATACTGCCAGTCATGCACGACTGTGTGAATATATTCCGTCCGAGCAGACAGCCCCAGCAAACTCTTATAGCACTGCTCTCTTCTTACCCCTGACCAAGACATTTAGAATATGAGTGTTTCTGGAACATGCCGCAAATAAACAAAACGAGATGTTTAGGCACCATATATAGTTGACCGAAATTTACTGGAATTCTAGTAAACTTGAGTGAAGAGCAGAAATGATTATTTGAACAAATCAGGCAGCCGCATATTTCATTATCGAAAATGACCGAATGTGAACGGGAAGATGTGGGTTCTTGGGTTAGAGAAATGCCACCTGGTAGGGAGTGCAGACAGAAATCCAAGGTTGTAAAAATACCATTATTTGCCTGTACAACGCTGTGTGCATACACAACTGAAATTTTAACCGTACAGCACGCTGCTAGTTCTTTCCGATGATGATCGTAGTTTACATCAGATAAATAATTAGGTATTATGTGATGTTCCGCAAACACTCTGGGCTCAACATTTTTAAAAATGACGCATTCATTGTAGACAGCGAAGAATCTGAAAATGAATGATCCATCTGATCTGCACTGTACTATGTACATTTTACATTTTACATTTTAGGCATTTGGCAGTATCTGTAATTTTTTTTTAAACTCCTCCTGTATGTAGACGGCATATTGAATTGCTCTCCTTCTCGGGAAAAGGCATGTTTGGACATTCTGGCCTCACAAGGCCACAAGATAAGCAAGGGGATGCTGCAGTGGTGTCTGCCAGAAGTAAAATATCTGACAGAGCCTTTCAGGATAGGAAAACAGCGACTGCAGGCCCCAAAGCCTAAAATAAAATAAAACTGATTATATTTTTTTAGAAATGATACATTTCTGCCGAACCTGGATGTGTAATTATGCACAATTGATGCAGCCACTGTTAGATTGTATTGACAGTGAACCAATGGAGGCTCGAGACCCAATCAAATGGACTCCTGAAGTCAACGAAGACTTTGAACAGGTAAAACAGGTTTGGAGGTAAGCAAAGACCAATTGCTTATTACTCCACATAACTGGATCCTGTAGCAAGAGGACTGCCATGCTGTCTACAAGCTGTAGAAGCAGCAGCATTAGCAGTAAAAGCCTCACAAACCATAGTGTTATAACAACCATTGACACTGATGGTACCACATGTAGTTTCTGTATTACTACTGCAAACAAAACATACATTCTTGTCACCAGCAAGACAGCTGAGCTGTATGGCGTCTCTACTAACAGCTCCTAATCTAACAATTGTAAGATGCACCACACTTAATCCGGCTACCTTGCTGACAACTGCTGAGGATGGAGATCCTCACGATTGTGTAGCTGAAACATCTAGGTCTGTGGCAGCATGCCCCGGGTTAATGGACACACCCATTCATGATGCAGAAGTAACATTCTATGTGGATGGATCCTGAAAAAAGAATGACTTCAACAGGGTAAACCAATAACGCATGCACCATTAATACTGGAACTGATTGTGGCATTACAGAAACCCAAAACACTGACGAGATGTAAATGTGCAGCACATATGAAAGGAACAGATGAGGTGTCCCTGGGGAATGCATTCGCAGACTCTGCTGCAAAAGAAGCAGCTGCAGACACTCTCTTGAGAGACATGCAACATGAAGCGGGGGTACCAGATAAAAGGATGTGGGGCAACCAAAAATGTACTGAGAACGAAACTGGCCTGTGGGTGGGCCCAGAAAAGAAACTTGTATTACGGAGATCTTTGTTTACCATAGCTGCAGAGTTGAGTCATGGCATATGCCATGTCTCAAGAGGAGGGAGGGTAGATATGATAAACAAACGTTATACAACGTTTGGATTCACAAACTACAATTTTTTTTTTGTTGTAAAAGGTGTTTAACATGTTTTGACTATTTGAATCTTGGATGATGGATTTCATCCACCTCACACCAAGTGAGGGGAAAAGAGCTGCTTAGTAATGATTGACCCATTCTCAGGTTGGGTAGAAGCATACCCTACCTCAAAAATTGATGCACAACTGTGGCAAAAATAATTTGTAGAGAAATAATACCTAGATGGGAAAAGCCTATCACGTACCGCAATTTGGAGATAGAATATCAGAGGATAATCCCACATTGGCAGTGTATATGAAGAAAATGTTATCTAATAAACAAGAAATGTGTAAACTCTTACAGCAGGAATACCAGAAGAAAAGCTGCAGGTTGGGGACTGGGTACTGATTAAAGATCCAAGGCACAAGGCGTGGCATCAACCAAAGTGGAAAGGGCCGTATCAGGTGCTACTAACAACTCCAACAGCAGTAAAGATTGCCGAGCGATCCACCTGGGTGCATCTGTCCCACTGTAAAAAGGTAACAAAGGGTGAGTAGGTACCTAAAAGAGTTGTGCTCAGAAGGGAGAAGTCCGGCTACAAAGGGAGGTGTGAAATATAGAACACACCTATCTCAAAACCGGTGAAGCAAACAACCCTCTTACTGGGATTTAGACACAGCTATGGCAAACCTCCAGTGGCGGGCAGTGGGGTCTTTGACCATATTGATGATAATCACGGTATAAGAGGGAAGAGATTTATAAAAGCACAGCACAGAGCGTAAACAAGACCAACTGTTATGTATGCACACATCTACACTCTAGCCTTTGGGTAAACTAAGCATTGTGAGCAGATTAGTGGTAGGAATGGACAAGCAGTGTTGGGCTGAATGGCCTGTTCTCGTCTTCCCCTTATGTTATGTTATGTTATGTTATCTACCGGCATCATCCGTAGCACCAAGGGTGACTGTGGATCAACCCCCGGGAATTGGAATAAATGTGTCCTGGACTGTAACAAATTGCACTGATTGACAAGGTTTATTAGAAACCTCACGACAACATTTGATTACGCCCATTATGGTAGTACGATGTACCCCGCATAAGACCTTTATAAAATGTGTACGAGGGAAGGGAACAGTCCCGGTGGGGGAGACATCCCAATGCGATGGGACAGTGTACTCCTACTGTAAGAATAGAATCACCGGAACGCCCTTAAAGGAGACAAGGTGTTCCACGTTAGCACCTACAGAAAACGGCACTAGGGCAGTGGATGGGTGGTACTGGCTTCTCGAACACAATGTGTACATAGCTCTGCCTAAGAAGTGGCATGGAACTTGTGCATATGTGATACTAAATGACCATACATGGGTAATAAGCGCTGAAACACAGGGTCATGCAAAAAGATCCTTAGAGGATAAGCATGATGCAATATGGGGAAGTAATGTTACAGAAGATCACAAACTTTGGAGTACAGGGAACAAAGCGGTTCTTAGTATTTTTCCCCAAATGGGGGTGGGAAAATTAATGTTAAGGGTAGAGACAATAAACTACCGCCTGAGTGCATTGATCAATTTTACACTGAATGCAACCGAGAAGTATAAAAAAACGAGTTAACTGCACTTAGATTAATGACAATTCAAAATCGTATGGTCCTGGACCTCATGACTGCCTCCAAGGGAGGAATATGCCACATAATTGGAACTGCGTGTTGTACCTACATACCTGATAACGATGCGGATGGTAAAACCATAGATCAAGCTATGGAAGGTCTTAAGAAATTAGCCCTGGCCCAACAAAAAGATCTAATGACTGATGATGACTGGTGGTCCTGGATAATGGGTGGGGGCTGGAAACAGTCCCTCACCTCATTGGCAGTGGCGATTCTGAGAGTCTTGTTGTTACTAATGTTTTGCAGTTGTTGCCGTGTCCCAATGATCCAGCGGATGATCACCCAAATGATGCAAAGTACCCCGGCATATCAGGCTTTGGCCCTGGAGGAGCTGACTCTGGGAATGAAGAGATAATTGATCCTCCAGACTAAGACGATACTGCCATGGCCTTGCAAAACTTGTTTAAAGATGTTCAGGCTTCTGCATTGAAATAAACTTGCTATGCTCTTTCTAAATGTGAAATGGTGGCAGCGGTGGTCTCCAGCCTAAACACTATACTATAGAATGGCTGGGGATAGATGTTAGAAGAGATTCTAAATGTTTTATGACTATATGGGATAAAATCATAAAAAGGAGGGATTGATAGAGAAATTCTGTTTCTGTTCAAAATCGTTTTTGAACCTCTTCTCACGCTGGCACAAGGTGTGGAGCTGTGCCAAAAGAGATAGGCGGCAAGCTGTCTGTTTCTTAGGACTGTGTTGTAGAGACCTAGCTAAACCGGCACAGTCGAGGTCAGAGCGTGCCTGCAAAAAAGATTAGACTCGTACAACTCTCTCTCAGAGATTGGAAAAATACTGTCTTGTAACTGTTGTGTGTGGGGGAGGCTAAAGCATCTGTCTGAGGGTAGCTAATGTGTATAAGAACTGTTCTCCCTGGAAATGATTTGTTCATTGCCTGGCAGGGAGGCGGTGAACCCTGAATGCATTTGGTTGAATAAACTCTGTTGAAATTTGGTTGAATGTTCTGTTTTCTCATTTGGTGCAAGTGTTCTCTATCCTCTTTGAAGGTCTTCTGAATTTCGTGAACCTAACATTGGGGACTGTGAAGTTTATTTTATGTCTGTGTGCATGTTTGGATGTTTGTTCTGTTGCTGGTACACCCTGTACACCCTGTGTTCATTCCTCCACTTTTGTCTGTTTATGACTTCAGTGTCTTTTTATCTATCAGAGATGAAAGAGAAATATTACACAAGGAGGCAGAGAAAAACTGTGATAAAGCCACACTGTGGTTAAATGCTATAGTAACTGCATACCTATGGGAAACCAGTCAATTTGGGATTTGTAAAATACACACTTATAAGAAAAAACTTAATAAAAACTCCCCACTACTCTATCAAAATATTTCTAGCTCAGGATGTAAACTAATACCGTAGAAGATTATTAGAGCTCATTTTCACTGCCATGGAGTTTACAAGTGTTTATGTATGGGGTGCTGAATGTGACATAAAATACCTTTATTTTATCAAGCTTAATTATCCCACGTTTAATCCAAAATAATTCATTTTTCCTATACTTTGAGGTTTGAAATGATACATTTAAATGTTAAATATGCTATTCCAAAATTGTATTTGGTGGTTTTCAATATTTAGTCAATGTTTCAAACAATTTATTCACAACATTTATGCAGATATTTCATACATTTAGTTAATGTTTCAATGTTTCTTAAATGTTTTGGGGGAATTTAAATCTATAGCATTGTAGTGATTTCTGAATGGTAAAACACAAAAAAAACGAATTTTATGGGCAACATTTAGCTCATCGCTATATGCCAGTGTAGATTTAAATCTTGAGAATTTAGTTTGTTGTGCCAATTGTAGAGTCAGTGACTGCTCTTCTGTAATTTTGCAAACTGACGTGCTACTGTTGTCAACAACTCAGATTAGGCAAATAGGGAAAAGAGTCTGTTTAATTTCCATTTAATTTCACCTATTTATGTGGCATCACAGCCTCAATAGGTTGCCTATCTCCTGCCCTGCCCCTGAGTATGCACTGAGCACTTCATCTACCTACATTTATGACAGCAGGGGCCCAGATTAGCAGTCATCCTATCATCTCAGACGGCTAAAAATATAGAAGGACGACCTTCAAATTCCAAGTGATCGTCCTGCTGACGACTGTGAATTTAGAATTGTATTATTTTTTTAATTGTTTAACAAACATGTCATGCACGGATATGAAAAAATATTTCTGAAGTTCCAAATGGGAAAAGTGGCACATCATCACACGCATGCAGTCCGTGCTCACTGTATTTGTTGCTATGCCAGACTGCAGCAGTCAAGCAAGTTCGCCGATCGTGGCACATAGACACGAAAGCGAGAACCAGATAGTTAGTTAGCTAGCTAACGTTAGCGTTTATGGACATTGGGTATCAATATCTGTTGATTCTAGTTGCTTGCTAACACAAGCAGAGGCGTTGTTTGTGAACAGGCAAGGCAGGCAACTGCCTGGGGCCCCCAGGCCATTAGGGGGCCCCCAAGGGCTGACAAACTTTACCCCACAGCAATGTCCTTTTTTTTCTTCTTTTTTTTTAAAGATTAGAACGTTGTATTTAATTGCTTGACATATAAAGTGACCAACTGGATCACGACAGCAATGTCTCAAAATGTGGCAACTGCAGACAGTGACTGCAGCAACTCCCTCCCCTTGGCTTAAACAACCAATGGGTTTGCAATGACATCTCAGTAGGAAACCTCCCTAAAGGGGGCCCCATGTCACTCCCCTGTTGAGGTTCTCTCGCATCTCCAAGTTTGAATCAGTCAGTCGAATGAATCCAGAAATGAAAACTGATGAAGAGGAGCTATGTTTCTGGAAGCGAGAAAAGAAAGAAACAAAAAGAAGATGAGGAAAAAGAAAGAAATACAGTGGTAAGTGGAACAGATAATGGCAGATAATTATGATTAAGTATAAAATAACTGAATGCTGAACGAATAAACACCATTAGTCTAACGCTAGCTGCTGCTAGCATTTTACCAGGAGATGGGAGAACGATGCTAAGCTAGCGGCGTTAGACTAATAGTCACATTTTTTGTTAGTTCACCAAGCTATATGTGTGCTAGTAGTTAGACAGCTATGTTTGATGTTTTTCCATACTGTGCACCCTGAAAGCTGAATGTTTTGTGTCATTAGCTAGCCACTGGTTACCGTGTCTTGCTGTTTTGCAATTACACTTGCTAGTTAGACATAGCTAGCTAGTAGCTAGTTAGCTAACGTGTAGCTTGCTGGCCAGATAATGTTAGCTAGCTAGCAGAGCTGGACCCACTAATGTTATATCACTTTATCTCTCCTCAGGATCATTATGTAAGTTTCTGACAGCAAAAGGGAAGGATAAAGTGCCCCCTCCAAATGCTGATAACGAAAACTGTAAGTTCAGTATTACACTTTAATTGATAACATGCCATGCCCTCTAAAGATTCATTATGATAATATACCGTTTTTATTTGTCATATCAGTTCCGTCAACGTCCACCTCCAGTGAGACAGCAACACCTGACCATGATGAAGATAAGACGTCACCCCCTACCTCAAGCAGTAGCATCACCACCACTACAAAATTCTTGACCACATCAGAAGACCCTGCACAATGGCCAAGTGTCCTAGGCCATACTGAACTGTGCGCAATAGTAACAAGAGGACCTATACAGGTCAAAGATATAGTCTTCCTCCAGAATTCTGAGAAAAATCCATGTAGATTCACAAAGGAACACTACAAAATGGTCATGAAAAATGGGGAGAAGATACAGCGAACATGGCTTCTGTATTCAGTTAGCACAGACTCAGTCTTCTGTTTTGCATGCAAACTTTTTGGAAAACTGGACAATGCACTAACCAAAGGGGGATTTAGACATTGGAAGAACCTAGCTAGTCATTTAAAGAAACATGAGTATTCAAAGACACACATTACCAATATGAAGAGTGGGCATGAACTCCAGATGAGGCTCAAAACTAAAACAGCCATTGATCAGATCAACCAGGATTTGATGTACCTTGAGATACAGCACTGGAGAGGTGTAATACGCCGAGTGATTGCCATAATATGTCACCCAGCTGAAAGGAACCACGCTTTGAGAGGGCATACAAATGTCCTATATGACCCACATAATGGCAGTTTCCTATCACAGGTCGAATTGATGTCACAATTTGACCCAATCATGAACGAACATTTGAGGAGGATTCAAAACAAAGAAACAAAGGTGCACTACCTCAGCAACCAAATTCAAAATGAAATCATAGAACTAATTGGAGACAAAATAGTTGACGAGATAGTCAGAAAGGTGAAAAAAGCAAAGTACTTTTCCGTCATAATGGACTGTACTCCCGATATTAGCCACACTGAACAACTTTCTGTTGTCTTCAGAGTGGTGAACTGCGAGCTATCAGTTGGTGCATCTATCTCTGAACATTTTGTAGGATCTATTGATGTTCAAGACACCACTGGAAAAGGTTTGTGTGACACACTTCTGGAGAAGTTGGACAGACTCAACTTGAACATTTCAGACTGCCGTGGACAGTCCTACGATAATGGGAGCAACATGATGGGACATAAACAAGGGGTTCAAGCAAGAATATTGCAACTGAATGAGAAGGCAATGTGTGTCCCATGCAGCAGTCACACTCTGGTTGTAACAGATGCAGCTAAATGTTCAGTAGTCTCTATCTCCTTCTTTGGTGTTCTCCAGAGATTGTACAATCTTTTTAGCTCCTCTGTGCAACGCTGGGCAGTTTTACAGGAACATGTTAAGAACTTAACAGTAAAGCCTCTGTCAGCGACCAGATGGGAGGCCAGGATTGACAGTGTGAAAGTGGTGCGTTACTACCTGCCAGAGATCATACAAGCATTGTCTGCTCTCCAAACCCTCTCAGTGCAGAAGAAGGACTCAGAGACAATGTCCACAGCTACCAGCATAAAGGGTGAACTCATGACATGGAGGTTTGTACTGTGCACTGTAATCTGGTACAACATATTGTATCAGATCAACCACGTCAGCAAGATTCTGCAGAGCCCCAGTGTTTCTCTTGAAACACTTAAAAGAGAAACAAGCGCAGTGAGAGTATATCTGGACAATTTCAGAGAAAGTGGACTTGCTGCCTCTCAAACTGATGCTAGAGAGATCGCAGAAAACCTAGAGATTGACAGGACATTTCCTGAAAAAAGACAGTGGAAAACAACCCGACATTTCCTGTATGAGGGCAAGGAAGAAACTCAATCCACTCCAGATGAGCACTTTAACAGAGTTTTTTCTGCCCCTAGTGGACACAGCCCTCAACAGCTTGAATGACAGGTTTTCAAAACTGGAAGATGTTTATGTCCTTTATGGTTTTCTGTTCTCAAAAGAAAAATATGTCAAAGGCCATTCTGAGTGGCAAACTTGCAGACAACTGTAAGAAACTGGAGAAGACACTACACGACATAGATTCTGAGGATTTGGTTCTGGAGGTCAGGGCTGCTGTCCATGCCTTTCCTGATGATGAATCTTCCTCTCCAAGAGAGATGCTTGATTACATTTACAAGGAACAGCTTCTGGATCCCTATGGAAACCTCAGCATTGCCCTTCGTCTGCTATTAACTCTTCCAGTCACTGTTGCCTCTGGAGAGAGAAGCTTCTCAGCTTTAAAACTAATCAAAACCTATCTCAGGTCAACCATGTCCCAGGAGAGACTTTCAGGACTGGCTCTTATTTCAATAGAGTGCAATGTGCGAAGGTCTTTGGATCTGGAGGACATAGTGGCAGCATTTGTACTAGCCAAGGCCCATAAGAAGCAATTGTAGAATCAATGCTTTATGTGTTGATGAGCACTGTGTCACACCTCACCTTTAAGTTTTGTTTTGTCATGTTTATGATGGTCAGGTTTTATTTTTAAAAGTCTCACTTTAACGTGTCTTGTTCTGAGTTGTTTTGTATTCACCACATCACCAGTAAAATGTTTGAACTGTGATCCTGTCTCTGAGTCGTGCGATTGAGTCCTCAGCCTAGTGGTTGTTACTTACACACTGACCTTACGTGTACACAGAACTCAGATAGATTAGGGCTGGACCAAACGTACATTTTTCATTGGTGTCACATTATTTATAACATAATGGCGATGAACACTGGTTGGAGGGGCCCCCTGGGAATTTTTGCCTAGGGCCTCACCAGACTCTAGCAACGCCCCTGAACACAAGGCTTAGTAAGTGATCATGCATTTATCACTTACAAAGCCTTGAATTAGCAAGCAATATCAGTGAACACTAGCTAGTTACTGTTTATATTCAGTTCAGTGAGCCCTCCTGCCATGCTGAAGAATTGCTGTGATTTCTCATCTCTGTCCTACAGTCCAAGCACAAATCATTCCCATGTCCCAGCTCGGTTAAATATAGGAATTATTAGCTAGCTATTACATTAGCTTCCATACCACACTCTAGTTGGGAATGGAAAAATCTCTCTCGTTCGAGTCCCAACTACAGTGTATGTTATGATATACTGTACAGTCAGAACACTAGTCACTAACACCACCTGCGGGCACCCATCAGAGCTTCACTGCTCCCATGAGCACACGCGGCACAAATATCCATGTAGAAAATAAATAACGTTAACCATTGTTAACTTTCGGCTACATACGACATAGTGGAGATTTATTGAGGGTGCAAATCTACCCCCACTAAAAAGGCTAAAACCAAAGAAAAATACAAAGAACGAAAATATGATTCAGAGAGAAGAGATCGCATTTTCCAGGAAAATTGGAAGGTGAATAGACTATGGCTTGTCTGGGAGGAGGAAGGGATAATGATATGTAGTTGGTGCATTCAAGCTAAAGAAGTAGACAAAAAAATTGACACTGAAAATATACATACTGTATTCAAAATAAAGCATTTGAAAATATGTGATGTACACAGTCTTCTTTATTGCTCACCCACAACGCTCGCAGTGACGCGAGTAGGACAATTCACTTTTAGGAAGGACAAATATATTTTCTAAGATACTTGCCCATTGACAAGTATGACTTTGACCCTAATCTGGTCCCCTGTGATAATTTTATGCATTTATTCAGTGATATTGCATTATAGCATGATCATTGTCTCATTCTAAATGACCATATATGAAACTTGTGTTTAATGTGAACATGGACACATATTGTAGAATACTGAGTTCCCATCAAGAAACATTAACATGTCCTTGGTCAAGAGCAGATCTGGAAAGAATTACAATTCTGTCTTTGCTATGCATAAGTATGTTGGTGTGAGGGAAATAGCAAGCATATTTTCAAACCTATACTTTTAAGGGGGAGCTAATGAACTGTAAACACCCCATAACATAACCAGGTTTACACAATTTGTGTTAAATCCTGCATTATGTTACATACTGTACTGTAGTCTCTGGACTGAGCTGTGCCCCATCTTCCTACATTTATTAAAATTGAATGCATTTATTTATCAATGTCACCAAATGGGGTAGTCAATTATTCACTTGACATTATCATACCTCTCAAACATATGTTTAATGTGAACATGTATACACACGGCAAAGCACCGATTTCCTATTATATTGCAACATTGAAGTCATACTGCTGCTTAAAAAGGAAAATACAATTTGAGGTTAGGGCTAGTGTCATGGTTTCAGATCAAGTTCTTGTGCAGAATTTCTTTAAAGTTTTCAATAAAGACAATGAGGCAGGAATCTTCAGAATATCAGACTTTATTATTAACAAGTAATCAATAATAAAGCCTGGAGGTTTTTGTAGAGAATTCCAACTTCTTTCACATTACAATGTCTTATATACCCTTTCAAACACTCTTAACTCCTCCTAATGTATTTCCTTGTGAGTGTCTCCATTACTCACGCCACAATGGTTTTCTAAAATAGGTTCTGTTTACTTCAATTATTGGTTGGCATTTAACGTGCTTGCTTGACATTTAACTTTACTTGACATTCACCTTTGCAGAAACTCCCTAAAACTCCCATTCTTGGCATGCCACAATGGTTTACTATTCTTGGCCCTGATTCTTTAAACCATTGTGGTTTCAGCTGACATATACAGAATAAAAAATATTATGTTTATTACAGAGTGAGTGTGTGTGATTACAGAGTGATTGTGTGTAAATGCGTGTGTGTTACAATAGCCCTGCTATTATGTATACATTCATTTTGATTACATTGACTACAGTTATTACTGGTATGTTACAATAGCCTACATAATTCAATGTATAACATTATAACATCTTGGTATTTCTTACAATGGCATGTTCCATATAATTTCCAACACCAGTTAAATATTAACGGGTTAAACTTGCTTGAGTTCACTGTCTGTACTTGGCCTGAATATTTGAACGTACTTTTCTTTTCTACCCCTGAATTTTGAAGAAGGTTCTTATGTCACCTTTTATTTTCCTGATAGCTGGACCAACAAAAACATGGTGTTAGTTTAGCTACTTAACTATTGACTACTAGTATCATTACCTAGCTGAACATGTACTGATTAAAACCCCTTCTGCTCCACCCCCCTTTTCCCCAACATTCCATCCCAGTGCATATACATATAATCTTATCAATTAAATCGCCTATAACTTTTCAGTTATGAGGGGCGCATGAATTAAATTGGTATCAAATGAAAGGAGAGAATTGAGAGATTGTGGGACAGCATCCTAGTCTGAGTATAAATTACTTACCCCATGTTATTGTTAAGCAAAATATAGAAATTGTATATAAAAAAATATATTTTAATGTATAATACTTAAAAAATATGTACATAATAATATGGATAGTGAAGCTATATAACACCTCAATTTGTGTCTATGTTGTAGAATCCTGTAAGATTCCACCCGAACACACCAAATGGCGGACGTGTCCGAGTGTGGAGGTATAGCGTGTAGCCTTACCTTAGTGTTACCGGAACGGGATTAAATGGATGTTTAATTAACTCCAACTCTATCTGACTCCATGTATGTTAGCTTTTCTCTCTGTTAACTCTTACTTCTAGACTCGTATAAGCAAATGAGAGACTGTAGTCTCTCGTCTCGCGTAGTGTGGCGCTATACGGATTGCTATCTCTATATGAGATGCAGACGTGCCTTTGGCCTGTGTAAAACCTAGCAAGGATACAGTTGCGTATCTTGCAACAGCACTAATGTATAGGCGAGTGACTACAGAGTTGCAACGTTCTATGTGTGTGTGTTAACTTAATCTTAAAACCACAACGTGTAACTGCAGTCTAGATTAATGAGAGATGCTTTGGTATGAAAATGTTTATTAACCGGACTTGCATAAAAACATCAAACAGAATTTGTAACGTAAGAATACAAAAACGGCTATACGCCAAGTTGCGCAGGAGTTCGTAATACGAATCAACGCGATTTATGCCACTTTTCCTTCTATATACCCACACATCAAAAGAAACCATCAAACACCAAATAAGGACATAATCACTGAAAAACGGAACCACTCCCTGCTGTCTCTGTATGCGCATCACACTGCCAGTCCCACAGACGGCCGCTGACCGCAGATCATTTGCATTTGCACCGTTCACTTTTAAACGGTGTTCTGAGATCCTCAGTAAGCGCCACCCGCACCACTTCATCAATGACACCAACCCACTGCTCATTACATCAGCTCTCCAACAACACCAAACATGCTTATACTGTACATGTGAATGATGAAGTTTACAGTATAACACATTAAACTCAGTGATGTGGTCAAGTCTTGAGAACAGTCCCCACTGTGTCCTGTTTTGTTGACAGGATTAGTGTGGGGCCTGAGATTTCTGCATTATACATAAATATAACCACTATCAGTATATTATCAGAGTGTCAAGTGTTGGAAATAATCCTGAGCCAATTTCCTCCACAGACAACCCTGGGTCTAAATATAATGAGCCTGGGCCTAGCAGTAGACCTGAAACTCATAAATCACCCCTGGGCTTGTCAGGACCATCTATGAAATGATGGAAACAGCTGGGTGTGATGATCCGGCCTGTAGAAGGTGGACCGTACATGCCCAGGTCATGTGTGAGGAGTGTGACTACTATTAGGCCAAACTGAGCACATGAAACAAACCTGGTCCAGGGAAAGTACCCATCATTCCAAAACTGATGCAACTGTAATCAAACTAATGCAACTGTAATCAAATTCCTATAACTGTGTGCAATGTATACTCTACTGATGTGATTAATGTAGCCTCATGGAAAGTACCAAGAATACCTGTACTCAGTCATAGCCATATTAGATGGGAGTATGTTTAACAAACCAATAGAAGCTGCTGTTCTGCACTCTGTGCCAGCCCAGGATGGATGGGTCCCCCCGTCGAATCTGGATTCAATTCCAGGTTTCTGCAAGGCCCAAGGGAGTTCCCCAAAAGGGAAAGGAAGGGGTTTTTGCCTTGGGAGCAGTTTTTCCTCGCCACTGTTGCTTCTGAAGCTTGCTCGAATGGGGGCTGGGGCCAGAGATGATTAGAACTGGTTATGTGTATAATCCATATATCTGTATAATTAAGTCTATGGTAAAATGAGCACTTAAATCATGTATCAGCACTGGTGTTTGACATGATGTCTGTAATCTGTTGAACTATAAGGAATGTAGTCTCACACACACATACACTGGAAAGTGATGTCAGTAAAATCTCACGCAAAGCAGTCACAGAATATGTCACAGAATGTATTGAGTTATTTTGTATCCCTGTAATATGCTCAACTAGCTTAGCATGTAATAACATGTAATAAACTATTATTTTTAAGGTGAATAGCTTAGTAAAACCACCATTGTTTAATGGTGAGGTAGGAGATTTGGTAAAACCACTATGGTTTAATGACCAGCTGGGTAGTGAAATAAGAACCACTGTGGTTTAACGATGGGGATAGCCATTTAAGGGAACCTACCATTGTTTCCGGATGACTAATGTTGAGTCAGCACAAATGTAAACCAAATGGAGCTAGCCAGGGGAATAAGCCAATTAAATGTAACTGTTGAGAAAGTATAAATGATGTTGCAAGCCACAAAGACATCGGAGGAACTTGCAAGGTGTTCTCGGCATATATATACATGTTTTATATACTGTATATAGTAGGTAGGTAGGTCAGCTTAAATGACTGTTTATTTTTTTATATTGAAGAGTGAAGGGCAGAGAAATAAGTGTGGAAAACAGGGGGGGGCGGGGCATACAATTTCAATGGATAAGGGGACGAGGAAGAAGCAATGGTGAATGGACAGCATGTGATGGGGACATAAAAAAGGTAATAGATAACAGCAGAAGGAAAACAATGGTGCATAGAGAACATGCCATGAGATTGAGGGGAGGGATTGAGCTAAGTGGGAGTGGTAAGGATGTCAAGCTCCAAGGCAGGAGGAGCTATGACATGTTAAAAGGTTGATGCACGGAAAAAGGGGGCCAGAGCTGCTTTCGCGAACAGCCTGATTTTCTTGTAGGTGATTTCGCATTGCGTACAATAAAACCAGATTACATCGGACTCTGAAGAAATGTGTTGTTTTTTAAGAAGTATTAAATGTGGTTTCGGATCACTCAGTCTATCTGGCCCTGGCTGAGATCTGATTCCCCCACACTAGCTAGCACAAGACATAATAGGAGTGAATATAAACATGGATTTACCATAAACGTGTTCGTACCCGAAATGAAAGCCCTTCTGGCTTCACTCGGTAAATTCGGTAAACAAACGTTCATGTCTTGTCATTGTCAACTTCTGGGGGTTTATTTTCCAACTTTACATATCCTAACAAAATTTAATAATACTTAAATATGTAACATATATCGAATTGGTGTGTGTTTGTATTCACAAGCACTGAAAGCTTTCATATATTTTACACAAACACTGAACGATTTCGCTTCACTTCCATGAATGGCTTATTGATTTCAATTCACTTCCACAAAATGTCACTGAAACTGATTGGTTCTAAGATACTTGTCTCCTATTTGAAATAAAAGCTGTCAATCAGTGATAATCAGGTTTCTGTGTGACAAATACAAAACACAAAGAGTTAGGTCAAAGCCAACCCTTTTTTTCCTTCTTTTTTTGTTCCGGTTTTAGCAACGTTTAGTTTGACGAATCTTGAATTGTGGGTGAGGACAAAATAAGAAAATAGTACTATAATACTTATGACAATGTATATGTGTTTATATTGATTTTCACATGAACAAGTTTGTATTTGACAATATATCAGTGTTTTGATTACTCTCTCGGTATTTGGTGTATTACGAGTGAAATAACATTCGGTTTTTTCTAACTAACAGGAGTTCACGATTTTGAAAGTCAATGGGAAATGCATGTAAAACTTGTTGTAACTTTGGTAATTTGTATGTAAAATAGGTAGCTTTGTTTTTTTTTTTAATCCTTATAATATTTTGCATTTAGCTATGTTCAACATGACCGTGTATTATATATGATTTTATATGAAAACATGTCAACATTGTCAACACGCCGTAACCCAAAACGGCCGTTGGCCGTGGTGCAGCCTGTAAGTTTTGCCCGTTTTAATTACAATGTGTTAATATACTTAAAAACAACATATGTGCTTGGATTCGGGACAAAAATCCCCATCATTTGATATATTATATGTAGGTATTGCATGACATGTGGAGAAGTATATACTTATTAATATCCATATTTTTATGATTTTATGATGGGGGGCGTGGCAGAGTGTCCCACCAGTGGGACACCGGAGTACAAGTGGTTTTAAGTAATTAAGTTAGCTATCAAGCACACATGTAACACACGTTACACAACAACAGCTGGTTTGGTCATTAGCTGGGGTGGTCATTCACAATCATTAATAATCTGAAACAATATGAGGCACACACTGTAGTGTAGCTCACACTGAATCAACAAGATTTATGAATGGCATGTCTAGCTTGCTGGCTTGAGCTCCGTATGGGAGTACGGTAATTATCATTCTGGTAGTAATAACTGCTCTAACATTATGCAAAAATAGTGCCAGTATATACAAAATATAATTTCTGTGTGTACAGACTAGTACCAGCTACTTTTAAAAATATATTTTTTTAAATTGTGATTTATTGGGGGGGAGGGATCGAGCATTGATGTCTTTGGGTCTTTAAGTCAATATGTCTCTCCAAGAATTGCTAAGCTTCTCCCATGCCAGAACAGAGGCCTAGATTCAAACATGCAGACTTAGATTAAATAAAGACAAATGCAATTCACACTAACAAGACTTAAATGTAATCCATACTCAATCAAACCAACCATATCCTCATAAGGATCCTTTTGCTCATAAGGTCTGAAAATCCAGGAAACAAGAAAAGGTATGGCCTGAATTCTGATGTGCCTGGGCAGGAGGCGGGAGCTTTTTTTAAAGGGCAAGTGATGTTCACCAGTCTCCAACTTTACAATCTCTGCTGTTAATTAAATTAATTTTAAAAATGTAATTAAGGAATATAATTATACTTGATTAATTCAGCATTGTATGGATAAAGCAATTTACTACTTTTTTTCTTAAAAAAAAAGATTTTATCCCATTTTATCCCAATTTGGTAGCCAATTAGACCTGCTATTTTTATGTCAATCCCCCCCTAGCAGTGTGAGTTTGCCAAGCCGTCGACCGTAACCCAGTACTACAGGGCCACTCTTATGTGCAGCGAATGTCATGTTGGCTTCCCTCCCCCTCCCAGGGGTGGACAGCCAATTGCCGCCCCGGTGACCCTCCCAACCAGAGCCGACTCTGGCAAGACAGGGAATTGAACCCCGGTTTCCGTGGCCAGCATCGGACGTTATAACCACTGGACCATGCGGGAGGTCCCGCAATTTAGTAATTTAATTGTTTCCCACTTTTGTCTCTAATATTTTTGTAGGGCAGTTCACAGAACTATGCCCTGAAGTAACCCAAAATAATGTGAACTGTGTTTATGATGCCAGCAGGGAGCCAACGGGCGAGATGTGTAAACAATGGTATTGCCCCAGATGCCTTACAACCCCCACACTGCTAAAAGCAGTCCTGCTGTCTCAGCAAAACAGGACATGGTGGTGACTGTTCTCAGGACTGTTGACCACATCACTGAGTTTAATGTGTTATACTGTAACTTCATCATTTACATATACAGTATAACCATGTTTGGTGTTGTTGGAGAGCTGATGTCATGAGCAGTGAGTTGGTGTCATTGATGATGTGGTACAGGTGACGCTTACTAAAGATCTCAGAACACTGTTCAAAAGTGAATGGTGCAAATTCAAATGATCTACACATCAGCAGCCATCTGTGAAAGTAACGTAGTGTGATGCCCATACAGAAACAGCGCAGGAAGTGGTTCCGTTTTTTAGTGATTGTGTCCTTATTTGGTGTTTCATGGTTCCCTTTGATGTGTGGGGATATATGGGGAAAAGTGGCATACTCCAAGGAGATTCATACTACGACCTCCTGGCGCAACTTTCGTGTACAGCCGTTTTTGTATGCTTACATTACGTAAATTCTGTTTGATGTTTCTGTAACAATTTGTAACAAAAGTCCGGCTAATAAACATTTGCATACCTCAGCATCTCTCATGAATCTAAACTGCATTTACACATTGTGGTTTTATTATTAAAGTTAACACACACACATAGAACGTTGCATTCGATAGTCATTCGCCTATACATTAGTGCCGTTGCAAGATACACAACTGTATCCTTGCTAGGCTTTACACAGGCCAAAGGCACATCTGCACCTCATATAGAGATAGCAATACGTATAGAGCCACACTACCCGAGCTGAGAGCCTATAGTCTCATTAGCATATAAGATTCTAGAAGTAACAGTTAACAGAGAGAAAAGCTAACATAGATAGTCAGATAGAGTAGTTGGAGTTAATGAACTTCCATTTAATCCTGTTCCAGTATCACAAAGGAAAGGCTACATGCTATCCTTCACCACTTGGACACTTCCGCAATTTGGTGTGCTTGGAATCTTACAGGATTCTACATTTGTGATAAGATATGAAGAAAATTATTTTTATATACCATTTACAATAACTCTCTAAAGAAGACCACATCAATATATTCAATATACTGAAATTTTAATTATTTAAACCATGGTAGATAACATTACATTTGTAATAAACATATACAGTGGGCTCTGGCAAGATATACAAACAAAAATGTTTTATAAAATTACAAACTGGTTTCACTTGCGTGTAATGCTTGTTTCTTTTTTAAATCATGTGTAGCTATAACACCATATGCAACTTGTTAGGAACAGATTTACAAAGTGTAGTTTTCGTGCAATAAGAAAATATGAGTTAAAGTACAACCGAAATACAGGGGGGTCAACAAACTAATGGAAACATCAAATGAAAAAGGACTTGTATTTTGAAGTAACTAAATTGCAATTAAAAATATTGAGCACACATGGGGGCCTACTACCTCCAGAAAATGGGAAGGGTCTAAGCTCCAAAACAATAAAACAGGCAAATCAGCAAAGCAAACATAACCAGGGCACAGCTAGTAGGGGGCACAATTATAAGCAAAAGGAAGACACACCACCCCTAGCAACTTCATTTATTGCTATGCAGATACACCAAGACTGATAAATCGTACAGATAGTGCAAGCTATAAATCTGGCTGTGTATAGGTAGCAATAATTTGGGGTAAACCACCAGAAGGATAGAATGTTTGCTCGCACAGAATAGCAATGCTAACAATTCGATGGGAACAGTGGTCACATGTAGTTGAACTGTTACCTACAGTGTTTGTAGTACATGCAAACATGATATTAAGTTCAGACAAAACATGGATATAATTGACATTAAAATTAGCATACCTTCTCCTTTTACTGTTCCCAGTAAGCAGCCATTAATTGGTCTGACTCAATGAGGATGACAAAACCAGATACTGTAGTGTTGTGATATAGCAGAGAAATAATTCAAACTATATTTTCAGTACCAATTCTTTATGTTAATTCACTCCTACTTACACATATGCCCAAATATATGCCCATAGAATATACTATCCTAAAGCTGAAGCATGATTTAAGCACCCCTCTGAAGTTAAATTGCACAAAGGGCCCTGGATGTTGTTCGTTCAGCCCACACAAGTTGATAGAGAAATTCTGTGTTTAAGAATTGTTTTTGAACCGCCACAGTCTCAAGGTCAGAGCGTGCCTGCCAAGAAAGATTAGACTCATATGAGGTTCTCTCAGAGATGGGGAAAATAACTGTCTTGTGACTGATATATGGGCGAGGCTATAGCATTTGTCTAATTATTGTGTATAAGAGAGAAATCTGCAGGAAAATAGTTGTTCTTTGTCTGACAGGGAGGCATTGAACCCCAAATGCATTGGGTTAAATAAACTCTGCTTGATTTTGATTGACTGTTCTGTTTCTCATTTGGTGCAGGTATTCTCTATCCTCTTTTAAGGTCTTCTGAATTCGTGAACCTAACAACGTCTGGGTGCAATACCAACATAAATCGTGGGGGCAGGTAAGAAAGCGGAGGGTGATGGCAAGCTGCTCTGCTTCACCCACTGACTCACTGTGTGTATTTTGATGTGTAAGGAGCGGGGACACCTGACGAAACAAGTAATCAAATGTCCTGACAGACATATGGAAACTGATGATGCTTTTCATTGTCAATTTCTCTCATCGGTAGAATGAGAGAAACATACTCTCTGTCGTTACGTCGGGATACATTTAATGGTCTAATACCATCTATACCATCTTCATTCTTTAGTTTAGCTTATTTGGCTTAAAAAAAGACAGTACATGGCTACATCCCGATGTACATGTTAGCGCTGCTGCCACTGTTTCTGCTGTGTCCTCAAGATATACATTAAAACAACATTGTTGTGCATAATCGGAAGTAGTTGCCGAAGTATGCCGGCCAGAGAAAAATTGTTTCATCCCCACAGTTCTGACCTGCCCCCTCGTAGATATAGCTTTTAAACATCCAAACAGACAAAAAGTATTGTAGTGGTGGATGCCATTGAATCAAGAGTGAGACTTTGCTTTTTCATTTCAGTACCAATTCTTTATTACAATAAAGCGTGTAGCACATGGGAAATATAACACAAGCATCAGAATCACACGGGGGACATTCACAGCCCATACACCCACAATGACAGTTGGACATCACATATACACATCCAAACCTCATTCGCAACAGGGGAAAAGGGGCTTTCATTCCAATCACATGTAGATCCTCACATTAGAACATTTACATCATTATAAACATAGCTAGCTAACAATCTTATGTTTAGCTGGTCGCAAGGGCCTCTGGGACACATTGCAGTTTCCTAGGTTACTGTTAGCCACCTAGCATGCTATGCACAATGGAGGGCAACTAGCATTTCTGTGGCTAGGCTAGCTGCCCCGTTACACACCCCCCCCGTCAAAAAAAAAAAGCAGCGTCCTCGCTGCATCTAACCCGGTCCACTGGGACAAAGTCACTGAACCATGCTGGTGGTCTCCCGACTTCTCTCCCCCCCGACATCGGGGCGGCAATGTCTGGCTGTCGGTGGTCGGTACCTGGTGGCAGGGCAGTGGCGGTGAACCGCGGTCCATGCCGCTGATGGTGAGCCCCTGGGGAACGCAGTCAATGGGGCGACGAGTGTCTTTCTCTTGGGGTTGAAGAATTGTGTATGCTGTCTGTTGTTAAATACATTAACCGTGCCATTTTGACGAGGTCATCTGTATAGGAATGAGTGAGTTGATTAGACAGTAAGTTCCTGTCTTTGATTACTGATGCTTTGTCAACAAACAGTGCCTCTTTTATTGAATGAGCTAATCAGATGCTATCACTTCCTGACTTCCTTGCTGGTGCTTTGTTAGCAACACAAAGGCTCATAAACTGATCATCTGTCCCTATGTATATATTTAGGTGAGAGACTCATTCACTTTAGACTCTTTACCAACTTGCTGTGTACCGCTGTGTGTAATAAACTTGCATTTCAAGTCAGACTGCTGAGTCTCCTGGTCGTCTCTTTGGAAGAAGCTAACAGGGTCGAGGGGCAGTCCTCATCGCCCAGGTGCGGGGCAAGTCGATCACGGGTGCAGCACCACTATCCATCGCCTTAGATGAAGTCGCAGCTTGTAGACTACATTGGAAAATCAGTCGAGGACGAAGCAGAGGCCTTCCCAGTCACTGTCTAGCTTCGGTGACCGGCCCTTTCTCCTTTGAGGGTTGAATAGCTACACCCTTTTGCTTCAAACTCCCAACCCATGCAGCGTGTGTCGTAGTTTCTTTTCTGTCGCCGCTCTGCTCCCTGCTGATGATCACGGGCCAGCTGCTGCATGCAGTCAAGGCGAACTTGCAGCTGATGGGCATACTCAAGCCCAGGTTGGCAGGGCTGTTCTGGGTCTGGTGAGCAGTGGAAGATCAGGCTGACAGGCATGTGCAGCTCCCGTCCCATCATGAGGGATGCCAGCGTGCACACTGTGGACTCCTGCACTGCTGACCTGTATGACAACAGGACCAGGGGAAAATGAGTGTCCCAGTCCTTCTGATGCCTTGAGATGAGGAGTGCTAGCTGTGTGGTGGGGGTTTGATTAAAACATTCCACTAGGCTATCGCTTTGCGGGTGGAGCAGAGTGGTGCGAGTCTTTCATATGGGGAGCCTGTGACACACCTCACTGAACACTTGGTTTTCAAAGTTTCTCCCTTGGTCGCTGTGTAACTCAGCTGGCATGCCGAACTGAGAGAACATCCCAGTGGTCTGCCACTACTGAAGCCTCTTGCGATGGGATTGCGTACACCTCTGGCCATTCAGTAAAGTAGTCCATTGCCATGAGGACGTAGCGGTAGCCAGACTCTGTCACCGGAAATTGACCCAGCACGTCAATCGCCACTCTTTCCATTGGGGCACTGCATGCAGCTTGGGGCGACCTGGTGAACCTTTCTTTATGGTGCAGGCATAGCTAAAGGGGTGTCACGAGCTGCAGGGGACTGGTGCCCCGGGCTGGGTCTGCCCAGTGTCGGTACAGCATGTCGTCTTGGAGGTGGAGGGAGCCCCGCTGAGCCTCCAGCTGCTTGACTGCTGGGGAGAAGTGGGAGAGTGTGGAGCAAATAAGCCTCACCCATTCTTAGCCCCTGAAGCACCGGGCCTACCTCTTCGTCTCCCTCCTGGGCTGTGCGGACTTGAGGAGGCGCTAGGTCATCTATCACTGTCAGCCACACAGACCTCTCTCTGGGTCTTTTTCTTCTGCCAGCTCGCAGTGGCAGCAGGCTTCCGCGACACAGGGGCGACGAGACAGCACATCGGCATTCAGGTATTTTGTTCCTGCACGATGCTCGGTTTTGAAGTCGAACTCTTGGAGACCCTCTAGCCAGTGGTCTACTTGTCCCACTGCATCTTTAAAATGTAGCGGCCATTGAAGGGAGGCGTGATCGGTCTAGAGCACAAATCGCTTTCCGGTGAGCTACGCCCTGAAGTGCTTTGCAGCTGGGACGACTGCCAGCAACTCCTATCTTGCCACACAGTAGTTGCACTCTGCTTGTGCAGTGCATGACTGTAATAGGCCACAACTATCTCGCCGGTCCTCACTTGCCTGTGAGAGGACGGCTCCTACGCCATCGTTACTAGTGTCAGTGTTCAGAACAAAGGGCCTTGTCGGGTCTGGGATGGATAAGATGGGAGCAGTGAAGAGAGCCTTGCGTAGATGGTCGAAGGCCTCTTGCCTTGCTGGTGACCACGTGAACCGCTGCCCCTTTTCAGTGACCTGGTGCAGGGGTCGAGCAATGTTGCCAAACCCCGCAATGAACCTGCGGTAGTATGAGGCTAGGCCCAGGAAGCTGTGCACCTCGCCTGTTGACGTTAGCTATTTTTCTACTGCCTCTACTTTCACCAAGTCTGACGACACTCCCCTTTCGCTTATGACATGTCCCAGGAAGCTGGTCTGTCGGCGGAAGAGGCTGCACTTCACCGCGTTCAGATGTAGGTTTCCCTTAGCAATTAGCTGGAACACAGTGTGCAGGTTGGTTAGCACAGCTACATAGGTAGAAGCATGCACTAGGATGGTGTCTAGGTACACCACACACGCTGACGCAGGGACTGGCTGCAGTACTTTCTCCATTAGCCATTCGAACGTGACCCACTCTTGATGCTGTACAGGCTGGGGTTGCCCCAGTTAGACCAGCCTGTTCTCGTTTCCCGCCGTCTGTCGATTTGCCTCGAGCTGAATTCTTCTCCTGTAGTCCGTTTGCCTCACGCTGCAATTTACTCCTGCAGTCCCTTGTAAGCAGGAACAGGAGGTATTGGAGTGGTGTGCTGCTGTCACACCAATTGTTGTCCGGGTGCCAATATGAGCCCGGGGTGATGTAATCCGGGTGAATATCAGTCCAGGGTGATGTAATCGGGTGATGTCATCGGAATTTTGGACTGCAGTTGCTATGCCAACATGACGTGCTCGCATTCCTGAGTGAGAAAACGCAAAAGAATGTGTCCGGGTGATGTCATTTAGCTACGAATAAGCTGTACAGCTAAGTTAGCTGCCTTGCTACGAGCATAATATATGAAATATAATATATAATTATATTATAATTATATAGCCAGCTAGCTACGGACATAACAATATGCATTGTCTGTTCAGCTGCACAGTTAAGTTAGCTGCCTTGCTACGAACATAATAATGAATTATAATATAGAATTATAGGCTATTATAATGATAGGCTATAGCCAGCTAGCTACGGACATAATAGTATCCTTTGTCTGTTCAACTGCACAGTTAAGTTAGCTGCCTTGCTACGAACATAATATATGAATTATAATATAGAATTATAGGCTATTATAATGATATAGCCAGCTAGCTACGGACATAATAGTATCCTTTGTCTGTTCAGCTGCTCAGTTAAGTTAGCTGCCTTGCTACGAACATAATATATGAATTATAATATAGAATTATAGGCTATTATAATGATATAGCCAGCTAGCTACGGACATGATAGTATCCTTTGTCTGTTCAGCTGCACAGTTAAGTTAGCTGCCTTGCTACGAATATAATATATAAATTATAATATAGAATTATAGGCTATTATAATGATATAGCCAGCTAGCTACGGACATAATAGTATCCTTTGTCTGTTCAGCTGCACAGTTAAGTTAGCTGCCTAGCTACAAACATAATATATGGATCGCCTGCTTAGATGGCTAGTGAAATACTTGCTAGTAAAATAAAAATCGTGATAACAGATAACCTTTATCATTTCCTTTTTGTATAGGAGCTGTGCTTATATTGTTAATTGTTTTAGATTTTACATTGTGTTAGTGATGCTAGTGGGGGGGGGGGAAAGTTCGCTGTTTCACACATAATAATAATAGATATATCATTAAATCCTGACATTCCTTGAGTAGCCTTCGCGTTTAATGCATGTAAATGCTAGCTAACGTCACCGACAGTGTTTATGCTCAACTCATGTGGGTAACGTTACAAGAGTTAATTTCACAGATAACAGGCCATAACGTGGGATGGACTAGTTTGCTATATTAACTTACTGTAGTACCCACAAGACTAGTTGATTTCTTTCACACACACACCATCATTTTAAACCTTGCAGTGTTATTTGTTGTATACATAGCAAGCTAGTCCATCCCACAATTGGATATGAATATAATAATAATAATATACGCCATTTAGCAGACGCTTTTATCCAAAGCGACTTACAGTAGTGAATGCATTCATTTTCAGTATACATTTTCACATCCATATAATCTATGGATGTGTCCAGGTGTTCAGGAATGTGTCCGAGTGATGTCATTGAAATTATTTGAATGTAGTTGCTATGACAACATGACGAGCTCGCATTCATAAGTTTTGCTCGGTCCTGCTTTAACCTCAAGAGATGGAGACGTCGTCGGAGACAGACCACTACACGAGATAACCTTTACAATTTCCTTTTGTATAGGCTACTGTGCTTATATTGTTAATTGTTTTACATTTTAGATTGTGTTAGTGATTCATTTTGAAGTAGCTAGTCGTTTAGTCTTTTACTGAAACTAACTAGCTATCACTAGCACTAGCTAGTGTTAGCTAGGTAGTTAGCTAATAATTTATTGCTTGCTTGCTAGTGAAATAAAAATTGTTAGCTGTTTAACATTTATTAATAATAATAATAATAGATATGGCATCCTTCAGTGACATCTTTTTCTATCTGTCCAGAGCAAAGTACCAAGAGGGTGTCTCTGTGGCGACGAAGCGTTCTATCCGGAGAGGGGCACAGAAATACATGCTTCAGGGTAAGATTTGTTAAAGAAAGGTCGATAGAACGATAGATAAACAGATATATAGATGGATACTTTATTGATCCCTGAAGGGAAATTCAGTGTTCCAGCAGCATCCAACAAAAGGCACAAAATAGACACAGAATAAAAGGCAAAAAAAGTTAGAAATTGGCAATAAACAGGCAAAAATAGGCACAAAATAAGTGAACTGTATAGCTGTAAACTGTATTGTCCAAGAGAAACGTCTGGGCACTAAAGCAAACTGTCTTAGCTCCCTCCGAGCTGGCTCAGGTCCATAGTATCCAGCCAGTCAGGGGATGCATACCCATAAAGCAATAATGTACATTTTTTAACAAGCCTTGGTCATTGTTCTCAGTCTATAATCCATTTTTGATATTCTAGACGGTTGCATGTATTTGAAGCCCAAGGATGGAATGCCACCAAGAAGGGTCATCCTGTCGAACGAGGAAAGGGAGGCAGTGCTGACCGAGGTCCACGCCCGGCCACTTTGGAGTGAAGCGCATGCTGGGGAAGATCAATCAGCGCTTCTTCTGGCATGGCATCGTGAATGATGTGCAAAACTGGGCAAGCAAAACTATTTTGTCTTTAGTTGATGGAAATGTGAATGAATGAATGAATGAATGAAAGGTGTGGTCTTTAGCCGTGTGTAAAATATGATCTTGCTTACAAACTGTAGCAAGATCATATTTTACACACAGCCAAAGACACATTTAATTAATTCATTCAACTTGCATTTACTGTTCATTTCAAGGTCCGTACCTGCGTGCCTTGCCAGAAGTTTGAGAAGGTGAAGACCGAGGCACCTGAGCTGAAGAGCATCAAGCCTGTTTCACCTTGATACATGATTGGTGAGTTCTACACTTTTGACTTGTTTCCCATCATGTTTTCTTTCAGTATTCTTTTTAGTGTGAATGTTTTACTTCCTCTTGTCCAATAGAGTATGCCAATATTTATTTACATTACATTACAATACTGTCATTTAGCAGATGCTTTTATCCAAAGCGACTTACAATAAGTGTATTTAACAAATCAATACAAATACAATACAATATCTGCTAAGAGGAAGGATCAGGGTAGTACTATTTGACTGCATGCTAGGTGTGGACCTCATCGAACCGTTCAAGGCCTCGTCCAGGAATGGAAATCGCTACTGCCTCACAGCGACTGATTTCTTCACCAAGTGGGTGGAGGCCATTCCCATCCAGGTGTGTTATATCTGTGTGTTTAGTGTTTATCTCTGATATAAACTTATAAACATGATAAACTGGTCATAATTATGCTTTTAAAAATGTACTTGATCTAATTGTCCAGTTCACCAACCGCATGTATCTAAATTTTCATCTTGAAAATTATCATAAGCATTAATATAATAGTACCTTAAATACTGTGTGTATACACTGCTAGGACAAGACAGCAGCGGCAACATCCCAGGCCCTGATGGACATCTTCCACACCCATGGTGCACCGGAGGTCATCCTGACAGACCAGGGCAGAGAGTTCTGGAACAAGATCAAGTACTTGCTAAAACATTTGATCTCTTAACAGTTATGGCCATACTTGTACGGACAAAACTAATGACTTGTCTTATTTTATTTTTTAGGTGAACCAGATCCTGTTTGAGAAGTGGGGGGCCAAGCATCGCATCACCTTTGCTTACCATCCCCAGACCAACGGACTGGATGAGCGAACCAACCAGACGCTGAAGAGGGCCATTGGAAAGTCTCTGGATGGGCACCAAGAACGGTGGGAGGATAACCTTAAGGTAATCCTTTTCGCACATAACACCAGTGTCCAGACCTCCACTAAGTACTCGCCCTACCGCCTGATGTACGGTCGGGAGCCACGGTTGTCCTCAGAGGTATGTAAACTTCATATCATTCTTCTTCATCATCATCATCATCGTTCTTATCATTTTTGTTTGCAAAAACACTAACTATGAAAATGTTTGTGTGTTGTGTTTTCTCTATTTGCCATGTAATTTCAGATCACAGGCGACATTCCTCCTCTTGTGGAGGTTGACGGGATTGACGAGGACACTGTTGCAGACTACCTCCAGGCCAGGGCTGAGAAGGATGAGGAGGTCTTTGACAAGGTGAAAGATATTACACAACTGTTTACTGAACAACCACCTGAGTGATGCTAAGTGAATCCCTATCTGAAGCACGCAATCCTCAAGAGCGCATAGCCTCAATGGCGCGCATGACGGCATATAGATCTATCTGAAAGTCCAAGTTCAACCACGCCCATCTTGTAGCAGTTGTATCTCTCAACTTAGAGAATATAAATCTCTGCTGCTGCGTTTCTTTCTTGAACGATAAAGGTGCGACTCAACGTGGAGAAGGCCCAGGAGAAACCTACCGGAGGAGGATCAAGAAGGGAACCAAGCGTTTCAAGATCCTCCCGGGCATGGAGGTGCTGAAGAAGGACGAGAGGAAGCGTGGGAGACTTGGTCGCACAATGGATCCAGACTGGCTAACTCAGTACCGGTAAATGTTGAGCTTTTAAGAGTAATTCAGGTGAGAGGGTGATGATATCCAATTTTGCCATTACAGATCATTATTACATGTTTTTCTTAGGGTAACTGAGGTCGAGGACAACAACCTGGTGCAGTTGGAGACCTTGGATGGCCACCAGCTGAAGACCCAGACACCCTATGCCTCAGTGAAGCCTCTGCGGAAAAGTAAGTTTAACATGAAGTCCACATCAATGTTGTGAGAGTCATATGTTAATGTTTTTTTTCACTAAAGGACATTATGCTAAATATGGTTTCATTGAATAATTGTTACTCTTGGATTGACTTAAGGATCACGAGCTGGCCTGCCCCCTGGAGAAGCTGTGTCCCATCGGCCTGAGCTGGTGTGTTCGGATGACCCTGAACCACTGTGCTCTGCGCTGGAGGGGGACACACTTCAGGTAGATTTGCTACTACTCAACATTAAGAAATAAGAATAAATAAAATAAATAAATAAGAATCCCAATGCAACAAACGAAGCAATTTGGCTCAGCCCTAGTTTATACAGATGTTCAAATGCATCCTATTAATCAATTATATCTTCTCAGTTCTCACAGGTTGTCCAGGACAGTGATGACAGTGATGTTGTCATCACAGGTGTCCAGCGGGGGCAGGCCTGCCCCGCTTCACTGAGCAGGGTGGAGGACCTTAGGGGTACAGTCCTTAGCCCACACTGTTGGCTAGATGACTGTGCTATTGACCACTCCCAGGCTCTCTTGCAGGCACAACATCCCCATGTAGGAGGCCTCTACGCCACCACATCCCTCGCCCTCCTGTCCTCCGTGCCTGCAACAACCCAGGGGTTTGTACAGATTTTAAATGTTTGTGCCAACCACTGGGTTACGGTAAGTAACATCGGCTGCCAGGTAGGTATTGTTAATGTTTATGACTCCTCTGGTCACAGCACGACCGAGGAGTTCATTTCACAGATAACAGGCCTTCTCTCTTACTCAGGGAACCAGGTCCGCTTGCAGTGGCCGGATGTCCAGCAGCAGAGGGGCAGCTCAGATTGTGGGCTGTTTGCTATTGCAAACAGTCTCACTCTCTGCAGAGGTGAGGATCCATCCAAGGTGCAGTACCATCAGGCAGCCATGCGACATCACCTCTTTTCCTGCTTTCAGGTTGGGCATCTGACACCATTCCCCAGCTCCATCCGGTGTCCCATGGCCAGGCCAGCGTACGCTATGGAGGTCAGCGTCCACTGCTCCTGCAGGCGAACCGCCCGGGAGAGAGGAGAAGAGCCTCTGCTATCTTGCAGGAGGGGGTGTGGTAAGGTGTTTCATTTATCTTGCCTGCCAGATAGCATAGACTTGAGTGAGTTTGTTTGTACTGCTTGTAGAGTTATTTTCTAGTGTTTTCACAGATTATCATATGATTTGGTAAGTATTTATTTATTCTTTAAGTTGTACATATGTTGAGGGAATTGGTATTGTATGTGTGTACATCTTTTTTTTTTACAGATTGACTTCACAAAATGTATTGTAAAGTATTAAACCAAGCCATGGTACAATTTCTTTTAATTGACTGTACCTGGTTAATGTCCCAGTTTCTAACTGTCCCTTCACCCCTTCCTACTGTACTTGGCCCCTTCCTACTTGGCCCCTGTTCTCAAGTTCAATGAAAACCCAATGTTCAACTGGGTACTGTTTTATTGTACAAGGAAGATTCTAGGGGATGAGATGACACTGGGGCAATACAAATTTAATAACCCTCTCTAGGCCTGTACCTTGCCGTGGTGAGAGGGCTTTTCACTAAAGCAGGCCATTGTTTTGCCCACTGACAGCTTTCTCTCATAGTTTCTCCTTCTCTCCCCTTCCACTCTGTCTTTTCCTTTCTCTGCCCCTTTTTCCAAGGTTTAGGAGGTAGTTGGTGTGGCCCTAAAGGCGGGTGTTGAGGATACTGCATGGATGTCATTAGATGTACTCCCAAAACGATGGTTGTCTTTGTTGTCTTCAAAGCATAGGTTTAGAGGCTAGTGAGACCATAGCCATCATTACTCCTATGGTAAACTTTGAAGTTATAATAATGAATATAAATGGTGCAGTGAATTGTGATTACTAGCTATACCTGACAGCATCCACAGCTTGACATCCACACCATGGACTTGGATACACACTACCCTTAAACTACAGGTATAGAGCATGGCAGGTAGGCTACTGACAACAGATTAAGAAACATGGAGGGTGGCTGTGACATGAAGATAGAACAGGTAGCAGGTAGGTTACAAAGCAATGGGTATTTATTTACACAGAGTGTATAATATAGCCATGGATGGATTTAAATCCCAGCAACAGTATTCTGAATTACTGAGTTATGTTACACCACCTCATCCAATTGTGGGATGGACTAGCTTGCTATGTATACAACAAATAACACTGCAAGGTTTAAAATGATGGTGTGTGTGTGAAAGAAATCAACTAGTCTTGTGGGTACTACAGTAAGGTAATATAGCAAACTAGTCCATCCCACGTTATGGCCTATTATCTGTGAAATTAACTCTTGTAACGTTACCCACATGAGTTGAGCATAAACACTGTCGGTGACGTTAGCTAGCATTTACATGCATTAAACGCGAAGGCTACTCAAGGAATGTCAGGATATATGATATATCTATTATTATTATGTGTGAAACAGCGAACTTCCCCCACTAGCATCACTAACACAATGTAAAATCTAAAACAATTAACAATATAAGCACAGCTCCTATACAAAAAGGAAATGATAAAGGTTATCTGTTATCACGATTTTTATTTTACTAGCAAGTATTTCACTAGCCATCTAAGCAGGCGATCCATATATTATGTTCGTAGCTAGGCAGCTAACTTAACTGTGCAGCTGAACAGACAAAGGATACTATTATGTCCGTAGCTAGCTGGCTATATCATTATAATAGCCTATAATTCTATATTATAATTCATATTGTAATGTTCTGGGGTTTTGTGTTGTTAAGGGCACTGTCTAGCTGGGGGTGTTGTTTCCCCCCGAGGGTTATAAGGAGAGGGACCGGATGTAAGACGGGGGAAGACGCGTGGTTGATGTCCATGATGCCTCAATCACCGTGGAAGGCTCCATAGTGTCTCCGTCCCAGTCGGCCAGGAGTCTTGGGGTAACCCTGGACACCCAGCTGTGCTTCTCGAGCCATATTGCAGCGACCGCTCGGACCTGCCGTTTCTCCCTCCACAACATCCGGAGGATCCGACCGTTCCTCACCCAAGAGGCCACTCAACTCCTGGTCCAGGCCCTGGTGATCTCATGTCTGGACTACTGCAATTCCTTGCTGGCAGGCCTTCCGGCCTGTGCCATCAAACCTCTGCAACTTGTCCAGAACGCTGCCGCTTGCCTGGTGTTCAACCATTACATTACATTACATTATAGGCATTTGGCAGACGCTCTTATCCAGAGCGACGTACAACAAAGTGTTAACCGTAGTCAAGAACAGTTTAGCTGAAAGCCACCCTAGTGGGAAGTACAATTCCTGGGTGCTAGGAGCAACCACATTGTTAAACTAGGACCCTGTAGGTAAATCTGTAACCAGCCGAAGTTCACTCACGTCACCCCTCTACTTTCCTCCCTGCACTGGCTCCCCATCGCAGCACGCATCTGATTCAAGTCACTGGTGCTTGCTTTTCAAGCGGCCAGAGGTACTGCTCCCCGATACCTCCAGTCACTCATCACTCCCTACACCCCACCCAGACTCCTCCGCTCTGCCTCCTCTGGCAAACTGACTGCCCCATCCCTCCGGGCGCCTGGCAGCCGCTCCTCGCGGTCTCGCTTCTTCTCTGTCCTGGTTCCTCGCTGGTGGAACGACCTCCCGCAATTGGTCAGGACTGCGGAATCACTTCCAATCTTCCGCAAGAGACTCAAAACCCACCTCTTCAGACTCCACTACCACTGAACACTGTCCATCCAGTCTATCTGTTGTCACCACTATTTACCTGTTGTACACTATTTATAAAAAAAAATTTTTTTAAAACACACTAAAGTTTTCCTTCCTGGTGCTACAGGTGTTACAGGTGTGGTATGCTGATGCCTGCAATGATGTCTATTGCTGTATTCCTGCACTGATCTCGTGCGCTAACTATGATTGTTCCTACCATGTATTAATGCACATCTTGTAAGTCACTCTGGATAAGAGCGTCTGCTAAATGCTTAAAATGTAAAAATGTAAAATGAATACGAATAAACATCACATGTTTGACCAGCAAAATACTCTCCTCATCCTTCCCTGCATGCTACAAAGTGAGAACGCTACATTTGGTGTCAGAATTAAACTCGGACTTTCATGCGCTTTGTGCCGTTCGTTAGCTCCGTATTGCTAGCTAGCTGCTAACGTTAGTGATGACGGAGAGGGACGTGTCATGCCGCGAGATCAAAGAGGAGATGGAGGATGGAGGGCTTCCAGGCAGGCTTGGAAGAATGGCAGGCGGTGCCGGAGTTGGGGTTGACAATCCCGGAGGGGCGAGGAGTGACAGTCGCGCGGCTGCGGCGGCTGTACCCGGCCCGGAGGTGTCCGGTAGGGATAACGTGCGGAGTGTAGCACAATGTGGAGGTGCACACGGTGGTTAGAGAGCGGACCAGGCGCCGAAGTATTCTGGTAAAGGCAGCTTGGAGGCGTTTTTCATGCAATTTGAGCTGGCAGCCGAGCTGAATGGCTGGCCTATGGACAGTAGAAAGAAAGCTGCACGTCTCGTTTTGTCCCTCATGGATGACGCCCTGGCGTGCTTGACGGCGCTGGGCCCGGTCGAGCAAAGAGACTATGGAGCTGTTGTGGGGGCGTTACAGAGGCGCTTCGGTCGATGTGACAACAAGAGCATCGTGGTCACAGAGCTATGTAACCGGCACAGACGGCCCGGTGAGTCCCTTCGTGCACTGGCAACTGACATTGAGACACTCACAAGACGAGCATACGGCCATATGCCCCCCGCAGTGCTGAGTGAGTACGCCAGAGATCAGTTTGTCCGCGCCATCGAGCTGCGAGACCTGCGTGAACGGGTTCAGCTGAGACACCCGAGCACGCTGCAGGAGGCCTTGGAGCTGGCGCTGGAGAGAGAGGAACGGAGGGGTGGGACCACACAGGGGGGCGTGAGAGAGGCCTCCCCCACGGTGAGGGTTGCAGTGGAGAGCAGCCCAGCCCGAGAACAGCCGGAGTGGGTGGGCGCGATGATGGAGCGGATGACAGAGCTGGTTCGTGCCGTGACATTGCAGCCCCAAGGAGGTGCGGCTCGTTCCCCAGGGCCCATGCGCTGCTGGGGGTGTGGCCGGGCTGGCCATCACCTCAGGGACTGCTGCGATCACCCGGAGAAGCAGGGAAACGGCAAGGGGTCCATTTAGGCGGGGCGGAACGGACCCCTGGCGCCCATGTCCCATGCTGATCTGTCTCCATCGGAGGGAGCCAAATGGCACAGCTGGGGGAGTGGGGCTCTACTCCCCCCAGGAGCAGGCGATGGTGCTGAGTCGGTTATGGTGGTGGGCTGGACGCATGCAGGCAATTTTTGCTATGTCCCCGTCGCCCTGGCTGGGGCGCTGTGTTCGGCCCTGGTGGACACGGGTTCGACTGCGACGCTGATGAGGCCCGACATGGTTCCGGTGGGGACACAGCTGGAGCAGACGTCGGTGCAGCTGAGGACGGTGACGGGGGAGCTAGCCCCCATGTTGGGGAGGGGAAAGGTGGTGATAACAGTGGGGGGCCTGTCAGTGGAGCTCCGAGTGTGGGTAGCAGAGGTGCAGGACCCCTGCATACTGGGGTTAGACTTTTTGAAGTTTGCTCGCTGCCTGCTGGACCTGGGGGAGAACACATTGAGCTTCCCTGGGGGCCCCACTGTCAAGATGATATCCCCCCCAATTTCCTCGAGGGCAGCACCACTGGCGGTGAGAACAACAGAGACACAAATCCACTCTGCGAGCCCCCTGGCCAGTCACGGTAGCTCCCGCCCCCTGAATGCCCGCCCAAGATGTTCCCCTGCCTACTCGACGGCTGGACGCTCATCCCCCATACCCCCTGCCCCTGACAGTCAGCTCACCTCACCTGCCGGCAGTATGCCCCTGTCCCCATCAGCAGCCCCGTTCACACCCGGTGCCCCCCTTCCCCTGGCGCAGCCTAACATGGAGGAAGAGGCAGACAGGCTAGCGGTTGTGAGGGGAATATGGGAACGTAGCTGTGGTCACTTGGAACCTGAACAGCAAGAGGAGCTGTGGCAGCTGCTAACTGAGTTCAAGGGCATTTTTGCCCTAACAGATGCTGAAATTGGCCGCACGCACTTGGTGCATCACTAAATAGACACGGGGGACGCCCGGCTTATCAGATCACCACCCCGCCGCCTTCCCATGGCGTACAGAGAAGCTGCAGAGTGCGCCATTGATGAGATGCCGCATGCGGGCATCATTGAGCCCTCTGCCAGCCCCTGGGCTTCAGGAGTGGTGATGGTGAAAAAGAAAAACACCTCCAAAATGAGATTCTGCGTCGACTACAGACCACTGAACAAGGTGACAAAGAAAGACTCCTACCCGATGCCCCACGTCGATGAGGCACTTGACACGGTGGCTGGCTCGTCCTGGTTCTCTGGACCTGCTTGCTGGCTATTGGCAGGTGCCCCTCGACCCCGAGTCTAAACCGAAGACTGCCTTCTGCACGGCGAGGGGGCTGTGCCAATTCCGTGTCCTCAGCTTCGGGCTGTGCAACGCCCCAGCCACGTTTGAAAGGCTAATGGAGAGCGTGTTGATTGGCATCCCCCAGGAGGAGTGCGTCTTGTACCTGGACGACATACTGGCCCACGGCAGCTCCTTCCAGGTGGCCCTTCAGACGCTGAGACAGGTCCTGGGGAGGATAGCCGAGGCAGGGCTGAAACTTCACCCCGACAAATGCCACTTCATGAGGAGAGAAGTGGAGTTCTTGGGACACAAACTGACGGGAGAGGGCATCAGCACGCAGGAGGAGAAGATAAGGCCGATCAAAGAGTGGCCCACCCCCACAGACAAAGAGCAGCTTGAGAGCTTCGTGGGGCTCGCCTCATACTACAGGAGGTTTGTGAGGGGGTTCTCCTGCATCGCTGAGCCCCTATTCCGACTGAAGGAGAAAGGCGCTGACTTCACCTGGGCGCCTGAGTGTCAACAGGCGTTTGACCTCCTAAAAAACGCACTGACAGAAGCCCCTGTGCTCCGACCCCCAGACCTCTCCCTGCCGTTTGTCCTGGACACGGACGCCAGCAATGTGGGCATGGGGGCCGTGCTGTCTCAGGTGGGGCCGGAAGGAGAAAGAGCGGTGGCATACTTCAGCCACACGTTCAACAAGGCTGAGCGGAACTACTGCGTGACCCGCCGGGAGCTGCTGGCTGTCGTCAAGGCGGTCAGACACTTCAGGTACTACCTCTGTGGCCTGCCGTTCACCATCAGAACTGATTACGCAGCTCTCCAGTGGCTGATGTCCTTTCGAGAGCCGGAGGGGCAGGTGTGCCGCTGGCTGGAGAAGCTGGCAGACTTCAACTTCACCGTTGAGCACAGGGCCGGAGCCCACCACACCAATGCTGACGCCCTGTCCCGACGGCCCTGTGCTCCGGGGGGGTGTCGATACTGCGAGAAGAGAGAGGCAAGGGAGAGAGAGCTCCGGGAGGAGGTGAAAATATGCCCCGAGCACGAGGGAGGGCGGGCCGGTCTGCAGGGAGCTGCAGGTGATCGGAGCGGCGGACACAGCAGGAGCAGGACTCTGACTTACAACCTGTGTTGCAGTGGGTGGAGACAGGTCAGAGGCCACCCTGGGGGGAGGTGGCAGGGGGCACCACTGCCACAAAGGGACTGTGGGCAGACTTTGCAGCTCTGCGGGTGTGTGATGGGGTCCTACAGAGAGCTTGGAGGGAGCCGGCTACGGGAGAGAACAGGTGGCGTGTGGTGGTCCCCAAGGCAATGAGGGAGACTGTGTTGAAAAGCTCCCATGGCACCGCGGGGGCAGGGCACTTTGGCATCACGAAAACCTTCCACCGCCTCCGTCAGGGGTTCTACTGGGGGCAGATGAAAAGGGATGTAGAGGACTTCTGCCGCCGCTGCGACCTCTGCGCAGCATACAAGGGCCCACCAGATCAGTCCCACGCACTGCTCCAGCAGCTGGGGGTGGGAGCCCCCATGGAGAGAGTGGTGGTGGATGTGATGGGGCCGTTTCCATGCACTGACAAAGGGAATCACTACGTGCTGGCCGCCATGGACTATTTCACGAAGTGGCCGGAGGCGTACGCGTTACCGGATCAGGAGGCAGAGACTGTGGTTGATGCGCTGGTGGAGGGCATGTTCAGTCGGTTCGGTGCAGCGGAAACCCTCCACAGCGATCAAGGGAGGAACTTTGAATCACGTGTCTTTGCCACCATGTGCGAGCGGCTCGGCACGAAGAAGACCCGAACCACTGCTCTGCACCCACAAAGTGATGGGCTAGTGGAAAGATTCAATCGGACCCTGGGCAAACAGCTAGCCATTCTCACAGCAGAGCACCAGCGAGACTGGGACATGCACCTCCCTCTTGTTCTCATGGCATACCGATCCGCCGTCCAGGAATCCACCTCCTGCACACCAGCACTGCTCATGCTGGGCCGGGAGCTTCGGACGCCGATGGAGGTGGCGTTTGGCAAGCCCCCTGACACTCCCCCCGTCCCCCCGGGGAGGGAGTATGCCAGGAGACTCCAGGAGCGAATGGAGTCCACCAACAACTTTGCCCGGGATCAGCTGGAAAAGGCGGGCATGAGGCAAAAAAGGAACTACGATGTGCGGGCTAAGGGGAGGCACTTCCAGGCTGGGGAACTGGTCTGGGTGTATAGCCCTCGGAGGAAGAGGGGGCGGTGCCCTAAACTGGACTGTCACTGGCTGGGGCCTTGCAGGGTGCTGGAGAGGTTGGGGAGGTGGTATACAGGGGTGCAGCTGCCGCTCAGGGGGAGAAAGTTGCTCTTCACAGAGACAGACTGGCCCGTACAGGGGATTGCCTCCCTCTTCAAGACCCGGCCCTCCCAGCGGCCTCACCGAGAGACAGTGTTCTGGCCACCACCAGGTCCGGACGTACACGTCGTTCGAGGGAAGTGCACCGTAGTCCACCAGCAGACGGGGCCCCCCTCCCTGTTTCAGGCCCATCAGAATCACTGACTGTGTCCCCTTGTGCGTGACGGCCATCGCACCCCCCGGACACTTTCTGTCCCGGAGCAGCAGCAGCAGCAGCAGGTCGATCTGACAGGGGCAACGTCGTTTCGAGGACTTTGTGTAAAGTAAAAAAAAGAGAGAAATGTTGTTCTGCTTGGAATGAAAAATGTTACTGGAAATGTTCTGTTATGCTGGTATGTGCATGTTGTTAAGGTGTCTCTCGGGGCGAGAGCTCAGAAGGGGGATAGTGTAATGTTCTGGGGTTTTGTGTTGTTAAGGGCACTGTCTAGCTGGGGGTGTTGTTTCCCCCCAAGGGTTATAAGGAGAGGGACCCGATGTAAGATGGGGGAAGACGCGTGGTTGATGTTCATGGCTGTGTCCGAAACCGCTCCCTATTCCCTATATAGTACACTACTATGTGTGGACGCCATTTTGTAGTGTGCGACCAATTCTAAACTGTGAATTTCGTTCACTATATAGTGAACGAGAAAATACCCACAATTCACCGTGATTTGTAGTGTACATCGACTGTACCCTACAATTGATCCCGTGTACCACAATGCAATGCGGTCGTGTCATACCGTCATACATACACCTCCATTTATGCCTCAAGAAAAGTTCCGCCAACAGCAGTAACGACAGCAACAGGAATCATGGTGGTGGTAACGTTAGCTAACTGCTTTAGCCACCGATAGCTACCGTTATTATTGCTATGGGAGTTGGTGCTAGTCGTGAGCTCGTTATCCTAACGTTATTTTCTCCACACGAGCTAGTTAGCTCCCGACTTCTATAACGGTAGCTATTGGTGGCTAAAGTAGTGGCTAGCAGACAGCACCACAGTTGACAAAACCACACTTGTACATCATTAGAATTTAAACAATTTTTTGGGGATTTAACATTCAAAACTGAACATGCAAACCCGATACCACCTGAGTACATTTCAACAGCTGCCATGAGTGCTCGATTTGTTTACGGGTGATACTGGGCGCGTCCGCTTGCGTCACCTGAATATCCGGCACTTTTTTTTTTTTTTTTTTGACGCAAATGACGTTCAGTTGTAGTATCCGAAAACACTACTTTCGTTCGCTACATAGTACACTATATAGTATATACTATATAGGGAATAGGGAACGAGTGAGCGGTTTCGGACACAGCCCATGTGCGAGCTGTGAGCTGTGACAATGTGAAGGCGTGAGTAGCAGCCGATAGCTACCGAATACGAATAAACATCACATGTTTGACCAGCGAAATACTCTCCTCATCCTTCCCTGCATGCTACAAAGTGAGAACGCTACAATATATTATATTCGTAGCAAGGCAGCTAACTTAACTGTGCAGCTGAACAGACAAAGGATACTATTATGTCCGTAGCTAAGTTTCAAGTTTCAAGTTTTTATTGATCACGTACACATGCGTACATGGCAGTGAGATTTGTTGTTCCCATGGATCTCTCTCACAACACAACACAACAGTACACAATAAGAATACAGTAATAAATTGTAAAAAAAAAATTGTAAGATAGTAAAATATAATATATAAAAATAATATAATATAATATAATATATAATATAATAATATAATATATATAATATAATAAGTAAGATAGATGTACAATATTGCACATCACTGGATGGCAGTATAAAGTGATGAGTGCTAAAGTGATAAGTGACACAGTGATACAGTGGGGTGTGAGGAGGTAGGAGGGGAGGGGACAGTTCAGTTGTTGGTGGGGCTGGGCAGTGGTTAGGGGTCTCAGCTCAGCATGCGGATAGCTTGGGAGTAGAAGCTGTCCTTGAGGCGGTTGGTCTTCGCTGCTATGCTGACATAGCCAGGCTTCTTGATAAACAGGCCATGGCTAGGGTGACTGGGGTCGGCGATGATCTTGTTGGCCTTTGTCGTGCACCTCACCGTATACAGGTCCCTCAGGTTAGGCAGTGCACCGCCTGTGACCCGCTGGGCTGACCGCACCACCCTCTGCAGCCTCTGCCGGTCACGTTCGGTGCAGTTGCCGTACCAGGCGGTGATGCAGCCGGTCAGGACACTTTCCGTGGTGCACCTGTAGAAGTTCCTGAGGATTGGTGGGGGCAGGCCAAACTTCCTCAGCCGTCTGAGGTGGAAAAGACGCTGCTGGGATTTCTTCACCAGCGTGTCCACGTGCCGAGACCACTTCAGATCCTCTGAGATATGGACTCCGAGGAATCTGAAGCTGCTGACCCGTTCAACAGCGGCCCGTTGATGGTAATGGGCACGTGCACACCCTTTTCCTGAAATCCAGGATCAGCTCCTTTGTTTTCTCAATGTTGAGCTCAAGGTTGTTCCCTTGGCACCACCTTGAGAGCGCCATCACCTCGTCTGCATAGGCCGCGGTGTCATCGTTGGTAATCAGGCCCAACACCGTTGTGTCATCTGCAAACTTAATGATAGCGTTGGAGCTGTGCTTGGTTGTGCAGTCGCTGGTGTAGATGGAGTATAGGAGCGGGCTGAGCACGCATCCTTGCGGGGCGCCCGTGTTGAGGGTCAGGTAAGATGAGGTGTAAGTGCCCACCCTTACTGCCTGGGGTCTGCCTGTCAAAAAGTTCAGGATCCAGCTGCAGAGAGTGGGATTCACACCCAAGGCCGCCAGCTTGGGGATGAGAATGGAGGGCACTATGGTATTGAATGCTGAACTATAGTCAATAAACAGCATTCTCACATAGTTGCCTTTCTTGGCATCCAAGTGGGAAAGTGCCTTGTGCAATGTGATGGCAATTGCGTCATCTGTGGACCTGTTGCTGCGATATGCGAATTGCAGGGGATCCTGTGTGGCTGGTAGCATGGAGCAGATGTGTTCCTTGATGACCCGCTCGAAGCACTTCATGACGATGGGTGTTAGTGCTACGGGTCTGTAATCATTGAGACATGTGATTTTGGCTTTTTTTGGGGACGGGGATGATGGTGGAAGTCTTCAGGCATGTTGGGATGGTAGCCTGGGTTAAGGAGAGGTTAAAGATGTCTGTTAGCACAGGGGCTAGCTGAGATGTGCATGCCTTGAGGACACGCCCTGGTAGCCCATCTGGCCCCGTTGCCTTCCTTGTGTCAGTCCGCTGCAGGATCTTTGACACCTCACCTGTGTTCAGCCTTAATGCGTCTGCAGTGGGGCTTAGAACATTGGGAGACGGGGTTGGAGCCTCTGGGGCTGCAGAGGTAGGTGTGTTTACCTCAAACCGGCTATAGAAGATGTTGAGCTGGTCAGGGAGGGAGGAGTTGTTGTTTGCCTCACATCTTATTTTCCCTTTGTAGTTCGTAATTGTCTGTAGCCCTTGCCACAAGCTCCTGGGGTTGGACTCACGGAACTGGGCCTCCAGCTTGTCCCTGTATTGTCTCTTCCCGCCTTGATGGCTTTGCGGACTGCATATTTGGTTTTCTTGATTTCTGTGGGGTCTTTGGATTTGCATGCTGTGTGTCGTTCTTTTAATGCTGCTTTGACTGCACTGTTCCTGACCCATGGGTTGTTATTTGGGTAGGAACAGACAGACTTGGTTGGCACAGCATTGTCCATGCAGAACTTGATGTAGCCCAGTACAGCCGAGGTATATTCCTCCACGTTGTTGTTGGCTGCAGTTCTGAACATGTCCCAGTCAGTGTCCTCCAGCCCATCCCTAAGTCTGTCCTCTGCTTCCTCTGACCAGCATTGGACATTCCTTAAAATGGGAGCCTGCCTCTTTAAGAGAGGGCAGTACTTTGCCAGTAGCAAGACGACACTGTGGTCGGATTTTCCCAGTGGTGGGCGGGAAACGCCTTGTAGGCGTTCTTTTGTGTGGAATAACAATGGTCTAAGATGGCGTCTCCTGGTGTTACACTGTACATGTTGGTAAAATGTTGGGAGAACACTCCTCAGATTCGCTCTGTTAAAGTCCCCAATTACAATGACAGCAGCGTCCGGGTGTTTGGATTGAGTTGCAGAGATCGCTTTGTGTAGCGCCTCCATAGCCAGCGTAATGTCGGCGCTCGGCGGGACATACACCGCAATCAGAACAACTGCGTGAAATTCCCTCGGGAGGTAGTGTGGTCGGCACTGCAGAATCATGAACTCCAAGTCCGGTGAACACAGAGTTGTCTTAATGGAGACATTACTTACGTTGCACCAGGACGAGTTGATCATAACACACACACCGCCGCCTTTCGTTTTCCCACTGTCCGATGTTCTATCGGAGCGGAAGGGAGAGAAGTCTTTTAATCCGATAGCTGTGTCTGGGATGTTTTCGTTCAACCAGCTTTCCGTAAAACACAAAACGTTGCAGTCTCGTGTCTCCCGTTGGAACTCGATCCTCGCCCGCATATCATCCAGCTTGTTAGCCAAAGACTGTGCATTGCTCAAGAATATACTCGGCATTGCAGTTCGGTAGGGACGGTTTCGATTCCGCATCTGAATGCCGGCTCTTTTACCGCGTCGCGTCTTGTAGTGTTGTTTGATACACAAAGAGATACTGCTAGGTGGGCTGAATTGGATAGTCAAACTCTTATTTCCGATGTCCAATGAAGTTTGTCGGTCGTAGGTTATGGTAGTAGGTCTGATACCCATACTGGTTGAAAAATAAATAATTAAATCACGAAGTTAAACACGAAAATTGTCGGGAGGCGTGCAGCTGCGTTGAGCGCTTCCGTAGCTAGCTGGCTATATCATTATAATAGCCTATAATTCATATATTATATTCGTAGCAAGGCAGCTAACTTAACTGTGCAGTTGAACACACAAAGGATACTATTATGTCCGTAGCTAGCTGGCTATATCATTATAATAGTCTATAATTCTATATTATAATTCATATATTATGTTCGTAGCAAGGCAGCTAACTTAACTGTGCAGCTGAACAGACAATGCATATTGTTATGTCCGTAGCTAGCTGGCTATATAATTATAATATAATTATATTTTATATTTCATATATTATGTTCGTAGCAAGGCAGCTAACTTAGCTGTACAGCTTATTTGTAGCTAAATGACATCACCCGGACACATTCTTTTGCGTTTTCTCACTCAGGAATGCGAGCACGTCATGTTGGCATAGCACCTGCAGTCCAAAATTCCGATTACATCACCCCGGGCTCATATTGGCACCCGGACAAGAATTGCCATCACAACTGCACCAGGTGCTGGATGTCGGCAGCAAGTAATCCGATGCTTTTGCCTGTTTGTCTCTCCTTCTGTGCAGTTTTTGCTTGAGTGCGAGGAGTGACATCACTTCGCCAAAGCCACCTGAGGTTGGGGAGCTCCACCGAGCTCTCTTCTTCCATCCTCCTGATCTCAGCATTGATTTGTTCCACTTCTGCCACCAATGTAGTGGTGGACGCCACGGAATCAAGAGTCGTGAGACTTTGCTTTTCCATTTCAGTACTACTTCTTTATTACAATAAAGCATGTAGCACATGGGAAGTACAACACAAGCATCAGAATCACATGGGGGCCATTTGCAATGCATACACACACAATGATGGTTGGGCGACACATCCAAACCCCATTCGCAACAGGGGAAAAGGGCCTTTCATTCCATCCATATGCGGTTGCTCACATTAGAAGATTTAGACATTTATCAACATAGCTAGCTAACAACCACTGCAGTAGCGAGGCATTTCAATGCCCTACTTCCAAAACTAGAATGACTTGGTTTGATACACCTGTTTTAGTAATTTAGTAATAGTAATTGTTTATATCTGATAAAACCAGCTCCTCTTGTATCCTATTTTCGAATAGTCAGCTTTTCAGATTTGTACAATACGTTTTTCTGGCGCAACATTAGGAAGACAAACCCAGATCACATCACAATACAACAACTCGGAAACTTCTACACCACTCACACCAAATAATTGATTTTACTTATGAAACTTAAAACATTCAATGTAAAACGTACAGAGTGGCCTCTGAAGATACTGACCTATACAAACCTAAGAAATAAGATCCTTCTGTTAAGAAATAAACATACTTTGATGTCTGTTACTGAAAAATATTTATTTGTATACATATTTAGAAAATAAACATTGAATGCACTTTAAACAGTCCTTTCACTTACAAAAATTAGAAGTGAAATATCACCAGGGTGTTTGGACTGTGACATGTCCAAATGAAATGCTCAATGGTGTGATATATATGATTATAGCCACCCAGTCTAGTGCCAGCACCCCAGGGCCTGAGGGTTCAACCGTAGCTGCAGTCTTCAGTATAACCACAACTGAACCGGAGTGCCAAGGCTTATACCAAACAAGGCAAGGGGACTCAACCAAAGTTTATGTCAGGGAGGGACTGGAAAAAATAACATTGAACAGAGTTAAAGAAACATCACTTTTGACTCTAAATTGAGACATGATAAAAGTCAACGCATCCCCGATCTTCTGCCCTGTCTGAACAGGAAGTTGCATCAGACGCCATGATAAAAAATAATAATAATACGTAGACCTCCACATGTTTATTGAAAAAGCACTATCGTAGGTTACACACGTTCCTCCTTATCAATAAGGCGTTTTCATTTTGAACTGCGGAGACACATTTCCAAAAGGAGAGTCATGCCAGGTTATCTCCCCATCAAATGTCACATTCAAACTTCCTTACTTTGTTTAATTAAATGCAATACAATCGCTAGTTTGTCATTTTTAGGTTTCGTAGTTCTGGTATGCGCTGGTTCATACGCTCATTTAGGTTTATCAAATACAATTCTGCCAAAAGTCTTTTGGTTGGGGGCGCATAATGAGCGTGTTGTAACGATGAGCTTAGCCATAACTAATACTAAATGGTTGGGTTGCCATTTTGCTTGATAGCCACGTTTGGCTACGTCCTGTGTAGCTTAGCCACTAAGTCTAACTGGCTGATCAGTCATTACACTGCGTCTATCAGGGCTCCAGACTAACTTTTTTCACCACAGTCCCGGAACCGTCCCAAAATACAATTTTAACCGTCCCAAAGTGAATGTAAACTGTCCCAAAAATCGAGAATGTTGTTTCTTTATTTTGGTTTTGTCTATAGTTGTTATTGCCATAAAAAACACCATTCAAATGATTAGGAAATAAATAATTGTATTTTTATTTGAAATAATTATTTATTTTAACAATAGGCACATTAGATCAACAGGTAACAACATTCCATTCTAGAAGAAATGTTATTTTCCTTTTGGCCAGAGCTTTGTTTCTGTAGAGAAAGAGAAAATAAATTGATTTCGTCAAAAGGCTCCAAGGTGTAAAGATTTCACAAGAATCATTATGATTATTTATTTATATATATATATATATATGTGTGTTAATGATGTCTTGTAGATTATTATGGATATTTGCAACTCTATTATTTTAAGGACTGATAGAATAGTTTATGAATGAATAAAACATGTAGTGAAAAGTACAGAAATCATCTGACATATCTAAGGGAGTCAAAGTGTCGAATTTCATGGATACTGTAAGGAATACGAGTGTGTTCATTCAGCCATATTTATTACAAACTGAACATTTTCAACACTCACAATCAAATCAACTGCTCAACTGTTAGCTATTACTGCTGTGTAACGTTATGCCAAGTTGTAACTCATACTAACGTTGTGTCAGACAAAAACCTTTAATTTCTCCGAAACGCAGGTTTGCATTATCATTGTTTATTGTGTGTGTTCAAAGACGCTTGTACAATACCTCTGTGGTGGACTGAACAAATGAACGGGCTGGCAGATTGCCGCCAGTCAATGCGGCCCTAGCAACCGTGTAGCGCAGTGAAGTGTAGCGTCAGTAGCCTGACGGATTTCTCCGCTTTTGTTTCGATAAATGTAAAGTTAGGCCAATCAACTCGTCCTGCAATGGTAGTAGCTACTTTGTTGCAAAATGGTATACACAATGTATCTGTCTTGTGCTTGAATTGAGACAACTGGCGAACTGATACAGTGCATGCAGTTTTGAATGCTCTGGTGACTGCCGTGCAGTCTACAGCAGTGGTGAAGCATTTGCCGGCCATGGCGTGAATATAAAATGTAACTAATATGAACCAACATATCACAGAATCAACCAATTAGTGTAATTAACAAAAATAATATACTGAAATAGCCTAAATGTAGTTTACACTTCGCTGGTTGCCTTGCTAATTATTGTGGGTGCTCGCACTCAGCACGGAGTTAGCGCTAACACCGTTTTTTCACACACGCCACACACACACAAGGCTAACGTTAGCTAGCAAGCAGCCCGCTATCTAGCTAGCAGCTGACTACTGTATACAGTTCTAATAGACTAACATTACACCTCTGTGATTTAAATGTGTCCTTACCTTAGACTCAGGGGTTGTACTAGGGTTGGATGCAGTTCCCTGTTGGTCAGTCTGTGTCTGTTCTCCATCTTCTTCTGCTGTGTTTATCCTCTTCAAATAGCGCAACATGTTTGCGAGTGCTCCCTTGACTGAGAGGATGGCCAGTACCGCGGGAACTTTTATTAAACATTCTGATATTTTCGCGGGTCTCGTGCAGTGGTCTCATGCCAATGTCAACTAGGCGAGCACTCAGAAGACGTGCACCATTTGCCAGTGACAGTGATATGCGCACTGACAGTCGGCTCAGTTGACATTTTCCAAGTGGAGAAAAAAAATCCTCTTCGTCCCGACTGCGTCCCGGGGAGGATTTCTGTTCGTCCCAAATACATATTTTATCGTCCCCGGGATGACGGGACGGTGTTAGTCTCGAGCCCTGGCGTCTATAAGCTTTGTTGTGATAAAGATGGTATCACGATCATGAAAAAGCAAACATTTCTGGATGCTTCTTCAACAGTTAGCGTTACAGTATTTCCATCAAGTATGCTTACTTCTCAAAATAAGTAGGCTTAAAACTAAATAAACAGGAATTTTCTGCATAGTATCCTAATATTCACAATCAGAACTGCTCAGTTTTAATAACAACAATCACAGTAGGCCTACAAGTTAAAACCGCGAATAGGTTGTCATGGAAATTAAAACTCAGTAGGAGGGCTGGTGGATAGCGTAGCGGTCTAACGCACCACTCTTTGGCTGGTCCGGTGTGGTGTGCGCTGCCTGTTAGGGACGCGGATCGAAACCTGCGTCTCTACCCGACCGGCCCTGGTTGTCAGCCAACTTGTATAGGCACTCCGCTGGTGCCTAGAGCTTTTGACCCTCATCTCTGGGGGATATGGTTTTGTATATAAAGCTGGAAATAGCTAACAGAATTTGTGGGAGAGCTCTAACTTTGCTATCCACCTATTAGAGAGAGACACTTACAACTCAGTGTCAGGTTAGCCGCTATCATGGGAGCTTGCTACAACTCTCACATGGGGCTGAATTAGTCCACTGTTCTGAACGGCCAGGCCCTAACAGGCCTACACATTTTTGCCAATTGTATGTTTGCCTAACAAACATACCCAAAAACCTGATCCATTTAAAGCCTGTTTTACCTTCATGGCTAACATGAACATTTTATAAACAACATAAATGATATATATACATATATATATATATATGTATATATATATATATATGTATATATATATATATATATATATATATATATATATATATATATATATATATATATATAACATTAACAATGTGTTATGGTTTGTGTTTTCTTTGTTACTTCTTTTCTTGTGATCTTCACTGGAACCTCCCGGTCCAGATTCAGGAGCTTCGGTTTTTCAGTACTGGTTGTCCTCAGAGGGAGAGGTTTTAGTCTAGCATGTCACCTCTGTTAGCACCCAAATCACTTCCCTTTTGTCTGGGAAAGGGATGGGCCACGCAGGCCCAGAGACAGGAACAAAATGGTGCTGCATCTGGAGGGGGCTTCCCTTCGTGTAGCGGTGTTTCCAGCTGGGCTGACTTTTGCACTTTACTGCTGAGCACCCAGTCGCCTGGCTTCAGGGAGTGCCGGGTGAAGTCATCCTGGCCGTCTGGGTCTCCTCCACCTGTACCTATATAACCCTTATGCATCACACAATATTTTATTCTTGCATCATCCATTGGATGCATGCCCATGTCTTTGACCGGATAAAGGTGGTGATGCATGCTGGCGCATTGGGACGCCGAGTGGAGTTCTGGTGGTGGAACCTGGTTAGGCTGCAGTTCGTAATAAAATCTTTTATAATTGATTTATACCTTAAGGGGGGATGATATGAGGCCTGTTTTGATGTTGTTGGGTTTTCCATTCCACATCAAATCTGTGATACAATTGTCCCATGTCTGCTGTGCTAGTGTAACGGAGTAGAATGTTCTTAGTTAAATGATTGTTAAAACTGGTGCAACTACGCCCTCCGGTGGTAGCTTGGTATGGTGTGACGTAGTGGGTTTCGCGTGAACTTGCCCAGACGAGTTCTGAATGCTGAGCGGATAGGTCACGTTTGTAAGAGGTCCGGGATAAACTAGGATTTGCTAGGATTAAAAGTGCAGATATGTCTTATTTTGCCATGCAGTGTATTTACAATGATTTAAGTTAACTATTTGAGTCCACTCGACAATTTATGTTGCCCTTAAGATTGTTTTAGAAACGTTTTCATGTCGAACTTGCATGCTGACTGCCTCCTGTTTCATGTTATCTAGAAGAGCATGTTATGTCCCGAGACCTGGCCAGCTGTAACACCACTGACCCACTGTACCACTTTATGTTCCAGGTAATATTTCTAGGTTTTCTTTGTGTTTTCTATGGTTCTGTGAAACGGGAATGTTGTTGTTTGTGAATGAGCTGCATTCAGATAAGCAGCCAGCTAGCTAGTTTAGCCAGCTCACTGCGAGCCTGGTCGCCTGTACTAGCTAGGTGCACGTGTGTCTGCGCGTCTGCAACACTCGTGCAGAGTTCATAATGTATGTGTTCTTGATTTTATATTTTATATCTTGTATTCTAAAATGGATCACATGGTTTCATTAGTGTAACAGATGCTGAAATGTTTAGTAATGTTATGTTAAGCAAATATGATTCAGTTGTAGCCTTGGGTATTGTGTTTTAGAATACAGTATCACACAGTCTAATATTTTACCACTATACGATCACAAAAGTTATAGTAGGTCTTATGTTTTTGTTTTATAGGCATAGCCTACCATGTATTTTTGTTTAATTATGTTTGAGTTTGACTTGGTACTGCTTGTCCATACTAGCCTACAAGTAGGCAACACAAGTGTTTGTATTAAGAGACGAGTTCTGAATGCTGAGCGGAAGAGCATGTTATGTCCCGAGACCTGGCCAGCTGTAACACCACTGACCCACTGTACCACTTTATGTTCCAGCAATAAAGGGAACCTGTGATTCATCTGGCTGTCCTGTCCAATGTGTGGAAGCAGTAGAGTGCAGCAGTAAAAGTGACACCGTCACATTGGTGCCGTGACTCGGATAAGACAACTGATGGCAATCGGTTGGGCCGTGGTTGCTGCCGCAGGAGTTTCGAGGGGGAGAGTGTAGCGGATGGGCTCAGTGAGCACTCGCTGCCGAGTGACGTGGATAAGAGTACGATTAGTTCCCGGAGTTAGGGACTTGAGTCTTTAGCTCAGCGAGCTTAATCGCTCTCTTGTCGTGTCGGAGATCCCCCTCGGTTCGAAACTCGCTGCGGGCAGAACCAACACCGTCACATTGGTGCCGTGACTCGGATCTTTTTTTGAAGATGGCTCTTCACCCCGGCCCGGGACCATTCTACTAGACGGCTTCTGCATGTTGTCCGGTGGGCAGCATAGCGTCTCACACAGCTCACTTAGTAGGCTACTGTATATATGATCTCAGTATTTTTTTTTTTTTTTTTGTTACTGTTACACTTTTCTTTACTAGCCTTTTCTGACCATATTTGATACTGTTTTGTTGAATGATATTTCAGTATGAGCTACAGGCCAGGGTATTTCAGTACGCCACTTGGCGCTAGTATTGGTAGAGGTAGGGGTTTTGGAGTGTTGGGGTTTGATAGTCCTGTTCAGGGGGGTGATGATCATGTCGTGGGAGGTAGTCGGGATGCCGCTGAGGCCCTCTCAGTTAGTGGGGACGGGGTTCCTTCTCAGAGCCGCCACGTTGAGCATACACTGAGCACACAGGGTACTGTTACGTCCACTCCAATCTCTACTTCCCAGTTACCTGATGTAGTGAGTCAAATGGGTGAGATAATAAGAGATGTTGGTCAGCAGCTGGCGGATAGCATACTTGCACGCCTGAGCCCGATACAAACAGTACCCACACCTAGCACTACACACACGCAGGCCATACCCACTAACACATCCACTCAGAGTCTGGACCTGTCCCAAGTCCAGTTAGTGCCTCACAGGAAGGTGAAGGATCCTCCAACCTTCAGAGGGGATAGAACAGATACAGTGAATGTGCATGAGTGGGAAGACATAATGAGGAGTTATATAAAGAAAGCAAATATCAGAGCAGAGCAACAAGCAGAAGAGATACTCACCCATCTCAGAGGCAGGGCAAAAGATGTTGTGAAGTTTGGGACGAGGAACAGTGGCATTGATGTTACTGAGACTCCAGAGGCCATCTATGGTCTTTTGCGTAGGCACTTTGCTGCTGTCCCCTGTTCACCCCTCCTTCTAGCAGACTTTTACACTACATTGCCGAAGAGTGGTGAGGATGCGTATGACTACTGGCTGAGACTCAATCAGGCTGCAGATGTCGCCACTGACCGCCTCAAAGAACAAGGTAAAACACTTGTCTGCCCCATGCTGGAAGTGACACGTATGTTCATCAGGAATTGTCCATCCAAAGAGCTTGCCATGACCTTCAGGTCGAAGACGATTGATAAGTGGTCTGCTGAAGAGGTCCAAGATGTGCTGGATGAATACCACACTGAGGTTAGTTCGAGGGGTGCTGCCTCTGCAGTGAGTAGGAAGCCCAATGAGGATGTGCACGTGAACAAGGTTGAAATGTCAGGCACTGAAGTGTCGTCACCTGACAAACAGGACTCTTGCACAGCCAAGGTGCCTGAGTCCTTTGCTCTTGAGCGTGTCATCTCAATGTTAGAGAAAATCCTACTACAGAAATCTGCTCCAGCCCAGGCCATGTCGAACAGGCAGTCTAAGCCTAGACTCCCCAGGATTGAGGGTCTGGACAGCCTGCCATGTGCTGTGTGTGGTGACGCTGCACACTCTGCATTGACTCACTGCCGTGACAAGAGACTCTGCTTCCAGTGTCATTCGGCTGACCACTCCAGACGCAGCTGCCCCCTGCTGAAGTCTGCCCAGCCTGCGCAGCCGGAAAACTGAAGGGTCTGCATCCAGGGGAGGACGGTGCAGATCCTGTTAATGACCCTCCCACAGAAGATACAGATGATTATGAGTCAACATACAAGTCATTTAGTTCCAAAGCACCCTCAAACACGACTGTTATATTTCAAGGTCAACACAGAGTCCAGGAGTCTGATAGTTTATTCTACACCACTGTCTCAGCAGCAAATGTCACTCTGAAAGCAATGATAGACAGTGGTTCCATGGCATGCACACTGAGCGAAGCTGCAGAAGCAAGCCTCTTGCAGCACAACCCAGACCTGAGAAGATGTCCTGCCGACGATGTCGTCATCATTGGATGTGGAGGTCATCAAGTTACACCTAAGGCTATATATGATGTGGATGTGGTGGTGTATGACTGCAAGATGGTCGTCCCAATGCTTGTGGTGCCTGGACAGACTGACGACATGATACTGGGCAGCAATGCCATTAAGAAGATCCTCGAGTTAATGAGAAAGACTGACAGCTATTGGCGACTGGTGTCCGAACCCAGTGGTGGCAGTGATGAGGACTGTCATCGCTTCTTCTCTCTTCTTTCCAACACAGAGAGGTGGAGAGGTGACACAGTGCCTGACAAGGTTGGCACGCTGAAGTTACAACAGTGTGTGACACTACAGCCGCAGAGTGAGCATCTTGTGTGGGGCAAACTCCCTGCGTCAGCGCCAATATCAGTGGGCAGTACAGTGGTTGTGGAACCAACTCAGTCTAGATGCAGATCAAGTAAGGTTCTCGTCGGCAGAGTTGTTACACCGATGTGGGGCGACCGGTGGCTACCAATGAAGGTCATGAACCCCACCAGTGAGCCGGTAGTGTTGAAGAGAAACACAAAGTTGGCAGATGTGTTCCCCTGCATTGCCGCTGAAGATCTGTCCCAGCCTGACCACATTCAGGCTTTCCCTCAATCCGTGACTGGTGCTCCGGTGACGAGGTCCAAGGAAGATGTCAGGAGGGCGTTGGAGGAGCTCGGTCTACAGGACCTGGACCTAGATGCGTGTGAAGTCTCTGACCTGTGGAGAGAGAGGCTTTGTCAGATCATTGAGAGATACGAGGCAATCTTTTCACAACACAAGTTGGACTGTGGAGAGGCATCTGACTTTGTGCACAAGATACATCTAGTGGACGAAAGGCCATTCCGCCTGCCTTACCGTAGAGTGCCGCCGAACCACTACGAAAAGCTGAGAACAGCCATCAACGACATGGAAGAGAAAGGCATAATTCGAAAATCCAACAGTGAATATGCCTCACCACTAGTTCTCGTGTGGAAGAAAAATGGAGACCTGCGTATCTGCACGGACTTCAGATGTCTCAATGCAAAGACGGTGAGAGGCGCACATCCACTGCCTCATCAAGCTGATGCACTTGCCGCACTTGGTGGTAACGCCTACTTCTCCACCATGGACCTTCACCTTCACCTATCTGCTTCGTGCCTTGTGGCACATAAGGCCTCCACAGAGCATCTCCACTTCTCCCGGTCCGCAGCAGCCACTCTAGCTTCGGCCCATGATCTCCATCCCGCTCCATCTCTTTCTTTCTCCACTGTGCGTCTCCAGGTGGTCTTTGGTCTTCCTCTTTTTCTTTTTCCTTCTGGTGCCCAGGTCATTGCTATGTTGCAATCGTTGTTTTGGTCCTGCCTTAGTATGTGGCCGATTGTCTTCCATCTCCTTCGCTTCACTTCCTCGCTCAGTGGTCTCATGCTGGCTCTTTCTAGTAGTTCTTCAGTGCTGATGTGATCTTGCCATTGGATTTGTAGGATTCTTCTTAAACACCTGTTGTGAAACACATCGACTGCCTTGTTGTCTCCTTTGTTCATTTTCCATGTTTCACATCCATATACCAGCACTGGTACTACCAGTGTTTTATACAGCCTGAGCTTTGTTCTTCTTGTGATGCTCTTGGAGTTCCAGGTCTTCTTTAGTCTGACGAATGCACCTCTTGCTTTTGAGATTCTGTTCTTCAGGTCTTTCATTCCTCCCCCTTCTTTACTCACTGTAGCTCCCAGGTAAGTGAATTCTTCTATGTCTTCAATATCTTCTCCATTGATCTTGATCTTATCTTGGTTTCTTGCATTGATTCTCATGGTTTTTGTTTTCTCTGTGTTGATCTTGAGTCCAGTCCGTTTGGCTTCTTTTTCCATCCTTGATGTTTTTTCTTGCATATGCTGTTTAGTGTGGGAGAATAATGCTACATCATCTGCAAAATCTAGGTCATCAAGCTTTGATGTAAACTTCCACCTGATTCCATTCTCGCCGTGTTCAACTGTTCTTTTCATTATCCAGTCCATGATGATCAGGAACAAGAATCCTGACATATTGCACCCCTGTTTGACGCCACTTTTGATGTTAAACCACTCACATATTTCTCCTTGATCTATAACTGCGCACTGAAAGTCTTCATAGAATGTTCTCACCATTCTGATAATCTTCTCTGGGATTCCGTACTTCTTCATAATGAGCCATAGACTTTCCTGATGGACAGAGTCGAACGCTTTTTCAAAATCTACAAAGTTCAGATATAGTGTTGCTTGCCATTCGTCAACCTGCTCGATGATGTTCCGTAGTATGAACACTTGTTCTGTTGTTCCTCTGCCCCTCCTGTAACCTGCTTGTTCCTTCCTTAACCTGGAGTCAATTCCACCTCTGATCCGGTCTATGATGATCCTGCCAAGTATCTTACCCACAATGGGGAGCAGGGTGATGCCTCTGGAGTTCTTGCATTCTTTAAGATTTCCTTTCTTGGCTAGTTTTATGATGAGCCCTCTCTTCCAGTTCTTTGGGATCTTTTCGTTTCTCCATATTTTCTCCAGCAGCTGGTGTATCTTCATTGTTGAGAAATCTATGTCGGCTTTTAGTATCTCTGCAGTAATGGAGTCTATTCCTGGTGCTTTTCCATTCTGTAGTCCTTTTATCACTTCTTTTACTTCTCCTAGTGTTGGTTCGTGTACAGCGATCTCTTCAATCATGTCAGTGAGTTCACATTCTTCCTCCTCGGTTATTGGATGTTCCGGTTCTTCTCTGTTAAGTACTTCTTTGAAGTGCTCTGTCCACCTTGCCTGTACTTCCTCTTTTCCACTGATCAGGATACCTTTCTTGTCAAGGACTGCTGTGCTTTGCCTGGGTCTCTCGTTGCAGAGTGTCTTTGTGAGTGCGTATAGTGTCCTCATGTGTTGTTTTCTTGCGGCGTATTCTGCCCTGTTTGCAATGCTCTCTATCCATTTCTTTTTGTCTGTTTTTATACTTCTCTTGGTTTCTCTGTCTTTCTCTGCATACTGTAATTTGATCCGTTTCTTGATTCTCTCTGAGTGGGTGCTCAGAATCTTCCTATTTATTTCTGCTCTTTGGTCAACAAGTCTCCAGGATTCTTCACTGATCCATGGTTTTTTCTTCTTTCGTGGTCTACCTAGGACTGCTTCAGCCGCCTCTGTGTAGGCTTTCTCCATTACCTGAGAGTCATGCTCAACCTCGTCACCTTCTTCCACTTCTGTCTCTTCACTTTCTAGCACTAAGTATCTGTTTCTCAGACTGATGGTAAATGTCTTCAAGATGTTTTCATTCTTCAGCTTTGCTGTATCATACTTGACTCTGGGGTTTTTCTTTTCTTTTGGATGTGTTTTCAGTTTTAGCTTGACTGTTGTGCATACAAGGTGATGGTCGCTCCCAATATCTGCAGACCTGTATACTCTTGTATCTTCCACTGAGTTCCTGAATCTTTTGTTAATTATCACATGGTCTATTTGATTCCTGGTCTTTCCGTCTGGGGATATCCATGTTGCTTTGTGTATGTCCTTGTGTGGGAATAGCGTTCCAGTGACAACTAGTTCATTGAAGTCACATAAATTGCACAGCCTTTCTCCATTGTTGTTTCTCTTCCCAAGCCCGTGCCTGCCCATTACTCGCTCGTAGCCTTCATTTTCGTCTCCTACTTTGGCATTCATGTCTCCAGTGATGATCAGCATGTCATGTGTGTTCCTCTTGTCTAGTATATCTTGCAGTCTTTGGTAGAATTCGTTCTTTGTTTGCTCTTCTGCATCTTCAGTGGGTGCATAGATGTGCACAACCGTCATCTTGATGTGTTGGGAATAGTATCGGGCTTGAATGATCCTTTCGCTGACTGGCGTCCAATCAATCAGGGCTCTTGCTGCCCTTTTTGACATCAATATGCCCACTCCCTGTCGGTGGTCGTCATCGTCTCTTCCTGAGTAGATGATGGTTTGTCCTTCCATGAGTTCCACTTTTCCTTGTCCCGTCCAGTGTGTCTCGCTGATGCCCATGATGTCAATATTTTTGCTGCTCATTACACTTCTGTACAGCGTTCTTACATTCCAATTTCCAAGCTTCATAGCTTCTTTCGGGTGCACTAATGACCTAATCGGCCCAAAGACGTCCTCGCGGCTTTGGTCCTTGGGCGTCATGGTGTCTCTCTTGCTAGGAGGACTGGCTATGGTGTCCCGTGGGTTCCGTGAATTTGCTCTGTTTCTAGTTTCTGTAATAATATTTTTTTTCCAGGAGTGGGTTATCGGCCCGCAGCCCAACCCCCAACCTGGAGGGCCAGTGGGATCACTCTTTGTCTGTCCTCTACCTTTCGACCTGTTCGGCATGGGTAACCCTGCCAGGAGTACGAGACTCCGGCCGACATAGCTCTAGAGGTCATCGAGGTGCGCAAACTGCCCCACCACGATAAGGTGGTGATCCCGTCGGGGCAGACCATGGACCTGACCTCCGGCTTTTACAATGTGCCTCTACATGAAGACCATAAGAAGTACACAGCCTTTTCCTCTCCCTTTGGCCTGCATGAATATAACCGGATGCCGCAAGGTTTGTCCAACAGCCCAGCTACATTCATGCGGATGATGCTCTCCATCTTTGGGGATGAGAATTTCACCAGTCTATTATGCTACTTAGATGATCTCATGGTCTTTGCCCCTACGGAACAGCTAGCACTTGAACGTCTGGAGATGGTTTTCTCTCGCTTGAAGAAACACAACCTCAAGTTGGCTCCTAAAAAGTGCTACCTTCTGCGGAAGACTGTGAGCTTCCTTGGGCATGTCATCACTGGGTCAGGAGTGCAGACGGACCCTGGGAAGGTTGAGGCCATTGGCCAAGTACAGGTGTCTGATCTGATGGACAGTGATGGTGTCACTCCTTCTCAGAAGAAGATTCGGTCCTTCTTAGGTATGGTGCTTTATTATCAGCACTTTATCGAGGACTGCTCCGCTAAGGCCAGGCCCCTTTTCAAGCTTCTCTCAGAACAGAAGGCTGGAGGAAAAGCCCAGAGAGGATGGAAATCAAAGAAAAAGTGTCACAGCTCTGTAAAGCTCACACCAGACGACTGGACACCCGAGTGTCGGGTTGCTTTTGACACCCTGAAGCACGATCTCTTACACACATTGGCCCATCCTGACTTTGGGAAGCCGTTCATCCTGGCAGTGGACGCCTCGTTTGATGGGATCGGCGCCATGATCTCCCAGCTCCAGCCTGGTGAAAAGATTGCCAGACCAGTGGCCTTTGCTAGCAAGACACTATCACATGCCCAGTTGGACTACCCAGCTCATAGACTTGAGTTCCTGGCCTTAAAGTGGGCTATATGCGACAAGTTCTCCCACTGGCTGAAAGGGGTGCATTTCACAGCATGGTCAGACAACAACCCTTTGATCTACATCCTGACGAAACCCAGGTTGGATGCATGTGAACAAAGGTGGGTGGCTAAGCTCGCAGCGTATGATTTTGACCTGAAGTATGTTCCAGGACCTAAGGACACCATCGCTGATGCTCTGAGCCGCGAACCTTTTGTTCGGTCCTGTGTGAGTCATCGCCTGGTGAAGGAGCCTTACCTGTCTTTGCTAGATGAAGTCAATGGAGTTGTCACCGGTACGGTGCAGGATGCTTTCCGGCTGACCACCAACTGTCAACGCCTGCAGACCACCGACGATCAGGCTGATGAAGTTCTGAGCCACGAACAAGATCCCTGCCTGCCTTCTGGAGGTGCCATGAGCGCTGAAGAGGTGTCAGCAGTCATGGATGCCCATCGCACTGGTGATGTCTCTCAGCTGCTCTGCACAAGCCCAGAGTTACTGCAGCTGCCTGAGGAAGATCCATCCATTGTCATTCCACACAGTCAATTGCACAATGTACAGCAACAAGATGCTGTAGTGAGCAGAGTCCTTTTCTATGTGCAGCGGCATAGGAGACCAAATGCACGCGAGAGAGCAGCTGAGTCGAGCTGTGTACTCAGGCTGTTGAAACACTGGAAGAAGCTGAAGGTGCGCAATGGACTTCTCTACAGAGTGAAGAGAGACCGTCGCATGGACAGGAAGATCTATCAGTTTGTCACCGCAGAGGCTCTGAAGCAACAAGTCTTGCACGGAGTTCACGACGCTGCTGGTCACCAGGGCCGCTCAAGAACACTCTCTCTGGCCAGCGAACGATTCTTCTGGACAGGCATGCAGAGAGACGTTGTGAATCATGTGAAGCGCTGTCAGAGATGTATCTTAGGAAAGACTCCTGAACCACATGCCCGAGCTCCTCTCGAGAACATTCGCACCTCAGCTCCCATGGAACTAGTGTGTATCGATTTTTGGAGAGCAGAGTTGAGCGACCATCGACGTCCTTGTTGTCACAGACCATTTCTTGAAGCTAGCCCTTGCCTCTCCCTGCCGGAACCAGTCCGCGAAGCAGGTTGCCCGCTGTCTATGGGACAAGTTTTTCTGCATCTATGGGTTCCCCAAAAGAATCCATTCGGATCAAGGAGCTAATTTTGAAAGTCGGCTTCTTAAAGATCTACTGGAGATGGCAGGTGTGCAAAAATCCCATACGACTCCTTACCACCCCATGGGTAATGGCATTACGGAGAGGTTCAACAGGACTCTTGGAGGCATGATAAGAGCTCTTCCTCCAAAGAGCAAGTCCAGGTGGCCACAGATGCTTCAGATGCTGACCTTCTGCTATAACGCCACGGTACACGAGACCACAGGCTTTGCACCGTTTTACTTGATGTTCGGACGAGTCCCACGCTTGCCTGTCGATGTCATGTTCCATCATGTCCTGGAGGATACCAACGTTGTCAGCCACCATGAGTTTGTGCACCACCTGAAGAGGGACCTTTCTGAAGCAGCACAGGTTGCCCAGAAGAATGCCATCGGGGAGCAAGACCGCCACGCCAAGATCTACAACCGGAAGGTCAGAGGGATGCCGTTGGCTGTGGGTGACCGAGTGCTGCTCGCCAATCGTGGTGAGAGAGGGAAGAGAAAGGTTGCAGACCGGTGGGATTCGACCCCCTTCGATGTGGTGTCAGTGAGATCCACAATCAATGTGTACAGAATCAAGGATGCTGTCACAGGGAAGGAAAGAGTTGTGCACGGGAACATGCTGCTCCCAGTTGATTTCCTGACATTTCCGGATCAAGATGGAGATGGAGACCTAACATCCCTTGGAGAGTCACGGTCTAATGCTTCCTGTGTCAGTGCTTGGACCTCTGTTGCACTGGATAATCAAGAGGACTCTCAAGTGCGCACCATGGATTGGCTCATGCAGTCACCAGTCCAAGCAGAAGCAGAGAGTAAGAGCGTCCCGGAGGAAGATGCTGTCGGGAAGGCCGTACCTGTGGATACCTCAGAGGAAGACCAATCAGATGAGCTGCTGGACAGTGTCCCTGATGATTCTATACCTGACCACATCACAGATGCGCTCCCTAACACATCACTTGACACAGTGCACTTACCTGTTGACGGAGGCGTTGCCCTTGGTGACCCTCCAGATCTGGTTGAGTCAGGACAGGTCAGTTGTGCACGTCCTCAGAGTACACAAGCCCCGTCAGTTACCACTAGATGTGGGAGAAGCATTAAGAATCCAAATAGGCTTATTTGTGAGATGTCAGGACAGAGGCTGGGTAATGCTGAACCTATAGGATCTGCTTTTAGTTTCATTGCAGCATCAATGGGGATGTAGTGCATCCAGTTTTATTTTGTTATTTTTATTTTGTTTTGATTGCCAGTCTGGTTTGTGACTTAGGTCATGAGATTCTCTTATTAGGGCAAAGATATGTACAATTTTGTGAGATGTAGGTGGCATCTCTTTTTCTCTGTGATAAGCATAGGTTTTGGTACCACCCTGTTCTTACACACTTCTTATGGAAGAATTTATGATTTATTTATTTGGTACATCAGTGCTCGAGATTCACACACATTTTTTTTTTTTCTTTTTCATCTTTCTTTTCTCTTTATTGTTTTATCCTCTGTCTCTGTACAGATGTTCATGCCCGTTGCCCCATTTTAGCATAATTTAAGGGGGGTGTATGTAATGGAGTAGAATGTTCTTAGTTAAATGATTGTTAAAACTGGTGCAACTACGCCCTCCGGTGGTAGCTTGGTATGGTGTGACGTAGTGGGTTTCGCGTGAATTTGCCCAGACGAGTTCTGAATGCTGAGCGGATAGGTCACGTTTGTAAGAGGTCCGGGATAAACTAGGATTTGCTAGGATTAAAAGTGCAGATATGTCTTATTTTGCCATGCAGTGTATTTACAATGATTTAAGTTAACTATTTGAGTCCACTCGACAATTTATGTTGCCCTTAACCCCCTGAGGTCGACGGGAGCGGTGACGCTCCCAGCAGCAATAAAAGTATATTACTATTTCTAACTTCGCGATACTTTATCATACACACGCGACAAAAACATTGACAGAAACCTTAGAATCGCGACTTTCCGATTTGAGCACTGGCAAATCAAATGGGATTTTTTAAATTAGGTTAATTAGACCAAAAATAAACCTTGCTTTTTACTCCGTTTTTTACCTTTTAGTAACGTCCCCCTTCTATTGACATGGTAACTAGGTGCTAGTTTCGGGGAGGTGCGTGGGGAGGGGCGTGGGGCCATGTGTGAAAACGCTGGCGTAAACAACACAAACTGTCCCGACAATTTGAAGCAAGATTTTATACAGACATACAATTTTATTCAAGATGGAAAGATTTTCTGCGCTGCAGTGTTTGAGAGCATTGATGGAAAGCGACGAGGACAACAACTCGTCATGTCCTGATACTGAAGAGGATTCAGATGAAGAGAGACAGCATTTTACATTTAGAATTTAAAAATTGTATGTAGCATCTTGTACATTTTACATTTTAAGCATTTAGCAGACGCTCTTATCCAGAGCGACTTACAAGATGTAAGTGTTTACAGATTGTCTGTGTTTATGCTTGCAATCTGCCAGCAACAGTCTATGCTGATATTTATTTTATTTCGCTTGTTTTCAAATACTCGTGAAAATATATGAATTCCGCGTCTTGTGACGCTAAACATATTCTAACATAAACCTCTTCCTGAAGAGCCAAAATGGCTGCGGCCACAAGAAGCGCTTGTCGTGAAAGGAGAAATGGTAACTCAAATATTGCTTAGCCATTTAAAATCTAAATTGTGAGTTGTTGTTTTAACTCTAAAGAGGCATGAAATCACAAAAAAGTTGAATTGGAAGACCCTTTTTTCCTTGGGTCTCAGGAGGATATTATGTGCATTATTGTTAGGCTGACAATTTGAAGCAAGATTTTATACAGACATACAATTTTATTCAAGATGGAAATATTTTCTGCACTGCAGTGTTTGAGAGCATTGATGGAAAGCGACGAGGACAAAATATCAAATACTAAACTAAGATTTGCTAGGATTAAAAGTGCAGATATGTCTTATTTTGTATGCAGTGTATTTACAATGATTTAAGTTAACTATTTGAGTCACTCGACAATTTATGTTGCCCTTAACCCCCTGAGGTCGACGGGAGCGGTGACTGCTTTAGCAACAATAAAAGTATATTACTATTTCTAACTTCGCTATACTTTATCATACACACGCGACAAAAACATTGACAGAAACCTTAGAATCGCGACTTTCCGATTTGAGCACTGGCAAATCAAATGGGATTTTTAAATTAGGTTAATTAGACCAAAAGTAAACCTTGCTTTTACTCAGTTTTTACCTTTTAGTAACGTCCCCTTCTATTGACATGGTAACTAGGTGCTAGTTTCGGGAGGTGCGTGGGAGGGGAGTGAAATCACAAAAAAGTTTAATTGGAAGACCCTTTTTTTCCTTGGGTCTCAGGAGGATATTATGTGCATTATTGTTAGGCTGACAATTTGAAGCAAGATTTTATACAGACATACAATTTTATTCAAGATGGAAATATTTTCTGCACTGCAGTGTTTGAGAGCATTGATGGAAAGCGACGAGGACAAAATATCAAATACTAAACTAGGATTTGCTAGGATTAAAAGTGCAGATATGTCTTATTTTGCCATGCAGTGTATTTACAATGATTTAAGTTAACTATTTGAGTCCACTCGACAATTTATGTTGCCCTTAACCCCCTGAGGTCGACGGGAGCGGTGGCTCTCAGCAACAATAAAGTATATTACTATTTCTAACTTCGCTATACTTTATCATACACGCGACAAAAACATTGACAGAAACCTTAGAATCGCGACTTTCCGATTTGAGCACTGGCAAATCAAATGGGATTTTTAAATTAGGTTAATTAGACCAAAAGTAAACCTTGCTTTTACTCAGTTTTTTACCTTTTAGTAACGTCCCCTTCTATTGACATGGTAACTAGGTGCTAGTTTCGGGAGGTGCGTGGGAGGGGTGAAATCACAAAAAAGTTTAATTGGAAGACCCTTTTTTCCTTGGGTCTCAGGAGGATATTATGTGCATTATTGTTAGGCTGTATGACTTGTAATATGTGGCATTCCCTGTATATCCTACTGTAGTTTGTGTTCTGTTTTAAATAAATCTTCCAAAATGAAAAAAGCATTTTTTTCTGTCTTCTGCATGGCTCACTGACTTGCTTACTCTGATGGCCTTTGAGAGAGAGATGGCCCATCTGACAGATCTTAGAGGTGTGGACAATGAATAATGAATATTCAGGTATTTAGCATTTAGCCCTCCCACAGCCTGAAATAAATGTGACCAGTTCTGATAAAAACAGGTTTTTAGCTATTTAGATCTCAGATGTGCTAAACTGTTTTCACACCCTTACATAACCAAGACCTTGATGAACAAACGCACATTGGCAAAACAATTTGTCACTATAGTTTAGTGTGTGCTTTCACAACTTTTGTGACAGCAGAAAGATTTACTATTTTTAACTTGTGTGTTTGTAGATCTATTTACAAGCTGCATATGATACTGACCAAACTATTGATGGCATACAAATGTAGCTGTGATTGTCCTTCAAATAAAAATATCAAACACTTTGGAGTAAGTGTGTGTTAAGTTGATGAAATTGAGATAAATATCAGACCATGCCAAAATCAAAAACCATCTCAAAGCTTAGCACGGACCTCAGAGGGTTAAGATTGTTTTAGAAACGTTTTCATGTCGAACTTGCATGCTGACTGCCTCCTGTTTCATGTTATCTAGAAGAGCATGTTATGTCCCGAGACCTGGCCAGCTGTAACACCACTGACCCACTGTACCACTTTATGTTCCAGGTAATATTTCTAGGTTTTCTTTGTGTTTTCTATGGTTCTGTGAAACGGGAATGTTGTTGTGTGTGAATGAGCTGCATTCAGATAAGCAGCCAGCTAGCTAGTTTAGCCAGCTCACTGCGAGCATGGTCGCCTGTACTAGCTAGGTGCACGTGTGTCTGCGCGTCTGCGACACTCGTGCAGAGTTCATAATGTATGTGTTCTTGATTTTATATTTTATATCTTGTATTCTAAAATGGATCACATGGTTTCATTAGTGTAACAGATGCTGAAATGTTTAGTAATGTTATGTTAAGCAAATATGATTCAGTTGTAGCCTTGGGTATTGTGTTTTAGAATACAGTATCACACAGTCTAATATTTTACCACTATACGATCACAAAAGTTATAGTAGGTCTTATGTTTTTGTTTTATAGGCATAGCCTACCATGTATTTTTGTTTAATTATGTTTGAGTTTGACTTGGTACTGCTTGTCCATACTAGCCTACAAGTAGGCAACACAAGTGTTTGTATTAAGAGACGAGTTCTGAATGCTGAGCGGAAGAGCATGTTATGTCCCGAGACCTGGCCAGCTGTAACACCACTGACCCACTGTACCACTTTATGTTCCAGCAATAAAGGGAACCTGTGATTCATCTGGCTGTCCTGTCCAATGTGTGGAAGCAGTAGAGTGCAGCAGTAAAAGTGACACCGTCACATTGGTGCCGTGACTCGGATAAGACAACTGATGGCAATCGGTTGGGCCGTGGTTGCTGCCACATGAGTTTCGAGGGGGAGAGTGTAGCGGATGGGCTCAGTGAGCACCCGCTGCCGAGTGACGTGGATAAGAGTACGATTAGTTCCCGGAGTTAGGGACTTGAGTCTTTAGCTCAGCGAGCTTAATCGCTCTCTTGTCGCGTCGGAGATCCCCCTCGGTTCAAAACCGTCACACTAGCATGGTAAATTTTAACATTTTTCCCAGTCCCAGTCTTTGTTACAGGCTGCCATCATTCCCCCTTGGCTCACATGCGTCACATTGTGATACATGCGAGCATGGTACAGCAATAGGCTGATTAGCGCAACCGGATGGCCAGTGCGGCAACACCAAAGCCATCTAAGTGAAGGTAGCAATCATTGCCGGCCCATTTCCAACTGTCAATTGCGTCCAATTTGAAGTTTTTTAGGCTTGCTATGTCTACCAGTGAGACGAGCATTGGCAATGATGGAAACCTTAAGAATAAAAACAAAAACATACAAATCAATATGAACACATGGTACAACATATTGCGTGGAATAGCCCAACGTAGAACACTTTTTGTCAGTCATCCCTTCTCCGTAAAAGGTACACCGTTACGGAATTCTCTACCATCTGAAAAACAACAGGGTCAACATGGGTTACTGCAAAAGTGAGTTAGTGGCTTAACAAAGTCAGATGTGCAATCATTAATCATCAAGATCTCCCCATCCAATTGGATGGACACGCACATGTACATACTCATATACATACACATATACATACTCTTAAGTAGGTGCATACCCTAATTTACAAGATTAATTTGACCTTGGATCATTTGTTTATATTAGTACAGGTTTCCCAGGAGTTCCTGACATGACCTAGACCCAATTCTAATGGGATATAACCTCCTTTATGAATATCATTATTTACCCTAATTTATTTTTATATTAAATGCCTGTTTTCTATCTTTAGTCAGCAACAAAATCGGGTCCATAATATACACTCAATCCAGGATGCTATCCTGTAATCAGTCAATTAGACCTTCCATCTCAAAACAGTTTTGCAGTTACTATAATGATGCTTCAAAATATTACTGCTAGCTGAACTTAACCACTATTAAACACAGCATGCTTTGTAGATTGAAGCTGATACTCTGCCTTACCGTAGTGTATGCGTTAAAACCGCATCATCCGTCATCATCCATTGTACACATCTTAAATCACGATGGCTGTTACTATGGGAGTTCACTCGGAGAACACAGTTAAATCTACTTACGGATATATGTTTTACCTCGAATATTAGGTTAGCTAGCTACAGGTTATTGAGAATGATCAATATTGTTTATATCTTTTAACTTTTAATAGGACTACACTTCCACCATTCGGGTTCACAACGCGCATGTGCGGCTTTCAGGACTGCTCCAAGCTGACATTTACCTCAGCTGTCCTGTTCAATACTTCTTAATAAACAATACGTTCTTCAGAGTCCGATATAACTGGGTTTTATTGTACACAATGCAAAATCATCTACAAGAAACCCGTGGCTGGTTTGCGCAAAAGAGCCCTGACCATTTCCTGCATCCACAGTTTTAAACATGTCACCCCCCCCCCTCGGAGCTCTACGTCATCATGACTCAACTCCTCCTCAATGATCTCATCACATTCCATTGCCCCCTGTGATCATTTTCTTTCTCGCTTTTCACTCTTTAATTATTTTGTTCATCACTCTTTAATAAAACTAAATAAACAGAGATAAACACACTTCAGCTGACCTAACTGTGCATTGTATGGTTATATAGACATGTATATATCATGCCAACAACTTATTTGATACATAGTTACATTGTTCCTGCACGATTTATGCAGATAGCCCAATTCCAGGGGTTTATAATCTATCTGCCACACGGCTCGTGAACACTGGCAGTGAATGTAGCAAAATCTCTGATACAAATGTAAATACTTAAGCGTGGCGAAATGCATTTTCTTTAACTTGATCCACGTTCTCTCCTCTCTGTGCTCTCAAAGTTTTCTCGAGCTGGACTCGTAAATCCCAGTGACGGGAGAGTCTTGCTCAACGACCTTCATGGTCACTATCTTGTGAAGGGAGGACCATGATTGCTTTTGAACCACAAACTGCAGTGGCGAAACCTTGAGTTCCAGACCGCACGGTCCGGATCTCTCCCGTACACATAATCATTACCTCACCGAACAGAGACAGTTTTACGACCACACAATTGAACACTCGGACCTTCGACTGTAATTTATGTTTGACTTAATCCTTGTGTTCTTTGTATTACGAGTTCTGTATCACTGTACCGTTTATATGCCTAATCTATCTGTCTTGTTTAAAGTCCTTGGCGTCTCACTTCCAAGCGCAGCCCATAATCGGTTTCTGTTTTAATTGACATTCTGATAATAGACTAACAGTGGCTTTACTTATGCATCTAGTGGAGTGTTATTGGCCCGGATGGAAAAATTAGGTTACATAAAATGATCTATTGGAAACATAAGGACAGAGCATGGGGTTCCTAAGTGCAAAGTTTCTCAAAACATTTCCCACACGTGTTAAATCTGCCTCCGCTGGCAGTCTGCCTCCGCTGGCAGACTGACTGCCCCATCCCTCCGGGCGCCTGGCAGCCGCTCCTCACGGTCTCGCCTCTTCTCTGTCCTGGTCCCTCGTTGGTGGAACGACCTCCCGCAATCGGTCAGGACTGCGGAATCACTTCCAATCTTCTGCAAGAGACTCAAAACCCACCTCTTCAGACTCCACTACCACTGAACACTGTCCATCTAGTCAATCTGTCGTCACCACTGTTTACTTGTTCTACATTTTTTTTTTAAGTGGAAAAAAAAGCACACTAACCTTTTCTTTCCCAGTGTTACAGGTATGATACGCTGACGCCTGCAATGATGTCTATTGCCGTTTTACTGCACTGATCTTGTGCACTAACTATGATTGTTCTTACCTTGTATTAATGCACAACTTGTAAGTCGCTCTGGATAAGAGCGTCTGCTAAATGCTTAAAATGTAAAAATGTAAAAATGTAAAATGTAAATCTATCCTGGGAATTGACTGTTTTTCTCCTATTTCTATTTCCTAATGAATATTCATTATTATAACTATTTACCTTATAAGATGCAGATTACTAGCTAACAGAACAGTGAATTATCTAGGGCTGACCCCATTTAGTCGACTGGTCGATTGTTTGGTTGATGGGCTGTTGGTCGACCGAGATTTGTTTTGGTCGAGCAGTCGGGTAAAAAAAAAAATTATCCACGTAGCATGAGACACCTAGATTCGCGCCTCCTCTCCATGCTGCCCTTGCTGTCTAACTCTCTGATCCTTTTATGCGTATTACCAACTAAATATTTTGAATATCTAATCTAATAATTGACCCACCGCTCCAACAATAGTCCATTGCCCTAAACAATCACAGTATGTGCCCTGTTGTTTCACAGTACATATGCGCGACAAGACAAACTTTAACAAAGAAAACAACATACACTTTAAGATTGTTCATCTCCATCCTGGGTATCAATAGCAACACATCAAGTTATTGGCTGCATCTTGCCACACATAATTATATGGTCTACTCTTTGGTCCTTTTATGTGTATTACCAGCTAAATATTTTGAATACCTAATCCAATAATTGACCCATCGCTCAGACAATAGTCCATTGCCCTAGAAAATAACTCAATGTGCCCTATAGTATGCGCAAGGCTAGTGGAGGCACAGAATATGCAAAAGCCACATGAACATACCTTAACTCTGATGGAGATCCAATTAGATCTAGTTTTCCAGTGTTGTACAAAAAGTAAAATATTATCTTTTACAAGTCGCAAGGCCAATGGAATATTTTACTTTCCCAGATATAACAGATGCCAACAACGACCTCTTTTCGACCTAACCTGCCTGTTCATGTCGCCTACCGCATCACCAGATTTATGCGATCATTCGTATCCGAAGCTAAATATTTTAAATACCTAATCCTCGAATTGATCCACCGGTCCTACTATTACCATAGCTTTTTCCTTAAACCGTCCTGTTCCCTCATATCCACGCTTACCAAGTCCTGATCAATAAGTTTATCAGCTAAGCATTCTCAATACCTAATCCAATAAATGACCCGCCTTTTCTGACTACCACCATAGCTAAACTTTCGTAAAAGTTTATCTGTTATCGGTTAACCTCCTCAAACATGTAGGCTACTGTTTAAAAAAACCTCTCCTGTGTCGCTGTAATTGCATACCACAAGACTCTCTGTCGCGTGACTCACCTTCTTCTGGCTGGGAACAGCCAACGCCACTACAATGGATTTTAAATAAGGCCCAACCTTCTTTCTATTGCACAGTGCTGTTCTGTCAAGTGTCTGCGGTCCCAGGTTGAAGGCACCAAAATGGTTGTGGAAATTAAAACTCAGTAGGATCAGAGAGAGTTTCTTTAAACAGTATTAAAGCTTTAATTATGAACAGCTGCACGGACACCTGTGTCACGCAGGAGAGCGAATCTCCTGCCTTCAAATTCAAATGTGATATTTATGTCAAACTCAACAGAAAGGGAGGGAACAGTGACAAAATGGAGGCAATGGGGTGTTAACCTACAGGTAATAGGAGCTATGGGGCAAAATGAAGATAGAACAGGGTGTTAGAACAGATAGAACAGACCTCCAAAGGTCATAAACCAATGGGATGGAGGTTTTTCTGTAGTGGGGGAAAACGTCACAAAAGAACAAATGTTCTTTTGAAGTTGTGGTGTGAAAAGCCATTGTTTGCCTGGCCACTCCGAACTTCAGCATCCCACTGAGTTAATTAGTGTCTGCGTGTCCCCTGTGGATGTTTCTCTAACATTCCAACTTAATACAACATTTTTACTTCCACAAGGTTCTGATTCATTTTAACTGAAAAACATAAAATGAAGATGTCGGCCTTCAATATGCTTGTTGAAAAAACACTATTGTACACTAATTCCTCATCCTTGTGAGTAAAGCTTTGCCAATTTGAAACTGACGACACCCATTTAAAAATGAAAGAACAAACAGAAACCCTACAGACCTTTGGTTCAATTAGGAAAACATAGACAAAATCCCATGTAAAATTGATGTATATTTGTAGTTTTTTGCCTGTTAATGCGAAGTTAAACAATACTGCGCTTTTAAATTCATTTTTTGTGTTATTTAATAAATGATTTAATAAAGTAATGAACAACCTTAATTTCACAAAATATACTGTGATATAATACATATTGAAATTACACTATTAAAGATTCATTACATTTTTTAAATTAACTAAACTAAGAGCCAATGGGCTAAGTCCTAATCCCTTAGTTCTGTCCTCCTCCTCGACCTGTCAGCTGCATTTGATACCATGGACCACCAGATCCTGCTCTCATCTCTCGTCAGGATGGGAACCTCTGGATCTGTACCTGGGGAAGACAGAGCTGCTCTTCCTTCCAGCGAAGGGCTCCCCGATGATTGATGCTTCAATCACTGTGTAAGGCTCCATAGTGTCTCCGTTCCAGTCTGCTAGGAGTCTTGGAGTGACCCTGGAGGCATATGCTTATTGAGGCACATGGCAGCGATCACCTGGACCTGCCGATTCTCCCTCCACAACATCCGGAGGATCCGACCGTTACTCACCCAAGAGGCCACTCAACTCCTAGTCCAGGCCCTGGTGATCTCACATTTGGAATCCAGCAATTCCTTGCTGGCAGCCCTCCCGGCCTGTGCCATCAAGCCACTGCAACTGGTCCAGAATGCTGCCGCACGTCTGGTGTTCAACCAGCCGAAGTTCACACATGTCACCCCTCTACTCTCCTCTCTGCACTGGCTCCCCATCTCAGCACGCATCAGATTCAAATCACTGGTGCTTTCTTTTCAAGCGGCTAGAATAACTGCTCCCCCTTACCTCCAGTCACTCATCACTCCCTACACCCCAGCCAGACCTCTTCCGCCTGCTCTGGCAAACTGACTGTCCCATCCCTCCGTGTGCCCAGCAGCCACTCCTCATGGTCTCGCCTCATCTCCGTCCTGACCCCTCGGTGGTGGAACAACCTTCCACAATCGGTCAGGACCACGGAATCACTTGCAATCTTCCGCAAGAGACTCAAAACCCACCTTTTCAGACTCCACTACCACTGAATTCCATACATCTAGCCAATCGTCATCACCACTGCCTACTTGCTCAATACTTTTTGTATATCTATCCCTGCTTACTCCTCATTTTAAAAAAATCAAAAAATTAAAATATTTATAACCTTTTCCTTCCCAGTGTTAGAGGTATGGTATGCAGCTGCCTACAGCTATGTCTATCACACCATACATTCCTTGTGATATTTAGATCCAATAATAATCAGGTCACCTTCTGATATTTTTGGTAGCAAATCAGTGTCCTGAAGCTCAGAGGCCATTTTCCTTAAGTCAAGACCAATTTTAGAGCATTGATGCAGCTTCCCATGTTCTTCAGATCAGAACATATTGATCAGGACTACTGGTTGATTGACGTTTTGATCGGCAAAAAACGTCATAATTTCCATAAATGTTTCATTTCTTTAATCTTTCCTGAGATTTCTATAACTTTGAGGATGGCATGCTTTATGCCACTTTGCTTTGTTTTTCTCAAATAACTCAACTGTGCCTTCCCCTTTGAAGTCAACATATACAGGAAATGTATTAATCTCCTTAAACCCATCAACAATAGTCAGGAAATTGCTATACACATCAGACCCATTTCCCTGTAAAGAGACTGCTGGACAACAAAGCTCACCAACAACAACAAAGCTTACGTGTGTCAAACATTCTCAAATTGTAAACTGTTGTTTATTTAAGTTGGTGTATTACAATAATGTGTTAATTAATCAATATGATGTGGTATATGACTAAAATTGTATGAAAATTCTGACCATTTTCAGGAAAGAAAACTTCCACCAAACCTCCCTCCACCAAAACTATTTACGTAGAAAATGTAGAGACATCACCAGTTTGAATAATATAAGGGAAATTAATTTTAAAAGCACTACCCTAGCAATAATATATAACAGTGATACTTGCTAGCAGAATGATCTGCTGCTCTCTGGCTGGGCGAATTGTTTTATAGAGGTGCCACTGACGCAGCACTACTCTTGTATCCTGCCACGCGGAAGGATACCACATGAAGATCCAACAACAATACACAGTGCAAGTGTACTGAGTTACCATAGAGCTCAAAGTTGTCAGTCTCCGAGAAAAAAAAGCTTTTCTAATACTGATAGCTCGGTTCAGTTGAAGATCCCACACAATGCAAACGCAAATGAACCAACACGATGTTACCAGAGCATTCGTAATATAATGGAGGATTCTACTGCTGTCCTGGAAGCCTCCCCCTTCCTATAAAGTTAAATACATGGAAAACTACACATAATAGAGAAAAAACGAATTACAGTCTGCAAACCTTAAAGATTGTTTTAAGCACAGACTTGTTTTAACACAGGTTTATGTTTGTAACATTTAAATATATTTCTTCATGTACTTTATAAAGCAGTAGCTAATTTCAAAGTAGTTTTTTTGTGATTTCTGCCCTTTTAACACAATTATTGTCCATTAGTAATAGAGAAATAAGCAAAATAATGGTATATATTGGGTGAACTATCAATTATTTATAGATTCATATGGTTAAAATGATATGAAGTATTTATATTGAGGTAATGCTGCTGTATTGTGCATGCATGCCAAATTTGCATAAAATGTAAATGTTTTATGTCAATTAAACAACCTTTTGGGGTCCTGTTGGCAGAGTTGAATTGTTCAGCGATTCTAGCATGTATACCCAGTGCTAGACCGAAGAATAAAGTGACCTTTATGAAGGAACAAACTCACAAGGTAGGGCATCAGTTCTGCTTTCAACTGGAATGAAACTTAACCTTTATTGAGACATGCGCGCTGTTATATATACCCACAGATCACATGTCAATCACAATGCTTCTTATTGGCTGTTGTCATTGTGCATCATACAATTGGGAGCACACTTATTTTCATAAATGTTAACACCCCCACTTGCTCTCACATTGTTATCTTGTTAACTAAACATCATAAGGTTTTCTACCTTGCATCATGTAAACTTTTACTTAGTGGTTAGTCTCCAAACATAAACTTAATCAACTGAAATTTTGTTGCAGGTTTCGTCATCACATCTGCTACCATCTGGTCTGTTGGACAATACTCCACACTCAATTTTCCATCATTCACAGTTGACCTTATGAAGTGATTCTTTTTGTCAACATGCTTACACCTCTGTCTGCTTACAGGATTCTTTGCTAACAGTATTGCACCTTGGTTATCCTCATAGACCTTAGGTGGTGCGTACTGACGTCCGTCAATACCTTCTAGTAGTTGTACTAGGTACACACTCTTGTGTAGTTGCGGCTGATGCCATATACTCCGCCTCACAAGTGGATAGTGCAACAGTGGGCTGCATTTTGTTTTTCCATTAAATCAAAGGACAATTTTCATTTAGGCTTACACAATAACCAGTTGTACTGTGTCTGTCGGTTACATCTGTACGCTCGCAGCCACAGTTTCTCATTGTCATATTTCCTGTAACACAACCCTTTGTCAGTTGTACCTTTCAGATATCTCAGTACATGTCTTACAGTAACCTATTGCTCCTCTGTTGGCTCAGTAAAGTACTGTGATAGTTTACTCACTACAAAACTTAAATCGGGTCTTGTCAGATAGATTAGGCTCCCTACTATCTCTCTATATTTTCTGGGATCACTTATCATTTCTGCATCATCAGTGTAGTTCAGTTTTTGTTCACAAGGTGTTGCTCTGGGTTTACAATCTTGCATGTCAAACCTTTCTAGCATTTTCTCCAATACCAAGAAAATGTTTCAATTTACCCAAGTCTTTCATCTTGAATTTTGCTGTGAGCATCTCCTTTACAACCTTCAGTGCATTTTCATCACTGGCAGCAATAATCAAGTCATCAACCCATATTATCATGATCACTTTCTCATTTTCTGTTTCCCTTGTGTAAACAAGTTTGGGTTTTGCACAAACTCGTTTTCACTCACTCATGCAACATTTTGTTCCAGTTTATGCCTGACTGTTTTAACCCATATAGTGACTTTTCTAGCTTATACAGCAACTTTCCATTTTTACTAGATTTCACCTCATAACCCTCTGGTTGTTTCATGAAAATCTCGCAGTCTGTTGGTGCATGTAGGTAGGCAGTTTTGACATCCATCTGATGTAAAATCAAGTTTTCCTGTGTCGCTTTTTGCATCAACACTCTGATACTGGTCAAGTTAGCAGTAGGAGAAAATGTCTCCTCATAATCTACACCCATCTTTTGACTGTATCCTTTAGCTACATACCGTGCCTTGTATTTGTCAGATCCATCAACATTGTTCTTAACCGCATATACCCATCTACCCCCCACTGCATTCTTACCCTCAGGTAAGTTGGTCAGGGTAAATGTGTCATTTTCTCTCAGCAATTGCATTTTGTCATCCATCGCATTAACCCATTCCTTTGAGTTAGTTGAGGTTACAGCTTCCCTGAATGTTAGGGGCACATTAAACATCGATCTGTAACAAAAATCTATGTTAGTCAGTACTTGATCATCACTCTTCTCGTTAGATACATATTCACTTAAATAACCTGGTTTCTTCCTCACCTTAGAAGAGTATCGCGTAAGGCCCATGGCTGGTCTCGCCCGTCTTGTGCTTGGCTGTTCACCTCAGGTCTAGTTACTGGAACCTGGCCCTGAGTACATCCTGGACTCACATCAGTATCTTGCCTGGTCTTGCTAGCCCTATTCTGCACCACAAAGTCATCGTCATCAGGCATCATGTCCATTTGTGTCTGCTGATCTACAATTGCTTTGGTCACAAATTTCACCAGTCTGTGCTTCTGCACTTTCCCATTGTCAGGATAGGCTGGGCTATTCTTGTCGTACCTGACAAAAATTCCTTTCTCACACCTTGACTCTAGCTTTCTCTTGTCTTGTTTATAACCATAGCACTGACCCAAACTTTTGCATCCTAGAAATGTTAGGCCGTCTTCCTGTCAACATTAAGTAAGGCGTCTGTTTTGTGCGATTGCTAAAGCATCTGTTCCTCACTATGGCTGCTGTCTGCACTGTAAAAGTCCATAACACCTTTGGCAACTCGCTCTTTATTAGCATACACCTAGCCATGTCAAACAGGGTTCTCCAATTTCGCTCAGCAGTACCATTTTGATGTGGTGAGTATGGTGCTGAGGTCTCGTGCCTAATTCCATTTCTGCTGAGTAATGCCTGGTAATTCTTTCCCATGAATTCTGTACCATTGTCAGACCTGACAAAACATAGATTATTGTTACAGATCGATGTGTAATGTACATTTAATCTTCCCGTATGGGGCTGTGTCAGTAAAAAACATATCCATTGCTTGCACTGTGTCACTCTTATTCTTTAGAAAGTACACAAACACTGCACTGGAATAATCATCAGTGAATGATAACGCAAACCTATACCCATATCTGGACTCTGGGTCTATTGGTCCCGCCAGATCTGTGTGTACCAACTCTAGAGCTGCTTTGGCTCTCACATCAGGCTCCCTGTTCCTGGTTTGGATAAACTTTCCCTGAATGCACACTTCGCAATGTAGGGTAGGCTTGACTACTTTACCCTTGATTGTCATACCATCAACAACATTCTGTAATTTTTGAACATCATCATAATTACAGTGCCCTAGAATCTCATGCCATGTCTGCATATCATAACACCCCTTACATTGATCATCACATTCATTACTTACAGTGTGTAAATAGTCTGTTATGCTCATGAATGTGGAATTGGGTACTGTCTCTTTCTTGTAGGACGTCTTTCCCTTCCTTGAAGATTACGGTCGCTCCGCTGGCAGTGGCTGCTTTCACAGAAAAGATGTCCTGCGGGTATGAGAGGATGTACAATGCCTGTCTCAGCGTCGTGTTGTGGCGTTGCCCCCTGCTGTCGATCAAGCATACCTCTGCGTCTCCTCTGCGCTCCGCCATTCCGTTGCTCCTCGTGCCATCAGCCAACTTCATGGAGTGTGTCTCGGCCTGGAACCTGTCCTGAAACTTCTTGAACTTTGCGATGTCTATGATGATATCTTGAGTTGCGGGATTGCGATATGTGAAGCCCCGTATCCACCATCAGACCTTTCATCTTGACACCGCGCCTGGCTAGATCTCCGCGTCCCCCATCGCTCATCAGGAATGCATACGCCTTGTTGCTCACCTCCCTGGAAACTTGTGGGTGCGTCGTCCGCGCTGTCTCCGTCTGCAGGTCGCGTCCCAATGTGTGGTGCTTTTACACTGCCTACACCACTGCTTGCGTTGGCATGTTCTGGCTTTGTGTCCCTTCAGGCCACATCTGAAACACACTATGTCCGCACTCTCGACTCCCCAATCACTTGCACTTACTCTAGCGGGTCTCGCACTTGGCTGCACTCGCACCTTCATGACGTTGTCGTCGTGTGCAGTTGGGTGCATCTTCTCAGTGTCCTCCTAGCTCCGTAGTTTCATTTTGAATTCGGCAAAAGGCATTGTCACATCACTTTCTGTGACATGAATAGCGAATGGTTTAAATGGTTCTGGCAGTCCCTTCAAAATCATTGCTACCAACAGCCCATCATTCAATGTCTCACCAGTGTTTCTCAATGCTGTAATGGCTATCTCTGCACGTATAATGTATTCTATCACACTCTCACTGCTCGACTTCTGCTCGTTCTGTATACAGGCTAATTATATGCGGCTTCCCTTTACCTGCATAATAGTCCTTCAGAATCTTTAGCTCTTTCCGCCCATGGTCCACTGCTTCTCACATTACCAGCGACAAACTTTATCTACCTCAGGTAGCGGTGGAGGGACAGGTATACTCATCTCCCCCCATTTGGTATTGTTCCTCTTCCTCACTTCTCACCCTCCTCCTTCGAATTTCATGCTGTCACTGTCACTGTTCCATGTAAACTGCACATCATTGTTCTTTATCGCCCTTCAGGTCCACTGGGGAGTTTTTTCTAGACGAGATGGATGCCCTACTCAGTGCCTTCCCTGAGGATGGCACTCCCGTATTACTCCTCGGGGACTTAAACCTGCAGCTAGAGACCTCCCAGGCCTCTGCATTCCTCCCCCTGCTTCAGTCCTTTGACTTCACCATGGCTGAATCCCCATCCACCCACAAGGCCGGTAACCAACTGGACCTGGTCTTCACCAGGAACTGCGCCTCACCCAACATTACGGTATCGCCTCTACATGTGTCTGACCATTGCCTTCTGTCTTTCTCCCTCCCCCTCCCCTCTGTGCCTAAACCATCTTCACCTGCTCCTACTGTCCTTGTCCGTTGCAACCTCCGCTCTCTCTCCCCCGCTGCCCTGTCAGCTACTGTCCTATCTTCCCTTCCCCCTACTGATGCCTTCTCTCAGCTACCTGCTGAGGTAGCATCTTCCACCCTACTTTCCTCTCTCTCCTCCTCCTTTGACTTACTCTGTCCTCTATCCGCTAAACCCGCTCTCTCTCCGTCCCCCGCCCCTGGCTAACCGATTCCATTCGGGCTAACCGACTGAAGCTGCGTGCGGCAGAAAGGAAATGGAGAAAATCCAAATCCCCTGTAGCTCTGTCTGACTTCCACACACTCCTGGCTTCCTTCTCCACTAACCTCTCCTCTGCATTTTTCCTTTCTAAAATGCAATCTTCTGTCTCCAACCCACGTAAACTCTATGCTACGTTTTCCTCTCTCCTCACCCCTCCTCCTCCCCCACCCCCCTCCTCTATAACCGCCGATGACTTCTCATCCTTCTTTCACAAGAAGGTTGAGGTCCTTCGCAACTCCTTCCCCCAACCTCTCCCTCTCCCATCCCGCTACCTAAACCTCCCACTCCTCTGTCCTCCTTCACACCTCCCCGACTCGGACATCCTTCAACTTGTTCTCTCCCACCGTCCCACCACCTGCCCTCTTGATCCCATTCCTTCCCCCTCTTCCAGTCCATTGCTATGGACATCCTCCCCCTTGTCTCCAATGTCATTAACTCCTCTCTTTCCTCTGGCTCTGTCCCTCCTCCCTCAAATGCGCTCAGGTTGTCCCTCTCCTCAAAAACCCTCTCTGAATCCTGCTGTCATCTCTAACTACCGACCTGTCTCTCTCCTCCCATTTCTCTCCAAAACGTTAGAGCGGGCTGTCTATAATCAACTGTCTGCTCATCTCTCACAGAACGACCTGCTTGATCCTAACCAATCTGGGTTCAGAGCAGGCCACTCAACAGAGACTGCTCTCCTTGCGGTCACTGAGGCTCTTCACGTCGCTAAGTCCCGATCCCTTAGCTCCGTCCTCCTCCTCCTTGACCTGTCGGCGGCGTTCGACACCGTGGACCACCGGATCCTGCTCTCATCTCTCGTCGAGATGGGAGTCTCTGGATCTGCGTTGACATGGTTTGAGTCCTACCTGGCTGACCGGTCCTACCAGGTGGCCTGGAGAGGTTCCCTCTCCTCTCCCGGCACCCTCTCTACCGGTGTGCCGCAGGGCTCGGTGCTAGGCCCTGTCCTATTTTCTCTGTACACCAAGTCACTTGGCTCTGTTATTTCTGCTCATGGGTTTTCCTACCACTGTTATGCTGATGACACTCAACTCTTTCTCTCCTTCCCCCCATCTGATACCCAGGTCCCGGCACAGATCTCTGCATGCCTGGCTGACATCTCCGCATGGATGTCCACCCACCACCTGAAGCTGAACCTGGGAAAACAGAGCTGCTCTTCCTCCCAGCGAAGGGCTCCCCCATGATTGATGCGTCAATCACCGTGGAAGGCTCCATAGTGTCTCCGTCCCAGTCTGCCAGGAGTCTTGGGGTAACCCTGGACAACCAGCTGTGCTTCTTGAGCCATATTGCAGCGATCACATGGACCTGCCGTTTCTCTCTCCATAATATCCGGAGGATCCGACCGTTCCTCACCCAAGAGGCCACTCAACTCCTGGTCCAGGCCCTGGTGATCTCACGTCTGGACTACTGCAATTCCTTGCTGGCAGGCCTTCCGGCCTGTGCCATCAAGCCACTGCAACTAGTCCAGAACGCTGCTGCTCGCCTGGTGTTCAACCAGCCAAAGTTCACCCACGTCACCCCTCTACTCTCCTCTCTGCACTGGCTCCCCATCGCAGCACGCATCAGATTCAAATCACTGGTGCTTGCATTTCAGGAGGCTACAGGAACTGCTCCCCCTTACCTCCAGACATTCATCACACCGTACACCCCAGCCAGACCCCTCCGCTCAGCCTCCTCTGGAAAACTGACTGTTTCATTCCTCCAAGTGCCTGGCAGCCACTCCTCGCGGTCTCGCCTCTTCTCTGTCCTGGCCCCTCGGTGGTGGAATGACCTTCCGCAATCGGTCAGGATGGGAAATCACTTGCGATCTTCCTCAAGAGACTCAAAACCCACCTTTTCAGACTCTGCTACCACTGAATTCTGTACATCTAGCCTATTGTCATCACCACTGCCAACTTGCTCAACACTTCTTGTACATGTATCCCTGCCTTCTCATTTATTAAAAAACAAACAAAACAAAAAAAACACTAACCTTTTCCTTCCCAGTGTTACAGGTATGGTATGCAGCTGCCTACAACTATGTCTATCGCTGTATTACTGCACTGATCTTGTGCGCAAACTATGATTGTTCCTACCATGTATTAACGCACATCTGGTAAGTCACTCTGGATAAGAGCGTCTGCTAAATGCCTAAAATGTCAAATGTGGACGCCACGGAATCAATAGTCAAGAGACTGCTTTTCCATTGCAGTACTACTTCTTTATTATAATAAAGCGTGTACCACATGGGGAAGGAACACTCATGCATAAGAAACAGACGGGGGCCATTCTCAATGCATACACACACATGAACATTACATTACAGGCATTTAGCAGACACTCTTATCCTGAGCGACTTACAGTTTACATTATTTCACATACAATGCATTTATACAGCTCGATATAAACTGAAGCAATTCAGGTTAAGTACCTTGCTCAATGGTACAACAGCAGTGTCCCAGCTGGGGATTGAACCTGAAACCTTAACATAACAAACCCAGTTCCCTAACCATTATACCACTCTGCCGCCTATGACAGCCAATAATCACATATGCACATTCAAACATCATTCGCAAGTGTAGCGGATGGGCTCTGGTACGTGAGCGCCCGCTGCATGGAGTGACGTGGATAAGAGTACAATTAGTTTCCGGAGTTAGGGACGTGAGTCTTTAGCTAAGCGAGCTAAATCGCTCTCTTGTCGTGTCAGAGATCCTCAGTTCGAAACTCGCTGCGGGCAGAACCAGCCAACAGTTACACAATCACATGGTTTCTCATATTAGAACATTTATACAATTATGAAAAAAACAAGCTAGCGATCTTACACCTCGCTGGTTGCAAGGGACCCTGGGACATGTTATAGTTTTGTAGGCTACTGTTAGCCACCTACCATGCTATACACAATGCACAATGGAAGGAAGCTAGCCTTTCTGTAGCTAGGCTAGCTGCCCATTGTTACAATATATACATATTTTTAATTCCTCTGTCTGGGCCCCTCTATGACAATTAGTAGGTATGTTACAATTACCGTGCGCAGCGGCAGTCTAGATGTGCCTGTTTCCCTGTGCGAGCGATTACAAGAGACTATGGCCGTACCCCAAAAATGCAGGCTTTTCAAGGGTTGTCTGGGTTTTTTTTCACCATATGTCTGCGATATAACGTAGTTGAAAACTCAATCCTCTATCTTGTTTCCGAAATTTGATTAAACATTGCTCGGTTTGGTCATACGCTACAGTTCAGAGTCAGACTCATGTTTAGTGCTTTCAAAATGATATATCGCAAGTTCAGGACTAAAAAGGTATCCAGGACGTTAATTTAACATTTTATCTTGTTTCTGGTGAAATTTCATTGAAATCTGTCGTTGCGAAATGCGATATTTTTGACCCGGAATGTGAGATATCTTTGCCCAAATGCTCACTGCCTGCCGTGGTTTTTGCTGTGTCGCGGCGTGTGCGCAACATGTAATTAGGTGATTAATTGATTATGTAATGTAATTTCAGATCATTCAAATTAAGATATATATCTTTTTATAGAATGCTTCAATCTGTAATTACTGAAAATGTCATGCAATTATCTTTATATTTTATGGGCATTTATGTTATTGATAGTAGGGGGGATTAAGCTCAAAAAATGGCCAACTCGTTACGCGGCGGATAGAAGCACCAAATTTGGTACACACACTCTTTAGGATGTATCTCACCATCTCAGAAGGGGTGCCCAAAATTTGGACCCATTAAAGGCTTTTAAAAGGGGAAATCCAAAATGGCCACCAGAAAAGACCCAAGATTCCTAAAAAGTGATATAATGCTGACATTTTGGCTGATTGTGCTAATTATAGCTTTTACATTTATAGTAAATAGACTAATATTAAAGGATTTGCCCAAAATAACCCATGAAAAATGTCTTAAATACATTTTAAACAGCTTTAAATGCCAAACATAGGCTTAAAAAACACTCGGAATGAGATGACCTTCCAAATGAATCCTTTTCTGAGTGATATACTGTCAATGGCATATACATAATTGTTTTTAAAAACTTTTAAAAGACCCAATGAATGATTATCTATAGATAATATATTGTTAAAATCTTCATATGACCAGAGATCAAGCCCTCTATTGGGGCACAACTCATTAGCATTTTAATGCCCCAAAATTGGCTAATTTCTTATGTTGTGGATAGAAGCACACAGTTGGATGTACTATTGCGAATGTATAGAAATGTGGTATCATTGCAAACAAGACACTGGACTGAACCTGGACAGACCCTTGGGGAAGGGAGGTAGGGGGGTGTGAGGGGGCGGGGCTTAACTAATCAATAAAGGCAGTATATCAGAACAGTGCTCGGTTCAATTATGTATTTTGTGCTGGAAAAAAAAAAAAAAAAACACTCCCCCTGGATTATGAAGTTCACATTTAGCATGTAACTAGCTTAGGTTAGTTTCCCATTGGCACCGAATGAATTTGAGCTACCGTAACTTTTACAGTTTACAGACGCCTGTAGTTACTAACGTAAACGTTAGGCTCTGGAAGTACAGTAGGCTATATCACATTGTCCTTACTAGCGTAAAAGTTAGACGCTGGCAGTATATCACATTGTCCTGACTAGCGTCAAACTAGTCACTGACTAGCGTCAAATCTAGTCACTGACTAGCGTCAAATCTAGTCACTAGCATAAAAGTTAGATGCCTGTAGTGTGCTATCAGCGAATTGTGGGACAGTGAGTGGAAGGGGGTGTGTCTTCTTATTGAAGTAGCTTTATTCAACCAACAGCCTTTTTAAAGGCTTTCAAACATTACATTACGGTCATTTATCAGACGCTTTTATCTAAAGCGACTTCCAATAATTTTTTTTTTTTTTTTTTTTTTTTTTGGTCAGTGTTAAGGTTAGGGTAAGGAAACATGGACTGGAGTGTGTGCGTGATTTGCTCAGAGGGAGGGAAAGAAAACAAGACTCCGTTGATGAAGACTTGCGGCGATCCAAGCGCCAGTCCATTTCAAATACATGTCCTAGTGAGTGCCTGTTCTGCTCTTTGAAGACAGGTAAACTCTGTCAATGTTCAACAATGGATCTTGATAACAGTCTGCGGAAAATGGCCACTGAAATGCAGGACACAGCTCTGTTGGCAAAAATTTCAGGGGGGGACCTAATTGCAATCGAAGCTAAATACCATCTTGAATGTCTTGTTAAATACAAAAACACATACAGAAGTATCCAAAGGTCTGAGAAAAGAGATTCAAATGAAACTGAAAAATGTGTTGAAGCTTTGGTCTTTGCTGAATTGGTATCATACATCGAAAGTAACTTGGAAGGGGGGACATACATTTTCAAACTCTTAGAACTCCATGGTTTATATGAAAGTCAGCTAAGTCAGCTTGGTATCAACAAAACAATCAACAAAACCAGACTTAAATCACAAATTGTGGATCATTTTGATGGATGTCAGGACCAGTCTTGCAAAAATACAACATTAATTGTTTTCAAAGATGGAATGCAGACCATGCTGAAAGAAAGCACAATGGTTCGTGACTATGATAAAGAGGCACTTGCAATTGCAAAACTAGTCAAATCAATTCGCAATGATATGGTTGACTATACAGGGTTTGAATTTGATGGTCACTTCCCACAGAACTGTCAGAATGATTCCGTCCCACCCAGTTTGAAGGCACTGGTTTCCATGCTACTGAATGGCCCTAATGTCACTAATCAAGATAGCGATGTTTCTCAGGCATGCCTAACCATTTCTCAGCTGATACTTTTCAATATGAAGAAAAGATCTGCTAATGCAACAGGACCATCAAGGTCTTCCAAACTTTACGAGCCGCCTCTTCCTCTTTATATTGGTCTTCAAGTTCACACTCAAACGAGAAGCAAGATCACTGTCAATTCCCTCAACACATTGGGAATCAGTATTAACTACAAACGTGTCCTTGAGGTTGAAACCCAGCTTGGATCTGCGGTCTGTCGAAAGTACATGGCACAGGACCTGGTCTGCCCTGCTATCCTAAGGAAAGGTCTTTTCACTGTTGGGGCACTTGATAACATAGACCATAATCCTTCATCAACCACAGCTCAGGGATCATTCCATGGGACTGGAATAAGTGTGTTCCAATTTCCAACCTTTTCAAACACGGGTGTTTGTAGAGAACAAATTACCATTGAACCAAAGGAAAAGGATACCCTCCTTCTTCCTGAGAGGTACACAACAGTTCCCTGCGGTTACTTGCAATCCAAAGTTTGTAGAGAACTCCTGAAGTGTGGCTGCAAAGCTGAGCCCCTCTGTTCTCGAAAGTGTCGATGCCGGGATGCTGGGTTACCTTGCACAGCATTATGCCAATGTGCTGGAACATGTGAATTGGCACACGTGAGTCACTACTAGACAGCAATGAACAAGAAGATGCAGAGTGCAAAATAAGCAAGAAGATGCAGAGTGCAAAATAAATAAGATGATGCAGAGTGTACATGTAAACAAGAAGATGCAGAGTGCAACATAAATAAGAAGATGCAGAGTGCAAATGTAAACAAGATCAGAGTGCAAAATAAATAAGAAGATGCAGAGTGTAAATGTAAACAAGAAGATAGAGTCAGAGTGCAAAAGTAAATGAGAAGATGCAGAGTGCAAACTAAGCAAGATGATGCAGAGTGCAAAAGAAGTAAGATGATGCAGAGTGTACATGTAAACAAGAAGATGCAGAGTGCAAAATAAGCAAGAAGATGCAGAGTGCAATTGTTTAGACAACCATTTGGAATTTCTTCAACAGCTCACTTCCTGTTTAATAGTTTTTGGGGGCACCCCTTCTAGGATATATAAGGATCACTCAATGTACGTACCAAATTATATGCTTTTATGACGTCCTTTTTGTGCTTTATGTCAATCGCTAACTGTTTAGGCGGCCATTTAGAATTTCTTCTACAGCTCACTTCCTGTTTAAGATTTTTTTGGGTACCCCTTCTAGGATGTCTTAGGATCACCCAAGGGACATTTGTGCCAAATGTTATGCTTTTATAAGATTCTTTAGGTGTCTTTTGAGTCAACTGCAAACAGTTTAGATGGCCATTTTGAATTTCGTCAATAACTCACTTCCTGTTTAAGATTTTTTTGGGCACCCCTTCTAGGATGTCTTAGGATTACCCAAGGAACATGTGTATCAATTTCCATGCTTCTATCCGCCGCGTAACAAAATTTCACATAATTCCCCCTACTATGAATCAGCTTTTGTTTCAAGATCATTCAAAAACAACAGCGGTAAATATGCAAATTTCCAAGTGTAAAAATGACCATAACTTCCTTAAAACTTAAGATATGAGAGTGAATAAGGTATCAAATTAAAGGTATTTTCATGCTCTATCTGGTGGCTATCTTTCAGGCTAGAAATTTTGAAAAATACCTACAATTAGACACTATGCATGTGCCTAGTTTGCCTATGCCTAGTCAATTACAAAATGATTCACACCCTTGACAAATATATCAAAATAGGCCATAGATGTTATGCTTAAAAAAGGGAAAGACGTCTCACAGTTATTCACACTCCTAATAATTACCAACAAAATCACATTTTCTTCAGTAAAATAGGTAGTGAGTTATTCAGTCTTCCTACCTCATTCATGTCCAAAGCACTCGGTCTTAAAAGTATGTCTCCGAGAGAGGGCGCCGTTTTATGAGGCTCAAATGTAAGATCGCCCTACTGTGCTTTTTTAAACCAGATTCACTTCTGGGTGAGTGCATTGTTTCGGATCAGCTGTACATGGATCCGAAACCCCACCCAACGAGGAAAGGCAAGCTATAGGGAGAAAGACAGATACAGAAAAATAGACAGGGACTCATAAGGAGCTGGGCTGGAAATGGAACAATTCTAGCTACATTTAGGTACAAAACAGCGAATCATACACACTCTAGCTAGCTAGCTAGCTAACATCTATATTTCTCTCTCTGTGCGTTTTCAGCACGGCGGCTGTGTAGAGAGTCAGCTGATATTTTGCTACAACAATATCCTCCACCGAGCCGCTTTTCCAAGATGATCGCCTTGTTTAACAAGCTCCTGGACTGGTTTAAAGCACTGTTTTGGAAGGAGGAGATGGAGTTGACACTGGTCGGTCTGCAGTATTCGGGGAAGACCACCTTTGTGAACGTGATAGCGGTAACGTATCTTTTATTTTTGTCTATCATCTATTTTGCCAGTCAGCGATGGTTGAGACTGTAGTTGGGGCCAGCGGTCCCGTGATTGATGCGGCACCGTACAAATTGATAGAGGTAGCTACGCATTATGCATAATCAAGGCCATATGAAGTTAGCTAGCTAGCCAGGCACCAAGCAGAAACATGTTTATGGCGTTTGTGTGTCATGAATTATTTTTCTGTTAATGTTGTGATGTGAAATACGATGACTGCGAATAATGCGTTTGGTACTGCGTGATTCACCATGAATGAAGGATATGTATTGTAGCAATGACGATAAGGGGACTTTTCAATACACACCAATTTACCTTCACTTGCAAAATAGTTGTGTAGCGTTTAACTAGCAACGTTAGCCTACTATAACACATAAACGATGCAATGAAACGGCTAAATTGTTGGGGTTAATTCGATCATATCCGATTCGAAGTGTGCTCTGGATTTGTATTAGCCTAGGTTTTCACATGCTTAAGACATGAATAGGGGCGGGTGTCTTACAATCAATAACGTTACTGGCCTCACAGCTGCATATAAAAATAGCCCAAGCGAGTGAGCAATTTAATTATGTATACATCGTGTTTTATGTTGTCTTGAATCAAATATGAACAGCCGTCTTTGATGTAAACTTCATGAGGCCTAGCTCCATGTTCAATTGTATTCACGATTAGACATTAGACGTAGTAGGTATCATAGGGACGTCAGATTATATAATTGGTTCCTGTACCCTTGATATATTCGTCGCAGCCATGTTATTTTCAAACCAGTGTTATACTGTTGTATTATGTATAATACTTAAAACACAATGGTGATATTTCACAGTAACTGATTATCTGTATTTGGGGACTAACTCGTACTGTAGGTGTACACAGGGCGTTGCTAGAGTCTGGTGGGGCCCTAGGCAAAAAATCCCAGGGGGCCCCTCCAAACAGCGTTCATCGCCATTATGTTATAAATAATGTGACACCAATGAAAAATGTACGCTTGGTCCAGCCCTAATCTATCTGAGCTCTGTGTACACATGTGGGTCAATGACAAATAAGGCCTCTAAAAAGTTATTTAAAAAACGTTTGTTCAAAATAGATAAAATACATATTTTTGAATCTGTGACAATGTGCTTAAACAAGCCTCATTTGTTAAATAACATTTCAATGTGTTTAAATTCATTTTTTGACTGTATTTTTAACTTGACTGACCAAAAAATGTCAGGTGGCGCAACCAAATATTTGTAAAATTATTTATATTTTCCTATTATTTATTTGAAGTGAAATCTTGGTCAAGTATCTATTAGAGTGTCTATAGTGCCTTACAGATTTGTTTTTGGGGGGTTGATTATTATATTAACCCCCTGAGGTCGACGGGAGCGGCGCCGCTCCCAGCAGCAATAAAAGTATATTACTATTTCTAATTTCGCGATATTTTATCATACACACGCGACAAAAACATTGACAGAAACCTTAGAATCGCGACTTTCCGATTTGAGCACTGGCAAATCAAATGGGATTTTTTAAATTAGGTTAATTAGACCAAAAGTAAACCTTGTTTTTTACTCTGTTTTTTACCTTTTAGTAACGTCCCCCTTCTATTGACATGGTAACTAGGTGCGAGTTTCGGGGAGGTGTGGGGAGGGGCGTGGGGCCATGTGTGAAACGCCGGCGTAAACAACACAAACTGTCCCGACAATTTGAAGCAAGATTTTATACAGACATACAATTTTATTCAAGATGGAAAGATTTTCTGCGCTGCAGTGTTTGAGAGCATCGATGGAAAGCGACGAAGACAATAACTGACGAAGAGTAAGTAACTATATTTGATTTGCCATGTTATCAAATACTCGTATTCAATATATGAATTCCGTGTGTGAAATTGCAGCGTAAACAATGTCCCGACATTATATCGGATCTTGTCTGTGTTTACGGTTGCGAGCTGCCAGCAACAGACGGTGTATGCTGATATTTATTTGATTTACCATATTTTCAAATACTCGTGAAAATATATGAATTCCGCGTCTTGTGACGCTATACGAAAAAAATCAGAATCATTGCGGACTGCTGCGAATAATTAACGGGAGGATATTTAACCAGCTGGCATTCTGTTTCGGCGCTTGGACATTATCTAGCTTAGCTTGATAATACCTATTGTGATTAATGTTTCTTGCCTCTCGAGAACTTGTTTGTGTGCTTATTGTGGTTTAGATTCCCAGCGTTTAGTTTATTCCGAGATTTTGGATACGTTTTGTTTGTTCCTGATCGTTGGTTATTTTGTTTTGTCTTGTTTATGTCTTTCCGTGTCTTCGTAGACACGGATTTTGCTTTCGTTTTCCTACAGACGTTTAAAGATGAATATCTTAAACTTTTGATCATGTGCCTGTGCCCAATGCCAGACTTTGGATGTTGTCAAACTGGCTTCTGTTGGTCGCAAGAAATGCATAGGCTACTCTGCAAGATGTCTTTGTCTGATGACCTTTGACCATGATCTTTCAGGTGTGGATCATGAATATTCAGTAAATTAGCATATAGCCCTCCCACAGCCTGAAATAAATGTGACCAGTTCTGATAAAAACAGGTTTTTAGCTATTTAGATCTCATATGTGCTAAAACATTTTCACACCCTTACATAACCAAGACCTTGATGAACAAACGCACATTGGCAAAACAATTCGTCACTATAGTTTAGTGTGTGCTTTCACAACTTTTGTGACAGCAGAAAAATTAACTATTTTTAACTTGTGTGTTTGTAGATCTATTTACAAGCTGCATATGATACTGATCAAACTATTGATGGCATACAAATGTAGCTGTGATTGTCCTTCAAATAAAAATATTAAACACTTTGGAGTAAATGTGTGTTAAATTGATGAAATTGAGATAAATATCAGACCATGCCAAAATCAAAAAACATCTAAAAGCTTAGCACGGACCTCAGAGGGTTAACAATAATTTAAGATTACTGCATTCTAAGGGTCAGTTATTTAGTATTTTTAACATCCAATTTTACATTTAAAGACAGAAAGATCATTCCACAAATATACAAATGAATGCATTCAATACAATAGCTGTTCACATCATACTTATCAACAATTTGTCCACTTTAATCTATAATTTATTGGTTTAAGGGTCAGTGACAAATAAGGGTTGGCAAGACGAACAATTCAGAAACCTTTTAAAAACGTGTTTTAAAAGCATGCAACAAGTTTGTTAAAATGTACATTTTGTGTTTCTGTTGGTTTCATGTTATTTGAAATTACATTTGCACCATTTTTTTTACAAAGATTAAGACTGAATGCACATGAAAATGTCAAATGGTGTAACCACAAAAGAATAACAAATACAGTGGCACCTCGCCCCCACGAACTTAATTCGTTCGTTGACTCCGTTCGCGAACCGAAATGTTCGCGAACCAAAATAATTTTTCCCATTGAAATGAATGTAAATCCAATTAATCCGTTCTCCAGCCCCAGAAACACTTTTTTAAAACTTTTGTATGGGTTTGTGTGGCAAAAATATAGAAAGGAATTAAAGATAACCTTAATTATAGAAAAATACATTAATACTAAAATAAAACAATAATTGTACACTTTACCTTTGTGGTAAACCACTCTCACGTTTAGCTATTATTTCCTTCTTCGCTTCTACTGTAATACGCTTAGGCTTCTTAACACCACTATCAGTAGCACTTTTCACTTTCTTGGGAGCCATAATGAGGGCAAATTTAATGGAAATAGCACAAAAAGAACGTGTATCAAAGGAGAACACAACGACGAACGATGTAAACAACGCTGAGTACTAAGCACAACTGACGGTATCCACGTCACTATATTGTGTGTTTGTGCGTTCGTGCACCGAGGGCTTGTTCGCGGGCTGAGTGAAAATTTGTTCGGAAAGTGTGTTCGTGGGCCGATTTGTTCGTGAGTAGGGGCGTTCGCGGCCCGAGGTTCCACTGTATTACATATTTTATCCACCTAGAGTGTATGTAATTGTACTCATAAAAATAATTACTTTATTTTAAAATATCACATGAAAATATATTTTACTAGGATTATCTCTAAATTTAAATTTCTTTGTTGTTGCAATATTGAGCGAACCATATGCTGAAAACACCCTTTGTTTTCTAAATAATCTTTGACAAATTATGTAAAAATAGTTAAAAACATGTATTTAAACTGCAATTGAGGATTACATTTCATTCCACATTAATTTTCCTGTATATTATCATATTTTTATGAAAAAAACTGGTTACGCTAATTGACTCAAACCAGTTACACCACCTGACCATGTTGTTTCTAGAGTCAAAGGCCTTTGAAGAAAGGTTTGTTGAAGAAATTGACACTGAAAATCAAGCATGACAGTCAACAAGGTCAACTGAACTTGTGTTTTATTTTATTTCATTGTAGAAAAAACATTTGATAACAAGAATCATCATGGTGAACTCATGTCTTCTATTGTGATTTCAGTTAAGAAAAAATCTGACAACAAATTGGTAAAAACGTCTTCAGAAATTGTGTGTGTGTGTGAGAGAGAGAGAAAGAAAGAACTTGACAAGATGACAAGAGTCATCAGGGTGAACTCATGTCTTATATTGTGATTTCAGTTAAAAAATGTTAGACAACGAATCAGGGTAAAAACATGTCTTCAAAAATTGTGTGTGTATGTGAGAGTGGGGGGACAGGGGGCGGGGATTGTGTGTTTAGGGCTGTGTGTGCGCTTTGCAATGTTTCCAGTAAAGTCCTATTCCAGAAAAGTGTGTGTCAGTGTGACAGAACATCTGAATATTCAGGCTGTGTGTGCTTGGAAATGTTTCCAGTCCCCCGCCATGAGTTTTGAATGACGCAAGTTCAAAGGTTCAGGCTCAGAGATTACGTGCAGCACATCAGATTTATAATAGAATAGGAGGTCTGGTGGATGAGGACAGGTGAAGACATTCTTCCCACCCAGCTGTTGCATGCAGCTCACTTCCACTTCTTCACCCACCACCTGGAGGACCTGTCCCACAAAAGGCTTACTTTCATATCTGACCAGAATGAACTTGCCTTTCAGATCCTGCTGACAGTCGGTAGATGTTGAGGGGAGGTTTCCTGGTAGGTTGCGGAAATTTACTGCAGATGGATTATAGCACTTGCAGATTCCAGGTCTTGCACAGAAGCATGACATTTCCCTTCACTGAATTGCAGCTGGCTCTTCAGAGGTCACTTTTTTTTTTTTTTCACTGAATTTTCAGTGTACCTTTCACGGCAGGAACATTTTTTGGTACTGATTCATCGTACTTTGCAATGGCTTCTTCGGATATCCAATAGTATTCAATGCTAGAGGGTTGATCCTTCAGGAAGTTTTAAAGTTCCTCAGCTGTTTGCAAGTCAGTGCCTCTTTGGACTGCTGTATCTGCAGTACGCTTTACAGCCCCACCCACTCCATCAGGATCCTTTCCCATACGATTTCTCACTGAAGTTCCAAGTGACCCTTTGGAAGCCACACAGAAAAGGCACTGTGCTGAGTAGATAAAAGTTTTTCTTGTTTCTGTATTGGGTCACTGGTCCATCACTGATGATATGTAGAGTACAAGGCGGTGTGTTACATTTGCCTATGGCATCCTTCAATACAGGCTCCACGTGAGCCCATACAGCACGTTCATCATGGCGGGGAGAGGCAGAGAGAGTGGCATAGGAGAAGGATGATGAGGCCGTATATGCCACACAGGTGTGGATTGTAACCTGCTTGCGGCTGCCACCAAAGTGGAAAGCCTGAATTTCACTGTTGAGCTTACAGCCATAGTTCTCAGAGAAGTCCTCCTATCACTGAATTATTAGTTTTAGGTCTTTTAAAGCTGCTGTTCATGTTCGAAGGTAGGTGTCACTGTCCACCCACTTCATTCTGCTACATTATGAAATTACGTACATATATTGACATACATTTAATATATATATTACATTATATATTGCTTAAAATCGTAAGTGAATGGAATACAAATGTGCATTAAAGTTAAACATTTCAAAAACACCAAGGTTGTGCAACATACTGATTTTATCCTAGCCTGACAGAGCTTAGATAATAAAGTTGTGGATAAATCACCACTTTTTCAAAAAATATAACACTGAACACTTGAAAATAGTTCCACATAGTAAGTTAGTTTATTTAACATCTTTAATCAGCATCATAAACTACTGATATTTGTCAAAATTAGCCTCTAACAGAAAGGCTTGTAATAGGAGTCAAATGGTGTAACCGGTTACACCATTTGACATTTCAGTTTAAAATTAAACTTGACAGGCATTATCATGGCCACCTATCTAAGCACATGGCCTTGGTGTGAATATTCCAAACAGAATTTTTAAAGTAAATACACATTTTTATAATTATGATGAGTGATCAATGTTTTCCTGGGGTCATACCATTTGACATGTAAACCTAAGCATACCTGACCATACCCTAAAAATGTCTAATTATCTCATATTTTAAAGAGAGCTACTAACCTTGTCATGCAGCAGTTAGAGTCATCAGGGGTCCTTCTTTGTGATATCAGTTCCTGTCACATGGTCTTCTTGCACAATATTAACAAAATGGCCCCTTGAATGGTGGTTACACCACCTTGACATGTCAGGAAGTTGACTTGACTGACATGATTCCCCAGTTTAATTATAATATTCAGAACAATGGTGTTACATTACTTTTATTTACTATTAAATAGTTCTAATGTAAGAGTATGGCAAACTAGTTAATAGGGTGTTTTATTGAGAATTTCATTATTTGGTACAAAGTTTTTACGGTTACACCACATTGACATTTTTGCCATCATCCCTCAAATACTCTCTCAAAATTGATTAAAACCAGAAATTTTAGACTAGGTCCTCAAAAAAAGAATGTATGCAAGTAATTTGTAAGTTTATTTACAAATTGTAACTCTTTTAAATGTAACTAAATCATATGGACACAAAAAAATGTGCGTCACGTCATTGACCCTTAAATTAATATTTTAACTGGTTGCACGACCTGACAATCAGTTGTGCCACCTGACAACATTAGTAATTACAAGAATTATGCTGAATAATTGCTTTTTCATTTTAAATACAAAAAAAGGTTTTTAGTCAACAGTCTTTATTAAAGTATTCATTAGTTAGATGCACAAAATAGTTACCAAATTCATTCATAAAACAGATTTTGAAACATTACATTCATAGCAGCTGGAATGCATTCAACAAGAACAATGAAGTCATGTTTAACAAAATACTTCAAATACCATTTAAACTGTATAGGCTAGGCCTATATTATATCAAATATCCAAATTAATTCATAAAATGTATTCCAAGATCTGACTACATTCAGAGCAGTTGGAAAATTGATTGTGATAACAATGAAGTCATATTTGACATACGGTAGTCCAAAACTATTTGAGATTTAGTAGAGGTCAGGATGGACGTGTGGCTGTCAGGATGGTATGATAGCTGGCTAGATGGTGTAGTAGCGGTCAGGATGGTCTGGTAACTGTCTGGTAACATCTTAACTTGTTTGTCACCTCTGATCTTCAACATCTGTCACAGCTGCTTGTGCAGATTTGAGGTCAACACAAATGAGGTCCCATTTCAGGTGTGCACACTAAAGCACTCCCAGTCTGCACGAGTTAGCTGTGTGTGCCGTGAATGAGGCTCTGGCTCTGAGATCACTTTGAGCACATCAGCTGTGTAGTAAAAGATGATGTCAGCAGGATAGGGCCAAGTGAACTTATTTTTTCTCCGTCAGGGGCGCCTTTTCCATGGGACTTCTCAGAGAAGTTCCAGGTCACGTGCTGGAAGCCTGAGAGGAAGGGGAAGTTCTCTGAAAAATCCACATGGAGGACAACTTACATTTTACATTTTACATTTTAAGCATTTAGCAGACGCTCTTATCCAGAGCGACTTACAAGATGTGCATTAATACAAGGCGAGAACAATCAAAGTTAGCGTACAAGATCAGTGCAGTAAAACGGCAAAAGACATCATTGCAGGCATCTGCGTATCATACCTGTAACATTGGGAAAGAAAAGGTTAGTGGGTGTTTTTTTTTTGTTTTTTTTAAACAAGTAAACAGATTGACTAGATGGACAGTGTTCAGTGGTAGTGGAGTCTGAAGAGGTGGGTTTTGAGTCTCTTGCGGAAGATTGGAAGTGATTCCGCAGTCCTGACCGATTGCGGGAGGTCGTTCCACCAACGAGGGACCAGGACAGAGAAGAGGCGAGACCGCGAGGAGAGCGGCTGCCAGGCGCCCGGAGGGATGGGGTAGTCAGTCTGCCAGCGGAGGCGGAGCGGAGGGGTCTGGACGGGGTGTAGGGCGTGATGAGTGACTGGAGGTACGGGGGAGCAGTACCTCTGGCCGCTTGAAAAGCCAGCACCAGTGACTTGAATCTGATGCGTGCTGCGATGGGGAGCCAATGCAGAGAGGAGAGTAGAGGGGTGACGTGGGTGAACTTCGGCTGGTTGAACACCAGGCGAGCAGCAGCGTTCTGGACTAGTTGCAGTGGCTTGATGGCACAGGCCGGAAGGCCTGCCAGCAAGGAATTGCAGTAGTCCAGACGTGAGATCACCAGGGCCTGGACCAGGAGTTGAGTGGCCTCTTGGGTGAGGAACGGTCTGATCCTCCGGATGTTGTGGAGGGAGAAACGGCAGGTCCGAGAGATCGCTGCAATGTGGCTCGAGAAGCACAGCTGGTTGTCCAGGGTTACCCCAAGACTCCTGGCAGACTGGGACGGAGACACTATGGAGCCTTCCACGGTAATTGACGCATCAATCATCGGGAGCCCTTCGCTGGGAGGAAGAGCAGCTCTGTCTTCCCCAGGTTCAGCTTCAGGTGGTGGGTGGACATCCATGCGGAGATGTCAGCCAGGCATGCAGAGATCCGTGCCGGGACCTGGGTATCAGATGGAGGGAAGGAGAGAAACAGTTGAGTGTCATCAGCATAACAGTGATAGGAAAACCATGAGCAGAAATAACAGAGCCAAGTGACTTGGTGTACAGAGAAAATAGGACAGGGCCTAGCACCGAGCCCTGCGGGACACCGGTAGAGAGGGTGCGGGGAGAGGAGAGGGATCCTCTCCAGGCCACCTGGTAGGACCGGTCGGCCAGGTAGGACTCGAACCATGTCAGCGCAGATCCAGAGATTCCCATCTCGACGAGAGATGAGAGCAGGATCCGGTGGTCCACGGTGTCGAACGCCGCCGACAGGTCAAGGAGGAGGAGGACGGAGCTAAGGGATCGGGACTTAGCGACGTGAAGAGCCTCAGTGACCGCAAGGAGAGCAGTCTCTGTGGAGTGGCCTGCTCTGAACCCAGATTGGTTGGGATCGAGTAGGTCGTTCTGTAAGAGATGAGCAGACAGTTGATTATAGACAGCCCGCTCTAACGTTTTGGAAAGGAATGGGAGGAGAGAGACAGGTCGGTAGTTAGAGATGACAGCAGGATTCAGAGAGGGTTTTTTGAGGAGGGGGACAACCTGAGCACATTTGAGGGAGGAGGGGACAGCCAGAGGAAAGAGAGGAGTTAATGACATTAGAGACAAACGGGAGGATGTCCATAGCAATGGACTGGAAGAGGGGGGAAGGAATGGGATCAAGAGGGCAGGTGGTGGGACGGTGGGAGAGAACAAGTTGAAGGATGTCCGAGTCAGGGAGGGGTGAGAAGGAGGACAGAGAGGTGGGAGGTTTAGGTAGCGGGATGGGAGAGGGAGGGGTAGGGGGGAAGGAGTTGCGAATGACCTCGACCTTCTCGTGAAAGAAGGATGAGAAGTCATCTGCGGTTATAGAGGAGGGGGGTGGGGGAACTTCATCGTCTCTTAGGCTTTCTTTCAGAGCCCTGCACTCTTTGGCCTGGTGCAACCAATTGTAGTGGTGTTTGGCTAGTTTGTTGAGCTTCTGATTGAAAAGGTTCAACAGTTCAGAACATGTTCCCGTTTGTGCTTCTTTGACAAAATTCATGTAGGTCTTCTGCCCCTCTTATACGGGTTTCCTTATCCATTGATGCCAGGTCACAGTCTCCTCCATCTGGGGTGTTGCAACTTCTACCTCATTGTAGCAGCATTTGGCACAGACTTGATACATGCATGACCTGTTGTCTGGACTGCACACAATTGAGGTAGATTAAAAATAAGAAATTATAATCGTTAAAAAGGTTTCAAAGTGTATAACATATTTAACTTGAAACGAATAAACATTTTAGAGCATCTTGAAGCTTTAAATAACATATAGTGGCATTCCTTACGGTTGTGCCACCTGACTTACAGGTTGCACCACCTGACTTTTGCAACTGATTTCAAATTAAACAGGCTTCTACTTGGACACCTGCATTAGCTTTGACCTATGCCAGCAATAGCATAAAAATCATTTTAAAACAGAATAAGTAGTTTTATGATAAAATAACATTTTCCTAGTTTTACATTGGTTGTACCACCTGACATGGAAAGTGTACCATCCTACCTATGAAGTGAACGTAGCTATTTTTATCAATATTTGAGAGAGCTCTGCAAACCTTTTCAGTCAGCCATGGATGTCAGATAGGGTCCTCTGGATGATGCAACATCTGGCTGATGCAATAGCCTCTTGACCTCAAAATAAAAGTCCCATGCTTGGACACCTGCATTAGCTTTGACCTATGCCAGCAATAGCATAAAAATCATTTTAAAACAGAATAAGTAGTTTTATGATAAAATAACATTTTCCTAGTTTTACATTGGTTGTACCACCTGACATGGAAAGTGTACCATCCTACCTATGAAGTGAACGTAGCTATTTTTATCAATATTTGAGAGAGCTCTGCAAACCTTTTCAGTCAGCCATGGATGTCAGATAGGGTCCTCTGGATGATGCAACATCTGGCTGATGCAATAGCCTCTTGACCTCAAAATAAAAGTCCCATGTTTACGGTTGTGCCACCCTGACATTAGAAAAGCACAAATTGCCGGACTAAAGTTCCTCAATTATCTCAATATTATTGTTATTTGTAAAATTGTGTTTATTTGAAAGGTTTCAAACATAACATCATGCCACAGTATTTTATATTAATAATAATAATAATAATAATAACCCTCATTTATATAGCACTTTTCATCGCAGAGCGATATCAAAGTGCTTAACAGAAAAGCAAAAGAAAAGAAAAACTGAAAACATAGCAAAACTAAAATTTTATTTGAATTAATATAATTTAAAAAACTGTGTGTGCGTGCGCATATGTACGCCAAACTCAGCCATAAAATTGAGTGAATAAGTATGTTTTGAGTCTGGATTTAAAAACATTAATGGAATCAGCCTCCCTAATAGAGATGGGGAGGCTATTCCATAGAAAAGGAGCTCTAAAATAGAATGCCCTACCTCCAACCTTTTTTTTGGCCACGGGCGGGACAACTAATAACCCCGCATCCTGCGACCGGAGGGCACGTGCCTGAATATACGGCCGAAGCGCATCAGACAAATACCGCGGCGCCAGTCCGTGTAGGGCTTTAAAAGTTAAAAATAAAATAGTAAAATCAATTCTAGCCTCAATAGGAAGCCAATGCAGAGTAAATAAAATAGGGGTAATGTGCTCAGTGCGTCTCGTTCTAGTGAGGATTCTGGCTGCCGCATTTTGAACGAGCTGGAGGATCCTTAAAGCATTTTTTGGGCAACCAGAATAGACAGAGTTGCAATAGTCCAACCTTGACTAAACAAAGGCGTGAATCAATTTTTCAGCATCTTGTTGTTGAATAAATATTGATATATATTGAATTCATTATTATTAAAATACCACTTTTTACAGTTTTCTTAATATGTTCCTTTGCTCGGATGGTTGCGCCACCTGACATTTTGGGGGTTTGAGATGCCAAAACACAAAGTAATATATATTATTTGAATGTACTGAAAATTGATTCAAACTAAACATGTTTTATATAATAAAATCATATATGACTTGAATTGATTAATTTATTTTTAAATGGAAATAATGAACTCGGACACAAAAATATGCATGTCATGTCATTGACCCATGTAAGGTCAGTGTGTAAGTAACAACCACTAGGCTGAGGACTCAATCGCACGACTCAGAGACAGGATCAAAGTTCAAATATTTTACTGGTGATGTGGTGAATACAAAACAACTCAGAACAAGATACGTTAAAGTGAGACTTTTAAAAATAAAACCTGACCATCATAAACATGACAAAACAAAACTTAAAGGTGAGGTGTGACAGTGCTCATCAACACATAAAGCATTGATTCTACAATTGCTTCTTACGGGCCTTGGCTAGTACAAATGCTGCCACTATGTCCTCCAGATCCAAAGACCTTCGCACATTGCACTCTATTGAAATAAGAGCCAGTCCTGAAAGTCTCTCCTGGGACATAGTTGACCTGAGATAGGTTTTGATTAGTTTTAAAGCTGAGAAGCTTCTCTCTCCAGAGGCAACAGTGACTGGAAGAGTTAATAGCAGACGAAGGGCAATGCTGAGGTTTCCATAGAGATCCAGAAGCTGTTCCTTGTAAATGTAATCAAGCATCTCTCTTGGAGAGGAAGATTCATCATCAGGAAAGGCATGGACAGCAGCCCTGACCTCCAGAACCAAATCCTCAGAATCTATGTCGTGTAGTGTCTTCTCCAGTTTCTTACAGTTGTCTGCAAGTTTGCCACTCAGAATGGCCTTTGACATATTTTCTTTTGAGAACAGAAAACCATAAAGGACATAAACATCTTCCAGTTTTGAAAACCTGTCATTCAAGCTGTTGAGGGCTGTGTCCACTAGGGGCAGAAAAAACTCTGTTAAAGTGCTGATCTGGAGTGGATTGTGTTTCTTCCTTGCCCTCATACAGGAAATGCCGGGTTGAATGTTCAAGTTGAGTCTAGAGAGCAGAAAACCTAGAGATTCACAGGAAATGTCCTGTCAATCTCTAGGTTTTCTGCTCTCTAGCATCAGTTTGAGAGGCAGCAAGTCTACTTTCTCTGAAATTGTCCAGATATACTCTCACTGCGCTTGTTTCTCTTTTAAGTGTTTCAAGAGAAACACTGGGGCTCTGCAGAATCTTGCTGACGTGGTTGATCTGATACAATATGTTGTACCAGATTACAGTGCACAGTACAAACCTCCATGTCATGAGTTCACCCTTTATGCTGGTAGCTGTGGACATTGTCTCTGAGTCCTTCTGCACTGAGAGGGTTTGGAGAGCAGACAATGCTTGTATGATCTCTGGCAGGTAGTAACGCACCACTTTCACACTGTCAATCCTGGCCTCCCATCTGGTCGCTGACAGAGGCTTTACTGTTAAGTTCTTAACATGTTCCTGTAAAACTGCCCAGCGTTGCACAGAGGAGCTAAAAAGATTGTACAATCTCTGGAGAACACCAAATAAGGAGATAGAGACTACTGAACATTTAGCTGCATCTGTTACAACCAGACTGTGACTGCTGCATGGGACACACATTGCCTTCTCATTCAGTTGCAATATTCTTGCTTGAACCCCTTGTTTATGTCCCATCATGTTGCTCCCATTATCGTAGGACTGTCCACGGCAGTCTGAAATGTTCAAGTTGAGTCTGTCCAACTTCTCCAGAAGTGTGTCACACAAACCTTTTCCAGTGGTGTCTTGAACATCAATAAATCCTACAAAATGTTCAGAGATAGATGCACCAACTGATAGCTCACAGTTCACCACTCTGAAGACAACAGAAAGTTGTTCAGTGTGGCTAATGTCGGGAGTACAGTCCATTATGACGTTAAAGTACTTTGCCTTTTTCACCTTTCTGACTATCTCGTCAATTATTTTGTCTCCAATTAGTTCTATGATTTCATTTTGAATTTGGTTGCTGAGGTAGTGCACCTTTGTTTCTTTGTTTTGAATCCTCCTCAAATGTTCGTTCATGATTGGGTCAAATTGTGCCATCAATTCGACCTGTGATAGGAAACTGCCATTATGTGGGTCATATAGGACATTTGTATGCCCTCTCAAAGCGTGGTTCCTTTCAGCTGGGTGACATATTATGGCAATCACTCGGCATATTACACCTCTCCAGTGCTGTATCTCAAGGTACATCAAATCCTGGTTGATCTGATCAATGGCTGTTTTAGTTTTGAGCCTCATCTGGAGTTTATGCCAACTCTTCATATTGGTAATGTGTGTCTTTGAATACTCACGTTCCTTTAAATGACTAGCTAGGTTCTTCCAATGTCTAAATCCCCCTTTGGTTAGTGCATTGTCCAGTTTTCCAAAAAGTTTGCATGCAAAACAGAAGACTGAGTCTGTGCTAACTGAATACAGAAGCCATTTTTCCCCATTTTTCATGACCATTTTGTGAATCTACGTGGATTTTTCTCAGAATTCTGGGGGAAGACTATATCTTTGACCTGTATAGGTCCTCTTGTTACTATTGCGCACAGTTCAGTATGGCCTAGGACACTTGGCCATTGTGCAGGGTCTTCTGATGTGGTCAAGCATTTTGTAATGGTGGTGATGCTACTGCTTGAGGTAGGGGGTGACGTGTTATCTTCATCATGGTCAGGTGTTGCTGTTTCACTGGAGGTGGACGTTGACGGAACTGATATGACAACAAAAAAAAACGGTATATTATCATAATGAATCTTTAGAGGGCATGGCATGTTATCAATTAAACTGTAATACTGAACTTACAGTTTTCATTATCAGCATTTGGAGGGGGCACTTTATCCTTCCGTTTTGCTGTCAGAAACTTACATAATGATCCTGAGGAGAGATAAAGTGATATAACATTAGTGTGTCCAGCTCTGCTAGCTAGCTAACATTATCCGGCCAGCAAGCTACACATTAGCTAACTAGCTACTAGCTAGCTATGTCTAACTAGCTAGTGTAATTGTAAAACAGCAAGACACGGTAACCAGTGGCTAGCTAATGACACAAAACATTCAGCTTTCAGGGTGCACAGTATGGAAAAACATCAAACGTAGCTGTCTAACTACTAACTACTAGCACACATATAGCTAGGTGAACTAACAAAAAATGTGAAACTTAATAAACACTATTAGTCTAACGCCGCTAGCTTAGCATTGTTCTCCCATCTCCTGGTAAAATGCTAGCAGCAGCTAGCGTTAGACTAATGGTGTTTATTCGTTCAGCATTCAGTTATTTTATACTTAATCATAATTATCTGCCATTATCTCTTCCACTTACCACTGTATTTCTTTCTTTTTTCCTCATCTTCTTTTTGTTTCTTTCTTTTCTCGCTTCCAGAAACATAGCTCCTCTTCATCAGTTTTCATTTCTGGATTCATTCGACTGACTGATTCAAACTTGGAGACGCGAGAGAACCTCACCAGGGGAGTGACATGGGGCCCCCTTTAGGGAGGTTTCCTACTGAGATGTCATTGCAAACCCATTGGTTGTTTAAGCCAAGGGGAGGGAGTTGCTGCAGTCACTGTCTGCGGTTGCCACATTTTGAGACATTGCTGTCGTGATGCAGTTGGTCACTTTATATGTCAAGCAATTAAATACAATGTTCTAATCTTTTAAAAAAAGAAGAAGAAAAAGGACATTGCTGTGAGGTAAAATTTGTCAGCCCTCGGGGGCCCCCTAACGACCTGGGGGCCCCAGGCAGTTGCCTGCCTTGCCTGTTCACAAACAACGCCTCTGGGTGTACATTGGTTACGTTATTGTACATTTTCTCAATGCGATGCGATTAAAGCCTTCACAGGCTTGTATTACTCACAATACCTCAAATTCAGCTCAAGGAGGCTTTTTTCTGCTGTTTTTGTAGCTTTTACACTACCTCCAAATACACCTATGCCTATACCAGAACCAGTCTTTCTGTTCACTTTGTAATAACGCTAGCGTGAAAGCAATGTGTGCAGAGACTGGTAAGTTATTGTGATGTTATGCATATTTTCAAAAAACATTCACTTCTTTAAACTTGTATTTATTTGACAACCATTAAAAAACAGGGAAATACATTCAGTGACTGCTATTTTTAAGTCAAGTAATGAATGACATTTCACCAATGTGGAGCGCATTTAAGCATGAATACATTCGCACATTTTAAACATTTAAGCACCTACTCCACAGATGTGCAGGGCCTATACATGATGAATTTACCTAGAAACGACTGGTGCACCTGAGTAGTGAACAGGGACCATTTGTGTTCTAACATAGTTGGGGATATTAAACTACTGGTGTTGATAACTTTCTAATATTAAGTCCTTGATTTCCGGAAATGAGCATATTCAAAACTCATATAAAATGAACATTTTAAACTGTTTATTATATATGTTTTTAACTTGACTAGAGTTAAGCAGAATCTGAGTACGGCTGCTGTTGCCATAATTGATCATGACAAAGCTACCATCAGGATGTGTACTCAAAATGATATAGGCTAGTTTTTTTTCTGTTGTTCCTGCTATGCGAGCAATTTAAATACCATGAAATGCTTGCAATTCAGAAGCACTAATCTATTGTGCTGTATTAATAGCATGCAGAGGCAGATTAAGGGGCACTTGACCTTTGTTTTAACTTAAATGGATCCAGGGTTTACAAAAACATGACAAAAATGTGAACAATAATATATATATTTAAAAATCTGATGGCACTGAACCATGTAACATGTAAAGAACCATCTAAATATATGGTATATGCGACTAACTCATTTATGACAAAAATGTCAGGTAGAACCTTATGATTATTGTCGTGGAAATTCAGAGTCTTTCCAGGTTCTCAGAATCTTTTCAAAGTATTTTTTGTTCATCTTTTCAAAATATTTTCTAAGTCCTTAAATCAAATTATTTTCTAAGTCCCGTTTTGCTCAATTTTCCAACAAAAATAGAGAAGAGGTTTCAGACAACAGACTTTCAAAGTTTAGACTTTATTCAGATGCAGTAACAAAGCCGGGAGCAGCCACCAAGCTGCCCCACTCTTCCTTTGTTTCAAAGAAGTTTATATACTCCTCTTACTCGTTACATGATTGGTCACTTTCATGTTTCCCCCAACACCAAGCACCCAGAAACAATGGTGGTTCCACCCATATATGGTTATTCCCCTCTCTCCATCCTTCCCCAAGTGCTTCACTCATCACTTTTCTAATCGTGGTTCCGCTGCACTCTTTTTGAACTCCCAAGGCTGGCTCTCCAGCCTTGCTTTGCTCATCATTCTGTTATCTTGGTTTTGCCAAGCTAAGGATACTATTGAAGCATGGCATTTATGCGCCGCTAGAATCAGTGACACAGAATAACTCAATACATTCTGTAATACTTCCTATGACCGCGTCCAATTTTACCAACATCTTGTAACCACCTATACGTATACAAACATTGCGTGACCGCATATAAAAACATCACCTTTCATATCAGTGATTGTGAGTTATTATATAAAATTACTTTCCATTTTATCTGTTTATTATAAAATCTTTTAAAGTGCCTTTTAAATGCTCTGTTTTATGTGTTTTTAAATGCTTTTTAAAATGTGTTCTTATGCCTTTTTAAATGTTTTTATGTAAAGCACTTTGAGTTGCACTAGTGTATGAAATGTGCTATAGAAATAAACTTGCCTTGCCTTGCCTTGCCTTGAGTGCCCGTGCGCCTACACTCCCATATTTCTGTGTGCGTGATGCGTGTTTACATCTTTTACCCAATAGTGACTCTCTAACAACCGATTTATAGCAATGTTCAATGCGTCATGCACCAGCGCCGACATCCCACTCTACTTGTCCACACTGCACTCTTTCTGAACTCCCAAGGCCGGCTCTCTAGCCTTGCTTATCTTGGCAAATCCAGCTGTGGTCATTGGTCCCCTTCTCTCTGAACTTGCAGACAGAAGCCCTCTGTCCTGGGTTTCCCTGTACACAGCCCGGCTCTGCACAGGCCCAATGACCAAGACACACAAGCATTCCCGCGGCCGACACCTGGGGTTCAGGTCGGCTACTAGGCCCTGGTCAGACTCAATTTTGTCAGTGGAGGGAATATTTTCTCCTTCATTATGTCTTGAAATTTAGCCCGCTCAAACTTTGATTGTTATCAGTGCATTATGTGAATTCCTCTATGTACACAATAGAATAATTAATTATTTGGAGTTTCATCCAACAAGAGTTGGGTGTAAATGCCACTGTTTTATGCACCAAAAAACTTTAAAAGAACCTGTGCAGTTAGTTCAGTCAAAAAAATATTTTTATGTTCCTCATTAATTACTTAGCAGGGGTAAAAAATGTACGCAACCAAAATTAACGTCTTCGTCTTTTCAGGTTGCAGGCTTGCACCCTCACTCACTTGTCCCAGTGTAGATTAAGCAGGCCTGCACAAAGACCATAAACACTGAAAATGCTTTGACTGTATCCTTGTTGCCTGAGATAAATAATTGTGATCTATTACAGTCTGGTGTTTTTGCATTGCACCCTTAAAGTGTGTTACACCATTGTGGCAATGGATGAAAATGACAAAAACAGTTCAATACTAACAGAACAACCGCTGTTGTGTTGCAAAATCAGTTAATAGAATTGAATGCCAATTTTTGGAATGCCTATTGCATAGGTTATACTTGGGCATTCGAATCAAGATGCCATTGAGCCTTTGATGAGATTATGTCAGGGGTCCAGGTAAGATTATAGTCTGACTCATATTTTTTTTTCCAAATATACAATAAAACAAATTTTATCAATGTAGTTACATGCCATGACTTATGTAATTCCCCAGTTCCCCAGAAAAAGAGGTCATTTAGCCCATTAATAATTTCTCAAACATTAGTAGAATCTTTTAAAATATTTGTTGGTCATTGTAATGCTTGCGGAAATTGCACAAAATATTTTTTGTAAAGGTTTTTGAATAAGAAAGTGTGTAGGGGCTTTCTATTAGAATTGGTTCTATTAAGCCACTACTGAGTAGGTGGGAGTAGGTGCTCTGACGCACATTCCAAACAGAATTTCAAAACATCCAAAACATTGCCATTTTGATGGTGATTTATTAAATGAAAACATACGTTTACAAACAAAGAAAAAATGCAAAAAACAATATTCCAAAATGCGCCAATATGGAAATATTGTATTTGTGTGTGTGTGGTCAAAAACGATATGCCTTTCCACTCCCAACCTCTCCACAAACCTGACATTACCTCAAATATACACAGGTGCGCTCAATCAAGCCTTCAGGATACAGGAAATTCTAAGTAAAGGTCCTGGCTAAATAAGGTTCCTGTCTACATATTCAAATTTACAAAAAAACAAATGGACAAATTCCACAAAAATGGCTCTTACATTCCAGTGCCCTAATTGCAGAAGTGTACAATAAGCAATTAATTTACTATTTACAAATGGAGCCACAATTATTTCAATCAATATGTTTGTTATAGGTATATACTCACAGCACAGTTATGGTTAAATAGTCATACACAAATGGGACTAAGCAATTTTCATAATATTGAATTGCAACATTAGCAAACAATATACCTATACATAAGGCACAGTTCATCTGGCACCAATTCATGAGCGTGAAGTGTGAATGTGTGTGGTGCAAGGGGGTCTGGATAAATGGAGACATGATTGTCTTTGGGGAAAGAGCAGAGCTAGTTCAAGGTTTGGCTGTGTACGTATGAAAGAAGTCAGTCAGTGTGGAGTCAGTCAGTATAGGGTGTGGAGCCAGAGGTTACCAGCACATAGCTCCACAAAAGATCAAGTTGCTCTAGGCTATTTAGCCTCTAGAAGAAGGCAAAGCCTGATGATTGGCCCATTCAAAATGCTGGTCTTGGTTTTGTCTTGAACTTGACGAACAAGGCCTTTAGAATCTGCAATGGTTTTCAGGGCTCTTCCTAGCAGCCAGGAATTCCAGGGTGCATTTTCCTCAATGATGAGCACAAGAGCTCCAGCTTTTAAACTGTTCTTTATCTTGTTCCACTTTTGGTACTCATGTAGGAGTGGCAGGTACTCTCTGGTCCACCTTCTCCGGAAAAGGTAAGTGATGAACTGTACTTGCCTCCAACGCATCCTTGAGAATTGATCGTCTTTACTGAACATGCCAGGAGGGAGTAGCAAGAGATGCCTTTGAGTAGCAAAAGATGATTGGGAGTCAGAGCCTCTAGATCACTGTGATCGTCTGAGACCTGAGTGAGTGGGCAATCATTTAAAATGGCTTCCACCTAACATAAGGTTGTTTTCAAAGATTTCTCATCCAATGCTTGTTCTTTGAAGACTACCTGAAGAACATTCTTAATAGAGCGCACCATGGACTCCCACACTCAACCATGATGAGCTCCATCTTGCTTTGATCCAGATTCTTTAAGGCTGCTTTAAGCTCTCGATTAGCTCTGACAAAGTTGGTGCAGTTGTCCGATCTTATCTCTGTCACCTGACCTCTTCAATAGATAAATCACCTCAGAGCATTGATGCCAGAGTCTGTATCAAGAGAAGAGGCCATTTCCAAATGAATAGCATGATTGGCAAGACAGGTAAATACCACGCCATACCTCTTCACCATACTCCTTTCTTTCTTCACAGAAATATGTCCAAAGTAATCCATCCCAACATATGTAAAAGGAGGAAGATCCGGAGTTACACAATACTTAGGAAGGTCAGACATATTCTGTTCTGACACTTTTGCATTTAGATTCCGGCAGGTAAAACAATTCCTAATCCTACTTCTTACAGTAGTATTGGCATGTGGAATCCAATATCTCTTTTGCAGCTTTGACAGTGTATGCTTCCTCCCACTATGTCCAACTTGTTCATGTACATGTTTCAGGACAAGTATAGATATATGACTACTTTTAGGGAGAAGGGCAGGATGCTTTGTCTCTTCAGGCATGACGGTTCTGCTCAGCCTACCCCCAACTTTCAGGACACCATCAACCAGGTAGGGATTCAGTCTGTAGATGGCACTTTTTCTTCTTACACTGGATTTCTCCACATTTCCTCTGAAAATTATTGGGCTTGAACAAAACACAAAAATGGTTTCGCTGCCAGATCCATGTCCTCCACTGACAGTTTGCTCCCAAAGCTTGCTCTTGCTCAAAGCATGTGGTGGTCCTCAATCACCTCTGTGTTCTGGCTATGGTAGGACTGCAGACTCAACTTCTTCAGTGCTGATTTTACTTTAAGAAGCCATGCCACTCCAGTCTTCAGTCTGTTCCAGGATGAAAAGTAAGTCATGAATGCATTTGTAGGATTTTCTTCTTTCACAATGGTGCCACAAATAGTGATGTCCTTCTATATAGAATCCAGCTGGATGGACTTTGGCCATTGTGATTCTGGCAAGGAAAGAAATCCTGGTCTGATCTTTTTGTTCAATGTCAGGAAAGTAGCTGGCCACAGACCATGAGATTTATCATCTGCAGGGTTAAGTTTGGAACATATATGCCTCCACTGTGACAGCTCTGTCAAATTGTGAATAACAGAGACTCGATTGGCAACAAAAGTTTGAAAGCATCTGTTACTATTCGCCAGATACCTTAAAACAGTCATGCTGTCAGACTAGAATGGAGAGTTGACAGTTTTGCTCTGCCTTTAACAGACGGTCCATAAGTGCCGCCAGAACAGCTGCTACAAGCTCTAGCCTGGGGATAGTTGTGTGCTTTAGTGGGGCTACTTGTGCTTTTCCCATCAGGAATGACACATACACAGTATCAGCACAATCCTCTAATCGGAGATATGAGGCAGTTCCATATCCCACTTCACTAGCATCACAAAAATGATGAATTTGTGCCATGGTGATATCTCTGAATACCCGTGAAATTAGACATCTTTCCACATTAAATCCATTGAGGGCAGGGAGTTCATCAAGACATTTTCTCCATTGTACAGTGTTCACCTCTGGAATATGGTTATCCCAACCACACTTACATCAACAGAGGTTCTGAAGTATTTGTTTTGCTGTGAGGACAACTGGAGAAAGGAATCCTAGTGGGTCATATACAGAACTCACAACTGAGAGAATACCCCTCCTAGCGACTGATTGTGCTTTGAGATCTTAACCACAACTCCTGGCCACACAACTCCTGGTCCAGGCCCTGGTGATCTCACGTCTGGACTGCTGCAATTCCTTGTGCCATCAAACCACTGCAACTAGTCCAGAATGCTGTGGCACATCTGGTGTTCAATCAACCAAAGATCACCCATGTTGCCCCTCTAATCTTCTGTCTGCACTGGCTCCCCATCGCAGCACGCATCAGATTCAAACCACTGGTGCTGACTTATCAAGTGGCTAGAGGAACTGCTCCCTTTTACCTCCAGACACTCATCACACCCTACACCCCAGCCAGACCCCTCCACTCTGTCTCCTCTGGCAAACTGACTGCCCCATCCCTCCATGTGCCCGGCAGCCGCTCCTTGTGGTTTCGCCTCTTCTCGGTCCTGACCCCTCAGTGGTGGAATGATCTTCTGCACATAGTCAGGACCATGGAATCACTTGCGATCTTCCACAAGAGACTCAAAACCCACCTTTTCAGACTCCACTACCACTGAATGCTGTACATCTAGCCAATTGTCATCACCACTGCCTACTTGTTTAATACTTTTTGTATATGTATACTTGTTTACTCCTCAAAAAAAAAAAGTACTAACCTTTTCCTTCCCAGTGTTACATTTTACATTTTAATCATTTAGCAGACGCTCAGAGCGACTTACAAGATGTGCATTAATACATGGTAGGAACAATCATAGTTAGCGCACAAGATCAGTGCAGTAATACAGCAATAGACATCATTGCAGGCATCTGCGTACCATACCCGTAACACTGGGAAGGAAAAGGTTAGTGTAATTATTATTTTTTTATTTTATTTTTTATTTTGTATAGTGTTGAACAAGTAAACAGTGGTGAAGACAATTTAGCTAGATAGACAGAGTTCAGTGGTAGTGGAGTCTGAAGAGGTAGGTTTTGAGTCTCTTGTGGAAGATCGCAAGTGATTCCGTCCTGACCGATTGCGGAAGGTCGTTCCACCAGCGAGGGATTAGGACAGAGAAGTGGCGAGACCGTGAGGAGCAGCTGCCAGGTGCCTGGAGGGAAGGGACAGTGAGTTTACCAGAGGAGGCGGAGCGGAGGGGTCTGGGAGGGGTGTAGGGAGTGATGAGTGACTGGAGGTAAGAGGGAGCAGTACCTCTGGCTGCTTGAAAAGCAAGCTCCAGTGATTTTAATCTGATGCGTGCTGCGATGGGGAGTCAGTGCAGAGAGGAGAGTAGAGGGGTGACGTGGGTGAACTTCGGCTGGTTGAACACCAGACGAGCATCATCACGATACAGCAATTCTTGTGGTACAGGTTTGGAATGACCTCATTCAAGCACCCCTTGTACTTATCATAGAAGCTAGAGTTTCTCTTCAACTCATTCAACAGATTAAATGCTCTTTGTTCTACCATCTGCCAGTAGTTTGACATTTTCACATGAATGGTAGCTTGAGGTAGTAGAGTATTGTATAGTATAGAGTATAGTAGAGTATTGTCTTATAGAGTAACTGAACCTTCCCCAATTTCTTTAAACCTTTGATCTTCAATAGACATTTTTACATTTTAAGCATTTAGCAGACGCTCTTATCCAGAGCGACTTATAAGATGTGCATTAATACATCGTAGGAACAATCATAGTTAGCGCACAAGATCAGTGCAGTAATACAGCAATAGACATAATTGCAGGTGTCTGCATACCATACCTGTAACACTGGGAAGGAAAAGGTTAGCCCGAATGGAATCGGTTAGCCAGGGGGCGGGGGGTCAGAGACGAGCAGGTTTAGTGGATAGAGGACAGAGTGAGTCAAAGGAGGAGAGAGAGGAAAGTAGGGTGGATGATGCTTCCTCAGCAGGTAGCTGAGAGAAGGCATCAGTATGGGGAAGGGAAGATAGAACAGTAGCTGACAGGGCAGCGGGGGAGAGAGAGCGGAGGTTGCGACGGACAAGGACAGTGGGAGCAGGTGAAGATGGTTTAGGCACAGAGGGGAGAGGGAGGGAGAAAGACAGAATGCAATGGTCAGACACATGTAGAGGAGATACCGTAATGTTGGGTGAGGCGCAGTTCCTGGTGAAGATCAGGTCCAGTTGGTTACCGGCCTTGTGGGTGGATGGGGATTCGGCCAGGGTGAAGTCGAAGGACTAAAGCAGGGGGAGGAATGCAGAGTCCTGAGGGGTCTCCAGCGGTAGGTTGAAGTCACCGAGGAGTAAGACGGGAGTGCCATCCTCAGGGAAGGTGCTGAGTAGGGCATCCATCTCATCTAGGAAACTCCCCAGTGGACCTGGAGGGCGATAAAGAACAATGATGTGCAGTTTACATGGAACAGTGACAGTGACAGCATGAAATTCAAAGGAGGGTGAGAAGTGAGGAAGAGGAACAATACCAAATCTCCACAGGGCGGAGATCAGTATACCTATCCCACCACCTCTACCTGAGGGTTGTGGAGTGTGGGAGAAGGTGTAGCCAGCGGAGAGAGCAGCAGGGGTGGCCGTGTTCTGAGGAGTGATCCACGTCTCCGTGAGTGCCAGGAACTGCAGGGAGAGTAGTGAGGCCTGGGCTGAGATGAAATCGGCCTTCCGGACAGCAGACTGGCAGTTCCTTAGTCCGCATGCTACCACCACGTTGACACCGGGTGTGGGTAGACTCTCTCCTTCTAGGTAATCTAGAAGAGGAGACATGGACTGGGATAGGGAGATAGCATGTAGTGTTAGATGCAGAGGAAGAACAGGGAGATACAAGACTATGATATTTACTGTGCGGTGAGCACTCCCTAGCTGGCCCCCCTCGGTGGACTCCTGCAGGTAGACTCCTTTGTCTTTATCCGCCGAGTCTTGACTCCTGCAGGTAGACTCCAATAGACGTTTCAGATTTGTCTCGACAATGCTCAATGAAATCCTGATTGTAATGTTTCACCAATAACTCCTACAAACTGGCAATAGATATTCTGTTGGCACAAACAATGGGATAAGTACATTCAGCCTCAGAGTTACCAGTGGGTGGGCCATTTACCACCTATGCAAGAACTGTCTTCACAGCGTGCGGTCCATCATCAATACTCTTGACAATTTCCCATGGTTATAATGCCTTTGGAGCATTGACACCAATTAGGAGTCCAGTATCTGCATCAACGCGAGTGAGCTTGACATCTTTTAAATAAGGCCTTTTCTTTTTTGCCGTTTGTTGTCAGCTGTTCCACCAAAGGCTGTATAAAAGATTGCAGAGCTCCCTGGGTCCAGAAAAAACATTAGTCAAAATTGTTTTATTACTGTTAGACATCTTGACCTGAACAGACACCAAAAGCAGGTGCATATTCCAAGCTTCCAGCCCCAGTATGACATATTCAAATGGACAAATACAAATGTATAAATTCCACAAATTAAATCTCTCCAGAGTGCCCTGTGATTCTGGGTGGTAAGCACTTGAATAGCAATGTTGAATAGCGAGCTGCTTCAAAACCTGAGCAAAAGTTTTGGACAAGAAGTTTGACCCTTGGTAGGACTGAATAGTCTTAGCATGACCAAATAATGTAAATAACTTTATTAAGGCCTTAACAATGACAGGAGCAGTTATCTTCCATAACGGAATAGCTTCAGTTAATCGCATTGAGGCACACACAAGATGCTCTTATCCAGAGCGACGTACAATAAAGTGTTAACCGTAGTCAAGAACAGTTTAGCTGAAAGCCACCCTAGCGGGAAGTACAGTTCCAGGTGCTAGGAGCAACCACATAGTTACGCTAGGACCCTGTAGGTAAATCTGTAGCCACAATTCAAAGGCAGCAATAAAAAGAAAAGAAAAAACACTAACCTTTTCTTTCCCAGTGTTACAGGTATGATACGCAGACGCCTGCAATTATGTCTATTGCTGTATTACTGCACTGATCTTGTGCGCTAACTATGATTGTTCTTACTAGGGGTGAGCGATATGAGCTAAAATTCATATCAGGATATTTTCCACTGTCCAGACGATATCGATATGATATCACGATATATGAGAAAAGAATTCTGAATCACATTTTAATAGCCCTTCTTACTTACATGACATTAGTTAAGGCAAAATATGTATTTTAACCTTATATAACCAGAAAGAGTAATAGCGAGTACCGGCAGCGAATGATGACTTGATTGATTGCTGAGTGGGAGTCTGGCTTGTCTTCGGGCGAGCTCCTGTGCTAACTGTTTCACGCATTCGGGTACATTCCTCATATTCACGGACATGCATGGTTTTCAGGTGGGTAAACAGGTTGCTGGTGTTTCCACCTTTGGCTAAAACAACACGGCGACACAACTTGCATAGTATTGTTTGTTGGTCGAGGTCGGAGATTTTGAACCCAAACCAGTTCCAAACGACAGAAGAGCCCCCTTTCTTTTTAACCAATTCGTCATCATCCTTCCACAAGAGACTCAAAGGAACTGCAGGGAGAGTAGTGAGGCCTGGGCTGAGATGAAATCGGCCTTCCGGACAGCAGACTGGCAGTTCCTTAGTCCGCATGCTACCACCACGTTGACACCGGGTGTGGGTAGACTCTCTCCTTCTAGGTAATCTAGAAGAGGAGACATGGACTGGGATAGGGAGATAGCATGTAGTGTTAGATGCAGAGGAAGAACAGGGAGATACAAGACTATGATATTTACTGTGCGGTGAGCACTCCCTAGCTGGCCCCCCTCGGTGGACTCCTGCAGGTAGACTCCTTTGTCTTTATCCGCCGAGTCTTGACTCCTGCAGGTAGACTCCAATAGACGTTTCAGATTTGTCTCGACAATGCTCAATGAAATCCTGATTGTAATGTTTCACCAATAACTCCTACAAACTGGCAATAGATATTCTGTTGGCACAAACAATGGGATAAGTACATTCAGCCTCAGAGTTACCAGTGGGTGGGCCATTTACCACCTATGCAAGAACTGTCTTCACAGCGTGCGGTCCATCATCAATACTCTTGACAATTTCCCATGGTTATAATGCCTTTGGAGCATTGACACCAATTAGGAGTCCAGTATCTGCATCAACGCGAGTGAGCTTGACATCTTTTAAATAAGGCCTTTTCTTTTTTGCCGTTTGTTGTCAGCTGTTCCACCAAAGGCTGTATAAAAGATTGCAGAGCTCCCTGGGTCCAGAAAAAACATTAGTCAAAATTGTTTTATTACTGTTAGACATCTTGACCTGAACAGACACCAAAAGCAGGTGCATATTCCAAGCTTCCAGCCCCAGTATGACATATTCAAATGGACAAATACAAATGTATAAATTCCACAAATTAAATCTCTCCAGAGTGCCCTGTGATTCTGGGTGGTAAGCACTTGAATAGCAATGTTGAATAGCGAGCTGCTTCAAAACCTGAGCAAAAGTTTTGGACAAGAAGTTTGACCCTTGGTAGGACTGAATAGTCTTAGCATGACCAAATAATGTAAATAACTTTATTAAGGCCTTAACAATGACAGGAGCAGTTATCTTCCATAACGGAATAGCTTCAGTTAATCGCATTGAGGCACACACAAGATGCTCTTATCCAGAGCGACGTACAATAAAGTGTTAACCGTAGTCAAGAACAGTTTAGCTGAAAGCCACCCTAGCGGGAAGTACAGTTCCAGGTGCTAGGAGCAACCACATAGTTACGCTAGGACCCTGTAGGTAAATCTGTAGCCACAATTCAAAGGCAGCAATAAAAAGAAAAGAAAAAACACTAACCTTTTTCTTTCCCAGTGTTACAGGTATGATACGCAGACGCCTGCAATTATGTCTATTGCTGTATTACTGCACTGATCTTGTGCGCTAACTATGATTGTTCTTACTAGGGGTGAGCGATATGAGCTAAAATTCATATCAGGATATTTTCCACTGTCCAGACGATATCGATATGATATCACGATATATGAGAAAAGAATTCTGAATCACATTTTAATAGCCCTTCTTACTTACATGACATTAGTTAAGGCAAAATATGTATTTTAACCTTATATAACCAGAAAGAGTAATAGCGAGTACCGGCAGCGAATGATGACTTGATTGATTGCTGAGTGGGAGTCTGGCTTGTCTTCGGGCGAGCTCCTGTGCTAACTGTTTCACGCATTCGGGTACATTCCTCATATTCACGGACATGCATGGTTTTCAGGTGGGTAAACAGGTTGCTGGTGTTTCCACCTTTGGCTAAAACAACACGGCGACACAACTTGCATAGTATTGTTTGTTGGTCGAGGTCGGAGATTTTGAACCCAAACCAGTTCCAAACGACAGAAGAGCCCCCTTTCTTTTTAACCAATTCGTCATCATCCTGCTCTTGAGCAACATCACTTTCGCTCATTTTCGATTCTTCACTTTTGCACTTGTAATAGGCTATAAATATTAGTACGTAATCTGCCTGCTAACTGCAGCTGCCTGCATGCTTGTTTGTTGCTACATGCGCACAACAAATGCATAAAACGTCCGCTCAAAAAAATAGGTCAACATATTGACATGCTTCTTTTTTTCGTAGGAACCTGGAGGTTAGATTAAAATAAAAAATAGATGTAGCTACTAACTACTATCACTCAATTGAAATTTTGAACAAAACAATATGAATGCCAAATTAGAATTTATGAATATATAACGGTATCCACGGTATAACTAAATCCATATCGTGGCGCAGCATAATACCGGTAGTCACTTTCATACCGGTATAGCGCCCACTCCTAGTTCTTACCTTGTATTAATGCACATCTTGTAAGTCGCTCTGGATAAGAGCATCTGCTAAATGCTTAAAATGTAAAATGTACAAACAGAGCGGAAAATTGACAAAATAATGCCTAAACCTAATCCAGTACATAAACAAGTAGACAAGAGTGCAATACTAAACAGCTACATCCCTAAGCTTACAAAACCGGACTACAGGGAGAGGTGCACCCTGAAGAGGTGAGTCTTCAGTCGTCGCTTGAAGGTGGCCAGGGTCTCAGCTGTTCTGACTTCCATGGGAAGGTCATTCCACCATCGTGGAGCCAGAACCGACAGGAGACATGACCGGGAAGCACAGGTGCGGAGGGGGGGAGGTGCCAGGTGTCCTGAGGTAGCAGAACGGAGAGGTCTGGCAGGTGTGTAGGGTTTGAAGATCTTGAGGAGGTATGTTGGGGCTGATCCCTTGACTGCCTGGTATGCTAGGACCAATGTTTTGAATTTGATGCGAGCGATAACAGGCAGCCAGTGGAGGGTAGTGAGCAGGGGGGTGACATGGGAGTGTCTGGGAAGGTTGTAGACCAGGCGGGCTGCAGCGTTCTGGATGAGTTGCAGGGGTCTGATGGCAGATGCCAGAAGGCCAGCCAGAAGCGAGTTGCAGTAGTCCAAGTGGGACAGTACCATTGCTTGGACTAGGAGCTGGGTAGAGTATGTGGTAAATCATAAATCATAAGCAAATACTGATTTCCCACTTTGGTGCAAGGCAATGGGCTAGCACAATCTATTATTATTCTTTCAAATGGTTCACTCATAGTGGGAATAGGAAACAGAGGAGCTGGTGGAATCGTTTGGTTCAGTTTTCCAGCTATCTGACATACATGACAAGTCTTACAATGCTTTGCCACATCCACATTAAAACCAGGCCAAAAAAAATGTCTCAACACCTGGTCATATCTTTAGTTAACCCCCAAATGCCCAGCAAGGCAATGATCATGAGCCAAGCACAATATTTAACGGCAATAAGCTGATGGAATCACTATTTGATTAACACTCCACCTGAGCTAAAGCAGTAAGCGGTCGCCATTTTTGCATCAAAATGCCATTTTTCGTAAAGTACCCTGTAGGTACAGCTTTGTTTTCTGTAGCAGAAACTGTACTGGTGATGAAAGAGGAAAAATACAGAGTCAGTCTTCTGTTCCTCAATTAGCTAGTCACGTGAGAAAGGCAATTTTACAAGCCCTACACAAGGTTCAACAATGCCCGTTTCCACAGCCTTTGATTCAGCCGAACCTCCTTCTGCAGAAGCAGCCGGTCATTCAAGTCAGGATTCACAATGAGCGTATCAGATAAATTAATATCACTCCTGACGTCAGAGCATTTACGAAGTCTTTAGCTAAAGCACAAGTAACAACACAAATGGGAAAAACATCAGGGTATTCATGTGAAAGTTGATTATGGCAATTAGTGACAAGTAGGAGAGAAGTCACCTCCACCTCCAACTAAAACTTTTCCACCAGCTAAATTGTTCCCCAAAATTAAGGTTACACCTTCCACAGGAAGACAAGTACGCACACCCACAATGACACATCCAGTCACTAAGTCAGATTTTAGCATTGCAGTGTGCAAAGGTACATTGATATAACCCATTCCAAATCCAAAGACGATTTTTCTGATAATGGTAGCACATCCTCTACAAATCTATCTGTAATGAACAGCACATCAATCTGAGCCATCCTTACTCCTTGGAGGAGCACTCAGTAGTAGGTTTGCCCAATCTGGACACTGCTTTCACTAAAGCAACCCCTTTTGAAGACTGATTTCTCTTCAAAAGATAACAATCTTCCAAAAGATGACCACGTTTCTTACAATAAAAGCATACCTGATTTTCATTTTCAATTAAAACCTCCCACTTACCACCAGCGGCAGCGGCAGCAGTGGTACTGTCCTTCACTGAACCACCAATGCTTTTCTGAGATTCTTTCTCATTGTCACTACGAAGTATTGATGACTTGTCTACAAACACATTCTTATGAGTAAGGACATACTCATCAGCAAGCACAGCGGCCTGTGAAATCAAGCTTACCATTTGTTCATTTCAGTAAGTTACTTAAGTTAATATTTACTTATCTGTGTTTCTTTTTTGTTCTTCACTTTTTCACTTCCGTCCAGTTGGGACAGGGGTTGGAGTCGGTAGTGTCTGAGGAGGAGATGGGCTCTTCTAACATATTGAGGGGTTCAGAGTCTGCCTTCTCCTCAATTGTGGTAGGGGATGTCTGGGAGAGTGGTACATGAGGGAGAAGCATTTGCCAAAGTTCCGTCTGTTTGCGAGGGTTGAGATTTGGTAGGGTACGAGTTTTCTGTGCCAAGTTTTCTGTGGTGTAAAGAGTGAAGGACCTGGGGTGGATTAGGCTGGATCATTGTGGTTGTAGTCAAGGGAGGAGGAGGGGGAGGGGGGTGAGACGGGGCACAGTGCCCCTAGCCCTGTCTGCGTATGAGAGGGGGAAATCTCAGAAGAGATGCCCCCTTACCCAACGGAGTTTGCAGGGTCTATGGTCCTGGCATATCCTGGTCTCATGCTCTCCTCCACAATGTTTGCACTTCACTACTGTGCAGGCAGTGGCTAAGTGGCCTAGCTTGCCGCATTGCCTGCACAGCTTTGGCATGCTGTAGTAATACTCTAGGGGGGTGGTTGGGTTGGGTGCGGCACCAGCCACTAACCTGTCCAGCAGTCGCTGGTCTGGTGGCGCCCCTTGTGTCCCTTGCATCTATGGGGGGTTCCCCGAGTCTGTAGTGCAGCTTCCCGCTCCTTCCCCCAGGTTCCATGTCAGTCCGACAGCATAATGGCGGCGCGTCCTGGGAGCTAGAGGGGTCGCCATCTTCCTTCCCTCTGCAAAGTTGGACTCCGTCTAGGAAAACACAGGGGGAGGAACATCACACCCAGGAATGATGTTCCAACCAGGAGGACAGGAACAAAACAGAGGCCATGGGAGGAGAATGTGGTAGAAAAGCCTCCTACCAGGCCACTGATGGGGAACTTCCCTGCAGTCCACAGCGAAGCTCACAGAAGGCCCCACTCCAGGTGATAGTCCAATGCAGGGTCTAGGCATTGCTGCTTGGCAGGCAGGGTCCTGTCCTCCGCACAGCCATTTTGGCGCCTCGTCCTCCTGGATCTGCCTGGTGGTCCTACTGCGGGGTAGAGAAGGAGAGCGGGGGGCGTGGGCATGTTGGTTGGAGCAGCTCTGAACTCCCCTCTGGTCTCCGGCCTTGGCATCCTGCAGCAGTCGTCCGGATCCTGGATGGTGCCTTGAGTCTTGTAGCAGGGGTCTCCTGGAGTGCAGTCCTGGCTTCAGTACTTCAGGGTTTGGCCACCCAGGAGAGTCTGGTTTGAATGTCTAGGTGAGCAGGTGGCTATTTTGTTGCACAGGATCAGGAATGACATAGCCTGGACATTGGCACTATTATGCAGTGCATAGCCATAATTATTATTTTGTTTTGTGTTTTTTTGTTTACTTTTTTGAGTAGGTGGCACTGAACATATTCTGCATTGAATGTTTGGCACTCCTTGGAATGAAAGCATCACTGGATTTCTATATCAGTTGTCTGTGTTATTCCTTCCATGATCCAGCCATTAGCCTATTCCTAACAATGGCAATGCAAGAATAAATGTAACATTTTCAAGATTGTAAAGGCTAAATACAGCTAACTATTGAACTGAGTAATGACAATATTATGTAATGTAGGATGTAGCTTGCTATCCACTTGTGGTAGCTTTGCCTAACATGGCAAAGGTAGTACTTTTCATACATAGAAGTCAGCAACACAGCCAGTATTATGTATTTTTGTGGAAATGGTGGTAAAATGGTGTAGTCACTCCTGAGTCATCTTCAAACTGCTACAGTCTTAAATCATGACAAACAAGGTAACAAACCAGCAAATCAGCTCATGCCTGTGGTTGATTGTTTTCTGTTTCAGTAACTGCATATAGTTACTGATGTGGCAATAACAGTTTCTGATACCTTTCTCTGATTTAACTAGAAAAGTGACCAACTACTCTTTGTTAATTCTGATGAATGGGAAATTATTTTCTGAGCGTCATGTCCAAGTATGAAACCCATCATTCGATGCATAACAGAAACTGCTGTACTCTGAAACACTGAAAACACTGAAGTGGATATGTGCATGTCCTCTTCCTGCAGTAGTTGTTAAAAATTCTGCCATAAGGGTTCTTACTTCTTACCAAAAGTAGTAAAATAATACTTATTATCTCCATTCTGGCCTCATTACACTGGTTATCTGCTTCTTAAATAATTGCTTTTAAAATACCTCTACTCACTTTTAAGTCTCTTTATGGATTAGAACCTAATTAGATTACAGAGGTGCTCAGGTAACCTCCCTACAGGTTACTGTGTATACTGTGGTCAGTGACTGAAGGCCCTCTATGTGTTGCATTGCCCAGGTTAAAGAGAAGAGGTCAAAGTGGATTTGCTGTTCAGGCCCCTAATCTGGAATTACCTGCCTGAATACTAGACAGCCCACAGAGTTATAATTTTTAATTCAAATTCGAAAACTGCCCCTGTATACTCTGCAAGTTTAGCTTGCATTCTTGCACACATTTCTCTTGTGTATTTCCTATATCATGTGTTGATTAGACGTTGGTGTTTTTTAAGCAATGAGATTACTTATTCCATTAATCTTCATTTTTATAACTTGTAACTTGTGTATATTTGTATATATGACATTGGACCTCCTTTTGAAAGGAGCCTTGCTTGGTTCTGAACATATAAAAATGATCATGATTAAATAACACCATACAACAATGTTTGTTTTACATTGCTTGATGTTTATAATAGCTCATTGAAATTGGCAGGAGCTGTTCAAAACATGCAGATGTTTTGAATAACATTGGTTGCCACATGTAGTTAAGAATGCTTATAAATGCTTATGTCATACATCCACATGTGACTATTGTCAACACACTGTATAGAGCATCAGGTATTGTGTAGGCTACCTACAGAAAGCTTCAATGTGTTATTGGCATGCTGGTGTTAACCATTATTTTGAGTTAATGGTTCTTTCTGATCATTTCTAGGGAAGGACCTATAGAACCAGTTATCACTTTATAAAGTCTGTACCCTCTGTGTATCTCCACTCTTCACTGTAGTAAACATCTAGTTCCCAAATGTTTGGTGTTCCTCATTGTGCAGCACCCCTGTCTTTTAAATATGTGTAAACTCAGTCTTGAAGTAAAGTGTGAATGGGATGGGTATGCACTCTGCAGTCCAGGGAAAATGTAAATTAAAGCATTTCCCCTGTTCATGAGGGGAAAGCCTTTTAAAATGTATGGGATAGGTGGCTCTGTACTAAAGGAACAGTAGACTTAGATCTCCTAGATCCAATTTCCAGCATAGCTGATGCAGTTTATATTTGATCTAAATGTGTCAATAATTTAAGGACAACTTGCAAATTTACACTGTATGGCTGTGGCTCTCCTCAACCAAGATGGGTCCTCCCCCAGTGCACAAAATTAGGGGAAAGTTATTTTTGGACATTGTTGGTGTCGTAAAAGCATGTCACAATGGAGTCACACATATTATTTTCTGGCTTCTGGAAAAAGGTTCCTTTGTGCTCCTGCACAGTTTAGCTCACTGAGTTAATAAGGCTTGGAATTTTGGGGATGGCGGAAAGTGATGAGAGGGGCATGGGCAATCAGTACAGACAACGGCTGATTGCCCATGTCTCCATATGGTTGACAAACAATGATTGAGGTTAGACCCAAAATGGGGCTATTCGACCTTGGTGTATTTGGGCTCACAATTCAGTTATTCAGCCTTCATTGGAAGGAACCTCCCTTAGAGCTAGGTGGATGAGGTAATTTGGTCAGTTGGTCAAAAAGTCAAGTTGATTCAGGTGGCTGAGCACTTGTGTAGAATGAAAAGCTAAAGAAGCTGCAACCTGTCCAGTTTGAAGGTGAAACAGCCAGGAATGGAACAAAATGAAAGTGAAGCAGGGGTTTGGAGATCTCCAGTTTTCACAATATATTCCCCAGTGTATTTAACTACCACATCATAATAATATTTTCTTGGATTGAACAGACCACTTTCCCTATTGAGTGTTGGTGCTTTAACCCCCTGAGGTCGACGGGAGCGGCGCCGCTCCCAGCAGCAATAAAAGTATATTACTATTTCTAACTTCGCGATATTTTATCATACACACGCGACAAAAACATTGACAGAAACCTTAGAATCGCGACTTTCCGATTTGAGCACTGGCAAATCAAATGGGATTTTTTAAATTAGGTTAATTAGACCAAAAGTAAACCTTGCCTTTTACTCTCTTTTTTACCTGTTAGTAACGTCCCCTTCTATTGACATGGTAACTAGGTGCTACGTTTCGGGAGGTGCGTGGGGAGGGCGTGGGGCCATGTGTGAAAACGCCGGCGTAAACAACACAAACTGTCGACAATTTGAAGCAAGATTTTATACAGACATACAATTTTATTCAAGATGGAAAGATTTTCTGCGCTGCAGTGTTTGAGAGCATTGATGGAAAGCGACGAGGACAACTGACGAAGAGTAAGTAACTATATTTGATTTGCCATGTTATCAAATACTCGTATATATATTCAATATATGAATTCGGCGTCTTGTGACTACATATTCCGCGTGTTGCAACGTAACAAATTTCAATAGGCACTCAAGATCTATGGAAGAATACTTTTCAAACAGCCTAAAATATTATAAAAAAATCGTATGTAGCATGATCGGTTTCATGATCTCACGTCCTTGTAAAATCGATTCTTGTTTTTGTTTATTATTAGAGTGCTTCTGTTTAGTTAAATCCGTGTTTGGGATTACGTTTTGGATTTGCTGTTTAGCTAGCTTTGTTTGTTCAGCTAGCTTTGTTTGTTCCAGTTCGTTTATCATTTTGGTTTGTTTTGTGAGTTATTTGCGTGTCGCCTCCGACATTGTTTTGCCTACGTTTGTGGATAATAAAATAAGAGCCAAAATGGCTGCTGCCACAAGAAGCGCTTGTCGTGAAAGGAGAAATGGTAACTCAAATATTGCTTAGCCATTTAAAATCTAAATTGTGAGTTGTTGTTTTAACTCTAAAGTGAAAAAAATCACAAAAAAAGTTTAATTGGAAGACCCTTTTTTCCTTGAGTCTCAGGAGGATATTATGTGCATTATTGTTAGGCTGTATGACTTGTAATATGTGGCATTCCCCTGTATATACTGTATAGTAGTTTGTGTGCTGTTTTCAATAAATCTTCCAAAATGAAAAAAGCATATATTCTTCTGCATGGCTCACTGACTTGCTTACTCTGATGGCCTTTGAGAGAGAGAGATGGCCCATCTGACAACTCTTAGAGGTGTGGACAATGAATAATGAATATTCAGGTATTTAGCATTTAGCCCTCCCACAGCCTGAAATAAATGTGACCAGTTCTGATAAAAACAGGTTTTTAGCTATTTAGATCTCAGATGTGCTAAACTGTTTTCACACCCTTACATAACCAAGACCTTGATGAACAAACGCACATTGGCAAAACAATTCGTCACTATAGTTTAGTGTGTGCTTTCACAACTTTTGTGACAGCAGAAAAATTTACTATTTTTAACTTGTGTGTTTGTAGATCTATTTACAAGCTGCATATGATACTGACCAAACTGTTGATGGCATACAAATGTAGCTGTGATTGTCCTTCAAATAAAAATATCAAACACTTTGGAGTAAGTGTGTGTTAAGTTGATGAAATTGAGATAAATATCAGACCATGCCAAAATTACAAACCATCTCAAAGCTTAGCACGGACCTCAGAGGGTTAAAGAGATCTGGGAAATCTGCTTGACAAGAGCCTGGACCAGTACTTTTGGCAATCAGACCTGTGTTTAATTTGGTGTATACTGGTATATACTATATATTTTGGCTACCATGGTTAGAAGACGTTATCTAAGTAACTTTCAAAGAGAGGTAATTATTGGGGCACATTTGGCAGGAGCTTCAGTGACAAAGACTGCTCAACTAGCTGATGTTTCACGAGGAACAGTGGATAAGGTGATGGAAGTCTGAGGGAAATGTGTCATCAACCAGGGGTGACTTACATTTGCAAGACAAGTAGTACAAATGCAGTGGTCTACTGGGCAGTCTAAAAATGTACTATGGTCAGTTGAGTAATTATTTTCTTAGGTAGCGGACAAGTGCATTTGTGGCACACACCAAAAGAAAGCTACATGCTTGGGTGCTTGTTTCCCACAGTGAAGAGTTCTGTTATGCTGTGGGTATGGTAAATGCCAATGAATACAAAGCCATTCTGAGTGATCACTTTGCTCCTATGATGAAGCATTTCTATCCTGATGGGAGTGGTCTCTTCCAGGATGACATTGCCTCCGTCCACAGGGCATGAGTGGTCACTGAATGGTTTGTTGAGTATGCAAATTATGTAAACCATATGCCATGGCCATCTCATTCACCAGATCTCAACCTAATTGAACACTTATGGGAGACAGTATTTTCCACCACTATCAACAATACACCAATGTGGCCACCAGGAGGCATTAGCTAGCCCCACTGTTAATTTACTTGACTACACCACAACCACAACCACTATCAGGGGTGGGAGAACCCAGTTGAGTACTTCGCCATGGCCATCTCATTCACCAGATCTCAACCCAGTTGAACACTTAAGGGGGACAGTGTTTTCCACCACTATCAACAATACACCAATGTGGCCACCAGGAGGCATTAGCAGGCCCCACTGTTAATTAACTTGACTACGCCAGAACCACTATCAGGGGTGGGAGAACCCAGTTGAGTACTTCGCCATGGCCATCTCATTCACCAGATCTCAACCCAATTGAACACTTAAGGGGGACAGTGTTTTCCACCACTATCAACAATGCACCAATGTGGCCACCAGGAGGCATTAGCAGTCCCCACTGTTAATTAACTTGACTACGCCACAACCACTATCAGGGGTGGGAGAACCCAGTTGAGTACTTCGCCATGGCCATCTCATTCACCAGAGCTCAACCCAATTGAACACTTATGGGAGACAGTGTTTTCCATCACTATCAACAATACACCAATGTGGCCACTAGGAGGCTTTAGCTAGCCCCACTCTTAATTTGCTTGACTATGCCATAACCACTATCAGGGGTGAGAGAACCCAGATGAGTACTGATGTATAGGAAAGTATGAAAGACTTATTCTGAATTCTCTTTTTTTTAAATCAAGTCCAAAATTGTTAAAATGGCTCACATGCAAAATAGACAAATACATGATAGACACAGCAACACAGTTAATGGGCAAAATACAAATAATGCCCATCCCCCAAAAAAACTTTAGCTTTGATTACGGCACACATTTGCCGTGGCATCGTTTCGATAATCTTCTGCAATGTCACAACATTTATTTCCGTCCAGAGTTGCATTAATTTTTCGCCAAGATATTGTATTGATGATGGGAGAGTCGGACTGCTGCGCAAAGTCTTCTCCAGCACATCCCAAAGATTCTCAATGGGGTTAAGGTCTGGACTCTGTGGTGGCCAATCCATGTGTGAAAATGATGTCTCATGCTTCCTGAATCACTCTTTTACAATTTGAGCCCGATGAATCGTGGCATTGTCATCTTGGAAAATGTCCGTGCCATCAGGGAAGAAAAAATCCATTGATGGAAAAACCTGGTCATTCAGTATTCAGGTAGTCAGCTGACCTCATTCTTTGGGCACATAATGTTGCTGAACCTAGATCTGACCAACTGCAGCAACCCCAGATCATAACATTGCCCCCACAGGCTTGTACGGTAGGCACTAGGCATGATGGGTGCATCACTTTATCCGCCTCTCTTCTTACCATGATGCGCCCATCACTCTGGAACAGGGTAAATCTGGACTCATCAGACCACATGACCTTCTTCCATTGCTCGAGAGTCCAATCTTTATGCTCCCTAGCAAATTGAAGCCTTTTTTTCCGATTAGCCTCACTGACAAGTGGTTTTCTTAAGGCTACAGAGCTGTTTAGTCCCAATCCCTTGAGTTCCCTTCGCATTGTGTGTGTGCAAATGCTCTTACTTTCACTATTAAACATAGCCATGAGTTCTACTGTTGATTTTTTACAATATGATTTCACCAAACGTTGAAGACATTTTGAGATTTATTTTTATTTGGAAGTTGTAAGGTAAAATGTGTAAATAAAATCTGATTCTATATGTTTTAATTTCAGACTGTAAAGCATCAACGGGTGATTTTTTTAGATGGGGTGTAGGCTTTAAACACAGGCTTTAGGCACTGCACATATATATATATATATATATATATATATATATCTACACACAGTGGTTATAAAAAGTATTTGCCATTTTTCATATTTTATTTATCTCAGTTTATGGAATCAAATAGATTTAATTGGAATTTCTTGCCACTGATCAAAATAAAATACTCTATAATGTAAAATAAAACTAAAGCTTTTTCTTAATTACAAATAAAAAAAAGATAATAATTGATTCCATAAGTATTCACCTCTTTTGCTAGACACATCTAAATAAATTCTGGTGCAATCAATTGTCTTCAGAGGACACATAATTATTTGATTGGACCTGGGTCTCAGAAGGACAGAAGGAGAGAAAGAGTTGAGTGTCGTCGGCATAACAGTGGTAAGAAAAACCATGAGCAGAGATGACAGAACCAAGTGACTTGGTATACAGGGAGAATAGGACAGGGCCTAGCACCGAGCCCTGCGGGACTCCAGTGGAGAGGGTGTGGGGAGAGGAGAGGGATCCTCTACAGGCTAACTGGTAGGACCGATCAGCCAGGTATGACTTGAACCATGTCAATGCAGATCCAGAGATTCCCATCTCGTCGAGGGATGAGAGCAGGATCTGGTGTTCCACGGTATCAAATGCAGCTGACAGGTCGAGGAGGAGGACGACGGAGCTTGGGAGAGATTGGGAGAGATTGGGACGTAGCCATTTGTAGAGCCTCAGTGACCACAAGCAGGCCACTGTGGAGTGACCTGCCTTGAACCCAAATTGGTTAGGATCAAGCAGGTTGTTCTGTAGGAGATGAGCAGACAGTTGGTTATAGACAGCCCACTCTAGTTTTTTGGAAAGGAATGGGAAGAGAGAGACAGATTGGTAGTTTTAAATGACAGCAAGATTCAGAGAGGGTTTTTTGAGGAGGGGGATGACATGGGTGCTTTTAAGGGGAGAGGGGACAGAGCCAGAGGAAAGAGAGGAGATGATAACATTGGAGACAAAGGGGAGGGTGTCCATAGCAATGGACTGGAAGAGGGGGGAATGAATGGGATCGAGAGAGCAGGTGGTGGGATGGTGGGATGGTGGGAGTTAACAAGTTGAGGGATGTCTGAGTCAGGGAAGGGTGAGAAGGAGGAGAGAGGGGTGAGAGGTTTAGGTAGCGAGATGGGTGAGGGAGGGTTAGGTGAGGAGAGGATGGTGGGAAGGAGTTGCAAATGTCATCGACCTTGCAAAAGAAGGATGAGAAGTCACCCACGGTTGGAGAGGACGGGGGTGGGGGAGGAGGAGGGGTGAGGATAGAGGAAATTGTTTGCAAGGATTAGAAGCTGAAGATTGAATCTTGGAAAATAAAAATGCAGATTTAGCAAAGGACAGGTTAGAGGAAAAGGTAGCCATGAGTGTGTAGTCAGTCAAGGTCATAAGGGATTTGGATTTTATCCATTTCCTTTCTGCTGCTTGTAGTTTGAGCCGGTCGGCCCAAATAGAGTCAGTTAGCCAGGGGGTGAGGGGTTGGAGATGGGCAGATTTCGTTGAGAGAGGACAGAGTGAATCAAAGTAGGAGGAGAGAGAGGGCAGTAGGGTGGATGAGGCTTCCTCAGCAGGTATCTGAGTGAAGCCATCAGTAGGGGGAAGGGGACAGTAGCTGACAGGGCTGCAGGGGAGAGAGAGTGGAGGTTGCGATGTACAGAGACAGTGGGGGCATGTGAAGATGGTTTAGGCACAGAGGGGAGGGGGAGGGAAAACCACAATGTTGGGTGAGGTGCAGTTCCTAGTGAAGACCAGGTCCAGTTGGTTGCCGGCCTTGTGGGTGGATGGGGATTTAGCCATGGTGAAGTCGAAGGACTGAAGCGGGGGAGAAATGCGGAGGACTGAAGGGTGTCCAGCAGCAAGTTGAAGTCATTTAGGAGGAAGACGGGAGTGCCATCCTCAGGGAAGGAGCTGAGTAAGGCATCCATCTCATCTAGGAAACTCCCCAGTGGACCAAATCTCCATAGGACCTGGAGGGCAATAAAGAACAATGATGTGCAGTTTACATGGAACAGTGACAGTGACAGCATAAAATTCGAAGGAGGAGGGTGAGAAGTGAGGAAGAGGAACAATAACAAATCTCCACAGGGGGGAGATCAGTATACCAGCCCCTCCACCTCTACCTGTGGGTGGAGGAGTGTAGGAGAAGGTGTAGGCAGCGGAGAGAGCAGCAAAGGGTGGCTGTGTTCTGTGGAGTGATCCATGTCTCGGTGAGTGCTAGGAACTGCAGAGAGAGTGAGGCTTGGGCCGAGATGAAATCGACCTTCCGGACTGTGGACTGGCAGTTCCATAGTCCGCATGCTACCACCACATCAACATTGGTGGATCTAGGAGGGTGGATGAGATTGAAGGGGTTGCACCTGTGAGTAGGGTCTCTCCTAGGAAATCTAGAAGAGGAGACGTGCGGCGAGCACTCCCTAGCTGGTCCCCCTCGGTGGACTGCAGCAGAAAGTTCCGCTTTTCAGAACTATAGATGCTGATAAAGCTATATGGCACTATGCACTGGGTGGCGCTAAGCACTAAGCACTCAGGAAATGCTTGACTACAGAGACGGACATTACACGTGAAACTGCTGTTAGCAGTTAATTACCAATCAACTTCTGATGTAAAACCTCTAAAGAGGTAGTGAACCCAGCAACTAAGCAAGAAATCTAACGCCGGGTTACTTATGATTCCTAGCACGCAACGAGACTATTTCCAGACACAGTCAAATACACACTGTGTTTGTGTATATATATATATATACACAGTATACTCCATTTTTATTCATACCCTTGATAAAGTTGAACCTCCCATGTGGTCTAGTGGTAAAAGCCTTTGACAGTAGCCACGCCGACCGAGGCTTGATTCCACCTGTCACCGGTTTCGGCTCTGGTCGGGAGTGCCGCCAGTAATTGGCTGTCCCCCCCTGGGGGGAGGAGTAAAAGCCAAAGGAAAAACTTGCTGCATATATGAGTGGTCTTGTGTGTCGGTGACAGGCTTTAGCTTAGGCGGGTACTGGCTCGGAGGAGGCAGTACAGTGCTCGCTACTGGCTGGACTACGGAAGCGAGTTTTTGTATGAGAGAGGGGATAATTGGCACGAGAAAAGAGTGTATAATTGGATACTAACAGTGAAAAATGGGTGAAAAACAACAAAAATCATTAAAAATAAGATAGACATGAACAAAAGAGATTATATCAAATAAACTATGTATGTAATGAGGTATATTTTATGCAAAAAAAATATCATAAAATCCCAAACCTACTATACTAATACAATTGTTCAGAAAAAACATATTTTGTTTTATTAATAATATTTTCATCCATTATATCTGGATCACAAAAATTCACACCCCTAACTATTCTTTTAAATTGAATCCAACAAAAACAAATCTTCATAAATATACAACTTATTTGAAGTTCATTGGAAGGTAATGTAAACGGGTATAGAAGGTTATGGAACGATACAGTGGCCTACAATGATTTCCTGTTTCCCTAGGGCAGGGGTCGGCAACCCGCGGCTCCGGAGCCGCATGCGGCTCTTTCATCCTTATGCTGCGGCTCCGCGTGGCTTGGGAAAATAAATTATAAGTATCAAATTGAAGTGTATTTTATTTGTAGTTCTAAATTTCCTCGCACACGAAAATCCGAGGGGCGCAAGTATTTTTTCGCGTTGCACCCCCCGTCGACAGAAAATGGGGCGCCGTTCACGTGGCTCGCACCGGGTGCTGGCAACCCACGCTACGCCACTGGCAGCTCCCAGTGTTTTCTTTTCCGTGGAAACCGGGTCCAAATGGCTCTTTGAGTGTTAAAGGTTGCCGACCCCTGCCCTAGGGTATAAAAAGGAGGGAACTCACATTTACTATGGCGAGCCATCATCATGGTGAAAGGCAAAGAACTCCCTGAAAGCATCAGACAAATGTTTATTGACCTCTACAGATCAGGAGATGGCTAGAAAAAAACACTAAAAAGTTCAATATACTGCTTTCCACTGTTGTATCAATTATTAGGATGTTTAAGGCCACTGGAACAGTGGCTAACCTGCCAGGTAGGGGACACAAGTCTATCTTGCCCCCATGTGTAGAAGGATGGTTTGAGAGGCAAAAGAAGTCCAAGGGGCACAGTTCAAGATCGCCAAAACAACCTGCCATCTTTGGGTTACAAGGTGTCTAAAGTTAATATTCAACAACGCTTATATCACAATTGCCTTTATGGCAGAGTTGCAAGAAGGAAGCCTCTTTTGAAGACAATTCACTGAAAAAGGCACCTTGAATTTGCCAAACTACATCTGAACTACAATTGGAACCATGTCTTGTGGTCAGATGAAACAAAAATCAAGCTTTTTGGACATACACATCAGCGTTATTTTTGGCGTCCAAAGAATGCAAGTAATGTTGAAAAGCACATCATGCCTGCGGTGAAACATTGTGGTGGATCTTTAATGCTTTGGGGTTGTTTTGCATCCACAGGTCCTGGGGTCCATACTAAAATAGATGGAACCATGAACTCCAGCATGTTCCAAGACATTTTGTTCCTGGCAGAAGAAACTCTTGTTTCCTCTGCCAGGAAGCTACACCTTGACCACAGATGGACCTTCCATCAAGACAACGATCCCAAACATACGTCTAAAGCAACTAAGAAATGGTTGACAGAGCACAAAATGATTGTCCTGGCCTGGTCATCTCAGTCTCCAGACCTGAATCTAATTGAACATTTGTGGTTTGAACTAAAAAAAACTGTCCACAAATGTCAACCCAAGAATCCGAAGGAACTAGAACAATTCTGCATGGAAGAATGGTTGAGGATCCCCCCCAAAGAAGTTCGTACGACACTACAGAAGGTGATTATTTGCTGTTATAATGGCCAAGGGAGGAACCACAAAGTACTGATAACAGGGGTGTGAATATTTGTGATTATAGATTTTTTGGGGAAAAATGTATCATTTCTGAACCGTTCGATTGTGGTTTGTGCCAATGCATTATTAAAGAATATATTTTTCTGAATTTTGTGAGCATAAAATAAAGCTCATTATTTATATAGTATTTTATATGTTCTCCTTTGTTCAGAACATATAAAAGTCTACTATATATGAAATACTGAATTAACAAATTCAGCTAGTGGTTTTGTGAGAGGAGTGTTTTGGCTGTGTGTCAATAGTGGGTACTATTGTTTTGACATCCCCTCCCCAATTGAACATTACAGTGCATACTAAGAAGACCAAAGATGAAGTTATTGCTTCATCAATAGCTTTGTGGATATTACAACATTCTTCCTTCTTCCTTAATGAAATTAAGAATATCCACACTGTCTGTCCTAACAAAATAGCTAAAAAATGGTTCCCCCTCCTTTTTCTCTCTCTGGCTCCCCCTCCCCCACCCTCCTTACAGTCTGGTCAGTTCAGTGAAGACATGATCCCCACTGTCGGCTTCAACATGAGGAAGATCACCAAGGGAAATGTAACCATCAAGGTCAGTTTGAGGCTTTTGGGGCATTATCTGCAGAAACAGCACCTCAAGTAGGACCCGGCTGAGATTTGCCCTTAACATTGTTGCACAAGACATCACGATTGCATCATTAATGTAACATGCAACATGCTAACATGATTATGACTAAATATTTCGCAATTGCAATTGAGTGGGAGTACTAGAACTTCCGTTGTTACAGCTGGAACTAACAGACTAAACTTACTTGGCATTAATTATAAGCTTTCTGCTGAAAGATAATATTTTCAATGAAATGTAAAATAAAAATATTAGGCCAGTGGGTCCTCAAACCAAATTATTCCAAGTACATATGGTAGGCTTTGTAACCAGCCTAAAGTGTATATTATGTAAACTAGATTCCTCTTAGAGGTTTCACTGGAGCAGTTTTAAATACACCAAGTGAGGAACATTTTTAAATTATTCAGCCTTTTAAAAGAATATCTTGTTATACAACAATGATAATTGAATGCTCTGGCAATGCTGCATGCTCTACAGCAGGGCTCCACAACCCTGGTCCTCGAGGGCTGCAGAGTTCACTTGTTTATGTTTCAGGCCCATGAAACCAGTTGAAGTGAGTTAACTGTGTAATCAGCTATTTTAATTGATAAATTAGGTGCTTTAAAAACCAGCACATAGTTTAAAGCCCTCCAGGACCAGGCTTGGGTAGCCCTACACAGTCTTTTAGAGGATCTGAGACTCAGTTTGCTTGTTTGACAAGGTGGAGAGACTCCAGACACCCTAGAGTTTTAAGATACTTTCTAACCATGGATATGCAAATATTCCTCAAATACCTATTGTAAAAAAATGAATGTATTAACTTTGAAATGTTAGAGTCTATCTGAGTAATTTCATACATATTTGACTTGTATATAGTCTGAGCTGTGATATTATGGGTAATATTATAGCTAACTAAAAATTGATGGTGTTATTACAAAAATCTAAATGATTAGATTTTTTTTGTGAATGTGCTAATAATTCTATTAATAGAAAAAAATCACTAAGAAATGTGATTACAATTGTGGTTTAAGAAATCTATACTTTTTATTATTTACTAAATGACTAATTATTTAAGTTTTTTGACTTCGTAATTGTGTACTCGTTTGTGCATACTAGTCATATTATCCAAGTCCGATAGGGTGTCTGCAGTATGAGATTGGTATCATCAGTAACCCTTGCAATAATGGGTCTGTGTTTTTATAGTATAACAGATAGCCTGATGTGTGTTTACCCTTTGCTCTACAGCTATGGGACATTGGCGGCCAGCCACGGTTCCGGAGCATGTGGGAACGCTACTGCCGTGGAGTTAGTGCCATCGTGTGAGTCCTGACTAATCCACTATGTCACAATGCACTGCCATTTGCAGACATTTCTGCATTGTCACTGCTCTGACATGCTCTTTAACACAAATACTCAGACACACCAAAACATGCGGTACATTAAAGGATATTCATTCACCTATATATGATATTTATGTCAATTTTCCTCATTGTTAGCCTTATAGTGGCTAAAACATTTGAAACTTTGATATAGTTTAATTCTGAGCTGAATTTGGAATGTATGTATGGTGAGACAGAGTTGGGTATCATCATTCACATATGATGAAACAATGATATGAAACTCCATGTGAGAGTGTAGGGTGTGACTACACTGAGAGAATATAAGAAGGCTCAGAACAGAGCCTTGAGTTATCCCTGTAGAGAATGGTTACCTCCTAGACCAGGAGAAAGCAAACCTCTCTCTCTTGGAGAGCTGGGGCTGAAAGAAAACCTCTCTAGAACAACTAGTAGGTACAGTCTGCATAAAAGGAGGCAAGCCTTCCGGGCTTCCTAATTATTATGTATCATGGTTATGATCTGAATAAAGATACCACTGGAAGGATAACTTTTGTTCCAAATAAACCAGTTATATCACACATATCTAAAGGTCAAGATGTCCATGAATATAACATCATTGTTTGTCTCACTTAAAGGTATATGGTTGATGCTGCAGACCCAGAGAAAATTGAAGCCTCAAAGAATGAACTACACAACCTGTTGGACAAACCCCAACTCCAGGGCATTCCTGTGAGTATTCCCTCAAGTACACCTCCCATGAGTCCAGCTTATTTTCAACAGGAAATTGTTACTTTTAGTTTTTTAGTTTTTAAGCTTTCTATGGACATCATTCTAATATGATCTTCCAAAATGCATATATGCATGCTAGAAACAGCACACAGAAACATGGCAATTTGTGACTAACATATCTAGTACTGTTCCAAAACACTGTTCCAAGTACACAAAGCTGAGTATACACACTCTTATCGATGTCACATTCTGTAGCGGACGCTCACGTACCACAGCTCATCCACTACATTCTCCCCCTTGAATCTCCTGAGGCAGCAACCACGGCTGTTTTGAACCGAGGGATCTCGACGTGACAAGAGAGTGATTTAGCTCGCTGAGCTACAAACTCAAGTCCCTAATTCCGGGACTTGAGTTTTCTCTCTTGTCGCTCTTGTCTCACTTGTCATGTCGAGATCCCTCGGTTCGAAACTCGCTGCGGGCAGAACCAACTCTGTTACATTTGGTGCCATGTCTCAGATTCTACGACTGATGGTAATTGGTCAGGCTGTGGTTGCTGCCGCACAAGTTTCGAGGGGGAGAATGTAGCGGCCTAGATCCCCCCAAAAGCAAGATGCTCAAGTACCAGATCTCATCCTCTCCATTCTCCCTCTTGAAACTCGTGCGGCAGCAACCAGGGCCTGACCAATTACCATCAGTCATAGAATCAGAGTCAAAGCACCCAGGGTGCTCAAAGCGTGCGCCGGACAGCTTGCCAGAGTCTTCCAGCACCTCTTTAACCTCTCTCTGAGGCTGAAGAGGGTACCCCAGCTATGGAAGACCTCCTGCATTGTTCCGGTGTCCAAAAAAGGACGTCCCAGTGCCCTCAATGACTACAGACCAGTGGCACTGACGTCACAAGTCATGAAGGTATTTGAGAGACTGGTTCTGCAGAACCTTAGACCCATGGTGAGCGAGTCCCTGGACCCCCTGCAGTTCGCGTATCAGGCCAAAGCCATCATCTACCTGCTGCACAGGGCTTATTCACACCTGGAGAAGCTGGGTAGCACAGTGAGAGTCCTTTTTTTTAACTTCTCCAGTGCTTTTAACACCATCCAGCCCCTTCGGCTTGCAGACAAGCTCTCAGCCATGCAGGTAGACCTGGTGGCCTGGATCACAGACTACCTTACGGGTAGTTCTCGGATGACTCCACTATCGTGGGCTGCATCAGCGAGGACGATAAGGAGGAGTACAGGGGTTTGGTTAGGAGCTTCTTCAGTTGGGCCGAGGAGAACCACCTACAGCTCAACACTTGCAAGACCAAGGAGCTGGTAGTGGACTTCTGACAGAGCAAGAAGCCCCCGAGGGGCCCCCCAACCCCCATCACCATCAAGGGGGAGGAAGTTGAGATGGCAAGCTCATGCAAGTTCCTGGGAGTGCACCTGAACAAGAGGCTGGACTGGACGGACAACACGGAGGCCCTCTATAAGAAAGGACAGAGCAGACTGTACTTCCTTAGGAGGCTCAGGTCCTTCGACGTGTGCAGCAGGCTGCTGAGGATGTGCTATCAGTCCGTGGTAGCCAGCGCACTGTTCTTTGCCGTGGTCTGCTGGGCTAGCAGCACCAAGGCTGGGGAGACCAACAAACTCAACAAGCTGGTGTGGAAGGCCAGCTCTGTTGTTGGCAAAAAACTGGACAGCCTGGAGGCAGTGGTGGAGAGCAGGACGAGAGACAAACTGTTGACCATCCTGAATAACCCCTCCCACCCCCTCTATGATGAGCTGAGACAGATGGAGAGCACCTTCAACCACAAGTTCATCCAATTCACGTGCAGAACGGAGCGGTTCAAATGCTCCTTTGTACCAGCAGCCATCAAACTGTTCAACAATGAACATTGAATCTCACTCTCTACTGCTGTACCTACCCTACATTCTTTGCACATCTCACTGTTGCCACGATTGCTGCTATGCTTATTATTATTCCTATTATTCTTGTATCTCAGTTTTTTGTTTTGTTTTTTGTTTTGTTTTGTTTTGTTTGCTTTTGTTTTTTAAGTACTTCAGTACACTGGTATGCGCTGCGTATCTGGTGGATTTGCACTACTTCCAGTATGATCGCTGCTAGGTTTTTTTTTTATTCTTGTATTTCAGCATCTGGTATTTCAATATACTATGATGTTCTGTATGTCTGTATAGCTGCAAGGTTTTACTCTGGTTTTTTAAAATATTTATTTTTTTGTATTTATTATTTCAGTATACTGTGATATTCTGTATGACTTGTCTGTTCTTTCACTGCCTTCTGTATCTTTGCTGCTGGGACAAACCAAATTCCCACCCCGGGGATTAATAAAGGCTATCTTATCTTATCTTAAATCAAATGTATCTGTATAACGCTTTTCACAATTGAATTGTCACAAAATGCTTAACAGAGGGGGAACCCAGGCTTAGACCCCCCCAAAAGCAAGACACTCATGTACCGGAGTTAATCCGCTACATTCTCCCCCTCCTGCAGCAGCAACCACGGCCTGACCGATTACCATCAGTCCGAGAATCCGAGACACCGCACCAAATGTAACACAGTTGGTTCTGCCCGCAGCGAGTTTCGAACCAAGCAATCTCAACGTGACAAGAGATTGATGTATCTCGTTGAGCTAAAGCCTCAAGTCCCTAACTCCCGGAACTAATGACACTATTATCGACATCACATTGTGTAGCGGGTGCTCTCAAACCAGAGCTCATCTGCTACATTCTTCCCCTCAAAACTCCTGCGGCATCAACCATGGCCTGACCGATTACCATAAGTCGTAGAATCCAAGTCAAGGCACCAAATGTAACAGAGTTCGCTCTGCCCGCAGCAAGTTTCGAACCGAGGGATCTCGACGCAACAAGAGAGCGAGTTAGCTCGCTGAGCTAAAGACTCAAGTCCTTAACTCCGGGAACTAATCACATTCTTATGCTCACGTACCAGAGCACACCCATTGCATATACTAGGGATTAATTAAACATACTTCATTCATCATTTTTGTCCCCAGAAGTCATTGATATTTGATGATAAGGGATTATTTTGTGAATTGAGTTAATTTTGATCATTTACATTTTACATTTTAAGCATTTAGCAGACGCTCTTATCCAGAGCGACTTACAAGATGTGCATTAATACAAGGCGAGAACAATCAAAGTTAGCGTACAAGATCAGTGCAGTAAAACGGCGAAAGACATCATTGCAGGCAACTGCGTATCATACCTGTAACATTGGGAAAGAAAAGGTTAGTGGGTGTTTTTTTGTTTTTTTTTGAACAAGTAACCAGTGGTGACGACAGATTGACTAGATGGACAGTGTTCAGTGGTAGTGGAGTCTGAAGAGGTGGGTTTTGAGTCTCTTGCGGAAGATTGAAGTGATTCCGCAGTCCTGACCGGGACAGTGGAGGTCGCCCACCAACGAGGGACCAGGACAGAGAAGAGGCGAGACCGCGAGGAGCGGCTGCCAGGCGCCCGGAGGGATGGGGCAGTCAGTCTGCCAGCGGAGGCGGAGCGGAGGGGTCTGGACGGGGTGTAGGGGCGTGATGAGTGACTGGAGGTACGGGGAGCAGTACCTCTGGCCGCTTGAAAAGCCAGCACCAGTGACTTGAATCTGATGCGTGCTGCGATGGGGAGCCAATGCAGAGAGGAGAGTAGAGGGGTGACGTGGGTGAACTTCGGCTGGTTGAACACCAGGCGAGCAGCAGCGTTCTGGACTAGTTGCAGTGGCTTGATGGCACAGGCCGGAAGGCCTGCCAGCAAGGAATTGCAGTAGTCCAGACGTGAGATCACCAGGGCCTGGACCAGGAGTTGAGTGGCCTCTTGGGTGAGGAACGGTCTGATCCTCCGGATGTTGTGGAGGGAGAAACGGCAGGTCCGAGAGATCGCTGCAATGTGGCTCGAGAAGCACAGCTGGTTGTCCAGGGTTACCCCAAGACTCCTGGCAGACTGGGACGGAGACACTATGGAGCCTTCCACGGTAATTGACGCATCAATCATCGGGGAGCCCTTCGCTGGGAGGAAGAGCAGCTCTGTCTTCCCCAGGTTCAGCTTCAGGTGGTGGGTGGACATCCATGCGGAGATGTCAGCCAGGCATGCAGAGATCCGTGCCGGGACCTGGGTATCAGATGGAGGGAGGAGAGAAACAGTTGAGTGTCATCAGCATAACAGTGATAGGAAAAGCCATGAGCAGAAATAACAGAGCCAAGTGACTTGGTGTACAGAGAAAATAGGACAGGGCCTAGCACCGAGCCCTGCGGGACACCGGTAGAGAGGGTGCGGGAGAGGAGAGGGATCCTCTCCAGGCCACCTGGTAGGACCGGGTCGGCCAGGTAGGACTCGAACCATGTCAGCGCAGATCCAGAGATTCCCATCTCGACGAGAGATGAGAGCAGGATCCGGTGGTCCACGGTGTCGAACGCCGCCGACAGGTCAAGGAGGAGGAGGACGGAGCTAAGGGATCGGGACTTAGCGACGTGAAGAGCCTCAGTGACCGCAAGGAGAGCAGTCTCTGTGGAGTGGCCTGCTCTGAACCCAGATTGGTTGGGATCGAGTAGGTCGTTCTGTAAGAGATGAGCAGACAGTTGATTATAGACAGCTCGCTCTAACGTTTTGGAAAGGAATGGGAGGAGAGAGACAGGTCGGTAGTTAGAGATGACAGCAGGATTCAGAGAGGGTTTTTGAGGAGGGGGACAACCTGAGCGCATTTGAGGGAGGAGGGGACAGAGCCAGAGGAAAGAGAGGAGTTAATGACATTAGAGACAACGGGAGGATGTCCATAGCAATGGACTGGAAGAGGGGGAAGGAATGGGATCAAGAGGGCAGGTGGTGGGACGGTGGGAGAGAACAAGTTGAAGGATGTCCGAGTCAGGGAGGGGTGAGAAGGAGGACAGAGAGGTGGGAGGTTTAGGTAGCGGGATGGGAGAGGGAGGGGTAGGGGGGAAGGAGTTGCGAATGACCTCAACCTTCTCGTGAAAGAAGGATGAGAAGTCATCTGCGGTTATAGAGGAGGGGGTGGGGGGAGGAGGGGTGAGGAGAGAGGAAAATGTAGCATAGAGTTTACGTGGGTTGGAAACAGAGGATTGAATCTTAGAGAGGAAGAATGCAGACTTAGCAGAGGAGAGGTTAGCGGAGAAGGAAGCCAGGAGTGTGTGGAAGTCAGACAGAGCTGCAGGGGATTTGGATTTTCTCCATTTCCTTTCTGCCGCACGCAGCTTCAGACGGTTAGCCCGAATGGAATCGGTTAGCCAGGGGGCGGGGGGGCGGAGATGAGTGGGTTTAGCGGATAGAGGACAGAGTAAGTCAAAGGAGGAGGAGAGAGAGGAAAGTAGGGTGGATGATGCTACTTCAGCAGGTAGCTGAGAGAAGGCATCAGCAGGGGGAAGGGAAGATAGGACAGTAGCTGACAGGGCAGCGGGTGAAAGAGAGCGGACGTTGCGACGGACAAGGACAGTGGGAGCAGGTGAGGATGGTTTAGGGACAGAGGGGAGGGGGAGGAGAAAGACAGAAAGGAATGGTCAGACACATGTAGAGGCGATACCGTGATGTTGGGTGTGGCGCAGTTCCTGGTGAAGACCAGGTCCAGTTGGTTGCTGGCCTTGTGGGTGGATGGGGATTCAGCCATGGTGAAGTCAAAGGACTGAAGGAGGGGGAGGAATGCAGAGGCCTGGGAGGTCTCTAGCTGCAGGTTGAAGTCCCGAGGAGTAAGACGGGAGTGCCGTCCTCAGGGAAGGCACTGAGTAGGGCATCCATCTCGTCTAGGAAACTCCCCAGTGGACCTGGAGGGCGATAAAGAACAATGATGTGCAGTTTACATGGAACAGTGACAGTGACAGCATGAAATTCAAAGGAGGAGGGTGAGAAGTGAGGAAGAGGAACAATACCAAATCTCCACAGGGGGGAAATGAGTATACCTGTCCCTCCACCTCTACCTGAGGGTCGTGGAGTGTGGGAGAAGGTGTAGGCGGCAGAGAGAGCAGCAGGGGTGGCCGTGTTTTGCGGAGTGATCCAGGTCTCCGTAAGCGCCAGGAACTGCAGGGAGAGTAGCGAGGCCTGGGCCGAGATGAAATCGGCCTTCCGGACAGCGGACTGGCAGTTCCATAGTCCGCCTGCTATCACCACGTCAACACCGGGAGATCTAGGAGGGTGGATGAGGTTGGACACATTACGGGTGTGGGTAGAATCTCTCCTTCTAGGCAATCTAGAAGAGGAGACATGGACGGGGATAGGGAGGAAGCGTGTAGTATTAGATGCAGAGGAAGTAGAACAGGGAGATACAAAACTATGATACTCACCGTGCGGCGAGCACTCCCTAGCTGGCCCCCCTCGGTGGACTCCTGCAGGTAGTCTCCTCCGTCTTTGTCCGCCGAGTCTTCGTCCGGGGAGGCTAGGACGGGGAGGCTGCCGCGAAAAGCTGCCGCTATCCACAACTATGGCTGTTAATATAGCCGATTGATGCTAGGCACTAAGTGGCGAGTGCCACCTGCCAACAATAGCCACTAATTAACAACTGTTAGCTTTCTAACGCTATTGAGGAACGCTCACTACAAACACGGGCTGATCAATGGAACCGATTGAAAGCAGCTGAGTCGCAGTCAGCTTTGAAATAAAGATACAACGCGGCAATGTAATCTAATAACTGCTGGAGATCGGCGACACAATAGCCAGCTAGTTACAGTAATCAAAGAAGCATTAAGTGCCAATTCTAGCCAATGAAACAGGGTACGAACGCAGAGACTAAAGCAACAAAATCTGACGCCGGATGATAACACTTACTAGCGCGCCACGAGACCGTTCAAGCCGAGATACGAATGCACACTGCCAGAGTTCTGGCTGTGCACGCTTAAATCCTCCTGCCAACAATAGCCACTAATTAACAACTGTTAGCTTTCTAACGCTATTGAGGAACGCTTACAAACACGGGCTGATCAATGGAACCGATTGAAAGCAGCTGAGTCAGTCAGCTTTGAAATAAAGATACAACGCGGCAATGTAATCTAATAACTGCTGGAGATCGATAGCCAGCTAGTTACAGTAATCAAAGAAGCATTAAGTGCCAATTCTAGCCAATGAAACAGGGTGAACGCAGAGACTAAAGCAACAAAATCTGACGCCGGATGATAAACTAAAAGAGATACACACTGCCAGAGTTCTGGCTGTGTAAATCCTCCTGCCAACAATAGCCACTAATTAACAACTGTTAGCTTTCTAGATTGAGGAACGCTCACTACAAACACGGGCTGATCAATGGAACCATTGAAAGCAGCTGAGTTACAGTAAATAAAGATAAACGAATGTAATCTAATAACTGCTGGAGATCGCGACACAATAGCCAGCTAGTTACAGTAATCAAAGAAGCATTAAGGGCCAATTCTAGCCAATGAAACAGGGTACAGAGAGACTAAAGCAACAAAATCTGACGCCGGATGATAACACTTACTAGCGCGCCACGAGACCGTTCAAGCCGAGATACGAATGCATCTCAGCTTTGTTCAACTCTCTAGTCAAAGTACATTTTCAAATGTATACAACTTTGGACTAATATCCTCTTCCCTAAGATTCAAAATGCTGAAATATCATCATTCACCAGTGGTATAATATATAAAAGTTCACCCGAGCATACGTATTGCTTAAACTAGAGTGTTGTGGCCTTATTTCAGTGTAGAATCCATAATTTAAAGGACAGCTCCACCAAAAGTATAATCATTTTATAATTACATTAGTTTCTTATCTCTAACTGAATCAGTTAATCTATAACCAAAGCACGTCCTGAAGTGTTTCTACAAAATGTGACCTGGAGATAAAGTTGTGCAGATCCACTGATCTTTAAATGATCTGGGCCCCAGGACCTCCGATAGCATAGCGGTCTAACACACCCGTTTACGCTGCCTATCACTGTCACGCTTTGAAACCTGACTGTGCCAGACCAGCTGTGGCAGGGAGTCCCGGTTGGGGGAGGCATTTGGCTGTCCACCCCAGGGCCGGGGCGGGGGAGCTGGTAAGACCTAGCTGAGAGGCACGTAAGGGTGTGTCCAGATCGTGGGCGAAATTCAAAGTCAAAGTGCTTTTAATGCCACACAACAGAGTTGGTGGAATATGTCTTGGTACTGCAGCTCACAGGTACATGCAACAGACAACACAATCGAGGACACAAATACAGTACATAGGTTCAAATATAGCAGCCATGAATAAATTAAATTAATCAATGGTTAATGACTGGGTGGTAGGGGTGGCAGTCCATGACTGTTAATGATTCTTATTGCTGAGGATTTGGTGGTGATTGCCCTGAGGTGCCTGCCTGAAGGGAGATGCTGAAACAGAGGGAAGCCCGGGTGTGTACAAACGCTGGTGATTTTTTCCACCCTTCTGCAAACCCTGTTGCTGTGTAGGGTGCTGATGGTTGGGAGGTCACATCCCACAATCATTAAACAACAACATTTTAAGCATTTAGCAGACGCTCTTATCCAGAGCGACTTACAAGATGTGCATTAATACATGGTAGGAACAATCATAGTTAGTGCAAGAGATCAGTGCAGTAATACAGCGATAGACATTGTTGTAGGCAGCTGCATACCATACCTGTAACACTGGGAAGGAAAAGGTTAGTAATTCTTTATAGAATTTTTAAATTTTTAAATTTTTAAATGAGGAGTAGGCAGGGATACATATACAAGAAGTGTTGAGCAAGTAGGCAGTGGTGATAACATTTTGGTAGCTGTACCTGAATTCAGTGGTAGTGGAGTCTGAAAAGTTGGGTTTTGAGTCTTTTGCGGAAGATGGCAAGTGATTCCGCGGACAGAGAAGAGGCAAGACCGCGAGGAGCGGCTGCCAGGCCCCCTGAGGGATGGGACAGTCAGTTTGCCAGAGGCAGAGCGGAGGAGTCTGGCTGGGGTGTAGAGTGTGATGAGTCTTGAATGCATCTTGAATTTGTTGAGTTGGTGGAGAAAAAAAAGTATTTGGTTTGCCTTTTTTAGGAGGTGATATGTATGGAGGTCCCAGCTTAGTGTGTTGGTGATATGGGTGCTGAGGAATTTGAAGGAGCTGGATATTTTGATGGGTTGATCACCTATTGGTGGGGGGGGGGTTGCGGTTTGTTGTTGATTGGAAATGAATTACCATTTCCTCAGTTTTTACTGTGTTAAGTATTAAATTGTTGTCTTTGCACCAGCCAATAGTCCTGTTCACTTCCTTGCGGTCATGGTCTTTGTTGTTGTCCATGATGAGACAAATTATTGTCATGTCGTCTGCATATTTCAGATTTTGGACAGAGTTGTGATGAAATAAAAAACTGTTGATGAAGAGGCTAAAGAGCAGTGGGGATAGCACGTAGCCCTGAGGGGCCCCTGTGTTCACTGTGATGGATTGTGACGTCATGTTGTTAACTTTGACTTTCAGTGTGTGGTCTGTCCGGAGTCATATCTTCAGTGACACATTGTAGCATTGATGTTCATGTTTTGCAGCATCTGTAACAGCTTGAGGGGTTTCTTTGTATTGAACACCAAGCTCAAGGCTATAAAAAAGTACACATGTATAAGTGTTCAGTGAGTCTAGGTGACAAAGCACAAGGTGTAGAGCCAGATTAGCAGCATCATCCACTGATCTATTCACTCTGAAAGCAAACTGATGTTGATCCAGATCAGGGTCAGTGCAAGACTTTAAGTGGGTGAGGATGAGCCGCCGAAAGGCTTTCATGACCGTAGAGGTCAAAGCCACAGGTCTGAAGTAATTTAAGTCTGATGCTTTGGGCAACTTGGGCACAGGTATTATAGTGGCCTCTTTAAAGCATTTGGGACTTTGCCTAGATCTAGGGAGAAGTGAAAATTTCAGACAGTTGATCAGCGCATGTGGTCAGAGTTGATGAGCACACGTTACCTGGACCACATGCCATTTGAAGAGGTTTTGCTCTTCTTTCTGGAGAATTGCAATGGGGGGGCTTTCAAGTTGAGGTGAGGAGGGTGGTAGGGAGGGGGGTGTATTGTCAAACTTGGTGTAAAAAGCATTAAAATAATTCTGTCTCCAAGGAAGCAGAGTTTGCTGCCCTCTGAGAATTAGCTTACCTCATAGAGACGGGTGGCGAGTTCATGTGGGGAAGGAAGATCGAACTAAATAGAGGCTGTAATTGGCCACTAAATTGGGATAACAACTGGAAAAATATCAGAAACAAATGTAAAAAATAAAATAAAATAAATAAATGACCAGGGTCGGTATTCACAAAGCATTTTAGGGTTGGTCCTAACTCGGCAATTTAGGAGCAACTCAGAAAAAGAATGGGCGTGTCACTCATAAATTTACGACTCCTACATTTTTGGGATAAGAGTATTTCACAAAGGGTTTGAGAGCTAAAAACAGCTCCTAAGTCCAGGAGAAGTTAGAAGCAGTCAAGAGGACTTCTAAGTCGCTAAAGACCTACTCACAGCGATCCGAAAATGGCTGTTGCTGGCAATCGCCGTCAACACTTTGGAGATATTGAATGATACAGAGCTCATAAAAAGGTACCGCCTCAATCGCGAGGGTATTATGATAGTAGTAGAGCTAGTCAGAGGGTCAATCAAGTCACCAACAAACAGAAACAACCCGATAACAGCAGAGATCAAGGTGGTGACAACTCTATGCTACTTGGCCACAGGGAAAATGCAGCTATGCAGCCCCGTTATGCTGGTGTCAGAGTACCTAAGGATACTGTACACCACCGAGGCAGTTGGCGACAGTTCCTTGGGTGCTGTGCCTCCTCCTAATGAATACATTAAATTATGTATTACAGATTACATGATCTTTGGTGACATGTTTAGTGAGATTAATTTATGGATGACAACATATGTTCATTTTTGTATATAGGCTGAATGCATTAAATGATAGAATAAAACATTGGTGTAGTTGATAGTGTAGGCCCTCGTTGTGGATGATTGGCCTAATGTCGTATTACCTGTGGCAGCTGTTTGTCGCTTGTATTCTGCAATCTCTTGCCTCGCATGAGACTGCAGAGAGAACCACCGCTTCTCGCATTCATCAGTGGTTCTCGGGAGGAGTGGGAAAGCCGTGTTTATTTCCATGCGAATGCTTTCCCATGCTTCTTTTTTGGTTTTAGTGGTTATGCCACTTCCAAATTTCCCTTTGATTATTTATTTTCTTTCATTCACTTGTTCGGCCAGCAGTAGTTGTTGGTCTTTCATCCAGTTTGGTTTGCGTTTGCGTTTATTGTCAGCCATGGCGATTCTAGTCTGTATAATTGGAAGGCTGCTTATATAGATACCCGCTGATTGTTTACGAGATGCAGACATGTAACGAATTGACTAGTCAGTATTCTTGGTTTCATGTTAAATCAGTGACACGTAGCCTACATTTGTATTTTAGAATCTAGGCCTACATACCCCTTTACAGTAGCATATAATTTATTTTCTAGTTTGAAATCGCGGGCAGAGACCCATCCCCTATATCAGCCAATCGCTGTGGGCATTCTGAGTAAACTCGTTCATGAGATACGTCATCAATAGCAACGACGTCAACCCCGCCCTCACTCTTAGCTTGAAAATTCTCTGACTTCTTTAGTATGAGTTTGTCTTTGCAGCTTTGTGAATAGGTTTTAAGAGGGGACTCTCAGCTAGAATGTTTTAGTGCGATTCAGGAGTACTCCTAGTGGTAAGATAAAATGCTTTGTGAATACCGGCCCTGGATCCCAATCGCATCCCGTTTATGCTATCAGCCAATTCAGATACCATAATGATCAGCGAATCTGCACAGGCAGAGCGAATCTTGCTGTAAAGATGTGCTTTGGTTGCAGATTATAGGGTTACTTTTGAGACATAAAGAATGAAGGAATACGGGTACCAAGAAAACAATACATCATTACATTTACATTTTACATTTTAGGCATTTAGCAGACGGTCTTATCCAGAGTGACTTACACAGTTTACATTTCTTTACATACAATCCATTTATATAGCTGGATATTTTTACTGAAGCAATTCAGGTTAAGTACCTTGCTCAAGGGTACAACAGCAGTGCCCCACCTGGGAATTGAACCTGCAACCTCTGAGTTACAAGCGCAGCTCCCTAACCATTACACTACACTATCATATTATATAAGTATTTTATTTCAGGTGCCACATCAATTTATGGTAAGGTTAACCCCGAGACCAAGCGTGGCATCGGCGCCACGGAAAGCACGCCTATTCATTTATAAAACAAACTATTTTTAACCAATCTTTAATTTCAAAAATGCATTTAAAAGCTAAGATTCTCGCCGTGCGGTGTTTGCATTGTCATATTTCTCCAGTAAACAGAAGCGGAGATTTACGGATTCAAAGTGGGTTGGGACTTACCATAAATCGACCAATAAAACGTGAATAATGAAAAAGCACTCCTTCCATTCTTTGGTACGTAACTTTGACACGCATCGTCCTAGAAACAATCGGAGCGATGCAATGTGACACGAAGGCCTTTGGCTTGGTATCTGTTCCGTGTTCCTAGGCCAAGATATATATCTCGGGGGGTGAGATATCGCCAAGAGAGTTTAGTAAACAAGGTATTGAGCCATTTTGATCCCAAGGGAAAAATAAGATAAGATAAAACAGGATAAACAGTGATAGCACACACAGGAACTCACAGTGTAAGGCCACAGGGTAAGGGTAAAAGCAAACCCCTTGGATTTGTCTTTTTTTAGTCCTGGACAGAGACTGTTTTGCAGCCTGGCAGTGAGGCTAGATTGCTATGATATTTAGCACATGTATATCATTTGTTTGAATACATATGAATAAATAAAAAAGGAAAAAAATACTTTTTTTTAATTCATATTTACATTTTATTGATAGAGACTGCTCTGATGCCTGGCACATATTTTATGTTTTGTATGAAGTGAGATGTTTTTTTATCACCAAGACCTTGGTGTGACAGAAACATAAATAAAATGTCTTGTTACACATTGTGTGTTAGCTCTGTGTAATAAAATACAAGAATTTTTTATTTTTGGGGGGTTTCATTGCAGTTCACACATATATAATACAATAGAGTGATTTCTATCATGTAGCTGAGACTGTTCTGAAAAAATGAGGTATAGGACTTGATGGTTTAAAGTTTGAAAATAATTGATTAAATCTATGACGAAGCCTGTGGGAAGTGGGTCTAGTAGGCTAATTTTGATTTAACTTCATTTTTATTTTATAGTCAAAACATAAATGCAGGATTTGAAACATTATGTTGTTACGCCAGAGGTAGCCTTATTAAGAAAAATATTAAAACCTTAGTTTAACCAAAAAGTGTAACTGTATTCACAACTATGATAATGAGATGTATGTGTCCCTTACATTTTATATATTTCACTTGACAGGTCCTTGTCCTGGGAAATAAAAGGGACCTTCCGGGTGCCTTGGATGAGAAGGAATTGATAGAGAGAATGTGAGTTGGGGGGTGGGACTCAGACACACGTCCTCTGGTCGGTCGCCATATAATTTTAGTCTACCTACTGTCTACGTACTGCTGGGGCTGGTGGCCTGTGTGGTGCTTGATGATAAGTGGTCCTCAGAGTAAAATGGCTCTTACCTCATTCTGTGTGCTTGCTCCCCTCTCCAGCTTATTACCTTTCTGTCTCCCCACATTGTTCCCCCTATTTCTTTTCCACTCGCGCCCATTAACTTCTCCATCTGTCTTCCTTGCCAGTTTCCGTGCCTCATTCAAGGTCCTTTATTTCCATTGATTTCCCATTTAAAATCCTTTTTTTTGGTAGTAACAAGAAAATGTTAGTATGTGTGCTGTTGATCCATTTCTTTGTTTTTATTTAATTGTCACATTTTTCTACCTTTTCTGTGTTTATTTATTCTGGTCATAAATTTGGTTAACAAAAGTTAATTTTCTCCAGACTTTGTAATATTTTTTCCCACCCTTCTTCACTGTGACCTGACTAATCTGTTTTCCCTCACAGGAATCTGTCTGCCATCCAGGACAGAGAGATCTGTTGTTATTCCATCTCCTGCAAGGAAAAGGATAACATTGGTGAGAATCTATCTTTCATCCCGTACATGAGATACTGTAGTCAAATGCCAGTTAATATCCAGACACTTCAATTCTGAGCTACATATTTGAAAGATATTTCATTACCTGTGTTTATTTTATTACCATTTCTTTTGTCTCCAAACTGGATTGTGGTCCAGTATTTTCTCAGATGTACAAATTTGAAATACAGCTTCATGTGAAATCCTAGTTGTACTATGATTTACAGGAGGGACAGGAGGCATGTGTCCAACTCAATTTATGAGGGAACATAATTCATTCCTTATAATTAATTCATGTACTTCATGTAATTCATGTGACAAGGCCATTGGATGCAAGCCCCTTCCCCATAGTTGTTCACAGCTTCTGAAACCAGATTGAGGCTGCTGGCTGAAATCCTGTATTGAAACCTGCCATTGACAGCTAATGGAGGTGAATTTTCAGACCCAGCAGCAGAAAATGATTAGCTTATAATACCATACCATGTCAACTTGTTTTGACCATTTTCTCTCTCCGTATTTGGGGTTCTACAGATATCACACTACAGTGGTTGATCCAACACTCCAGAACCAGGTGAAGCTGAAACCTGATATAAGACCTTGATGACAGCATCGTGAGACCACCTGTACCACCCCCTTCTCCCCCCTTCCTTCTCCTAATCCAGGATCTTTCCCTTTTCTGTAAATCCACCCCTTCCCACCTCCCCCTGTCTTCTACCAAGGAGGTCCCTCCTGATTCCATTCTTATAATGAGGGTGTGAAGACTATTATTTGTACTTTTTCAATATTTATGTTTTACACTATATACCTTTGCTTTCACATATGATTTCAACTGGATGACACTGACACTTGACACGGTCACTGATCAGAGAACTTTCTTTCCCCTCCACTGTCCATTTTCACTTTTTGTGTATATAGACCTGATAGGCGAAACCGAGGATTGTTTTAAACCGACTGTTTTACTCCTGCTAGATATTAACAATAGAAAACCAATAAAATAAATATGAATCTGTATGTGATGAACACTGCAAGAATATGATTGTCAACTTGAGAAGATGTGAACTAAAGATTAACTAAATGTATTAGCATTTGTCATTGTTCTTCTGCTTCCAGCCTCATTGCCTCTATCAATTGCTGAGATAAGTGTCAGATTAGTGGAGATCATGAGACTCATCTGACATGTTTTCATATTTTGTCAAAGTTGAGGTGGTGGCAGCTGGATCACATGACCATCGACCCAACCAATCATATTATATGAGCTAAATATTTTTTATGTGCTGAGTAAGCATTGTTTTGCATCTGAACTGATAAACTGAAATTGGATATCCCAATCAAGAAATTTAACTGCATGTTAGCTATTTGAAACTGACTGATGAACTTGTAATTTTTACAAAAGCAATTTTTGATAATGAGGAATTTGGTGAGGGAACCAGTTTGAAAGTATTGTTGACGTTTTTTAGACAAGACACTAAAATGCATTTGTGTAATCCAGTGCAATAGTATTTTTGAGCTTCAGTTTTAATTTCATAAATATTATACAGATGAAGAGAATATACTGGTCTTTTTGTGCTTGGTTGCTGGTGTTTGTTGAGGGTCTCTCAAAAATTCAGTCAAGAACAAAACCTTAGATTAATAACTAGTCATTATCACCCGTTTTTTTAGAAGAGTGTGAAGTTTTTTGTAAGGCTTTTCTCTATGGACAGACTTCATGTGTTTATATTTTACCCCCATGGGTTTTGTTTATATTAAATAGTAAATAATTACCATAACCATGCTTTGTTTACATGAAAATAGTACGTTAATCAGAGTAGGAATATTGGTTTATTATATTTTATTTTGTTGAAACTAACATTTTCCTGTCATTAATTGAGTCACTGTTCTCATTTGACATTTGTTATCAAACACAGTGTTTTCAGTCTAACGTTTTTTTATGGGATCTTATATATAGTGACGAAACCAAAAGGATGTGTTCTGCCTGTTAATTGTGGTTTACTTCTACAGCATCTTGTTATATTTGCAGGTGGGGAAGCATGCAAGGCCAGTAGATACATACTGCACATCTCCTGCAAATATATATTTGCAGGTGGGGAGGAGGATGTCTGCTTGTTGTGTGAGGGTGTGAGTGAAAGTCTGAGTGTATGCATGTTGGAAATGGAAACAGAAATCAGATATGGAACAGTATTATAAAACAAGCTCTTCTTGCTCTCTGTTACAGCATGAGGGAACCACTACATTTGTAGGTAACCCCTCGGAGCCTCTGCTACTCAATCCTAACCCTGGGGGGCCACAGACAGGAAAGAAGTTCATTTTAATTTTAACCCATTTTTCAGAACATTCACTTTTATCTGTATTATTATTGTCATTATTATTAATAATAATAGTAGTGGTATTTAATTGATATTTCAGTTGAGTGTGATCAAATATTTTGGATTCATTGTTGATGAATAGCTTTCTATAAGCACAAGTATAAAATTCATAAATCTGACCTATTGATTCTGTGTGTAAATGGCACACTGCTAAGAATGGCTGATCAAGCTGCCAGAGTGGCCTCGGTGCCCTCCTGATGGAAGACTGAGTAGCTCTGGGAAATTCCTCAGGCAAGGCTTGGAGACATCTCCTACAAAGCCATGACCATTGTGAATTGATCATGAATTTTGACAAATCTGTTTCCAAAACCTTTGTTCTTTCTGCGGCACTTAGAAACCCTGACCTCTTTGAAGATCCTCAGTGGTTTAGCCATGCATAACAGCCATGCTGTTCAAACCACAGTTTATAATCAGCACAGTGAGCAAGAATAACAGTCGCTTTTCTTATGAACAGTGGACTATGTTCTTGGGCTTCTTCTCAATGGATTCCAAATGTCTTTTTAGGTGTGCCTGCAATGCAGTGGGGTACAGGACCTGTGTTGAATTTAGCAATGCATGTTTGTAGGGGATTTCAGGGGAATAGTCAATTGTTCATTATTAGCAGACCTGACTTGTGTTCAGCTTGAGGGTGCCATCATATGGCATGGCAATGCAAAAAAACCTTGTAATTTACTGTAAGGCTTATCTTGTAAACTCATCAACCTCTGCAGTATCCTTTTCTCACTCTTCAAAAGTGTCTTCATAATTTTGTTGTTGTTGTTGATGTTTTCTAGAGAGCATGTTGTCATTCCGTTGTTCAAGGGTCAAGGGTTTACCAATCGCAAAAACGATAGCTGGATCCCCCCAACATGCACCACTCTAGGAGTTAGAAAATGGGGAGTGAGTCCACATTACTTGCATAATATTCATAGATAGCTCCATCATAATTGACTCAACTGAATTACCACCATTCTTTATCACATGCTAATATCATGGAGCTCTTTCAGGCCATGAAGTGTACCATGTAATACCAGTTACAAACATATTAAAACAGTAGTTTTCCTCAAAGAAAAAATATGTTTATTATCGTTATTTTTCTTAAATATGTATAAGAAATGGCTGTTCTCTGCATTTTTTTATTTGAATTATTTTTGTTTAAAAAAAAAGCTTAGTAATGGTTTCAATTTCAACATGGTCTGAAATGACAAGAGAACGTATTGTTTCTGTAATACACCTTTGAAGATGATAAAAGATACAAGCCAATTTATTTTAAGTCCTGTTTATATTATAGTCCTGCCAGTGATAATTGTACTGTTGCTATTGTTATCTTGAGAAAATTTTACATGATAAATAAACAATTTCCAACACAATTGCCTCTTTTTAATGTCAGTTGCTTTTCCTGCATGATCATGTTTTTCTATCATATCAGGAACCAGATTCAAGCCATTATAGCTCAAAATGTTTAGAGGCATTGCTAATTTTGAGCAGTTGCAGTGCTGCAATTCTTTAAAGAAATTCACATCAATGTATTTAATAGAATACATAATTAACTTTTTTAGCTATTTGGATCATGAATGGGCTTCTTCTGCTGTCGTGCTGCTATTAGACCCGGACAGACACACATGCGATTGAGGAGAGTGCACGCACTTCAGAGTTCTGGAAAACTCTTTATACTTTTCTCTTAGCTTATTTGGATTTGATGACCCTCTAAAACTAGAGTTGGGAAGCTCTGGACTTACTGTTTACGGTTGAGCAGCAATGAGCTGAGAACGCTCGCGTTTTATCATCCCATCTATAATGAAATAACTCCTCAACCTTTGGATAATAGCTACTAGAAACTAACACAAAAATAACTAAACACATTAAGAGTCCGTGAGATAAGAATTGTGCTTTTATTCACCCAAATCGTGATGAAATAATGACCAAACAACCAGAGCTCAAGCGTAATAGGGTTGACCTAACCCCGCATTCTAACCGGGCGATTCGGCGACGAGCTGCCGGAAATGCATTGATTCTCTATGAGAGTGAGCGACTTCTGGTGCTTGACCGATTGGCCGATTTATGGGCGTGGCGGCGACCCAGAAAAGTTGAAAATTCTGAACTTTCGGGCGATGTCGCCCGGTAGAGCCAATCAAATTCATGTCTTGCTCTTTTTACCTCCCATGCGGAAACCAACACAACACCGAAATTTTGTTCCTAGTTCCGACACTTCAACATGAATGAGGAGAAACTGATAACAGCGGTCTGCAGTACCGCCATATGTTATTTAATCCTAAAAGCATAAATATTTATAGCTAGCTAAACTTATATGGCCTACATACATCTTATTTAATGTTTGTGTTGGTTAAAAGGCCATTTTTTATCGCATGGGTATGTACCGAAGACAAATTGGGAGCCGTTTCCAGCGCAAGTAAATGGCCGCAATTGTAAAAAGCCTTCTGAGTTTGAGTTTGCGGTTCATGATTGAAGGAAACAATACTGCTAGCCAACTAATATTTATAATAAAGATTCTCAAAATCTATGATGAACTATTCATCATCCAGCTGCAGCTCCTGCACCAGCCTGTGATATTCGCCGTGCTGCCGGCGGGTCTGCAAAATTCTGTGGACCCACACACGGGACCTCCTGCGTTTGCAGCGCAAGTAAATGGCCGCAATTGCAAAAAGCCTTCTGAGTTTGAGTTTGCGGTTCATAATTGAAGGAAACAATACTGCTAGCTAACTAATATTTATAATAAAGATTCTCAAAATCTATGATGAACTATTCGTTTACCATGCAAAAAATGTGTAAGCACGTCGGAAGCATTTTTGAGGAAGCCAGTCAAGCGTGGTGAACGCCCACTGGGCAATTTATTCGCCTAGTATCGCCCCCTGTTAGAATGCGGGGTTAACCGTTAAACTCGGGATCAGAGGGGGAAAAAAATGAGAAAGTGGGATGCGCTAGCTAGTTGCACAGGCCAGTTGATTCCTTGTAGGCGGGAAGCGGTTTCTCAGCGGGAGTCACTGTGCGTTCTAACAGCGGGCGATTCGGCAACTAGTTGCTCAAAATGCATTGATTGTCTATGAGAGCGGGCGACTTCCGGCGATTCGGCGATTTGTGGGCGTGGCGGCAACACAGAAAAGTTGAAAATCCTGAACTTTCGGGCGATATCGCCCGGTAAGAGACAATCAAATTCATGTGTTGCTGTTTTTACCTTCCACGCGGAACCAACACAACACCGAAATTTGGTTCCTAGTTCCGACACTTCAACATGAATGAGGAGAAACTGATGGCTGATGGCTATAAATGGTTGTGTGTTTTACATTGTAAAACAATAAATACTTTTTTTTAAAGTTTCAAGTCATCCTATTTGTTATATAATATTGGGGACATGGGTCAACTAGTTGTTGCCATAAGCCTATATGGTAATGGGGCATGTGTCAACTAGTTGTTGCTATACAGTGGCTGTATGTGACATTTGAATAGGGATGGTTCTAAATATGAATATTGTAAGAAATACGGCAGCACTCTGATCTTGATGAAGAAGGTTTTATTTCGGTAGTGACAGTGACAAAGTAAATGCCAGGTAATACAAGAATACCAGCAAGCACTCTGGACTCAGCGGAGTTCGTCTGAATGTATTTCTCCCAACTCAATGACTCTAAATACTCTTTTCGGCTTTGTTCTTCTAGCTCAGGGGTCGGCAACCTGCGGCTCCGGAGCCGCATGCGGCTCTTTCAGCCTTATGTTGCGGCTCCGCGTGGCTTGGGAAAATAAATAATAAGTATCCAATAGAATCGGGCGCAAAATTGGGCGCATTTTTTTTGGCGTAGCACCCCGTTGACAGAAAATCCGAGGGGCGCAATAATTATTTTCGCGTTGCACCCCCCCGGGTCCGCGAAATAAATGAACTGGTCGCAGCTTTTTTCGCTGCGACCGATTCATTGCACCCCCCCGCCGCAGAAAATGGTGCGGCTCCCAGTGTTTTCTTTTCCGTGGAAACCGGGTCCAAATGGCTCTTTGAGTGTTATGGGTTGCCGACCCCTGTTCTAGCTGTAAGCAATCGACTGGTATGAGTCCCCAGTTGCAAGGTAACTGTAAAATAAAAGAATGCTATTAGTTGTATGAAGTAGACTAGCCTACTACATTGTTCAGTAGCTCAATTGTACATTAACTCAACACATCCATTATTGATCATTTATTTAATCCTAAAAGCATAAATATTTATAGCTAGCTAAACTTATATGGCCTACATACATCTTATTTAATGTTTGTGTTGGTTAAAAGGCAATTTTTATCGCATGGGTACGTTTGGAAAAACGTGCCGAGACAAATGCGAGCCGTTCCGCTGCACTGATGGGGCTCCGCCAATTTGTGTCCAGCCGTGTGATCTGAGGCCCCACTCTGGTCAGCAGCTCATCGAACTGGGCACGGTCCAGCCTGAAGTAGCCTACCACTGGAACCTCTTTCCATCCAGCCGCAGCTCCTGCCCCAGCCTATGATATTCGCCGTGCTGCCGGCGGGTCTGCAAAATTCTGTGGACCCACACACGGGACCTCCTGCGTTTCCAGCGCAAGTAAATGGCCGCAATTGTAAAAAGTCTTCTGAGTTTGAGTTTGCGGTTCATGATTGAAGGAAACAATACTGCTAGCCAACTAATATTTATAATAAAGATTCTCAAAATCTATGATGAACTATTCGTTTACCATGCAAATATTTTGTAAGCACGTCGGAAGCACTTTTGAGGAGGCCATTCAAGCATGGGGAATGCCCACTGGGCGATTTCTTCGCCTAGTATCGCCCACTGTTAGAACGCGGGGTCACACTGCGTGTATTCAACTGTCTATTTGTGAGAGCGAGTGACGGGACGGGGCCCTTTGGGCTCAAGGGACCATGGGCAACGGCCCAATCGGCCCGGTTCAAGATCCGTGCTTGGGGCCATGGTAAAGAACTGGCAGGCACGAGCTACTCAATGAATCACCAATACCCAGGGGAGATCTTAGAGAAGCGACGGAAACTCATACCGATAATGAAAGAATACAAAAAACTATGTAATAATAAAGTTTACCTAGTTGCTGGCAAATTGTACATTAATGGCCAGCTTTATAAAGATGGTTTGCAAAACACCCAAAAATAAACTACAGAAGTTACAGCAACAGCGAAACCGGGAGCAACCTGTAGCTGAAGGGCTTTGTTTAAATCACTGAAGTAGACTAATATACGCCATTTAATATACGCCATTTAGCAGACGCTTTTATCCAAAGCAACTTACAGTAGTGAATGCATACATTTTCAGTATATGTGGCCCCAGTGGGGATTGAACCCACAACCTAAGCGTTGCCAACGCTGTGCTCTACCAACTGAGCCACAGAGAGCCACAGAGAACCACAGACTAATGTTAGTGTGGACGGGATGGCCTAAATAGAATGCAGGCCATTCAAAGAAACGAAGGATTTCCGAGATATGACCTTCAACCTACATCCCGAAAGCAGCATTACAACACCGAACTACGGTCTGCTTTCGTCTAGACTACTGGAAGGTACGTTGTGGGTAATATCAGAATGTTGAACTGCTGTCCACTTTTTACCCTCCACATGGAAAAAAGTGTTTACAATCTGGTTATTTAACAATTAATTACAAATATATTTTAAATACTTAATATGATATGGGACGGAAAAAAGGAAAGCAAAATCACATTCTCAAATTTACGGACACAAAGGGAACCAGGGTTGGATGGAAGAGCACTGGGGTGACTTTTTATGTAATTTTGAAAGATATTCTATTCCTGTTCTATAATGACAACTGTAACCAGTGTTCCCTTTACTTTTCTGATTTGTCAGTTCAGTATGTACATATATATATCTTTTTACTTTTGTTTCTGTTTTACAAGCCACAATCTCACGGCACAATTCATGATCAACCATATACTATTTTACATTTATATGGGCCCAATATTGTAGATCCTATTTTTTTCCATGGAATGTTTAAACTTAAACAGAACTATCAAAAATCAAAGATAGTGATAGGTGTTGATTTCAATACTCTCTTAAACATTGCTGATCGATCAAATAACAGTCACCATATTGCTTTGACGATCTCCACAGAAACAATTAAAGGTTATATGGAAGAACAAGGTCTGGTAGATATTTGGCAAGTACACAATCCACAGAAAAGAGAATACACTTACTACTCCTCTCATCACAAAACGTACTCTCGGATTGATTTCTTTCTATGCCATGCTTCTTTGCTTTCTCAAATATCTAAACCAAAAATGTATTCAATAAGTATATCAGACTATGGTTTGACTTCTTTCTCATTATCAATTAAGTCAGCACCACAACCACGACCAAGATGGAAATTGTACTTATCCTTATTATCAGATTCAGAATTTGTTGTATATGTTGATAAGGAATGGAAATAAATTATTGAGCTTAATGACACTCCAGATTGTACACCAATTGTACTTTGGGAGAGAGCAAAAATAGTTTTGAGGGGGGAAATGATTTCATTCAGCACAGCCAAGAAAAAGAAGGGAATGAATTACAAGGCTGAACTGGAAAGGAAGGTAAAAGACCTCGATAAACAATATGCAATGAGGCAAACTGATGATTCAGTTACAAGCTAGACTTGAGCTCAATGAGTATATTTCCTCAGAAACAGCAGCACTGATGATGTGTGCATGCCAAAACAATTGTGAATTTGGAGATAAGTCAGGTAAGCTCCTGGAAAACATGCTGAAACAAAGTAAAGAAAAATCAATGCTTCATTCAATTAAAGACACGGTAAAGTTGTGACTGAGCAGCTATAGATTAATTTTGTTTTTAAAGATTACTACACCAAGTTACACCAGAAACAAAACCAGATACTGCTAAAATTAAGTATTTTCTAGATAAATTACAATTGCCCTGAGTGCCAATTGAAAATTAGGACTATTTGAACAGTCCCTTGACTGATGGTGAACTCCAAGCAGCATTGCTATCTATCTCCTCTGGGAAATCACCCGGTCAGAATGGATATCCGGTAGAATTTTATACATCTTTTTGGTCAATTGTAGCACAAATATTTTCCAAAATGGTCTCCTTTATATACACTTCCAACACTAATCACAGTCATTCCCCAAAAAGGCAAGGATACCACACTTTGTGGATATTTCTGGCCAATCTCGTTAATAAACACAGATTTAAAGGCCATTACATTACTAAGGCCATTGCAAACAGACTAGAAACAGTACTTCCTAAGCTGATATGTTCTGACCAGACTGGGTTTATGAAAGGTCGTCACGCAACAGATAACACAAGAAGACTTTTTAATATTTTACATAAGCTTCTACAAGCTCTATTCCTACAGAAATCATTGCACTGGATGCAGAAAAACATTTGACCGTGTCAATTTGAATTTCCTAGACTTGGTAATCTAAGAATTTGTTTTGGGTGAATATATACAGAAATGGATTAGAATACTTTATAGTTCACCTCACGCATTGGTCATAACAAATAATATAACTTCAAGTTCCTTTAAGTTACTGAGAGGCACAAGACAAGGCCTGCCTCAGCCTTGTCCCGAACCGTTAGCTATTGCTATTCGTAAAAACTATTTAATTAATGGAATTCAGTCAACTAACATCTTACACAAGATCAGTCTATATGTGGACAAAACTTTGTTGTACATCCAGGAGCCTGCATGTTCTGTGCCCCATATATTGATCACAATTGACCCTTCACTAAACCACGCCCCCCTTAGTTACTGTTGCTAAGCCCATCAAGCTTTCGGAGCTAGCATGGTGCTCCCACTGTCGCTAACTGCACTCCCTGGAGAAATATTGTCACATTTTTGGAAAAACGAAAAAGCGATTTCAGACAGAAGCAGACAGAAGGGTCTACAATATGCATTTGAAGGATATATTCAGGATGTCAAACTGACTCAGCAATGAAAGATAGAAGCGAAAGCCTACAGATCACAGAGTAAAAGTGAACCACCGCATCACCTGGCGATTGAGACAGAGGACAACGACAATTGACAGTTTACAAGATTACAAGATTAATTGGAGTAAATCTGAAAATCTTCCAGTTAACTACGGTATTTTAAATGGGAAGTCTTGGCTGGGAAATATCCCTTCAAATGGTCCCCTCAAGGCATTAAATATCTGGGAATACAAATTCCACAACAAATAGGAAAGGTAATTGAATCGAATTTTCCATAATTAATTACTGAAATCTGTCTGTGAGGACCTAGAAAGATAGAAATATCTTCCTCTATCATTAATAGGCCGCATTAACACTGTGCAAATGAAAACTACCAAAAATTAATTATTTTCTTTCCAAAATTCCTTTATGTCCACCACAGAAATGGTTTAACACTCTTAACCAAGCACTCCTTAAATTTTACTGGAGGGATAAGAAAGCTCGAATAAAGCTCACTAAGGTACAATGCTGTAAGAGGAATGGTGGCCTCGGTGCACCAGATTTTCTTAAACATCAAATATCTTCTCAAATCAGTCATATGGTCGAGTGGCTGGATTACCCACACAAAGACCCACCATCCTGGACTGATATTGAAGATCTTTGTTTGGAACCTCTAAGAATTCAAGATGTTCCATTCTTTTCAGACTAAAAAAATGGCCTTTAAGTAACCCTATAACCAAAAGCACGGTGGAAGCTTGGATTAAAGCACACAAAATTATGAATACCACATTAACTCTCTCTAGAAACGCGCCTATCTGGCAAAATCCAGACTTTTGTATTGGTGGCAAACCTTTTGAATTTTACACATGGAAGGAAAAAGGGATTACACATATCTGCCATCTACTTGATGAAGGAAATCTTATTTCATTTGAGGCTCTACAAGAAAAAAAGGGTCTAAGCCCCTCCTCCTATTTTCAATATTTACAGTTAAAACAGCTGCTAAAATCAGGAATAGAGTCAATCATAGAGAAACAGCTCAGAGTTGGGTAAACTTATTGCAGAAAATAGAAAACCTAAAGGATTAGTTTCAAAGATTTATAATAAACTAGTAGAATATGAAAATACCCTGAGCTTCCTAGATAGCTGGACAGAAGATCTGGGAGTACCGCTTGACAGGGAGATCAGGCAGAATTTTTTTTTTAATGTTCACACCATTTCCAGTAATGTTAATCCAAATTGCATAAAATACAAGATTTTACATAAGATGCATTACACAAATAGAAGGTTGTTTTTAATGGGTTTCTGTGATTCTCCTAGTTGTATCTCCTGTCAAGTGGGTCTCGCAGATACACATATTCATGTGTTTTGGTTCTACCCCATTGTAGAAAATTACTGGAAAAAAGCCTTTAGTATACTCTCAGAAATGTTTGGTATTTCAGTTACAGCATCTCCCACACTCTGCATTTTAAACTATATGGAACATGACAGTCAGCGCAATAATTAACTATCTAAAGAGTTAACCAAATTTATGTTTATAGCAACTACAGCAGCGAAAAAGGTAATTTTACTACATTGGAAATCTAAAGTGAACATCTCCATTACTCAGTGGCTCCATCTTCTGAGTGAACTGGCCTTAATGGAAGAAACAACTACCAAGTTTAAAAACAAACATAAGGAGTAGAATGATGTCTGGAAGCCATTCCTGTCCTATATTACAAAATGATTATTTGCTCTGGAAAACACCTCATATGGCCAAATATGGCAAACCATAGCACACAATGTATAGTTTGATTCTATAATTTTAGCAAATTGTTTGTTGTATTTCTATTTATTTTTATTACTTTGTGTTGGTGCTCATTTTCTGGTCGTACTCTGGTAATTTGTATATTTGACTGGATGTCTATCTAACTATATATTATGGAAATGTATGTACATATAACAATATTTGGCCCATAGAGGGGTGAGGTTTCCAGGACATTCTGGCTCTGTAATTAAAAGGGATATAAATAAAGTTAATAAAGATATAGTTAAATATAAGGAAGACTACAAAGAAAAAATGTATGGGGAATGGAATAGAAAAGGGAAAAACACACACACACACACACAAAAAAAAGGAAAAGTAGGGGGACAAAAAAAAAGCACAGGAAGCAATAGCAATCATTTTTAATAATGATAATTTAAAAAATAAACACATTATAAAGGGAAGCCTGCCAAGTGTGGTTATTTATGAAACTGCAGTTTCATGTGCCTTGTCTCCCCCTATCCAGATGCGCTTCCTGCTTTCAAGCAGCAGGGAGCAGTAGCTGCTCAAATGGAAATAAGCATGGGTAATAGGTTATATTCCTTGCCATATTGGGCTTAAAGGTTTTTTTTCATCTGTTGTTTTTTTTCATCTGGCTTCTCTCCATCTCTCCTCCCCCTCTCCTTCTCACAATTGATGTAAGTTGCAAACTGCATACACTGACTGTTTTGGTCCCACCTGTTTCCACCATGATGGATATAGAATGCCAAGAGTGGCCACATAAAAAAAACAGTCATTAAAATATTTTATTGCTATTAATCATTTTTGTGTTCTTGAAAATCAGCTGATCAGTGATTACTTTTCTAGCAGTTTAAAATGTGCAAATTATATCATGTGCAGATGATAGAAGTAATTAAGATACTAGTGAGCAAAGTCTTTTAGTGATCATTGCTGTTTAATCTATTCATTATAAAACATGAATGCAAATAAATATTTTTTTGTGAATGTTCCACAGGTCCACACATTGTATTGGGGAGGGTGGACTGGAAGGCTTTTTCCACTCTGCATTCATTAAACTGAGAATTTCAGCTTAAAGGAGGCAGCTCACTTTCCAACGCCAATCTAATTTATAGAACATGTATATAAATTATGTTTGGAGGAGCCATTAATTGTGGTTATTGTTCAGTATCATGATTATTATTGATCTGACTATAATCATTAGGTGCTGAATCCCTGTTGTATCCTAGTTTTTGTCATCCTCTACCATTGTTAAATGAAATTTAGCAAATACAGTAAGGCTGTACAGGCCTTAAATTCATAGGTCAGCCCCTAGTTTGGGTTATACTGTATTTTAAATCCTATTTCAAGCAAGTATTTCAGTATCCAAACATGTTACAATCAATGAAATTGAGGTTATAAGACTCATCCTGTGCTGGTCTCTTTGATCAGCTGGACCCAAGAGAAGCGAGTAAAATGAGTTTCATTTAATTTGAGTTTTTAAAATAAGATACGGGAGAGAAATGATCAGATAACCTCTGACGCTTCCCGTGACCACCTGAAACTAATTTCCCCACAGGTATACAATCATCACATAATGCTAAGCTGTTCAGCATCCCACCACCTCCCCATCTCCCACTTATATAATATTAACACTCATTTTAAATTTTAAATATTTATTTTGTCATTGACCTGTAGGGGGAGTAAACAACTATATCCAGATGCGATCCCATCTCCGCACTCTAAGCCAAAGAACTATGGGGCTGGGGACTTATCGCCCAGCAAGGCCAAGGCCCTGGCTCGGAACCCAGGACCCTGTGTGTGCCTGGACAACCATGGCCATAACCAGAACCAACCATCCCTTTCAGCCCTGTTTGTGTCCTTCAGGGAGCTGGATTTTGCTGGTGGCCATGGGGACCTGGGAAACTCACTCTGATCCTCAGCCTCATCCTCCCCCCGACCCCAGACTCTCTCTCCCGTAATCTCACCAAACAAGACAAACACTGTTCTGGTAATGGAGCCCACACAGAGGGGAAGGGAATGCTTTATTCATCAGAACAAGAGGTCTGAGTGGAATATTCAAGCATTCAGGTCATGTTAGCCTGCATTGACTGAGCTGGCCAATGGGTGATATAATATGGCAAATGTTCACATTACACACACACATACATCACACATACATACATACACATACATCACACACATATATATATATATATACATATATACACACACACACACACACACACACACACACACTTGCATGCACTCATGTAGTGCACACATTCACACAAATCGAGAACACACATGTACATCACACATACATAAATGTACACTCACATATGTGCATGAAACAAATACATCTTGACTCACATACACACATACACATACACATTGGAGCTGGGATAGGCACACTATCCAAGTGCAGTGACAGGAAGAAGAGAACAGACCACAGTGTGTGATTCTTCAGACGAGGACACAGAAAAACAATTACCTGACATGCTGAACTGGCATGGGACTGTGTTATGTACACATTGTGCCAGTCTGTTCTTGTTTTGTCTGACAGACTATTTTTGCAATCTAAGTCTTGGAGGAAAGTGGGTGTGTCTCACAGTCTGGTAAGAGCTACACATGGAAGGGTCAAGCAAAGTATGTGTAACTCATGCATGTATATACAGGCAACTGACAAAATAAAGACTTGAGTAAATGAAGGGTTCTGGTGGCTCTGTTATGGTGTGGGTGCATTTTCCTGGCATAGTTTAGATCCACTGGTGTGTGGGTGAGGCTAAAGCATCTGTCTAAGGGTACTATTGTGTATAAGAAGAAGAATCTGCAGGAAAAGAGTTGTTCTTTGTCTGACAGGGAGGCATTGAACCCCAAATGCATTGGGTTAAATAAACTCTGCTTGATTTTGATTGATTGTTCTGTCTCTCATTTGGTGGAAGTGTTTTCTATTCTCTTTTAAGGTATTCTGAATTTGTGAACCTAACAACACACCACAGATTCACAATTTCAGCTCAACCAGCCAATGTGATAAGATACACAAACACAAAATGTATGGTGTGGTTACTCGCAGTTTCAGTGAAAGGCTTTGTAGTTCCCGCAGCACATCTTTCATGTTGGCTAGGTCTGAAATGAAGCCTGTGCTGGTCAGTCAGTTTCAGCATCCAGCTGTATTTCCTGCATTCAGCCTCGTCTGTTCTGCAAGAGCTGGGAAATCCTTCCAGACTGCTTGCACTGTGCTAAGGTGAGACTTTAAATACTCATCATCTAGTGGCATTTTTCCACCAGACAGTACGGTACGGCACGGCACAGTTGCCAATCCATGCTCCCACGTTTTGTCGCTTTTTCCACCTCCAAGCGACCCATACTGAACCTAAGTACCCATGCTGAATTAAGCTACTGCTCTGTTTAGATACTACCGAGCCAAACAGGAAACCAAGGGTGGAGCTAGCAAGACTGCAGACCATTGATTTGTCAAGCGCAATCGTCACAGAATCATCACACTAAATCTCAGACCGGCTCAGACACAACCAACATGTTTTTTTTAGTTTCACTTTAATTATTGGTAGGTTATTATTCAAAGAGTATTGTAGGATCAGTAATGATTGTGACAATATGCTCCTTAAGGTTGTTATTAAAGTCAATAGTTACCCATCAAATTCAATAAACCCTTAATTATTGCCCACTTGAATCCAGCCTCAATTACTTATAACTAGCCTAATAATGGCCCAAGTACTCTGAATACTTAGACCTAGGAATAATTGTAGAATAATTGTCATTACTTCTCAACCTTCTTAAATATGATTTTTCTAATCAAAGGACTAAAAACACCCTTCGACTTCAGTATATTCTGAGGACTTCGTCCGTTGATCACTATTTCAATAGTATAAGAGAGAGAAATCATACACAATTCTTTTATCAATCAATGGAATGTTTATTCAACAGAAATAAGGTATTTAATTGTGCCTGATTTTACTCTTTTGAACAGTGAAAATTATGATAAAAGACCATTACATGAGTACTATTCATTAATTATCATTGATGGAAGTAATGTTATACAGAGAAGTATCACAAGGGAAAACTATGATACATACTAGAAGAGGCAATAAACCGACAGAATCTAGCAAAGAAAAGTGTTCTATTAACTAGAAAAGGCCCGCTTCATCTGGTCATGAACCATTATACAGATATGAAGATACTCTGGTTACTTAAGGCTCGCCGAATGAGGAAAGCAGGAGAGGGAGAGGACAGAAAATATCCTCGTCAGTCAGCTGAGTCAGCGCGCACCCGATTTGAATCACAGGAAGGTTAGCAAATCCCACATAGGAAATTACCGTCACTGCCCGGAGGAAAAATATATCATGTTTCCAAAAAAGGGGAAAACCACCCTATGACCACAGAAGAACCAACAGTGAAAATAATCTACTAGTAGTTAGGAAAAGAAAAAAATCCTCTAGCATTTGCGTGCATTAGTTTATTCTTCTTTGGGTCGGTAGGCATGTTCAGGGTTGTACTGGTCACCAGACTTTCCCCCCTTTCGGGGGTGTCAGGTTAATCGTTCCTAATTTTAGGGAAATTATTTAGTTCGTTAGGTGCTCTGTTATACTAGTTGGACACATCGTTTTATCATATATATACTTGCTGGGTCATATCTAACAAGAGTATACCTAGAATGGCTAGGTAGGTTGAGGTGGACCGAATTACCGAAAATACTCATTGAAAATGTATATGAGCCCAACTAAACATGCATTAACGGGGCTTTATGATGGTTACAGTTGTCGACAATAATAACCACGTGTTCAGAAGTCATAGTATTTTTACGATAATGATTCGAATTTTGGCTCTCTTATTGTCGTCTATGAGAGGTTATAACGAAATGCGACAGATGGCAATGTGGTTCTGTCAGTACTAAAGGAATTCAAACTATTTACATTCAGATCAACGCCTAATCTGATAAGAGCCTCTTGGGATGCTAGTATGACAGTAGTGTCTGCGTTTATTTAGAAGTTTGATGATTTGTGCACTAGGGGAGGCATCTGGCGAGGAGGTGTTATAAAACAGATACCTACTTATTGTTTGATTGTCTCGTGGTTGACAGCATGGGGGACGGATGCGGATGTTGGTTGGAGACGTACTAGTTTCATCTCTCTCTCTCGTGTAAGTGTGAATGATGGTGTGCGGGGGTGAGTGCGTAAAGGTGTGTGTATATCCTTACTGGTAAGGGCTGAAATTGATTCTTGTTGCAATAGGGTTTGGACGGCTAGCTTGGTAAGTTACTACAAGGGGAGGATTGTTCAGCTGGTACAGGAGGCGGGCCACTTTTCTGTGGACCCACAGCGAGTGTACTACCAGTACGATTAGGACTACAGTGCCAAGCCCGGAAAATGACAGAATGACATACAGGGGTACTGACACCTCCAGGTTAGGATTTTCCCTCTTAGGAAGGTCAAAAATTAGCCCGTTTCTTCACTATGACCTCCAGGGAATGGATCCCTTTTCTGGCCAAAACAGTCCAGTTCCTCTGGGAATTGTAGTTCATGACCCCTGAAAACATCCACAAGTTCTATTTCAGCTTGGTAGCTCCCCTGGTCTAGGTAATACAGGGCAGTGTCTCTGACATGTATCAGGGATGGTGATCCAGGAGAGATTGGAAGTTTGGTGAATGAATGGTGTTAGGCATAGGATATGGTTAATTCTGACAGGGGTGTGTTCACCAGCCATTGTCCATTGGCAATCGTCTCATTGGTCAAGGACTTGACTACAGTCACTTGGCACTTTTACAACATGGCACCTTCAGTGAGACTGCACAGCACTTCACTAGTGTCTTTAACAAAGGGTTTACCTGGGCACAACCAATGGAGGTCCTTTGCCTTTTTACACAGTTTGAGGTTAGGCACCAGGTACTGAATTAACTCGTCTTGATACGCTGCCACTGGGGGGGTGTTGATGGTAGTGAGATAGGAGCCATTCCATGTTCCGACATTCAGGAGGGTTATAAGTTGGTAAATATTCTCTGGATGGATAAAAGGGAGACTTACTATGAAAGCAGTTTGCATATTTTCTATGTCCACAAAAAGGGAAACTGCCGCACCCATGCTATAAGTTACGCGGATTTGCAGGAAGTCTATTATCTTATCAGAGGAGGCTCTTTGGAGGATGCCTCCGATCACTGTTTTATTAACCAGATAGGTAGGAATCTAGCCTTGAATCAAATTGTTGATACCTAGGCTTACCTCGCGAAGGAGATAATTGGTGAGGAGCCGAACAGGTTCATGGAAAGTTCTCTCCTTATTGAGGTTGTTAGTCAGTACTTGCATTTGAGCTATGGTTGAGTCCAACAGTTTGCCATGCAGATTCACCAGTAAGACTGTGTCATCCAGTGTGGTCCTCAGGTCTTGAAGGGCCAGTTGTTGTTGCTAGATTTCCAGTTTGATTTGGCCCAACTCTCGTTGCAAGGAGTCCATGTTGTTTTTCAGGGTGTTCAGTGAAACTGAGTTGGCTACGAACATGGATGCTGAGAGTAGGCTGTCTATACCTGAGAGGGCAAGGAGGGCTGCAAAGATGGCTCTCTTCAAGCGGGGGGGGTTTGCCTTCAGGTGTGTCTATGTATAAGGCTGTTCACTCTAGCTGCCACAGAGTAGTTTTGCCAGCCGCTTGTGTGTGTGCTAGGTGTTCTTGAAACCAGGTCCTGGTTTCTTCCCAGTAGATGTGTTGGGGGACCTTGTTGTACCTCTGGATAACATGAAGGGGATCAAGGGAGACATAAACTTCATGTGTGATGATCTGAGCATCCACTACCAAGAATGCAGTGTCGTCTTTGAGTAGGATGCCTGCCTTGGGTCCAGGCAGAACTACCCCAGGAAGCTTGATGCCAAGGCTGAGGGAGGCGATGGTGAAGAGGAGGAGAGGAGGGTGCAACTGCAACAGAATGATAGGGTGGGTATTATGGTGGGCTCAACACCTCACTTAGGTCAGGTTGGAGCAGTGAGGGGGCATATAGTCTGAGTTGGTTGATATGGGCCCACTTGTGGGAAGTATTGCAATTAGTCTGAAGTTTTAGGTGATAGATAACGGGGGAAAGTTTGTGGGTGATGACGTGAGGCTCTTTCCAGCTCAGAAGGAGTTTCTTGGAACATTTCTGTTCACGGCAGTAGTCATAGTACAGCACTTGATCACCCACTTAGTACTCCTTCTTGCAAGCCTTCTGATCATACTGTAATAATATGCCTTGACGCCGGCTGCCTCAGACTCCATGTTCAAATTAGCAAACTCAAAGACCCTGCAGGTGTTTGCCTTAGTCTGTGAGGTAACTGGGTACTTGGAATGCTGCAGGGGAACTTTCCCCTGGGGGAGTGTAGAGGAGATGGAGAAGCAGCACCATCTGTCTACCAGTCATCATTTCAAAAGGAAATACCTGAGTAGCTTTTGAGGAGGTGACCCTTATTGCCATGAGGATAATGGCACGGTGAGATCATTTGAGTGCAAGAGGTGGTGCACAGCTACAAACAGTTCAGCATGGGCTACAGGCTTACCATCAGTCTTTGTCATGCCACTGGCTAGCCAGTGTGGTAGGTAGTCAAGGAAGCTGCACACAGTATAGTCAGAGCCCGTACACAGGACCACGTTGTGGAAATTGTGTTCCACGGCTTGTGTGAGAGCAATAAGTGTGCCTGCTAATTCCGCATACTGGCTGGATTTTTCTCCCAGTTGGAACTTCTGTGGTGGTAAGTCACAGTTTGTCCATACCAATCCAATGCCGGCACCAGGATGGTGGGTGTCAGAGAGGGGAAGCGGTGCAGCTGCACAGTCATGCACCTCAGCAATGCCCTGGGCCACAGCATTATTCTTTTTCTTGGTGTACTTGACCTCTACGTAAAGTCCTTCCATCTCCAGCACCAAATTGGATATCCTGGCATTGGTGACCTTGCCGGGGGCATGGTAGAAGTGTTCTCATCGCGGCCCTGTTTCAACTAATTCTACCACCACCATATACGCCAAAGGATCTAATTCAGCTACCAACGTTCGTCAAAGTGATCAACATGCCCAGAGACCGAAGCAGACGTCGGTGTCAAAAACTTGGGTCTTCTTTAAGACCGGCACTGACTGTTCTGTCTGCTAACATCGAAGGGCTATCAGCAGCGAAACAAGACCTACTCGCTGCGATTTGCAAGGAAATGCAATGCGACGTCCTATGCCTACAAGAGACACATCGCGGCAGTGAACAGATCAAGTACCTGGGAGGACGAACAAAGTTATGGCTCCTAAATCTATTCAATAACTGTATGGCTACACATAAGCTACCAAACATCTGGCTCAAGGCACGAGTACTAGCACTCCTGAAACCTGGAAAGGACCCATCTGATGCTAAGAGTTTCCGGCCAATCTCACTTCTATGTCATACATACAAGCTGTTTGAGTGCCTGATACTGAACAGGATTGCACCATCCATAGACGAGAAGATAATTCCAGAACAAACAGGGTTCCATCCAGGCAAATCAACAACTAGCTAACTCGTCAACCTCACACAACATATTGAGGATGGATTTGAGAGAGGACAGATTACAGGTGCTGTCTTTGTGGACCTGTCTGCTGCTTATGACACAGTCAACCACAGACGACTCCTATGTAAGATCTTGGAGATCACAAAAGACATCCACCTAACAGAGCTAATGGAAGCCATGCTCCAGAACCGCAGATTCTATGTTGAATTAGGCGGAAAACGCGGCAGATGGCACAACCAAAAGAATGGCCTCCCACAAGGCAGTGTGCTTGCCCCACTGCAGTACAATATCTATACAAACAACCAACCCAGAGACGATGCCACCCGTCGCGTTGCATATGCAGATGACCTGTGCATCACCGCCCAAGGCACAGACTTCATTAGTATCGAGGAAACTCTCAAAGACGCCCTCTCAGGATTAATAACCTACTATGAGGTGAACCATCTACGTGCCAACCCAGCAAAGACACAAGTATGTGCTTTCCACCTGAGAAACAAGGAAGCTAAGCACCAACTGAATGTGTCCTGGTGTGGAACACCACTGTCACACTCTGAACATCCTGTCTACCTCGGAGTCACACTCGACAGATGTCTCACTTTCAAGACACACATCACAAAGACAAAGGCAAAAGTGAGCACCCGCAACAACATCCTGCGCAAACTCACTAACACCAGATGGGGTGCATGCCCCAAAACATTACGTGCCACAGCCCTTGACCTCTGCTTCTCTACTGCAGAATATGCCTGCCCAGCATGGGAAAGATCCACTCATGCCAAAAATCTGGATCCTGCCCTTAACGAAAGCTGTAGATGCATCACTGGGTGCCTGAAGCCAACCAACACCAACAACCTGTACATCCTGGCAGGTATTGCCCCTCCAGACATCAGAAGAGCGGTAGCCAGCAGGACAGAGTGGCGCAGGCAAACCACAGATGAGAGGCACCCCCTACATGGCCACGTACCTGCCCCCAGTCGATTAAAATCACGGAAAAGTTTCCTGACCAGCACTGCTCCACTGGAGACAACACCATCTGAAGCTCGCCCCGCAATGTGGAAGGAAAAGCTGAACAATCACCCACACAGCCCGACCATGCACATCCCCGCCGCCGAAAGCCTCCCACCAGGAGATAACAACTGGGCAAAGTGGAAATGCCTGAACCGGCTCCGCTCAGGTGTGGGCCGTTCAGGAAGCCCTAAGCAGATGGGGGTACCTGAGTGGTCCAACAACGTGTGACTGTGGCACAGAACCCCAGACCATGGAACATCTCCTCCGATGTCCTCTACTAGGCGGACCCTGCACAGCAAAGGACCTAGCACTATACAACACCAAGGCACAGCAATGTACCAATCACTGGCTGGACATCATATAACCTGAATAGCGACTTCTATATATGGACACGAAAAGAAGAAGGTGACCTTGCCTTGTTGTATTCTCCCACTCATGAGGTAGGTCAGTACTTGGTGACAAGTCTCAAGAATGATTTTGGCCCCACAAATCAAGTTCCGGTATTGTTGAATACCCCAGACAGCAGAGAACAATGCCTTTTCGCAGTCTGTGAATCTTTGTTTCACCGGGCTGAGAGTTTTGCTGGCATATTATACCACTCTCTTGTCCTGGTTATGCTCCTGCTTGAGCACTGCCGGTTTCCAGGATGAAGGGTTTGTTTTTGTATGGATAGGCCAGAGCTGGTACTGATGTGATGGTGTCTTTTAGCTTTTGCATGGCAGCTTGTTCTTTCTGGCCCCAATACCACAAGGTATCCTTTTGGAGCAGGCATGTGAGGGGCTGAGCAATGGGGGCATAATCCTCCACAAAGTGCCTGGAGAAGTTGCAGATGCCCAGGAAGCTGCACAACTGTGTGAGGTTTGAGGGGGCGGCCACAGTCTGGAGTGCTAGGGTGCAGTTCAGTCATGGCTTTACACCTTCAGACCCCACCTGGAAACCCAGGTAGTTGACTGCTTGTTTGCACCATTATCCTTTCTGTAGTGAGATCTTTACCCCTACGGCCTGCAGTCTGTCAAGCACATAAGACAGCAGTTCCAGGTGTGTCTCCCACGTGTCACTCCACATTGATAGCGATATTCCTTGAACTGACATCCGGAATGGCTTTGTGGAGAAAAATGTTAAATTCCACAGGTGAGTTGACACATCCAAACGGCTTGATTGGCGGGGGAGAACGGTCCTGTGCCACCACCAGTTGGCGGAGGATTGTGTTCCCATGTGTTTTGGTTGACACCCATTGAAGAGTACACACTCAAATATTCCCTTGGGAGGTGAGCTCCTGCAGTCTGGTCATACAATCTATGGGCGGCCCCTTTACATCTCAGGGAGCATACCTTTACCATGTCACTTTGGAAGAGGGGAATATTTTGCCTCTGCGGTTGCGGGGCTAGTCGTTTGCCATGTTAGTGTGTTCACAGAGGCGGTAGACCATCACTTGGAGGTTATCGTTTTGCTAGTGGAGTTGGAAGGAGGGGGCGTCTTGCGTAACAGGGTCTGTTCCTTCTCCAAGAGCTGGTTTACCATTTTCTTCAGTTCCTGCACCTGCTCGAACAGATTGTTCTGGTGTTTGTGTTGTATTTCTGTCGGGGAGGTGATTTAGGCTTTGGGGGAGTTTTGGGTTCTGGAGTTGTTGGTACAGCAGTGGCTCCTTCCAAGGTCAAGGCTGGCTGAGCGGTTTGGATCACCAGGACTTCAGGTACTTTGGGGGCTTCCTTTCTTTTCCAGTACATCCCTAACCAAAGGTACATTTCTCTAGGCCATTTCTCTAGGTGACACCTTGGTGACATCATCACCCTGCACAAAGAATCTCGGTGTGGTGATGGACAACAGGCTCTCCCTATCAATGAACATTGTAGCGGTAAGCCGGGTGTGCAGATTCTTCCTGTATAACATCAGGAGAATCCATCTGTTCCTTACCACGTACTCTACCCAGCTCCTGGTCCAAGCAATGGTACTATCTCGCTTGGACTACTGCAACTCGCTCCTGGCTGGCCTTCCCGCATCTGCCATCAGACCCCTGCACTCATCCAGAACGCTGCAGCCCGTCTGGTCTACAACCTTCCTAGACACTCCCATGTCACCCCCCTGCTCACTACCCTCCACTGGCTGCCTGTCATAGCTCGCATCAAATTCAAGACATTGGTCCTAGCATACCAGGCAGTCAAGGGATCAGCCCCAACATACCTCCTCAAGATCTTCAAACCCTACACACCTGCCAGACCACTCCGTTCTGCTACCTCAGGACGCCTAGCACCTCCCCCCCTCCGCACCTGTGCTTCCCGGCCACGTCTCCTGTCGGTTCTGGCTCCACGTATGGTGGAATGACCTTCCTGTGGAAGTCAGAACAGCTGAGACCCTGGCTATCTTCAAGCGACGACTGAAGACTCAGGGTGCACCTCTCCCCGTAGTCCGGTTTTTGTTAACTTAGGGACATAGTTGCTTAGTTTTACACATGTCTACTTGTTTATGTATTGTATTAGACATAGGCATTATTTTCTGCATTGATTGCTTTATTGCTACCTTTGAATTGTGGCTACAGTTTTACCGACAGGGTCCTAGTTTAATGTGGTTGCTCCTAGCACCTAGGAACTGTACTTCCCACTAGGGTGGCTTTCAGCTAAACTGTTCTTGACTATGGTTAACACTTTGTTGTACGTCACTCTGGATAAGAGCGTCTGCCAAATGCTTGTAATGTAATGTACATCCCTAACCAAAGGTCCACTGTCGCCTGAAGATCAACATTTCTCGTTGCTGCCACTATCACATGACCCTTGATGTCTTTTTGTAGGTTCTCTACAAAAGCTTGTCTGAGGTAGAGTTCATTGTAGTCTTTGGCTGGCGTGTACTTTTTGTACATGTGTTTCAGGTTATCGAAGAAGTCACTGGGCTTTTCGTGGTGGCCCTGTTTCCTATCCATGAAGGCTCTCATCCTGGCAAAGGGACTAACACAGTCTCTGTATATCTCCTTGAGTTTGTCACACAATTATCCAAAGATGGGATTCCTGTGATGTAATCATTTTCCCAGTCTCTAGAGCCATTCCCCAGGGACTGGGTTAAGAGCATGATCTTGCAATCTTCATCGACATACCTTAGGAACGTTATCTGACGCTGTAATTCTGTGAAGTAAGCATCAATATCACACCTTCCCTGGTGTGGATCAAAGGGGTGATCATCTTCACAGCTCTGAATATCATGTCCTTTGCAAAAAAAGGGTCAGGGGAGGCTGGTGATATAGGCTGGTAATGGTAACGGGGTGCAGGGGGAGGTGGCATCTGCGGTGGTTGCCATGGGGAAAAATGTACCTGGGCTTAGTGTGTGTCTCCCGGGGTATTAGTCAAATGTTTTGGGGTGTTGATCGACATGGACTGTTGCTGCACAGCTGTTGCCACACATGCTTGAGCTTGCTTGTAGTATAGCCTGGACACACTCAACTGGGGGGTCGGACGGAGGTACACATCATCCTCAAGGCCTAGCCTGGAGGTGATGTTGTATTCTGAGGCCCTGGGTGGTTCATGCTGTTTCCTTGACTGCTGAGGTTGGGGCCAAAAGTCTCTGTGTGGGTGTGGTCAATTGTCAATGTGCTGTGGAAGGTCACCTCGCAGGATGCGTGACCTTTTCAGCCCCATAACCTAGCTTTGCCGCTCTGCTAGAAGGTGGTTGATCGTGAACTGTGCGTTTTCCAGTTTAACCATTCACCTTGCATGTGAATGGTTTCTTTGAGGTCATCCTTAGCTTTAGTCAGTTCTTCCATCTCCCTGACTTTCATCATTAAGACCTCTCTGGCATGCATCAGTTCATTTCTTGGGAAATGTGTCACTTTTCCAACTGATCAAGTGAGCTTTGCATCGCCACTTTTGCCTGGAAGTAGGTATCCTGCTGTTGTGTGGTCTCCTGCAGCTGTTTCTGTAGAAAGGTGGCCCTGATTTCCCAGTCAGCAGTCTCGGTGTCCAGCCTCTCTTGGAGTCGTCTCAGCTCAGCCTGCTTGTCTATATTCTCTTGCTTCAGGTAATCTTATAAATGTTTTACTTTCTTTTGATCAGACAATGAGATAAAAAGTTGTAGTTTACCTGACAGTTTCGACTGGCAACTGCAGTCTTCCTCAGAAGCGTCACCTGACAGCTTGGATGCGTCGTCAGCTGATGTTTAGCAGGCGTGGCCAGCCTGACAGATCTTGATAGATCCGTCAGGCCGGCCACGCCTCCCGCCGTCCGTTGTTCTCTGGAGGAGAGAGTCCCAGGTGTGGGAGAGCATGTATGCTCCCTCGTCCCTGTTGATGGTGCCGTTGGCCCGCCTCCTGATTTTAACCGCCTCCTTGATCCAGCGTTTGTGTTTATTGTTTTCTGACCCAATGATTTTTGCGTGGTCCCAGTCCATGATGTGATTGTTTCTTTTGCAGTGGTCTGATATGGCTGATTTTAGGTTTTCTTGTTCCGCTTTTTCCTTTTGTGTTCTTGTGAGTCGTCCTGTTGTTTCCTTCTCACATCCACATCAGCTGACGACGCATCCAAGCTGTCAGGTGACGCTTCTGAGGAAGACTGCAGTTGCCAGTCGAAACTGTCAGGTAAACTACAACTTTTTATCTCATTGTCTGATCAAAAGAAAGTAAAACATTTATTTGAAATAAGAAGACAAAATGAACTTAATTGAGCTAATACGTGGAAGATTCGGACACAACGGTGTCAAAGCTATTCGCCGATTAGAGAGACTCGAAAAAACACGGGCTCGCTACCGAAACCATCTATGTTTCAACCTCCGATGCAGAGATGAGGATATTACACCAGCAAGCCTCAACATAAAAAACCCGATCCCTACCAGAAACGCACAGAAAATCATCAACAGAGCAAGAAAGGACCTAATGAAGGAGAGAATAAGAGGGACAGTGAACAAAATTGACAGAATTAACACACAAATAAACAAGGAAATTGATCATTTCAAAGAGCACTTCCAGGTAGAGCAGGAGACACAAACGAAAATACACACACACCTAAAACACGCACACGAGAAGGAGTTTATAATAACAAAAATCGCCAGGTCAAAAATTGGAAAAACTTATCGAAAAAAATAGCAAACAAACACACCCGAAATAAACGAAGTGGGTGCGAAACTTATCACAGCGCACACTCACGCAGATAGAAAAGAACGTTCTAACCCGAGGTTTAAATTTCGCCATCACACCTAGAAAAATACCGCACGAAGAATACATCCTAGCAACGGAATTAGCATGCCAGAAAATACAGGACCAGGGGCAAAAAGCAGAGCTACGCAACGCAGTCGCAGGCATACTCAAATCAGCAAAACTACCGCAAAGCAACACCACAAGAGAAGAGATAAAAGCAATAGACTCACTCAAAAAGACAAAACTATCACTATTCTACCGGCTGACAAAGGGAGGACAACAGTCGTCATGGACACAGAGACATATGAAACACAGATGAAAACTATATTAGGAGACAGTAACACTTATGAAATTCTAAAGAAAAACCCCACAGAAGAAAAGAAAAGAATTCTAAAAGCCCTTCTAAAACCTCTATTAGAAACCAAAAAAATAACACAGGACTCATACAACCACCTTGTACCCACGGCAAGTGTTACACCCCGGATCTATGGAACACCAAAAATACACAAGAAGGACTCCCCACTACGCCCCATAGTGGACAGCACCGGATCAGTCACCTACAACCTATCTAAAGCACTAGTCGAAATCATCAAACCCATCATTGGACTCACAGAACATCACTGCAAAAACTCTAAACAACTGGCACAACAACTCAACAACATGACAATAGAAAGAGATGAGATCCTCATTTCACATGACGTTGTCTCACTATTCACCAAAACCCCAGTCGATATTACCCTCCACATAGTACAAGAACGCCTCAGGAATGATAGGACACTCAAAAACGCACTAATCTCACAGTCGATAACATATCTGGACTTTTACAATTTGTCGCCAAATCCACATATTTCCAATTCAAAAACACAATATACAGACAAAAAGAAGGTTTCGCAATGGGAGATCCACTATCCGCCATAATGAGCAGCCTTTTCATGGAAGACCTGGAAATCAGAGCCATCACCACAGCACCCACACACTGCAGACCCACCCTCTGGAAAAGATACTGTTTCAGCGACTTTCAACCAATTTGAGTAGTCACCGAGGGGCGGACGGAGTGAGCTTTTTCGACGCGTAATCAGGGTTCACAAACAAACATTGTCCAATGCAATCCGTATCTTTGGACGCTGTGTTCCATTTATTCCCATCAAAATACGGGCTGATTCATGCTCACCTTAGCATACGTTGATAACAAGTTAGGTCCACAGTTAGTATGTTTCCATTCATACTTTCAAATTAAGCACGCCAGTCGCGCTACATTTCATTGAACCTAGATATGCGTTTCATTGAACCTTGATATGCGGTCAAAAACTGTATGGCTTCCTCCATTCACGCACCTATGGTTCATTAGTCCGGAGCTACTCAAATCAGCAAAACTACCGCAAAGCAACACCACAAGAGAAGAGATAAAAGCAATAGACTCACTCAAAAAAGACAAAACTATCACTATTCTACCGGCTGACAAAGGGAGGACAACAGTCGTCATGGACACAGAGACATATGAAACACAGATGAAAACTATATTAGGAGACAGTAACACTTATGAAATTCTAAAGAAAAACCCCACAGAAGAAAAGAAAAGAATTCTAAAAGCCCTTCTAAAACCTCTATTAGAAACCAAAAAAATAACACAGGACTCATACAACCACCTTGTACCCACGGCAAGTGTTACACCCCGGATCTATGGAACACCAAAAATACACAAGAAGGACTCCCCACTACGCCCCATAGTGGACAGCACCGGATCAGTCACCTACAACCTATCTAAAGCACTAGTCGAAATCATCAAACCCATCATTGGACTCACAGAACATCACTGCAAAAACTCTAAACAACTGGCACAACAACTCAACAACATGACAATAGAAAGAGATGAGATCCTCATTTCACATGACGTTGTCTCACTATTCACCAAAACCCCAGTCGATATTACCCTCCACATAGTACAAGAACGCCTCAGGAATGATAGGACACTCAAAAAACGCACTAATCTCACAGTCGATAACATATCTGGACTTTTACAATTTGTCGCCAAATCCACATATTTCCAATTCAAAAACACAATATACAGACAAAAAGAAGGTTTCGCAATGGGAGATCCACTATCCGCCATAATGAGCAGCCTTTTCATGGAAGACCTGGAAATCAGAGCCATCACCACAGCACCCACACACTGCAGACCCACCCTCTGGAAAGATACTGTTTCAGCGACTTTCAACCAATTTGAGTAGTCACCGAGGGGCGGACGGAGTGAGCTTTTTCGACGCGTAATCAGGGTTCACAAACAAACATTGTCCAATGCAATCCGTATCTTTGGACGCTGTGTTCCATTTATTCCCATCAAAATACGGGCTGATTCATGCTCACCTTAGCATACGTTGATAACAAGTTAGGTCCACAGTTAGTATGTTTCCATTCATACTTTCAAATTAAGCACGCCAGTCGCGCTACATTTCATTGAACCTAGATATGCGTTTCATTGAACCTTGATATGCGGTCAAAAACTGTATGGCTTCCTCCATTCACGCACCTATGGTTCATTAGTCCGGAGCTCATTAAATAACCAAATGCTCCACCTAATGTTCAATGGGGGAACTGCATGTACAAATAATATTTTAAGCAAGCTTAAATAAGGATAAAATAAAACAAACAAAAATGACATAATGGCTCCAACACACCGGCCCCTAATTGTTAATGGCAGGAGGGCATAAACAATTCAATACATATGTACTTAAAGGAGCCAATAAATTCAGGTGAAAATTGAAAAACAAAAAAAATCCCCTATGGGTCAGAGGTCACAATTGCCTGTCCAATTACAATTTATGTTGCAGCTTCTTGAAGAAGACAAAGTTTGGTCACTGGCCTATCTAGTGTGCTGGTCTTGGTCTGCACTCGAGCAGAACGCACCAGTCCTTTCCTGTCTGGATAGATCTCTAGAACTCTTCCGAGTAACCAGGAACCACGTGGAGCTGTAGCATCTGCAATAAGCACAATGTCTCCAGAAACAAGACTTCGTCTCTCTTTACTCCACCTTTGACGCTCCTGTAGCAAAGGTAAGTACTCTCTTAGCCAGCGTTTCCAAAAAAGGTCGGAGATGTACTGCACCTGCCTCCACCTCCGTTTGATGTAGAGGTCGGTCTTCTCAAATAATCCAGGCGGTAAGATGGGTTTTCTTTTCATTGTGAGCAGGTGATTAGGTGTCAGAGCTTCCAGATCATTGGGATCTTCAGACAACTTTGTGATGGGCCTGTCATTCAAAATGGCTTCGACTTCACACAGAATGGTATGGAATCCCTCGTCACTCAGGGTCTGTTGATGTAAGACTGATGTCAGTATCCGTCTCACCATCCTGATGATGCGCTCCCATACACCCCCATGATGAGAAGCTGTTGGTGGGTTGAAGCTCCACTTTATTCCCTCCTGCAGAAAGGCTCCTTGTATTCTGCTGTGATTCAAAGCAGCAAGAGCTTCCCTCAACTCCCTTTCAGCACCAATGAAGTTGGTTCCATTGTCAGACCGTAAATGAGAGACTTGCCCCCTTCTACAAACAAATCTGCGCAGAGCGTTTATACATGAGTCAGTATCCAGTGAGTAAGCAACCTCCAAGTGGACTGCTCTACATGACATACAGGTAAAAATGACTCCATAGCGCTTTTCAAGGCTACGTCCTCTCTTGATCTCAATCGGCCCAAAATAATCAACTCCAACATTGGTGAATGGAGGAAGATCAGGAATGATTCGTTCTACAGGCAAGTCTGCCATTTTTTGCTCACCCAACTTCCCTTTATGGCGCCTGCAGAAGCCACAGTTGGACAGGACCTTTCTTGTTGCTGCATTAGCACTGGTAATCCAATATTTCCTCCGCAATCTGGAGAGAACTTGATTCCTCCCACCATGGCCCACCTGTTCATGAATGTACTTAAGTATTAGAGTGGATACATGTTGACCTTTGGATAGGATGACTGGATGTTTTGTCTCTTCAGGCATGGCTGCCTTACTCAACCTTCCTCCAACTCTAAGTAATCCATCTTCCAGAATGGGGTCCAGTTTGTATATGGGACTCTCTTTTTTCACTCCACATTTTCCCGATGATAATACAGCCAATTCATCATGGAACCTTTCCTGTTGAGTGAAGCAGATGATGGAAGTTTCTGCTTCTGCAAGATCATCTGGAGTCAAACTCTGCCCTCTCACGACAGCTTTAATCCGTCGCATTTCCCGTTCCATTTTGTTGTCACTGACGTTTTGCGTCCTGTTGACTCATTTGTTTTCTTTTTTGGCTCATCTCCAGTAGAGCCCTCCTTATCTTCAGAATCCATGCAACTGATCTTTTCAACCTTTTCCAGTCAGAAAAGTATGTCACCAGTTGATGAGTGGCACTTGGTGCATCTTCAACAATTACTGCATTCGTTGTGAGCTCCTTTTGACCTCAGGATCGTCAGCAGCAATGTCGTAATCCAAGCTGCTAGCTGGCCACTCTTCCTCTGCTTTCCACAGAAACTCAGGGCCATCAAGCCATCTTCTGTTTGTCAGCAAATAATCCACCTTAAATCCCCTTGAGGCTTCGTCTGCAGGAGTGGTATGCACGTACCTCCACTGTGGGACATCAGTTGCTCTTCGGATGGTAGATACCCTGTTTGCCACAAAGGTTTGAAATCTCTTGTCCTCATTTCTGATATACTTTAAAACGCAAGTACTATCAGTCCAGAAACATGATTTCTCAAGTTGAAGCTGTAATTCCGCTCTAAGCATCGTGTCCACACGAACGGCAAGAACAGCAGCAGTGAGCTCTAAGCGAGGAATTGTCACTTGCTTTAGTGGTGTCACCCTGGCTTTGCCTTGCAAGAAAGAGACATGAATCTTGTTGCTGTTGTTCCGTGCCCTGAGATATGTCACAGTGCCATATCCACTTTCACTGGCATCACTGAGAAAGTTGGTGTATTCCTGGTGGAACTTCTCATTTCTCTCAAACCTCCTTTTCAATCCAATAATGCGCTGCTGGGCAACACACTGATTGTTTGGCAGAGAGACCTCTCCTTTCTTAAAAGGAAGATTCAAGCTATAATGTCCATCTTGAAGCCTGACTGAATCTTTCATGATTTCCATGAACTTCACATCATCTCTTGACATCTCCTCTTTGTCTTCTGATGTCTTTTCATTAAAATCATGGTTGTACTGCTTGTTCAGTAATTCCCCAGGGTTTCTATGGATATCCTGTTAACAGTAGCAGTGGGGTTGCCACTCTCACCGCTCGTTACTGTATCCTTGAAGGGGACCATTAATAACCCACCCCAATAGGGTCCTAATGGCATAGGGTCCATTTCCATGGCTGTTGACTACTTCCCAGGGTTCCAGCAAGTTGGAGGCGTTGGTACCTATCAACAACTCCACCTCAGCTTGAATGTGAGGAACACTAACACCATCCAGGTATGGCCACTTAGCCAACTCCTCTTCTTTGATGATGTTGTTCTTTTCCACAGGCATCCTCTTCTGGGTGTAGACTTTTGGTAGACCGTAGAACTGTTTTCCAGTGAGACTTGAAATCTCCAAACCTGACAACATGCGACTGGGAACAGATACTTTTGGGCCCATGGTCAGTAAGCTGATTTGGGTTTTCCTTCCATTCATATTCAGCTTCCTCATCAGGTTTTCTGAACAGAAGGTGTCCGTGCTACCTGGATCTAGAAATGCATACGTTTGTATGACCTTGTTTCCCTTATTAGACTTCACCTGCACAGGTAGGATGGATAAAATCCCACTGCTGTTCCCGGCCCCTGTCTGACCACATGTTTGCAAAGAGATGACAGCATTACCCACTGAGGTTTTATGTGGCTGTTTTGGGTCTGCATTCACTGCTCTCTCCCTTTGGGTAATGTGAAGAATGCTGGGATGGGTTTGACTGCACACCTTGCACGTTAAGCGCTTTTCACAATCCTTGCTCATATGCCCTCTGCGAAGGCAGCCAAAACAGATCCCATTCTCCTTTATGAATGAAATCTTGTCCCTGTGCGACTTCTCCTCCAATTGAGGACACTGCTCCAGCGTGTGACCTCGAGAGCAACACAGGCAAACGCTGGTGTTGTTGGCAGATGAACCAGAATTACTTGGCCGTTGAACCTGCTTGGGCTGTCTGCTTTCTTCCAATGTAGGGGTTTCAATGGTGGCAACAGTAGTTGCAAAATTGTCTCCTTTGAATCTGGGTTTAGATTGGGATTTCATCCTGCTCACAGGTTTGTTTACTGTACTCAGCTGTGCATTCTGAATGTCACCAAAGATTGGGTCAGACACTATTTTGACTTGCCTCTCGATGAACATGACCATGTCTTTGAACTGTGCCCTACGTTTGGATCTTTCCAGTATCTCACATGCAGAGCTTCTCCATTTTCTCTTAGCTTATATGGAAGCTTCAGAATCACTGCTTTCATATTCGTTGGCATATCCAGTTCTCTCAGGTACTGTACATCCTCCATTGCGTTGCAACACTCGCAAAAAATAATGCATAAGCTTGAAGAGCCTTAACGTCCTCAGGCTTCACTACTGGCCAGCTGATGACTTTCTCCATATACGCTGCCGTGATCTTATGCTCATTTCCAAAGTGTTCCTGTAAAATATCCTTAGCCATGTCATAGCCTCTGTCTGCTTCCATGTGCTGACAGCTACGCACTAGTTCTCTTGGCTGACCCTTTGTGTACTTGTCCAGGAAGTATAAACAATCTCCTCGGTCTCGTGTGTTTTTCTCCACACAGTGTTCAAAGGCTCTGAGAAATGTTCTGTACTGCAGAGGGTCTCCGTCAAAGCATGGTATTTCTCTTGGTGGCAGTAAGTGTGCGTTTTGTTGTTCCATTAACAATGCTGTTATTTCATTTTGCTGTTGCATTAAGTTGCAGAGAACTGGCGTTACATCATGTCCTTGGGGAAATAGTTGACCTTGAATGACATTTGTAAGCTGGTCCAAAAGAGGTTGGCTCGATGGGGTTTTATGCAACATTGTACTGATTGGTTGACTGTTGTCTTGTGTTGCATTCCTATATGCAGGTTGTTGTCCTTGTTGCATAGGTGGTTGCTGTACAGGTGCTTGTTGTACATGTGGTTGTTGGTTTGAGACCACAGGTGTTAGTTGATGGGCTTTAGCAAGTGGGTTGAGAGTGGTAGAGGTTTCCTTTAACCTTGCTCCTCTTTCAAAGTATGACTCCATTCCATCTGATGGTGCTTTTGAAAAAGCTTGGTGACTGGAGGCTGTTAATATTGCCAATTTAGCAGCAGCTGCTGCCATCTCTGTATCAAGCTCCAGTCTTTCCTTTCTTTTCCTGAGCAGCTCAGCTTCCTCCTCCAGAGCGTGCTTCTCCTTTAAAGCCGCAGCGCGAGTTATGAGTGCAGCTCTCTCTGCCTCTGCCAGAATGCGTGCTGACGCAGTAGAGGATTTGCTGCTTTTGCTGCTTTTTGAACTGGCGTGACTTTTCCTGCTTGTTCTCTCAACAGAAACCTTTGTTTCAACATTGGAAATGCTGTCACTGGGTTTGACCTCACTCTCAGCCCAATCACTATTTTCGACATTGGCATCAGGGTTTGGAATGTCTGCATTGGACAACCACATATTCACCTTATCATTAAAATCATTGACAGTCAACATTTTTGCTTTAAACCATATTTCATGTTTCTCCTTTTCTTCAGGAGGTAACAGTTGCGACAGAGATTTGTGCGCCTCCTTTGCCTCGTTGCACATAGTTGTGTATTTCCCAAATGTACACCGCACCTCTGTTTCATATTCTCTGTCCTGCATTAGGTCCTGAATTGTCCTTTGTAGGTTTGATGCTTTGTTTAGTTTGGACTTCCTAGCCTTTTGCAGTTTGTCCAGTTTGTCCAACAATGCCCTTTGTGTTAATTTAACCTCACGTTTTTGGACGGGTGGGTTTTCCATTTCACCCTTGTCCGCGTCAACATTTAGCTGCGTTTCAGCCGCTGCGGGTTCATTAACAACGGAACCTTGATTCTGTACCTCTTTATCAGAATCCATTATCGTTCAAATATTTCAACCATAAAACAATACCTTCACAAAACAATACTTTCACAGATAGACCACCCCACAGCTCATAATACAAGTTGGAACCAACCAATGCATTGGATTTGCAGTCAAATGTGCACACCAAGAAACCGCATGTATCTTGCTAACGTTAGCTAGCATGCTATCCAGTATCGTTAGTTATGTAAACAAGGATATTGTAACCAACTGGCAAAACATTAAGGACAACCAACAAATCGAATATCACCGTTATTTTCAATTAGCTATATGACTACCTAAAATACGGCTGTTACAAACAGTTATGCGTAACACATTTCACAATGGCCATACATCGATGGTACTGCTACACATACCTCTGTCCATTGTAGGTAGGCACTAATTGTCTCTGTGGTGGTCTCTGTAGCTAGGAATTAGCTGTCCTTGTAGGCCTAGCTTGTCATTTGTCCAAGTAATCCAATGCGGAACAGAAATCCATTGTCCATGTCCAAAAATCCACACGAAATATAAATCCAACGTTATCAATAATCCAAACGGAATGTTGTCCATCGTAGTCCACTCGTTGTGCAAGCGATGCCCAATCGATCAGCTGAATCCCGTGAAAGACGACCTTGAGGTTATAATGAAGCTAGTTTTTGACTTTGTTTCAGCGACTTTCAACCAATTTGAGTAGTCACCGAGGGCGGACGGAGTGAGCTTTTTCGACGCGTAATCAGGGTTCACAAACAAACATTGTCCAATGCAATCCTTATCTTTGGACGCTGTGTTCCATTTATTCCCATCAAATACAGGCTGATTCATGCTCACCTTAGCATAAGTTCATAACAACAGTTAGGTCCATAGTTAGTATGTTTCCATTCATACATTCAAATTAAGCACGCCAGTCGCGCTACATTTCATTGAACCTAGATATGCGTTTCATTGAACCTTGATATGCGGTCAAAAACTGTATGGCTTCCTCCATTCACGCACCTATGGTTCATTAGTCCGGAGCTCATTAAATAACCAAATGCTCCACCTAATGTTCAATGGGGGAACTGCATGTACAAATAATATTTTAATGGCAAGCTTAAATAAGGATAAAATAAAACAAACAAAAATGACATAATGGCTCCAACACATAACGGCCCCATAATTGTTAATGGCAGGAGGGCATAAACAATTCAATACATATGTACTTAAAGGAGCCAATAAATTCAGGTGAAAATTGAAAAACAAAAAAAAATCCCTATGGGTCAGGAGGTCACAATTGCCTGTCCAATTACAATTTATGTTGCAGCTTCTTGAAGAAGACAAAGTTTGGTCACTGGCCTATCTAGTGTGCTGGTCTTGGTCTGCACTCGAGCAGAACGCACCAGTCCTTTCCTGTCTGGATAGGTCTCTAGAACTCTTCCGAGTAACCAGGAACCACGTGGAGCTGTAGCATCTGCAATAAGCACAATGTCTCCAGAAACAAGACTTCGTCTCTCTTTACTCCACCTTTGACGCTCCTGTAGCAAAGGTAAGTACTCTCTTAGCCAGCGTTTCCAAAAAGGTCGGAGATGTACTGCACCTGCCTCCACCTCCGTTTGATGTAGAGGTCGGTCTTCTCAAATAATCCAGGCGGTAAAATCGGTTTTCTTTTCATTGTGAGCAGGTGATTAGGTGTCAGAGCTTCCAGATCATTGGGATCTTCAGACAACTTTGTGATGGGCCTGTCATTCAAAATGGCTTCGACTTCACACAGAATGGTATGGAATCCTCGTCACTCAGGGTCTGTTGATGTAAGACTGATGTCAGTATCCGTCTCACCATCCTGATGATGCGCTCCCATACACCCCCATGATGAGAAGCTGTTGGTGGGTTGAAGCTCCACTTTATTCCCTCCTGCAGAAAGGCTCCTTGTATTCTGCTGTGATTCAAAGCAGCAAGAGCTTCCCTCAACTCCTTTCAGCACCAATGAAGTTGGTTCCATTGTCAGACCGTAAATGAGAGACTTGCCCCTTCTACAAACAAATCTGCGCAGAGCGTTTATACATGAGTCAGTATCCAGTGAGTAAGCAACCTCCAAGTGGACTGCTCTACATGACATACAGGTAAAAATGACTCCATAGCGCTTTTCAAGGCTACGTCCTCTCTTGATCTCAATCGCCCAAAATAATCAACTCCAACATTGGTGAATGGAGGAAGATCAGGAATGATTCGTTCTACAGGCAAGTCTGCCATTTTTGCTCACCCAACTTCCCTTTATGGCGCCTGCAGAAGCCACAGTTGGACAGGACCTTTCTTGTTGCTGCATTAGCACTGGTAATCCAATATTTCCTCCGCAATCTGGAGAGAACTTGATTCCTCCCACCATGGCCCACCTGTTCATGAATGTACTTAAGTATTAGAGTGGATACATGTTGACCTTTGGATAGGATGACTGGATGTTTTGTCTCTTCAGGCATGGCTGCCTTACTCAACCTTCCTCCAACTCTAAGTAATCCATCTTCCAGAATGGGGTCCAGTTTGTATATGGGACTCTCTTTTTTCACTCCACATTTTCCCGATGATAATACAGCCAATTCATCATGGAACCTTTCCTGTTGAGTGAAGCAGATGATGGAAGTTTCTGCTTCTGCAAGATCATCTGGAGTCAAACTCTGCCCTCTCACGACAGCTTTAATCCGTCGCATTTCCCGTTCCATTTTGTTGTCACTGACGTTTGCGTCCTGTTGACTCATTTGTTTTCTTTTTTGGCTCATCTCCAGTAGAGCCCTCCTTATCTTCAGAATCCATGCAACTGATCTTTTCAACCTTTTCCAGTCAGAAAAGTATGTCACCAGTTGATGAGTGGCACTTGGTGCATCTTCAACAATTACTGCATTCGTTGTGAGCTCCCTTTTGACCTCAGGATCGTCAGCAGCAATGTCGTAATCCAAGCTGCTAGCTGGCCACTCTTCCTCTGCTTTCCACAGAAACTCAGGGCCATCAAGCCATCTTCTGTTTGTCAGCAAATAATCCACCTTAAATCCCCTTGAGGCTTCGTCTGCAGGATTCTGAGTGGTATGCACGTACCTCCACTGTGGGACATCAGTTGCTCTTCGGATGGTAGATACCCTGTTTGCCACAAAGGTTTGAAATCTCTTGTCCTCATTTCTGATATACTTTAAAACGCAAGTACTATCAGTCCAGAAACATGATTTCTCAAGTTGAAGCTGTAATTCCGCTCTAAGCATCGTGTCCACACGAACGGCAAGAACAGCAGCAGTGAGCTCTAAGCGAGGAATTGTCACTTGCTTTAGTGGTGTCACCCTGGCTTTGCCTTGCAAGAAAGAGACATGAATCTTGTTGCTGTTGTTCCGTACCCTGAGATATGTCACAGTGCCATATCCACTTTCACTGGCATCACAACTGGCCACGAATGGGTTGTCCAAAGCTGCCGGCTGGGCATCTATCAACCCTGTGCTGTCATTTCTCTCTCAACCATTTGATCCATTGCTGCTGAACTTCATCCCATTTCTTCCTCAAACTGGAAGTGTGAGTGGTGCAAGACTGAGAAAGTTGGTGTATTCCTGGTTTCTCATTTCTCTCAAACCTCCTTTTCAATCCAATAATGCGCTGCTGGGCAACACACTGATTGTTTGGCAGAGAGACTCTCCTTTCTTAAAAGGAAGATTCAAGCTATAATGTCCATCTTGAAGCCTGACTGAATCTTTCATGATTTCCATGAACTTCACATCATCTCTTGACATCTCCTCTTTGTCTTCTGATGTCTTTTCATTAAAATCATGGTTGTACTGCTTGTTCAGTAATTCCCCCAGGGTTTCTATGGATATCCTGTTAACAGTAGCAGTGGGGTTGCCACTCTCACACCGCTCGTTACTGTATCCTTGAAGGGGACCATTAATAACCCACCCCAATAGGGTCCTAATGGCATAGGGTCCATTTCCATGGCTGTTGACTACTTCCCAAGGTTCCAGCAAGTTGGAGGCGTTGGTACCTATCAACAACTCCACCTCAGCTTGAATGTGAGGAACACTAACACCATCCAGGTATGGCCACTTAGCCAACTCCTCTTCTTTGATGATGTTGTTCTTTTCCACAGGCATCCTCTTCTGGGTGTAGACATTTGGTAGCCCGTAGAACTGTTTTCCAGTGAGACTTGAAATCTCCAAACCTGACAACATGTGACTGGGAACAGATGCTTTTGGGCCCATGGTCAGTAAGCTGATTTGGGTTTTCCTTCCATTCATATTCAGCTTCCTCATTAGGTTTTCTGAACAGAAGGTGTCCGTGCTACCTGGATCTAGAAATGCATACGTTTGTATGACCTTGTTTCCCTTATTAGACTTCACCTGCACAGGTAGGATGGATAAAATCCCACTGCTGTTCCCGGCCCCTGTCTGACCACATGTTTGCAAAGAGATGACAGCATTACCCACTGAGGTTTTATGTGGCTGTTTTGGGTCTGCATTCACTGCTCTCTCCCTTTTGGGTAATGTGAAGAACGCTGGGATGGGTTTGACTGCACACCTTGCACGTTAAGCGCTTTTCACAATCCTTGCTCATATGCCCTCTCTGCGAAGGCAGCCAAAACAGATCCCTTTCTCCTTTATGAACGAAATCTTGTCCCTGTGCGACTTCTCCTCCAATTGAGGACACTGCTCCAGCGTGTGACCTCGAGAGCAACACAGGCAAACGCTGGTGTTGTTGGCAGATGAACCAGAATTACTTGGCCGTTGAACCTGCTTGGGCTGTCTGCTTTCTTCCAATGTAGGGGTTTCAATGGTGGCAACAGTAGTTGCAAAATTGTCTCCTTTGAATCTGGGTTTAGATTGGGATTTCATCCTGCTCACAGGTTTGTTTACTGTACTCAGCTGTGCATTCTGAATGTCACCAAAGATTGGGTCAGACACTATTTTGACTTGCCTCTCGATGAACATGACCATGTCTTTGAACTGTGCCCTACGTTTGGATCTTTCCAGTATCTCACATGCAGAGCTTCTCCACTTTTCTCTTAGCTTATATGGAAGCTTCAGAATCACTGCTTTCATATTCGTTGGCATATCCAGTTCTCTCAGGTACTGTACATCCTCCATTGCGTTGCAACACTCGCGCAAAATAATGCATAAGCTTGAAGAGCCTTAACGTCCTCAGGCTTCACTACTGGCCAGCTGATGACTTTCTCCATATACGCTGCCGTGATCTTATGCTCATTTCCAAAGTGTTCCTGTAAAAGATCCTTAGCCATGTCATAGCCTCTGTCTGCTTCCATGTGCTGACAGCTACGCACTAATTCTCTTGGCTGACCCTTTGTGTACTTGTCCAGGAAGTATAAACAATCTCCTCGGTCTCGTGTGTTTTTCTCCACACAGTGTTCAAAGGCTCTGAGAAATGTTCTGTACTGCAGAGGGTCTCCGTCAAAGCATGGTATTTCTCTTGGTGGCAGTAAGTGTGCGTTTTGTTGTTCCATTAACAATGCTGTTATTTCATTTTGCTGTTGCATTAAGTTGCAGAGAACTGGCGTTACATCATGTCCTTGGGGAAATAGTTGACCTTGAATGACATTTGTAAGCTGGTCCAAAAGAGGTTGGCTCGATGGGGTTTTATGCAACATTGTACTGATTGGTTGACTGTTGTCTTGTGTTGCATTCCTATATGCAGGTTGTTGTCCTTGTTGCATAGGTGGTTGCTGTACAGGTGCTTGTTGTACATGTGGTTGTTGGTTTGAGACCACAGGTGTTAGTTGATGGGCTTTAGCAAGTGGGTTGAGAGTGGTAGAGGTTTCCTTTAACCTTGCTCCTCTTTCAAAGTATGACTCCATTCCATCTGATGGTGCTTTTGAAAAAGCTTGGTGACTGGAGGCTGTTAATATTGCCAATTTAGCAGCAGCTGCTGCCATCTCTGTATCAAGCTCCAGTCTTTCCTTTCTTTTCCTGAGCAGCTCAGCTTCCTCCTCCAGAGCGTGCTTCTCCTTTAAAGCCGCAGCGCGTGAGTTATGAGTGCAGCTCTCTGCCTCTGCCAGAATGCGTGCTGACGCAGTAGAGGATTTGCTGCTTTTGCTGCTTTTTGAACTGGCGTGACTTTTCCTGCTTGTTCTCTCAACAGAAACCTTTGTTTCAACATTGGAAATGCTGTCACTGGGTTTGACCTCACTCTCATCCCAATCCCTATTTTCGACATTGGCATCAGGGTTTGGAATGTCTGCATTGGACAACCACATATTCACCTTATCATTAAAATCATTGACAGTCAACATTTTTGCTTTAAACCATATTTCATGTTTCTCCTTTTCTTCAGGAGGTAACAGTTGCGACAGAGATTCGTGCACCTCCTTTGCCTCGTTGCACATAGTTGTGTATTTCCCAAATGTACACTGCACCTCTGTTTCATATTCTCTGTCCTGCATTAGGTCCTGAATTGTCCTTTGTAGGTTTGATGCTTTGTTTAGTTTGGACTTCCTAGCCTTTTGCAGTTTGTCCAGTTTGTCCAACAATGCCCTTTGTGTTAATTTAACCTCATGTTTTTGGACGGGTGGGTTTTCCATTTCACCCTTGTCCGCGTCAACATTTAGCTGCGTTTCAGCCGCTGCGGGTTCATTAACCACGGAACCTTGATTCTGTACCTCTTTATCAGAATCCATTATCGTTCAAATATTTCAACCATAAAACAATACCTTCACAAAACAATACTTTCACAGATAGACCACCCCACAGCTCATAATACAAGTTGGAACCAACCAATGCATTGGATTTGCAGTCAAATGTGCACACCAAGAAACCGCATGTATCTTGCTAACGTTAGCTAGCATGCTATCCAGTACAGCAAGCTAACGTTAGTTATGTAAACAAGGATATTGTAACCAACTGGCAAAACATTAAGGACAACCAACAAATCGAATATCACCGTTATTTTCAATTAGCTATATGACTACCTAAAATACGGCTGTTACAAACAGTTATGCGTAACACATTTCACAATGGCCATACATCGATGGTACTGCTACACATACCTCTGTCCATTGTAGGTAGGCACTAATTGTCTCTGTGGTGGTCCCTGTAGCTAGGAATTAGCTGTCCTTGTAGGCCTAGCTTGTCATTTGTCCAAGTAATCCAATGCGGAACAGAAATCCATTGTCCATGTCCAAAAATCCACACGAAATATAAATCCAACGTTATCAATAATCCAAACGGAATGTTGTCCAATCGTAGTCCACTCGTTGTGCAAGCGATGCCCAATCGATCAGCTGAATCCCGTGAAAGACGACCTTGAGGTTTTAATGAAGCTAGTTTTTGACTTTGTTTCAGCGACTTTCAACCAATTTGAGTAGTCACCGAGGGGCGGACGGAGTGAGCTTTTTCGACGCGTAATCAGGGTTCACAAACAAACATTGTCCAATGCAATCCGTATCTTTGGACGCTGTGTTCCATTTATTCCCATCAAAATACGGGCTTATTCATGCTCACCTTAGCATAAGTTCATAACAACAGTTAGGTCCATAGTTAGTATGTTTCCATTCATACTTTCAAATTAAGCACGCCAGTCGCGCTACATTTCATTGAACCTAGATATGCGTTTCATTGAACCTTGATATGCGGTCAAAAACTGTATGGCTTCCTCCATTCACGCACCTATGGTTCATTAGTCCGGAGCTCATTAAATAACCAAATGCTCCACCTAATGTTCAATGGGGGAACTGCATGTACAAATAATATTTTAAGCAAGCTTAAATAAGGATAAAATAAAACAAACAAAAATGACATAATGGCTCCAACAGATACGTTGATGACATCCTGGAAAAAATAAAACATGGACACACACAAGAACTCACAGACCACCTAAACAACATGGACAGCACTGGAAACATCAAGTTCACCCACGAGGAGGAAACTAACAAGACCATAGCATTTCTGGACATGAAAATTCACCACAAAGATGACGGCAGCATAAAAATCTCAGTATATAGAAAACCCACACACACAGACCAATATCTACTCTGGACATCTGAACACCCCACCATACACAAACTGTCAGTAGTCAGAACTTTATATCAACGGACCAGCATCATCACAGATGAAGAGGACAGACGAGAGGAGGAGAGGCACATCCAACAAGCACTTACACTCTGCCAATACCCTAAATGGGCCATAAACAAAGGAAAACAGCAAGCCCAAAACAAAGAAAATAAACAAAAGGAACGAAAAACAAAAAACACACAGAAAACCGAGGAAAACAACAAAGGCATAGTAACTATACCATACATCCGGGGATAACAGAACCAATACAAAGGATCATGAAAAAACACAGAATAGCCACAGCAGTAAAACCTCACACTAAACTACGACAACTTTTAGTTCACCCCAAGGACAAGATAGAACAGGACAAAAATGCAACGTAATCTATGAAATACCATGTAGGTCATGCAAAAAACATACATAGGAGAGACAGGTAGGACATTCAACATTAGAAAGAAAGAACATCAAAAGGAATGTGAGAAGGAAAACAACAGGACGACTCACAAGAACACAAAAGGAAAAAGCGGAACAAGAAAACCTAAAATCAGCCATATCAGACCACTGCAAAAGAAACAATCACATCATGGACTGGGACCACGCAAAAATCATTGGGTCAGAAAACAATAAACACAAACGCTGGATCAAGGAGGCGGTTGAAATCAGGAGGCGGGCCAACGGCACCATCAACAGGGACGAGGGAGCATACATGCTCTCCCACACCTGGGACTCTCTCCTCCAGAGAACAACGGACGGCGGAGGCGTGGCCGCCTGACGGATCTATCAAGATCTGTCAGGCTGGCCACGTCTGCTAAACATCAGCTGACGACGCATCCAAGCTGTCAGGTGACGCTTCTGAGGAAGACTGCAGTTGCCAGTCGAAACTGTCAGGTAAACTACAACTTTTTATCTCATTGTCTGATCAAAAGAAAGTAAAACATTTATTTGAAATAAGAAGACAAAATGAACTTAATTGAGCTAATTCAGGTAATCTTGTTAATGCTGTACCTCCTGTAGCTGCTCTCTCAGGATGATGAGTTGCTCCTGCAGGTCGATGCCGCTGTCGGTGGCACTTTGTTGCTCCAACTCCTCTTGAAGATTCTGCATCTGGTCAGTGTCCTTGAGGTGTTGCTCCTCTAGACCCTGCACTTGTCCCATTTGGAGAAGTTGGACCTGGCACTCCACTGTCGCCTTGGTAATCCTCTGGCTTTCGTCTTTGAGTATCCTCTGGAACCAATGGATGATGGTCAGTGCTACCACTGCCATGGTGCTGCCTTCTTCAGCTACCGGATGGGAGGCCGCCCCAGCAGCTGCAATTGGCGCTGATACAGGATGTTGATGTCGTTTGTGTCCCATTGGGTTGCTTCTTTGAATAAATCCTTGTCACGTTTGACAAATGAGTCCAAAAGTTCAGAGGAAAGTCCTTTTAAATATTGCATAAGTTCCCACAAGGGGAAAAGAGGGGAAGGGGTAGAGAGAGGGGGTTGGTTCCCTTCCACCAGAAGCCACAAGGAAATCTCCAGGGCTTTCCATGATCGCTAAGGTCCCTAACCTAAGAGTGTGATATGTGCCTAGTGTGTGGTGCAGAGAGAGATGGAAGTGGCACACATCCTGATTGTCAGATTATTTCCAAAGCAGCGGTTCTGGTCCCTTTTTTTATATATATAAAAAAGTGTAGATGCCTTTGCTTTGGAAAGAGTCTTTCAACAGCTGTTTTCTGACCCATTGGCTAGGGTCCCCTCCCTATAGTTATTCGCTTCTTGTGTGCCTGGTGGGACAAAAGCAAAATTTAAAAAAAGTTATACTTAATTAAAATAAAAAAATTAAAATAAAAATGTTTAAAAAAAAATAATAATAATTTAAAAAAACTTTAAAAAAACAATAAACAATAAACAATAAACAATAAACAATAAACAATAAACAAATAAACAACTAAACAACTAAACAACTAAAATAACAATAATATATATATATTTTAAATCGTCAATAAGTAAAATAAAATAAGATAATAATTAAAATGATATATGTACTATATATACACATATACCCCCTGATCCTAATTGCCTGTTTGTTTGACAGAATTAATTAGGACTAATTAGCCATTATTTGACACGTCAAATAAAGGACTACCACAAATAAATGGTTACGGTTAGTTCAGATGCCGGTGTCACCTAACAGTTGCATTCAGCTGCGTCCTCCTGATGTCTGTGTTTGACGCTGGATGCACGGGGTGTCGTCACGCCGGTCGGTATTCAGGGGGTTGGGGAATGTCCGTTCGACTCCGCCCAAATCACAGACTGGTGCTTTAACACCTCCCTCTTTAGTGGGATTCACAAAGTTGGGGTCAGCTTCAGACACTGGGGAAATATTCAGCTCAGAGAACATAGGTTAGTTTGCACAAAGCAATAAAGACAAGGCAGGGTAAAGTAACATATACGTGACATGGTAATTCAGTTTATTTGGAAATGGACAAACTGGGGTAGGGTTTCGTTCTGCCTTCTCACCTATGGACCATTTATTTCTGTTTGGCATGTGAGGTGAGGTTTGCCTGTAGTAACTTCTGTATGCAGCCAATTGCGAACCCACCACCCTCAGGAAAGAATTACATTTTACATTTATATTTTAGGCATTTAGCAGAAGCTCTTATCCAGAGCTCTAATACACAGTTTACATTTCTTTACATACAATCCATTTATACAGCTGGATATTTTACTGAAGCATTTCAGGTTAAGCACCTTACTCAAGGGTACAAAAGCAGTGCCCCAACTGGGAATTGAACCTGCAAGCTCTGAGTTACAAGCCCAGCTCCCTAACCGTTACACTACACTGCCTGCCAGCAAATTATTGATACCATTTCACAAGTTTGCTCGTACCATGTCAAGATCTGCTCTTATCTGGCTGCGACCTGAAATGCATAAATTCCAAGCTGGAAAGACCCCACAATTATCACTTGCATGGAAATAAACATTCAATTGATATGGTCCCCGAACCTCACAACTGGAGTAGGTTTGGAACCTTTATATTGGTTTCTCTCCCGTATACTGTACCATAAACCTAGGTTTCGGTACGCCTTATTGAAATCGTTACAGGGAAACCAGCCTCTAACATTCAAGAACAGAAAACACTACCCTTTTCCTATTTTTTTCTTTTTTTTGGAAAAAATCTAATAAAAATAAAATAATGTTAAAGCCCTTAAAGGATGAACATTAGTTGGATATCTCAGTAGAACCTCCAATATGTCGGATCAGTAATGACTGTGACAATACGCTCGTTAAGGCTGTTATTAAAGTCAATAGTTACCCATCATAATAATGGCCTAAGTACTCTGAATACTTAGACCTAGGAATAATTATAGAATAATTGTCATTACTTCCCAACCTTTTGAAATATGGTGTTTCTAATCAAAGGACTAAAAACACCCTTCGACTTCAGTATATCCTCAGGACTTCGGCCGTTGATCAATATTTCAATATTATACGAGAGAGAAACTGTGACGGCTGCACCAAATCGCCGCACATAAAAGTGTCAGTAAAATCCCATCTCACTCCCTTCCCCCTACCTCACCTCTTTTCCTTTGTTTGCATTTGGTTAGTTTGTGATACGTTTACATTCATAATACATATATACAAACCACATAATGACACAACACATAGGTTTCATTTTAACAACATGTTCAAACTTTACAAACCACATAACAACACGACACATGGGTTTAGTTTCAACATGCTCAAACTTTATTGAGAACATGAGAGGTTTTCAGCAACATGCTCAAACTGCATTAACTGCATTATTGACATTACCTGTTTTCTAATCAAAGTGCAGGCTTTTTAGTTAAAACATGTATGTATCATTTTGCATTTATATAACCTGAACTCTCTTCTACTTACTTGCATGTCCACCGACGTCCAAACTGCCAAGAAGCATGTGGCATTTGGACTACCCTTTTATACTGGAAGGGGGAGTGTCTGACCAGACCAAGTGCTCTGGAATAGGGGGGGAGTTGTCATTTTGCTTTAGTTGTGTACATGTCTTTATTTGATAGTTGAAACCTTGATTGTTTATTGGTTGGAATGCAATTGTCTTTATATGATATAAGTTAATTAAAATGTACCTGGCCAGGTCTATATATACTCTGCAGTTTGCCATTTTTGGAGGCTCATGTTCTGTTCAGTTGGGTTTTGTGTTTAGTTATTTGTATTATATTTTGGGCCCATAACAGTTATGTTTTTCAGTCTATTTTTGTCATTCACAATTGGTTTTGTTAACACCCTTTTGCCTTTTTTGGTTAAATAAAACCCTTAATTTTACACTTTATTCTGTGTCCTCGTGCCTGCTTGCTCGGTCCATTACAGAAACCATACACAATTATTTTATCAATCAATGGAATGTTTATTCAACAGAAATAAGGTATTTAATCATGCCTGATTTCACTCTTTTGAACAGTGAAAATGATAATAAAAGACCATTACATGAGTAACATTAATTAATTATCTTTGATGGAAGTAATGTTATACAAAGAAGTATCACAAGGGAAAACTATGATACATACTAGGCAATATACTTAGAAGTGACCGACAGAAAAGTGGCCACTACAAGAGGCCTGCTTGATCCGGTCATGAACCATTATACAGATATGAAGATACTCTGGTTACTTATGGCTCACTGAATGAGGAAAGCAGGAGAGGGATAGGCAGTGCTTAATTTGTAAAATAAGAGATGCCGGGGCTCAACTCGCCTCCCCCACGGAGGAAAAAGAGTAAACTTTTCCTACCTCTGTGTCGCTGCATTTCTACATTATATTTACATCTGTAATGTTCACTGGACGTAACATTGTTTAATACCAGTTTAATACGTGTTGTTGTTGTACTTTAGATATTTATGAGCCCGGGGCTCTGATTCTGAGTAAGACATTTGCCGGGGACAAATTAGACAAATTAGACAAATTAGACAAATTAGACAAATTAGACAAATTAAGCACTGGGGATAGGACAGAAAAGATCCCCGTCAGTCAGCTGAGTCACCAACGGTGAAAATAATCTACTAGTAGTTAGGAACATTTTTAATAGCCTCTAGCACTTCGTGCATTAGTTTTATTCTTCTTTGGGTCGGTAGGCGTGTTCAGGATTGTATTGGTCACCAGACTTTCCCCCCTTTCGGGGCGTCAGGCTAACACCCTCGGTGGGCTGTACTGGGTTATTCATTCCTAATTTTAGGGAAATTATTTAGTTTGTTAGGTGCTCTGTTATACTAGTTGGACATAAAATTGTATCATATATATATATACTTGTTGGGACATATCAAACAAGAGCAGACCTAGAATGGCTAGGTAGGGTCGAGGTGGACCAAATTACCGAAAATACTCAGAAAATACTAAAATTGAAAATGTATATGAGCCCAACCAAACACGCATTACCGGTGGTTTATGATGGTTACAGTTGTCGACAATAATAACCATGGCTAAAGCGTGTTCGGAAATCATAGTTAAGGGTACAACAGCAGTGCCCCACCTGGGAATTGAACCTGAGAATTGAACCTGCAATCTCTGAGTTACAAGCCCAGCTCCCAGCCATTACACCACACTGCCATGAGAATACATATAATTATAGTTATAACACTATACTGGAGTAATATTGTCAACTGCCCGACATTATTTATAGAGTTTGGCATTATTGTCAGGTTTGCGTGAGTCTAGGATTTAGGTTTGTGAAAGGATGAAGTATAGTATTGTCATTTTCATTCATGAAATTAGAATATACATTTTCATAGTACAACATTTTCATTCCTCACATACATTTGTAGAAAGATACAGGAATCGCTTCGATGCATTCCAATGCTTGAGCTAAACCCATGCCTTTGAAACAAAAGGAACTGAACTGGACAGTGTCAAATGACAAAGTGTTTGAACAATCTTGCGCCTTCATAAATCGACATAGTCTGCGAGTATGTGTTGGAAACAGAACAGACAAAACATGCCCAGCGTCAAGCGTTGCTATAGGTACTTATTGTAATGTCCTGTAGCTAGGATATCTCTCATTGGCTGATATGACAGCTCATTTGCATAGGTGAGAGATCATGATCAGACGCTCGAGGCATGGCACGTTACAAGATGGACGCTGCAATAAATGGCAGTTGATTGTTACTATGCTTTTCATTGTTACTATGCCTTTCACTATACAAGACCAGTATTACATGGTGTCAGAGTAGAAATTGATTCATTGTCTACCAACCGGAATGGATTTCTCGGGCTTTCAGACACCGACGTTGGATTGGGAATTTACTTACTTACTGGAGTCGTGGAAAAGATTCAATCAACATGTGCAACTAATGTTCACAGGACCGCTGAGGGAAAAGAGCGGGTCGGAGAAATGCAGCAATCTCCTTCTTTGGGTCAGAGACAAAGGAAGGGACATATTTAATACGTGGTCACTGACCGCGGACAAAGTGAAGGTACTGAAAACTTACTATGATACATTTGAGGAATATGTCACACCGAGAGCTAACACCATCTTTGCTAGATACAAATTTCAAGAAAAAACTCAGGCTTCTAGCGAGTCGTGCGAACAGTTCCTGACTGAACTGAAACTGATAGTCAAAGACTGTAACTATGCTAACACAAATGAAATGATTAGGGTCCAGATTGTTTTCGCAACCAACTCACCTAAAGTTAGGGGAAACTGCTTAGCCATGGAGCAACTTAAGACTTAGTTAGAGCCATAGATATTGCATGCTCACATGAGCTAATACAGCAGCAGATCACTGCCATCTTACCCCCGACCTGGTCCCGGGCGACGGCTACCTGTGCTGTTCCGCACCATAATTGCCATGCCTGTGACCAGCTTTGCTATCAACACCTGCCCTACTAGGAATGTAGAGCTGGATTGCTCTGCGTGACAGTAGAACGATCTGAGGTCTGCTACGAAGCCCTCCTCTGTATGTATTTGCTATCCGGATTCTTTTCTGCTGCCTACAACGCTGAACTTGGATTTGCCTCTGGATCAAACAAGGTGCCCGTTGCATTAAGGCAACTGGCGGGTATCCCACTACTGATATACTGATAGGGGTGAGTCATGGAATTCTTATTAAGATCTAAAATGCTCCCCTGGCTGCTCCTTTTGCTCACGGGCAGTTACATCACTGCCTCTGTTACTGTGTCTGGCTGTTGCACCGGTCATTATCCCGTACCCACCGCAAGCTATGCTGGAATTATAATGGACTGTCTCCCCTCATATTGTGACGCAATTACTTTCTCTCTGACTTTGAAACTCGGACACTTGAACTGGAATGCTTTTTATTACACGCCTTTATGGTCATGTTTACTGTTTGTATCATCTGTTTTATCATTTGATGATTTCTGCAATCGTAAATCATTGGGTTTCTTGCACGCCAATATCCGTAGTCTGTTACCGAAACTTGATTTAGTTAAAGCATGGATGCATACGGCAAACCCTGATGTATTAGTCCTATCTGAAACATGGCTATGAAAATCTGTCAGTAATATTGATGTGCACATATATGGATTTAATGTTTTCCTCAGGACAGATCCTCTAGGGCAGGGTTTCTCAAACTTTTTTACTCCACGACCCCATTTCATGGGTGGGAAAAAATCGCGACCCCATACATAAATAATAGTGCAATTACAAAGCTGAAAAACTTTAGTCCAGAAACATATTGGTGGTCTATTTCCAAAATAGTAGCAAATGCATTCACAGGCTATATCTTTATTAAAAATAAATACAATTGTGTGGGCTTTACCGGTCTTCGCGATCCAATGTGCGACGACAAATGAAGCCTGTAGCTGCTGTTGCAGTTTTAAGCACGGTTTTCTGTCCTTGTAAAACGTTTTGTTTCCTCTGAAAGAAATCTAGCGGCTTTGCTTGTAATGCGCTGTGTTTAGTTCGCAAGTGGCGTTGCACGATTGGTCGGCCGTTGGAGGGCTGTTTGAGTGTAAAGTGAAACATACAGATGTTTAATCACTGGATTGAAGTCTAAAGTGAATCCTTTATTTCTTCACAACAGAAACTTGAGCAATATCTGTTCATACTATATTATGTTTTCCCTTTTATTCTCAGTGCATTGCACAAACAAATCCAAATATGTAATAATAAGTATTATTATTAAATAATAAGTATTCCTCTAATAATTAGACATATGACAAACCTGCTTCTTTTTCTGTCTCCTCTTGGAGGCAACACGTCTCTGCCGATGTTCCACTGTTGACTTCTGATGTAACAAAAACCATACAAACCTTTTTTCAAATCATATTTGTGGCTTAGCTCCTCTTGGACAACAGAAACAGTCTTGGCTTTTACTAATTTTTATACATGTCAGGAAGGGGGAGACACTTTTTAATAAGGCCTTAACGAAAAGATAGAATTTGCATCCAGATTACCTTTCCACCTTTTGCAAGAGCTCTGCACTCCACAGCGCTGAGAAGATGCGATGGAACAGCCTCTTCCATCGCATCCAAGATCGCAGGGCTAAACCACACAGGATTTAGGGGGAAGGAATGCTCAACCTGTGGAGAAACAAGCACGAATCATACACATCAATAATCATATGTGAATTGTTTAACATAAAGCAAATGATAAATATGACAAACCTGCTGCTCAGGTTCCCCAGGCCAGTGTGTCTGTAATGAGAAATGCCATAGTTTATATTTTTTTAAATGGGTACTCTTTGAAAAAACTAATGTAAAATGTTAACAGAACATCCCTTTTGAAAATGTTTCAACCACACAGTTACAGGGTGCAATCTATTACCTTCTTGGTCCGTCCAACAACTGTCCACTCAAAAGGGCTAGATGGACGTGGCACGGCGACCTCGTCCTTCACAACCACTTTTGGGGAGACTCTTCTGGCAGATGGCGATGTCCTGGGAGAAGTCCTCTGCACCGTTGGATCCTCTGTCGTCCTCTGGTGACCGCCAAATCATACATATCAACAATCGTATATGAATTGTTTAACGTAAAGCAAATTATAAATATGACAAACCTGCTGCTCCGGTTCCGCAGGCCGGTGTGTCTGTAATGAGAAATGCCATAGTTTATATTTTAAAAAATGGGTAGTCTTTGACAAAAACTAACGTAAAATGTTAACAGAACATCCCTTTTGAAAAAGTTTCAACCACACAGTTACAGGGTACAATCTATGTACCTTCTTGGTCTGTCCAACAACGGGTACGGCCAGCACGGCGATGGGAAGTCTGGCCATCTGATTACACATAACATCAGGTTAGGAAAGTGAAGACTTTGAATTACACAGTCTATTTATTTAATAATTATAATTGATAGCAATTAGGCTATACCTTCTGAGCTGGAGACTGCGAGGGGGTGATCGCATCCTTCTTGGTCCTGGATGAAGGGGCTGGTGGCGGCGTCTCTGGCTGGGCTGTCTAAAAACACAAAACCAATAAATACGTAGAGGCCCACGGCGCAGTAGCCTCTGCCAAACAAAATGCATTGTGACGTCACCAGTGTTGCAGTTTGTCCCTGGACAAAACGTCCACGAGTGTCCTGAATTTCGCATTGTATGACCACGGCTCGCCGGCCAGCGCCATATGAAAAAATAGAGACTTGGTGACCGCCAAATCATACATATCAACAATCATATGTGAATTGTTTAACGTTACAGGGTGCAATCTATTACCTTCTTGGTCCGTCCAACAACTGTCCACTCAAAAGGGTTGGATGGACGTGGCACGGCGACCTCGTCCATCACAACCACTTTTGGAGAGACCCTTCTGGCAGGTGGTGATGTCCTGGGAGAAGTCCTCTCCACTGTTGCAACCTCAGTTGCCCTCTCCAGTTGCTGGGAAGCAGCAACCCACAGCAACCACGCAAGGATCTCCATCCCAGCATCATCACTCAGGTGTACCTGCCAGACATCATCAAAATTAATTTACAAAACAGAAATGTTACAGTAAACCGGCATGAGCCATGAAATTTACTTTTCATATCATCTACAAGAAAAATGCACATCACACTCTTTTCCTGGGCCATTTGAGTGTAACATATTATACTTATGCTGTCTCTACACCACAGGTCAAGTCATGTCAGTGGAAAGTGGTCAGCGACAGACACGTACCTGACATCTTAAATAAAATAAAAAACATCATGCCTTATTGAATAATTGACTAATTGACACATACTGATCCATACATATTTAGGCCCACTGAAATTTGGGATTGCCACTTTAATATTAAAATCATAATACATATTACATTAGTTTGCCCAAACAAGCATGTTCTACATGGTACTTCACTTTAGCATCTTTTTTTTTCTACATACCCATACGTGCTGCCACACGATGGTACTCCTGACGCAAAAGATCCTGCAGGGCCACATCGATGTTCAGACGGGAAGGGAAGTCCAGAACAAAAACCTTCCTCTGCCAAAAGCACATTTTCTCTCAAAATGTCGTAGACATTAAAATTAACACAATCGCTCATAAAACCAATTATATTATCAAGCATATAATCATGACAGTAACCATACAAAGAAAAATAAGCTTACGCTGGGCCAGGTACCACAAACGCTCTTCAGCAGCTTGCCAAAGTCTGCCCCAGCCTCGGTGATGGTCCTGCTAGAACACCAATTGGTACTGGGCCCCAAAACACATACTGCCTCAGGTGCCCGAGGCAGAACAACATTAAGGACCTCAGTCCGCAACTCAGCTGCCGACGCCCCGGGGATGGACAGGACGCCAAAGGAGAGTGCTCCGTCCGGCATCCCCACGAATCCGTCTGCGATGTCTCGTAGATGGGAGTCACTGACGAGCAGGACAAACTGCATAAACAAAGAATTTTTTTTTTATGTGTGAAAATCCCCCATATCTCACAGAATTATACCTTCTTGTCTGGAGCGTCATATTTACATTTTTACATTTTAAGCATTTAGCAGACGCTCTTATCCAGAGCGACTTACAAGATGTGCATTAATACAAGGCGAGAACAATCAAAGTTAGCGTACAAGATCAGTGCAGTAAAACGGCAAAGACATCATTGCAGGCAACTGCGTATCATACCTGTAACATTGGGAAAGAAAAGGTTAGTGGGTGTTTTTTTTTTTTTTTTTTTTTTTTTAAACAAGTAAACAGATTGACTAGATGGACAGTGTTCAGTGGTAGTGGAGTCTGAAGAGGTGGGTTTTGAGTCTCTTGCAGAAGATTGGAAGTGATTCCGCAGTCCTGACCGATTGCGGGAGGTCGTTCCACCAACGAGGGACCAGGACAGAGAAGAGGCGAGACCGCGGAGCGAGCGGCTGCCAGGCGCCCGGAGGGATGGGGCAGTCAGTCTGCCAGCGGAGGCGGAGTGGGAGGGGTCTGGACGGGGTGTAGGGCGTGATGAGTGACTGGAGGTGCGGGGAGCAGTACCTTTGGCGCTTGAAAAGCCAGCACCAGTGACTTGAATCTGATGCGTGCTGCGATGGGGAGCCAATGCAGAGAGGAGAGTAGAGGGTGACGTGGGTGAACTTCGGCTGGTTGAACACCAGGCGAGCAGCAGCGTTCTGGACTAGTTGCAGTGGCTTGATGGCACAGGCCGGAAGGCCTGCCAGCAAGGAATTGCAGTAGTCCAGGCGTGAGATCACCAGGGCCTGGACCAGGAGTTGAGTGGCCTCTTGGGTGAGGAACGGTCTGATCCTCCGGATGTTGTGGAGGGAGAAACGGCAGGTCCGAGAGATCGCTGCAATGTGGCTCGAGAAGCACAGCTGGTTGTCCAGGGTTACCCCAAGACTCCTGGCAGACTGGGACGGAGACACTATGGAGCCTTCCACGGTAATTGACGCATCAATCATCGGGGGAGCCCTTCGCTGGGAGGAAGAGCAGCTCTGTCTTCCCCAGGTTCAGCTTCAGGTGGTGGGTGGACATCCATGCGGAGATGTCAGCCAGGCATGCAGAGATCCGTGCCGGGACCTGGGTATCAGATGGAGGGAAGGAGAGAAACAGTTGAGTGTCATCAGCATAACAGTGATAGGAAAAACCATGAGCAGAAATAACAGAGCCAAGTGACTTGGTGTAGAGAAAATAGGACAGGGCCTAGCACCGAGCCCTGCGGGACACCGGTAGAGAGGGTGCGGGGAGAGGAGAGGATCCTCTCCAGGCCACCTGGTAGGACCGGTCGGCCAGGTAGGACTCGAACCATGTCAGCGCAGATCCAGAGATTCCCATCTCGACAAGAGATGAGAGCAGGATCCGGTGGTCCACGGTGTCGAACGCCGCCGACAGGTCAAGGAGGAGGAGGACGGAGCTAAGGGATCGGGACTTAGCGGCGTGAAGAGCCTCAGTGACCGCAAGGAGAGCAGTCTCTGTGGAGTGGCCTGCTCTGAACCCAGATTGGTTGGGATCGAGTAGGTCGTTCTGTAAGAGATGAGCAGACAGTTGATTATAGACAGCCCGCTCTAACGTTTTGGAAAGGAATGGGAGGAGAGAGACAGGTCGGTAGTTAGAGATGACAGCAGGATTCAGAGAGGGTTTTTTTGAGGGGGACAACCTGAGCGCATTTGAGGGAGGAGGGGACAGAGCCAGAGGAAAGAGAGGAGTTAATGACATTAGAGACAAACGGGAGGATGTCCATAGCAATGGACTGGAAGAGGGGGGAAGGAATGGGATCAAGAGGGCAGGTGGTGGGACGGTGGGAGAGAACAAGTTGAAGGATGTCCGAGTCAGGGAGGGGTGAGAAGGAGGACAGAGAGGTGGGAGGTTTAGGTAGCGGGATGGGAGAGGGGAGGGGTAGGGGGAAGGAGTTGCGAATGACCTCAACCTTCTGGTGAAAGAAGGATGAGAAGTCATCTGCGGTTATAGAGGAGGGGGGGGGGGAGGAGGAGGGGTGAGGAGAGAGGAAAATGTAGCATAGAGTTTACGTGGGTTGGAAACAGAGGATTGAATCTTAGAGAGGAAGAATGCAGACTTAGCAGAGGAGAGGTTAGCGGAGAAGGAAGCCAGGAGTGTGTGGAAGTCAGACAGAGCTGCAGGGGATTTGGATTTTCTCCATTTCCTTTCTGCTGCACGCAGCTTCAGACGGTTAGCCCGAATGGAATCGGTTAGCCAGGGGCGGGGGGAGACGAGCGGGTTTAGCGGATAGAGGACAGAGTAAGTCAAAGGAGGAGGAGAGAGAGGAAAGTAGGGTGGATGATGCTACTTCAGCAGGTAGCTGAGAGAAGGCATCAGCAGGGGGAAGGAAGATAGGACAGTAGCTGACAGGGCAGCGGGTGAAAGAGCGGGACGTTGCGACGGACAAGGACAGTGGGAGCAGGTGAGGATGGTTTAGGGACAGAGGGAGGGGGAGGGAGAAAGACAGAAAGGAATGGTCAGACACATGTAGAGGCGATACCGTGATGTTGGGTGAGGCGCAGTTCCTGGTGAAGACCAGGTCCAGTTGGTTGCCGGCCTTGTGGGTGGATGGGGATTCAGCCATGGTGAAGTCAAAGGACTGAAGGAGGGGAGGAATGCAGAGGCCTGGGAGGTCTCTAGTTGCAGGTTGAAGTCCCGAGGAGTAAGACGGGTGCCGTCCTCAGGAAGGCACTGAGTAGGGCATCCAGCTCGTCTAGGAAACTCCCCAGTGGACCTGGAGGGCGATAAAGAACAATGATGTGCAGTTTACATGGAACAGTGACAGTGACAGCATGAAATTCAAAGGAGGAGGGTGAGAAGTGAGGAAGAGGAACAATACCAAATCTCCACAGGGCGGGGAAATGAGTATACCTGTCCCTCCACCTCTACCTGAGGGTCGTGGAGTGTGGGAGAAGGTGTAGGCGGCAGAGAGAGCAGCAGGGGTGGCCGTGTTTTGCGGAGTGATCCAGGTCTCCGTAGCGCCAGGAACTGCAGGGAGAGTAGCGAGGCCTGGGCCGAGATGAAATCGGCCTTCCGGACAGCGGACTGGCAGTTCCATAGTCCGCCTGCTACCACCACGTCAACACCGGGAGATCTAGGAGGGTGGATGAGGTTGGTCAGATTACGGGTGTGGGTAGAATCTCTCCTTCTAGGCAGTCTAGAAGAGGAGACATGGACTGGGATAGGGAGGAAGCATGTAGTGTTAGATGCAGAGGAAGTAGAACAGGGAGATACAAAACTATGATACTTACTGTGCGGCGAGCACTCCTGCAGCTAGCTGGCCCCCTCAGTGGACTCCTGCAGGTAGACTCCTCCGTCTTTGTCCGCCGTCTTCGTCCGGGAGGCTAGGACGGGAGGCTGCCGCGAAAAGCTGCCGCTATCCACAGCTATGGCTGCTAATATAGCCGAGTAATGCTCACCTGATAACAAAGCACAGTAATTAACAACTAGCTTTCTTCCGCTACTAAAGAATTAACGCTCAACTACAAACACGGTCTGATACAATAAGACCGATTCAAAACAGCTGAGTCGCAATCAGCTTTGAAATCAAACTATTATATATATATAATCTACTAACTGCTGGACATTGGCGGCACAAAAGCCAGCTAGTTACAAAAGCAAAGTAGCAATTAAGTGCCAATTCTACCCGATGGGACAGGATACGACCACAGAAGCTAAACAAACAATATCTAACGCCGGAAAAGTACACTTACTGACACGCGACAAAGACAGTACTAGCCAGAGTACGAATGCACACTGCCCGAGTTCTGGCTGAGCACGCTTAAATACTACCTGATAACAAAGCACAGTAATTAACAACTAGCTTTCTTCCGCTACTAAAGAATTAACGCTCAACTACAAACACGGTCTGATACAATAAGACCGATTCAAAACAGCTGAGTCGCAATCAGCTTTGAAATCAAACTATTATATATATATAATCTACTAACTGCTGGACATTTGGCGGCACAAAAGCCAGCTAGTTACAAAAGCAAAGTAGCAATTAAGTGCCAATTCTACCCGATGGGACAGGATACGACCACAGAAGCTAAACAAACAATATCTAACGCCGGAAAAGTACACTTACTGACACGCGACAAAGACAGTACTAGCCAGAGTACGAATGCACACTGCCCGAGTTCTGGCTGAGCACGCTTAAATACTACCTGATAACAAAGCACAGTAATTAACAACTAGCTTTCTTCCGCTACTAAAGAATTAACGCTCAACTACAAACACGGTCTGATACAATAAGACCGATTCAAAACAGCTGAGTCGCAATCAGCTTTGAAATCAAACTATTATATATATATAATCTACTAACTGCTGGACATTTGGCGGCACAAAAGCCAGCTAGTTACAAAAGCAAAGTAGCAATTAAGTGCCAATTCTACCCGATGGGACAGGATACGACCACAGAAGCTAAACAAACAATATCTAACGCCGGAAAAGTACACTTACTGACACGCGACAAAGACAGTACTAGCCAGAGTACGAATGCACACTGCCCGAGTTCTGGCTGAGCACGCTTAAATACTACCTGATAACAAAGCACAGTAATTAACAACTAGCTTTCTTCCGCTACTAAAGAATTAACGCTCAACTACAAACACGGTCTGATACAATAAGACCGATTCAAAACAGCTGAGTCGCAATCAGCTTTGAAATCAAACTATTATATATATATAATCTACTAACTGCTGGACATTGGCGGCACAAAAGCCAGCTAGTTACAAAAGCAAAGTAGCAATTAAGTGCCAATTCTACCCGATGGGACAGGATACGACCACAGAAGCTAAACAAACAATATCTAACGCCGGAAAAGTACACTTACTGACACGCGACAAAGACAGTACTAGCCAGAGTACGAATGCACATGAAGGGGAAGGTTGCCATTTCCGCACGCGATGGCGATAGCCCGTACCGCGGCCTATTTAAAAGCAAACAAACACACTAAACTTTCAAACCTTTAAAAATCTGCAATTATGTAAATACTACAATTAAACACCTTTGTACTCTAAAAACTAAAAAGCCCAGGGGAAAACCTGTTTACAATTAAGCAACCAGAATATACAACTTATACATGTAATGCAAATATTTTATGAGAAAACTGTGGGCTACATACGTGCGCAAAAGTCAGCGGAAGGCTGACGATGCTCCTGATGGTGGGACTTGTCGTATGGCATCTACAATTTTAACACACCAAAAAAGTATTACATCGCCACAATAACTGTCACTTGAAATCGTTGGGCATATTTGTCCCTTTAAAATCTCTCTTAAATCATAGCTAATAAGCACTTCAAAACATGATACTTCTTTCAAAATATACGTTTGTATAAAAATGTACCGCATTCCTAATTATGTAGGTTCTTCCATTTATATTGCTCTCTTCTGTTACATTGTCTTTTTGTTAGCTTAACATATTGCACAAAACTGTCAAAGTACACCTTTGACACTTATGAATCCAAAACCTTTAAAGCATAAAACATTACTGTCTCTGTACTGGGTTATATTGAGAGGGGCTGCTAGTATATTATCAACCCAAATTTGTATCAATTAGATGGTCAAAATAATAGGTAAGTAATATTGTAATGCTGATAGCGGTACAATTTCAGGGGGTGTTAAGACAATTTAAGGATTGTCAGATTACACTTATTCACTGTTTGTAGTTTGTCATCTGGCATTGTGGATAAATATGTTTGGATGTCATCATGCTTAGTTTGAGAAACTGAGGGAGTTTATTAAAACCATGTCACTCAAAGCCAAAACCACGAAAACCTACTTCATCAGTGAGCTTTTGGCTATGCATTGTACTTTGCTAGATAAAAATACTATAAAATCTATCAAAGTTTGAACCATACTGTTTGTTCCATGAGAGATTTGATGCGTCTGTCTGCTCTGTGCTTCTCGTAGCAGATTGAAGCATTGTGTGGTTGTGCCACACTGTGGCATTCTGTGCGTGAGGAAATAAAAATACCTATTCAGCCTTGGAACGGGAGCAGGAGGGTGCAGCCAGCACGGCAATGGGAAGTCTGGCCATCTGATTACACATAACATCAAGTTAGTTAAGTGAAGACTTTGAATTACACAGTCTATTTATTTAATCATTATAATTGATAACAAGTAAACTATACCTTCTGAGCTGGAGACTGCGAGGGGGTGATCGCATCCGTCTTGGTCCAGGGTGAAGGGGCTGGTGGCGGTGTCTCTGGCTGGGCTGTCTAAAAACACAAAACCAATAAAGCCCAGGCATTAAGTGACACAATGCAGTCACTTGACACTTAGTAGAACCACTACGTTTCCCACATATACTTTAATGCTTTGCAGTCTATTGTAACATGCGGCTCTAAAGTTATTCATTTTGAGGTACCTGCTGGGTGGATCAGCCAGGTCCAGCCTCTGCCATCGCTGCTTTGCGGCCTGGGAACGCTTTCCCTTCCGTTGCATGTCGTCCTTGTCTGTCTCCAAAAAATGCTTAAACCAAACACAGTACAAATTTTATTCAGTTTTTACACTGTACTAACAGAATATCAATGTCACCAAAAGAATTTGGTCCGTATACTATACCTGTGTCTGTGTGTGTGTGTGTAAGTATTTATTTGACTATAGGCCTGTGTACTGTTTTAGGTTGTGTTTATGCTGTGTGTGTGTGCCTTGTGTATGTAATTATTGATTTAAGCAAAATGCAGATGTGTGTGTAGGGTTTTGCTCTTTAAAGCCTTGGGGTGGGTAGCTGGAAAAAGGAAAAGAAAAACAGATTGTAATATGAAATTACAGATAAGATCTTGCGTACATATTTCCAGCCCATAATATGAAAATACTTGACAAAGGGGAAAATGCAGAGCAATAATAGGGGGGGTTACTTTTGGGCGGCTGCCCCCAGGAGAGGTAAGAGAAAGAGAAGAGGAGAGAGGAGGAGGAAGAGGAGGGGGGATGAGGAAGTGCAGGTAGAATACACAGTGCATTAACAGTACTCTGACAATCTCAAAACACTGCTTTACCAAGCAGCTAAAAGCAATATACATAGCCACGGCGGGCAATTATATATATATATATATATATATATTTTTTAAACAGCGTCACCAAATGTCTGTCCTCTCCTGTCTGTGTGCGTGTGTGAGTGCGTGCATGAGTGTATGAGTGTGTGAGTGCTTGTGCGTGAGTGTATGAGTGTGTGAGTGTGTGTGAGAGTGCGTGTGTGAATGTGTGAGTAAGAATGTTTGTGCATGTGTGAGTGTGTGTGTGTGTGTGTGTGTGTGTGTGCACGCGCGTGTGTGTGTGTGTGTGTGAGCTAGCTAGCATGTTCTAGAATGTTCTTGTGTTTTCTTGTAAGAGGCACTGGAAACACAGCTTAACAAAGCAGCTAAAATCAATATACATAGCCACGGCGGGCTAGCTAGCACGTTTAAAAGCTAACATTTTCACCGTGTGTGTTTCCGCATTCAAAGTGGGGTTGGAATTACCAAAAATATGCACAGCGAGCTAGCTAACTGCCTCAACAGACACTGAGGTACCAGACATTAATATACACTTTCAAGAGGCACTTGAAGAGGCAGTCAAAAAACACAAAAGCAATGTGCATATCCACGGCGGGCTAGCTAGCATGTTCGTGAATGTTCTCATTTTTTCTTTTGCGAGGCAGTCAAAAAACACAGCTTTACCAAGACACAAGCAGCAATTTCCGCATTCAAAGTGGGGTTGGAATTACCAAAAATATGCACAGCGAGCTAGCTAACTGCCTCAACAGACACTGAGGTACCGACATTAATATACACTTTCAAGAGGCACTCGAAGAGGCAGTCAAAAAACACAAAAGCAATGTGCATAGCCACGGCGGGCTAGCTAGCATGTTCGAGAATGTTCTCGTTTTTTCTTTTGAGAGGCAGAAAAAAAAACACATCTTTACCTCCCGTTTAAGAGACCTATGGGGCTGTCGGCGCCTTGAAAAGCACTCCTCTTATTCAAACGCTTATAAAATAAGCTTGTGCGTGCTTGTATGAGTGTGTGAGTGCTTGTGCGTGAGTGTATGAGTGTGTGAGTGTGTGTGAGAGTGCGTGTGTGAATGTGTGAGTAAGAATGTTTGTGCATGTGTGAGTGTGTGTGTGTGTGTGTGTGTGCACGCGTGTGTGTGTGTGTGTGTGTGTGTGAGCTAGCTAGCATGTTCTAGAATGTTCTTGTGTTTTCTTGTAAGAGGCACTGGAAACACAGCTTAACCAAGCAGCTAAAATCAATATACATAGCCACGGCGGGCTAGCTAGCACGTTTAAAAGCTAACATTTTCACCGTGTGTGTTTCCGCATTCAAAGTGGGGTTGGAATTACCAAAAATATGCACAGCGAGCTAGCTAACTGCCTCAACAGACACTGAGGTACCAGACATTAATATACACTTTCAAGAGGCACTTGAAGAGGCAGTCAAAAAACACAAAAGCAATGTGCATATCCACACGCGGGCTAGCTAGCATGTTCATGAATGTTCTCATTTTTTCTTTTGCGAGGCAGTCAAAAACACAGCTTTACCAAGACACAAGCAGCAATTTCCGCATTCAAAGTGGGGTTGGAATTACCAAAAATATGCACAGCGAGCTAGCTAACTGCCTCAACAGACACTGAGGTACCGATATTAATATACACTTTCAAGTGGCAGTCAAAAAACACAAAAGCAATGTGCATAGCCACGGCGGGCTAGCTAGCATGTTCGAGAATGTTCTCGTTTTTTCTTTTGAGAGGCAGTAAAAAAACACATCTTTACCTCCCGTTTAAGAGACCTATGGGGCTGTCGGCGCCTTGAAAAGCACTCCTCTTATTCAAACGCTTATAAAATAGACAATTTTTAACCTATATTTAATCCGAAAAATGTGTTTAAATGCTAAGATTCTTGCCGTGTGTGGTTTTCGAATTTTCACAGCGGATACACACAAGCGGAGATATCCGCATTCAAAGTTGGGTGGGAATTATCACAAATATGCCCAGCCACGGCCGGCTGGCTAGCTAGCTAGCTAGCTACGAAGCTCCCCCCTCAACACACACTGTAGTACCATCCATTAATATGCACTGTCCCTATCTCAAATAAACGAATACAAAAAAATAATAAATGTACCTAGATAGAAGGTCCAATTCAGAACTTGATAGTGGATAGGATCCAATTTGTCTCTCCGTCTAAGTGGTAAAGATCTCAGTGGAGATCTCGTCCAAAAACTTGTCCAACAACTTGTCCAACAACTTGACCCAAAATCGGCAAAAGCTGAAATGGGCCGATTTCTTTCAGTCGAATCACTGTTAAACCGTCACCGCGTCACATACATAGTCATGCCCCTACTCGACAGCGAGTGGCTTGGCTTAACTGACACACTGTTTTTATTTGAATCCGTGACGTTACCGTGGAGATGAGCGAGCCGTTAACAAGCGGCTTTCAAAAACGTAGCGTTACCTAGCAAGTGAGTGTATTTAGGGCGCCTGGTTTGCAAAAGGTATAAACTGCTCTGGTTTAAAAAGTACAGTAACATTGGATGAGAGAGGACAAAAATGCCTACATGTTGGTGTATAAATTGTGCCATTTCAATGGCAGCGATAGCAGCGGTGTGACATTTTTTAACGTATCGGCAAATCAAGCCGTTTAATCCGTATAAAACATTGCTGGTTATTCGCTTTCATATCCCTCCTCATTATCCAGGCCGTTTTCGCGGTGGAAATTGGTCGGGAAAGTTGTTTAAAATAAGTCGGAAACAGGCTACCTTGCTACCCATTCATTTCAATGGCAGCGATAGCAGCGGTGTGATATTTTTAATGTAGCAGCAAATCTAGCGGTTTAATCCAAATAAAACATCCCTGGGTATTCGCTTTGATGTCCCTCCTCATTAACCAGGCTGTTTTCGCGGTCCAAATTGGTCGGGAAAGTCGTTTAAAATAAGTCGGAAACAGGCTACCTTGCTACCCATTCATTTCAATGGCAGCGATAGCAGCGGTGTGAAATTTTTAATGTAGTGGCTTTATACTTTAAAAAGTACAGCATATAAACATTCTGTAAAAAAGGCATCTTAATATAGGTAGTCCTCTCCCGTTTAAAGTTTGAATGGTGTTGGTATGATTTAAAATAAAGGAGCTGTGATCAAATATAAATCTTCTTTTCACACATGTGACTTAACATGGGAGCGAATGGGACTTTTAGACAGCACTCACTGTCCTTTTGGGCGAGTTTTTCCAACCGTGAGTCCTATTTCAATGAAAGTAACATTGGATGAGAGAGGACAAAAATGCCTACATTTTGGTGTATAAATTGTGCCTGTACAGTGGAAGGTGTGGGAGTAAGATGATAATGTTTGGAAGATTTACAGGCCTCACGGTTTTTGAATAAAGGGCCCAAAAGGACAGAGAGTACAAAGAGAGTAGTTTCTAATTTTTCACTATTTCCCATTCATTTTCAAAGGGCCCAAAAAGGACTTTGTGCGAAAACGTCACATGCAATCGCTAAGAAAAGTAATAGCACACGATTCCCATTCGAGGCGCATGTTTTGATGTATTTTTTGCAAAGCAGGCACCCTAATTAAATGAATTTACATCAAAAGTAGTTCAAATGAAAAAGCACTGTGTTTAAATTGTTTTAAATTTTTTCAATATTGTATGTTTTGTAGACATCATTGACTATACCAGGGGTTGGCAACCCGCGGCTCTGGAGCCGCATGCAGCTCTTCAGCCCCTCTGCAGTGGCTCCCTGCAGCTTTGAAAAATAATAATATATGGAAATAAATAACGGCTATTTTTTTCTTTTTTTTCTTTCAAAGGGAACACCTTATTTTGGAGATCGAGGTGATACTGTGACACTGACATAAAAAAAGTGTTTAATATTTCGGCAATTAAAAATGCGTCACATCACCGGCGCCTCGCCCTGGCTCCCTGCCGTCTGAAGGTGGCTAATCTTGAGTTTCCAACCCCCGGTAAGCTAACCATGGATAAATCCAAAAAAGAAAAGTCTCAGAGGAAAATAGAGTTTAATTCAGCATGGACAGATGTATTTGCTTTCACTCCTAACGATGCGGGCTTACCTGTATGCTTGATATGTGGTGAGAAATTAGCAAACAACAAAAAATGTAATGTTGAAAGACATTTCCAGAACAAACACACAGCATTTGCTGAAAAGTACCAAGCTGGAGCTGAAAGAAAAAAAAAAGCGATTTCGAACTGCTGCGGAAAGCTGAGCAGAGCAAATCTACTTTCAAGAAGTGGATCAAATCTCCAAACTCAACTACTGCTGCTAGTTTTGTGGCAGCTCAGGAGATAGTAAGGCGCGGAAAGCCGTTCACCGATGGAGAATAGCTACATGAAAGAATCATTCATTAAAATATCAGAACATCTATTGTCGGACTTCAAAAACAAACGTGAAATTGTTCAGAAAATGTGAGATATGCCTCTCTATGCAAAGACCGCCAAGGACAGGACCATTAAGATGGCAGAAAACATTACCAGTCAACAAATTGAGGAGATTAATTCAGCTCCAGCATACTCAATCGCCTGTGATGAGTCAAGTGATGTAAACGATATTGAGCAGACAGCGCTGTTATGCAAATAAGGGAGGGACTCAAATAGACCTGCATGGTTCTGTGTTTTATTTCAAAGTAGGTCTACACATGCCAGTGCTTTTTTTCTCCTCTTCATAAGAGTTTGAGGTTTTCCTTTGTTATAACAGGTAAAAACAGCAATAAAATGTCAACAGTTTTCTTTTTGTTGTTCTATAATTTCACAAATGCAACAAACTATAGTTCTTTTACAGTGGGTGACAAAAACACACATATTTACACATCCACATTTTATTTCCTATAATATGTTTTTTAGTTTTCTTAGTGATTTTTCCATGATATTATGGACAAAACAATTGGAATTAATTAGTATCTTGTATGACCTCCGTTTGCCTTAAAAACTTTATAACTTCTGTCAAACATACTAGAAATAAGCTTTTGAATAAATTCCAATCCCTCTGTATATATAGTATAACTATACAACTTTATACACTGTGTTATCTTCATTTTAAGGGTCAAATAGGTTTTGCGGCTCCAGATGAATTTTATGTACTGGGAGAGGGGCCAAAAATGGCTCTTTTGATAGTAAAGGTTGCCGACCCCTGGACTATACCATTAAATGTCCCTGCACGTATTGTTAGGTTCACGAAATTCAGAAGACCTTCAAAGTGAATAGAGAACACTTGCACCAAATGAGAAAACAGAACATACAACCAATTTTCAACAGAGTTTATTCAACCAAATGCATTCAGGGTTCACCGCCTCCCTGCCAGGCAAATGAACAAATCATTTCCGGAGAGAACACTTCTTATACACAATAATTTAGACAAATGCTATAGCTTCGCCCACACCCCAGTCACAAGACTTATTTTCCCATCTCTGGGAGAGAGTCGTACGAGTCTAATCTTTTTTGTAGGCACGCTCTGACCTCGACTGTGGCGGTTTAGCTAGCTCTCTACAACACAGTCCTAAGAAACAGACAGCTTGCCGCTTATCTCTTTTGGCACAGCTCCACACCTTGTGCCAGCGTGAGAAGAGGTTCAAAAATGATTTTGAACAGAAACAGAATTTCTCTATCAATCCCTCCTTTTTATGATTTTATCCCATATAGTCATAAAACATTTAGAATCTCTTCTAACATCTATCCCCAGCCATTCTATAGTATAGTGTTTAGGCTGGAGACCACCGCTGCCACCATTTCACATTTAGAAAGAGCATAGCAAGTTTATTTCAATGCAGAAGCTTAAACATCTTGAAACAAGTTTTGCAAGGCCATGGCAGTATCGTCTTAGTCTGGAGGATCAATTATCTCTTCATTCCCAGAGTCAGCTCCTCCAGGGCCAAAGCCTGATACGCGGGGTACTTTGCATCATTTGGGTGATCATCCGCTGGATCATTGGGACACCGCAACAACTGCAAAACATTAGTAACAACAAGACTCCCAGAATCGCCACTGCCAATGAGGTGAGGGACTGTTTCCCGCCCCCACCCATTATCCAGGACCACCAGTCATCAGGTCTTTTTGTTGGACCAGGGCTAATTTCTTAAGACCTTCCATAGCTTGATCTATGGTTTTACCATCCGCATCGTTATCAGGTATGTAGGTACAGCACGCAGTTCCAATTATGTGGCATACTCCTCCCTTGGAAGCAGTCATGAGGTCCAGGACCATACGATTTTGAATTGTCATTAATCTAAGTGCAGTTAACTCGTTTTTTATACTTCTCGGTTGCATTCAGTGTAAAATTGATCAATGCACTCAGGCGGTAGTTTATTGTCTCTACCCTTAACATTAAATTGCCCACCCCCATTTGGGGAAAAATACTAAGAACTGCTTTGTTCCCTGCACTCCAAAATTTGTGATCTTCTGGAACATTACTTCCCCATATTGCATCATGCTTATCCTCTAAGGATCTTTTTGCATGACCCTGTGTTTCAGCGCTTATTACCCATGTCAGTTAGCATCAAATATGCACAAGTTCCATGCCACTTCTTAGGCAGAGCTATGTACACATTGTGTTCACAAAGCCAGTACCACCCATCCACTGCCCTAGTGCCGTTTTCTGTAGGTGCTAACATGGAACACCTTGTCTCCTTTAACCCTCTGAGGTCCGTGCTAAGCTTTGAGATGGTTTTTGATTTTGGCATGGTCTGATATTTTTCTCAATTTCATCAATTTAACACACACTTACTCCAAAGTGTTTGATATTTTTATTTGAAGGACAATCACAGCTACATTTGTATGCCATCAATAGTTTGGTCAGTATCATATGCAGCTTGTAAATAGATCTACAAACACACAAGTTAAAAATAGTAAATTTTTCTGCTGTCACAAAAGTTGTGAAAGCACACACTAAACTATAGTGACGAATTGTTTTGCCAATGTGCGTTTGTCCATCAAGGTCTTGGTTATGTAAGGGTGTGAAAATAGTTTAGCACATCTGAGATCTAAATAGCTAAAAACCTGTTTTTATCAGAACTGGTCACATTTATTTCAGGCTGTGGGAGGGCTAAATGCTAAATACCTGAATATTCATTATTCATTGTCCACACCTCTAAGAGTTGTCAGATGGGCCATCTCTCTCTCTCAAAGGCCATCAGAGTAAGAAAGTCAGTGAGCCATGCAGAAGAAAAATGCTTTTTTCATTTTGGAAGATTTATTTAAAACAGAACACAAACTACAGTAGGATATACAGGGGAATGCCACATATTACAAGTCATACAGCCTAACAATAATGCACATAATATCCTCCTGAGACCCAAGGAAAAAAAGGGTCTTCCAATTAAACTTTTTTTGTGATTTCATGCCTCTTTAGAGTTAAAACAACAACTCACGATTTAGATTTTAAATGGCTAAGCAATATTTGAGTTACCATTTCTCCTTTCACGACAAGCGCTTCTTGTGGCAGCAGCCATTTTGGCTCTCAATTTGTTACGTTGCAACACGCGGAATATGTAGTCACAAGACGCGGAATTCATATATTGAATATATATATACGAGTATTTGATATTTTGTCCTCGTCACTTTCCATCAATGCTCTCAAACACTGCAGTGCAGAAAATCTTTCCATCTTGAATAAAATTGTATGTCTGTATAAAATCTTGCTTCAAATTGTCAGCCTAACAATAATGCACATAATATCCTCCTGAGACCCAAGGAAAAAAGGGTCTTCCAATTCAACTTTTTTTGTGATTTCATGCCTCTTTAGAGTTAAAACAACAACTCACAATTTAGATTTTAAATGGCTAAGCAATATTTGAGTTACCATTTCTCCTTTCACGACAAGCGCTTCTTGTTGCAGCAGCCATTTTGGCTCTTCAGGAAGAGGTTTATGTTAGAATATGTTTAGCGTCACAAGACGCGGAATTCATATATTTTCACGAGTATTTGAAAACAAGCGAAATAAATTAAATATCAGCATAGACTGTTGCTGGCAGATTGCAAGCGTAAACACAGACAAGATTCTACATACGATTTTTAAATTCTAAATTTAAAATGCTGTCTCTGAATCCTCTTCAGTATCAGGACATGACGAGTTGTTGTCCTCATCGCTTTCCATCAATGCTCTCAAACACTGCAGCGCAGAAAATCTTTCCATCTTGAATAAAATTGTATGTCTGTATAAAATCTTGCTTCAAATTGTCGGGACAGTTTGTGTTGTTTACGCCAGCATTTTCACACATGGCCCCACGCCCCTCCCCACGCACCTCCCCGAAACTAGTACCTAGTTACCATGTCAATAGAAGGGGGACGTTACTAAAAGGTAAAAAACAGAGTAAAAAGCAAGGTTTACTTTTGGTCTAATTAACCTAATTTAAAAAATCCCATTTGATTTGCCAGTGCTCAAATCGGAAAGTCGCGATTCTAAGGTTTCTGTCAATGTTTTTGTCGCGTGTGTATGATAAAGTATCGCAAAGTTAGAAATAGTAATATACTTTTATTGCTGCTGGGAGCGTCACCGCTCCCGTCGACCTCAGGGGGTTAAGGGCGTTCGTGATTCTATTCTTACAGTAGGAGTACACTGTCCCATCGCATTGGGATGTCTCCCCCACCGGGACTGTTCCCTTCCCTCGTACACATTTTATAAAGATCTTATGCGGGGTATATGGTACTACCATAATGGGCGTAATCAAATGTTGTTGTGAGGTTTGTAATAAACTCAATCAGTGCAATTTATTCCCGTCAGTATATTCCCGTCAGTATATTCGTAGCAGTTCACTTTGGTTGTGATTTTGTGGGTTGGGTCAAAGTATTTAAGTGTTCGTGTATGAGTTGAGAGCCCTATGGCACATGTTACAGTCCAGGACACATTTATTACAATTCCCGGGGGTTGGTCCACAGTCACCCTTGGTGCTACGGATGATGCCGGTAGATGTGTGCATACGTAACAGTTGGTCTCGTTTACGCTCTGTGCTGTGCTTTTACAAATCTCTTCCCTCTTACCGTGATTATCATCAATATGGTCAAAGACCCATTGCCCGCCACTGGAGGTTCGCCATAGCTGTGTCTAAATCCCAGTAAGAGGGTTGTTTGCTTCACCGGTTTTGAGACAGGTGTGTTCTATATTTCACACCTCCCTTTGTAGCTGGACTTCTCCCTTCTGAGCACAACTCTTTTAGGTACCTACTCACCCTATGTTACCTTTTACAGTGGGACAGATGCACCCAGGTGGATCGCTCGGCAATCTTTACTGCTGTTGGAGTTGTTAGTAGCACCTGATACGGCCCTTTCCACTTTGGTTGATGCCACGCCTTGTGCCTTGGATCTTTAATCAGTACCCAGTCCCCAACCTGCAGCTTTTCTTTTGGTATTCCAGCTGTAAGAGTTTACACATTTCTTGTTTATTAGATAACATTTTCTTCATATACTCTGCCAATGTGGGATTATCCTCTGATATTCTATCTCCAAATTGCGGTAGGTGATAGGCTTTTCCCATCTAGGTATTATTTATCTACAAATTATTTTTGCCACAGTTTGCATCAATTTTTGAGGTAGGGTATGCTTCTACCCAACCTGAGAATGGGTCAATCATTACTAAGCAGCTCTTTTTCCCCTCACTTGGTGTGAGGTGGATGAAATCCATCATCCAAGATTAAAATAGTCAAAACATGTTAAACACCTTTTACAAAAATGTTTTTGTAGTTTGTCAATCCAAACGTTGTATAACGTTTGTTTATCATATCTACCACCCCTCCTCTTGAGACATGACATATGCCATGACTCAACTCTGCAGCTATGGTAAACAAAGATCTCGGTAATACAGTTTTCTTTTCTGGGCCCATCCACAGGCCAGTTTCGTTCTCAGTACATTTTTGGTTGCCCCACATCCTTTTCTCTGATACCCCTGCTTCATGTTGCATGTCTCTCAAGAGAGTGTAATCGAGAGTGACACAATCAATCTCTTTAAACACTCCCTGAGTGTCTGCAGCTGCTTCTTTTGCAGCAGAGTCTGCGAATGCATTCCCCAAGGACACCTCATCTGTTCCTTTCGTATGTGCTGCACATTTACATCTCGTCAGTGTTTTGTGTTTCTGTAATGCCACAATCAGTTCCAGTATCAATGGTGCATGCGTTATTGGTTTACCTGTTGAAGTCATTCATTTTTCAGGATCCATCCACATAGAATGTTACTTCTGCGTCATGAATGGGTGTGTCCATTAACCCGGGGCGTGCTGCCACAGACCTAGATGTTTCAGCTACACAATCGTGAGGATCTCCATCCTCAGCGGTTGTCAGCAAGGTAGCCGGATTAAGTGTGGTGCATTTTACAATTGTTAGATTAGGAGCTGTTAGTAGAGTCGCCATACAGCTCAGCTGTCTTGCTGGTGACAAGAATGTATGTTTTGTTTGCAGTAGTAATACAGAAACTACATGTGGTACAATCAGTGTCAATGGTTGGTATAACACTATGGTTTGTGAGGCTTTTATTGCTAATGCTGCTGCTTCTACAGCTTGTAAACAGCATGGCAGTCCTCATGCTACAGGATCCAGTTCTGTGGAGTAATAAGCAATTGGACTTTGCTTACCTCCAAACCTGTTTTACCTGCTCAAAGGCTTTGTTGACTTCAGGAGTCCATTTGATTGGATCTTGAGCCTCCATTGGTTCGCTGTAAATACAATCTAACAGTGGCTGCATCAATTGTGCATAATTACACATCCAGGTTCGGCAGAAATTTATCATTCCTAAAAAAAAAAACATCATGTTTTTATTTTTTTTTATTTTAGGCTTTGGGGCCTGCAGTATCACTGTTTTCCTATCCTGAAAGGCTCTGCCAGATATTTTACTTCTGGCAGACACCACTGTAGTGTCCCCTTCCTTATCTTGTGGCCTTATGAGGCCGGAATGTCCAAACATGCCTTTTCCCGAGAAGGAGAGCAATTCAATATGTCGTCTACATACAGGAGGAGTTTAAAAAAAATCACAGACACTGCCAAATGCCTAAAATGTAAAATGTAAAATGTACATAGTACAGTGCAGATCAGATGGATCATTCATTTTTAGATTCTTCGCTGTCTACAATGAATGCGTCATTTTTTTACTTTACTTTTCTTTTTTTATTTTGAGCCCAGTGTTTGCAGAACATCATACAATACCTAATTATTTATCTGATGTAAACTAGGATGGTCATCGGAAAGAGCTAGCAGCGCTCTGTACGGTTCAAATTGCAGTTGTGTATGCACACAGATATTTTTACAACCTTGGATTTCTGTCTGCACTCCCTACCAGGCGGCATTTCTCTAACCCAAGAACCCACATCTTCCCATTCACATTCGGTCATTTTCGATAATGAAATATGCGGCTGCCTGATTTGTTCAAATAATCATTTCTGCTCTTCACTCAAGTTTACTAGAATTCCAGTAAATTTCGGTCAACTATATATGGTGCCTAAACATCTCGTTTTGTTTATTTGCAGCATGTTCCAGAAACACTCATATTCTAAATGTCTTGGTCAGGGGTAAGAAGAGAGCAGTGCTATAAGAGTTCACTGGGGCTGTCTGCTCGGACGGAATAAATTCACACAGTTGTGCATGACTGGCAGTATATCAATTCCCATGTGTAATACCAATCTATCAATTGTATAGGATTCCCAAAACTATTTCCAATAGTACCTATTCAGGTGACGTGACTGACAACCCATTTTTGTCACATTCAATAGTATTTTTTTGTTTCATTTTAATTGGTCTTCCCTAGCCGTTCGCTTGAAGTGAATAGCATGTTCTATTATCACTTGCAATCGGCACATTGCCCACGTAATTACATATCTTTTAATTAACATTGTTAATGCAGGAGTGAGGCCGTTCAGGAACGCATTTTTCAGCTGTTGTTCATAAACCCCATCGTTATTATTTGGAGGTGGTTCAAGATCACTGTTAGCATTAAACACTTTTTTAAGACGGGTTAGGTACGCCATTACTGTTTCGTTTTTTATTTTGCACACAGTCCGAAATCTTTACGTAATCACATCGTCCTCGGAAAAGAAGAGTAACCCTTGTTAATAATTGATCAATGGGCCCCCAATAAGCGTCTTGTGCCCTCGCTGCCTGAGCTGGAGACACCACCCAGGGAATGACTTGCCCCTGGTTTAGAGCAGTCCAATCTCCCTCCACCTGACACCACTGTTGTTTTAATGCATAGCGCACGTACATTTCTACTTCTACAGTGTTTAATCTGTAACTGTTCATCATACCGTTCAGGTGTTGGACAAATTCTGTCGTTCCCTTGTCAGGGTGAGGACGGTCTGCCATAGCGGCGGCTAAGTCAGTTTGTTTCCACACTCTGTACACATGACATGAATCACCTTGCCCATCCACTGCTTCTATCAAAGGAAATGATGATTCCTCTGCCTCACCCGAAACCTGTAATCATTGATGCGCACGGATTCTTTTTTTCGTTTCTGCAGCAACGGCCGCTTTTATCTGTTCAGCAGCTGGACTCTTTTATCCATTTTTTGTAAACATCATCTTTATTTAACTGTTTATTCTGTGCTTCTCTCAGCCACATTTCGACGAATAACAGTCCATATTTAATATTTTATATAATATAATATTATTATATATAATACTTGGTTCCATATTTCTTTTGCTTTGCTTTATCACCTTTAGCTTTATCTCTAATTGCATTCACAATCTTGCCACATTGCGGGACCTTCAACTTCAACTTCCCAAACTTTTCTTTCCACATGCTCAACCCAATCTCCTGCCCCCGTAAACCTTGATTCCATTTCCCTTGAATCCTGAGGCAGGTAAACTTCACCATCACTTTCTTTCTTAACCCAACAACAACCACAACCACCTTTGCTATTACACTTTTTATTCACTCATACTCAGGCGCAATTGCATTCATTTTTTATTCACTCATACTATGAATAAGCACTCCACCTCTTAGAAAACAGTTCCTCACGTGTGCCGTTTTCGGCGCGTTAGGCTCCAACCCAACAAATTGGAGATACCTCAGGGACTTGAACCCCATCCCAGAGACCGGGAGTGTCACCACCTAATTAGGCATACACCCCCCGCCGCTAAAAAGTTCCACGTTCACTATTTTCACTTATGTTCTGTCACTCACTTTTATGGCAAGGCTCTAGGTCCAATATCACACTTTTATCTTAAATAGAATTCGGAAAAATCCTGTCACTCACCGCGCTTCCAGAGGAACGTTGCGCTGTCTGGCCTCTCTAATTATCCAAGGATCCTGCGCGATCCGGACCGAGGACTTTCAAAAACTTGTCTCAGACAAGCCCCATGCACGGTTCAGACGTCACGCCCTTCCTCTGTGCCCGTGCGGTGAGATATTGGGATCCCGGACGAGCCCCCATTTCTTAGGTTCACGAAATTCAGAAGACCTTCAAAGTGAATAGAGAACACTTGCACCAAATGAGAAAACAGAACATACAACCAATTTTCAACAGAGTTTATTCAACCAAATGCATTCGGGGCTCACCGCCTCCCTGCCAGGCAAATTAACAAATCATTTCCGGAGAGAACACTTCTTATACACAATAATTTCGACAAATGCTATAGCCTCGCCCACACCCCAGTCACAAGACTTATTTTCCCATATTTGGGAGAGAGTCGTACGAGTCTAATCTTTTTTGCAGGCACACTCTGACCTCGACTGTGGCGGTTTAGCTAGCTCTCTACAACACAGTCCTAAGAAACAGACAGCTTGCCGCCTATCTCTTTTGGCACAGCTCCACACCTTGTGCCAGCGTGAGAAGAGGTTCAAAAACAATTTTGAACAGAAACAGAATTTCTCTATCAGTATCTTAACCCAAGCACTGATCCATGTGTATTTACAGGACCACTGATCTCCCATGTGTATTTACAAAACCACTGATCTCCAATGTGTTACAGGACTGCCGATTCAGATTCCTGCTGCTACTAACAGTCCAACCTGTTAAACACATATTTTATCTCAGTCATTCCACTGAGAATATTATCAATCCCACTGACACACCTTCCAGCGAGGAAGCAGGGTCTGGGGACTCGGGGGTGGGCTCTCCTATCTCTGGGGCTGAGGTCGCCACGGTGGTTAAAAAGCTCTGTGGTGGCAGGGCCTCGGGGGTGGATGAGATCCGCCCGGAGTCCCTCAAGGCTCTGGATGTTGTGGGGCTGTCTTGGTTGACACAACTCTGCAGCATCGCGTGGACATCGGGGGCAGTGCCTCTGGACTGGCAGACTGGGGTGGTGGTCCCCTCTTCAGAAAGGGGACCGGAGGGTGTGTTCCAACTACAGGGGGATCACACTCCTCAGCCTCCCTGGTAAGGTCTATTCAGGGGTTCTGGAGAGGAGGGTCCGTCGGATGGTTGAACCTCGGATCCAGGAGGAGCAATGTGGTTTTCATCCTGGTCGCGGAACTGTGGACCAGCTCTACACCCTCCGCGGGGTCCTGGAGGGTGCATGGGAGTTTGCCCAACCAGTCTACACATGTTTTGTGGACTTGGAGAAGGCTTTCGACCGTGTCCCTCGGGGAGTCTTGTGGGGGGTGCTCCGGGAGTATGGGGTACCGGACCCCTTGATACGGGCCATTCGGTCCCTGTACAACAGGTGCCAGAGCTTGGTCCGCATGGCTGGCAGTAAGTCGGACTTGTTCCCGGTGAGGGTTGGACTCCGCCAGGGCTGCCCTTTGTCACCGGTTCTGTTCATAACTTTTATGGACAGAATATCTAGGCGCAGCCGGGGCGTTGAGGGGGTCCGGTTCGGTGGCCTGAGGATTGGGTCACTGCTCTTTGCAGATGATGTGGTCCTGTTGGCTTCATCGGGCCGTGACCTCCAGCTCTCGCTGGAGCGGTTCGCAGCCGAGTGTGAAACGGCTGGTATGAGAATCAGCACCTCCAAATCCGAGACCATGGTTCTCAGCCGGAAAAAGGTGGAGTGCACTCTCCGGGTCGGGAGGAGATCCTGCCCCAAGTGGAGGAGTTTAAATACCTCGGGGTCTTGTTCACGAGTGAGGGAAGGATGGAGCGGGAGATCGACAGGCGGATTGGTGCGGCGTCGGCAGTGATGCAGACGCTGCATCGGTCTGTCGTGGTAAAGAGGGAGCTGAGCCTAAAGGCAAAAGCTCTCGATTTACCGGTCGATCTATGTTCCTACCCTCACCTATGGTCACGAGTTGTGGGTAGTGACCGAAAGAACGAGATCGCGAATACAAGCGGCTGAATTGAGTTTCCTCCGCAGGGTGTCTGGGCTCTCCCTTAGAGATAGGGTGAGGAGCTCGGTCATCCGGGAGGGGCTCAGAGTAGAGCCGCTGCTCCTCCGCGTCGAGAGGAGCCAGATGAGGTGGCTCGGGCATCTGTTTAGGATGCCTCCTGGACGCCTCCCGGGTGAGGTGTTCCGGGCACGTCCCACCGGGAGGAGGCCCCGGGGAAGACCCAGGACACGCTGGAGAGACTATGTCTCTCGGCTGGCCTGGGAACGCCTCGGGATTCCCCTGGAAGAGCTGGACGAAGTGGCCGGGGAGAGGGAAGTCTGGGTCTCCCTGCTTAGGACGCTGCCCCCGCGACCCGACCCGGAGAAGCGGTAGAAAATGGATGGATGGATGGATCTACCAGGTCTTTTTGGTCTTTCTAAAACATATTTTTAGAAAGACCAGACATGAGCTCACTGAAGGCCCCACATTGTTGCATAAAGCTGTTTATTAAAGCTGTTTAGACCAAATAGACAAAGAAGGCTGGAAGGGAACAGAGAGAGGGAGGGAGGGGAGGGAGAGAAGGAGGTAATGGGGATGGGGGGGGCGGTGAAACTTTAAGAGAAGAAAATGGATGATTGTGAAGGTGTATCGCTAGGGGAAATTCTGACTGCAGAATTCATGCTCAAGACAATGAGAAACCTTTCATGAAAGGTTTCATGCTCAAAGCACCACAGATAAACAAGAATCTCATTCCTCACTGGAATATACAAATACATCTGTTTGTTTAATGCTACTTAAGTTTGCACAGACTGAAAATGACTCTTACCCCGCATTCTAACAGGAGGCGATACTAGGCGAATAAATCGCCCAGTGGGCGTTCCCCAGGCTTGACTGGCTTCCTCAAAAATGCTTCCGACGTGCTTACAACATTTTTGCATGGTAAACGAATAGTTCATCATAGATTTTGAGAATCTTTATTATAAATATTAGTTGGCTAGCAATATTATTTCCTTCAATCACGAACCGCAAACTCAAACTCAGAAGGCTTTTTACAATTGCGGCCATTTACTTGCGCTGGAAACAATTTGTCTCCGGTACGTTTTCCAAACGTTTTTCCAAACGTACCCATGCGATAAAAAAAATTGCCTTTTAACCAACTCAAGCATTAAATAAGATGTATGTAGGTCATATAAGTTTAGCTAGCTATAAATATTTATGCTTTTAGGATTAAATAAAGTATGGGGGTACTGCAGACCGCTGTTAACAGTTTCTCCTCATTCATGTTGAAGTGTCGGAACTAGGAACACAATTTTGGTGTTGTGTTGGTTTCCGCATGGAAGGTAAAAAGAGCAAGACATGAATTTGATTGGCTCTTATCGGGCGATATCGCCCGAAAGTTCAGAATTTTCAACTTTTCTGTGTCGCCGCCATGCCCACAAATCAGCCAATCGGTCAAGTGGCGGAAGTCGCCGGAAGTCGCCCACTCTCATAGAGAATCAATGCATTTCCAGCAGCTCGTCACCGAATCGCCCCCTGTTAGATTGAGGGGTAAGGGGCCATATCTCTTGTCACCACAGGAAGATAAAACAATACTGCTGCTGGGCACTGAGAGGCTGTCGTGGAAAATCAGAGTCTTTCCAGGTTCTCAGAATCTTTTCAAAGTATTTTTTGTTCATTATTTCAAAATATTTTCTAAGTCCTTAAATCAAATTATTTTCTAAGTCCCGTTTTGCTCAATTTTCCAACAAAAATAGAGAAGAGATTTCAGACAACAGACTTTCAAAGTTTAGACTTTATTCAGATGGAATAACAAAGCCGGGAGCAGCCTGCAAGCCACTCCAAAGTTATTAGGGTGCCGTTTGCAATGCAAAGAGGCCACACTCCAGTGCAGAGCACTGGAGTGTGGCCTTTTGCATAGCAAAAGGCACTCTATTGTTCTTCGCTTCCATACTTATTATTTATTTTTCTTCCGCCAAACTTTGGCTCGCTACTAGTCTCGCAGCGTTGCCAGCACAGACGCACGAAATACATCAAAACGTGCGGCTTGGGCGGAATCATGTGCTATTACTTTTCTTAGCGATCGCGTGACGTTTTTTCGCACGAAGTCGCGGAAACGTCGACTCTTTTGGCCCATTGACAATGCATGGGAAATTGGGAAAAAGGGCCAAATTAGAAATACTGTCTTTGTACTCTCTGGCCTTTTGGGGCCTTTATTAAAAAACCGTGAGGCCTATTTCAATGGAATTTACATTGGATGAGAGAGGACAAAAATGCCTACATTTTGGTGCATAAATGGGCATGTACAATGGAAGGGTGTGGGAGTGGCATGATAATGTTTGGAAGATTTCTTTATTAAAAAATGTCAGATTCCACTTTACATTGAAGTCAATGGACACAGCTAGAGTGGGTGACGTCACAATGGCCTCTAGCTTAACCAGGTAGCAGATTGTATCAAAAATCTCCCAAACATTATCGTCTAACTCCCACATCTTACACTCTACATGCACAATTTATACACCAAAACGTAGGCATTTTTGTCCTCTCTCGTCCAATGTTACTTCCATTGAAATAGGACGCACGGTTTCTCGCCCATAAGGACAGAGGACGCTGTGTCAAACTCCCATTCAATCCCATGTTAGGTCAAAAAAATATATTACAAAAATAAGACTGGCCGATTTATATTTGATCACAGCTCCTTCGTTTTAAATCATATCAACACCATTCAAACTTTAAACGGGAGAGGACTACCTCTATTAAGACGCCTTTTTTACAGAATGTTTATAACTGCTGTAGTTTTGAAACAGGAGCCGTTTATGTTTTGAAAACGGCTTCAAAAATAAAACTGGCCGATTTATATTTGATCACAGCTCCTTCGTTTTAAATCATATCAACACCATTCAAACTCTAAACGGGAGAGGACTACCTCTATTAAGACGCCTTTTTTACAGAATGTTTATAACTGCTGTAGTTTTGAAACAGGAGCCGTTTATGTTTTGAAAACGGCTTCAAAAATAAAACTGGCCGATTTATATTTGATCACAGCTCCTTCGTTTTAAATCATATCAACACCATTCAAACTCTAAACGGGAGAGGACTACCTCTATTAAGACGCCTTTTTTACAGAATGTTTATAAATGCTGTAGTTTTGAAACAGGAGCCGTTTATGTTTTGAAAGAGACTTCACACTTGCATACGAACCCGTTGCTAAGCAACGGCATAACTCCACCTAAAAAAGGCAAAGCACTTCGTTCCGACATGTTTTACACAACTTTCTGGACCGATTTGAACGGGGAAAAATGCCTAGTTATTGAGGCGGGTATCACAGCGAATACATAGCGAAGTTTTACACTGCTTAAACCACTACATTTACCGCTACGTTACAAAATGTCACAGCAATGGTATCGTGACCATGGAAAAGAATGGATAGCCAGTTTCTATGATTCCGACTTGTTTTACACAACTTTCTGGACCGATTTGAACGGGGGAAAAGGCCTAGTTATTGAGGCGGCTATCACAGCGAATACATAGCGAAGTTTTACACTGCTTAAACCACTACATTTACCGCTATGTTAAAAAAGGTCACAGCAATGCTAGCGCGAGCATTGTTTTCAATGGGTAGCATTGTTAGCATGTTTCAGACTTCATTTACACAACTTTCTCGACTGATTTGAACGGGAAAGATGGGCTGGTTATTGAGGCGGGGTATCAAAGCGAATACCTAGCGAAGTCTTACACCGATTCAACGGCTAGATTTGCCACTGCATTAAAATCATTTTTCCAACTTGTTTTAAAAACAAGTTTTTAAAACCAAACAAACCACACCACACACACAAACACACGCACACACTCACACACACTCTCTCACACGCGTGCACACACACACACACACACGAGTATCAAGGTCCAGATCTTTTGCTCTTGCAATGTATGTCCAGATAAACCCAGCACTATGCACATGTGGAACACTGGAAATAAAACTTGTTTTATTTTGACCGTATGTGTTGGTGTTACTGATCCATTTTTTGTTGCCAGTTCTGCTTATTTGATCTATTCCAGTACAAAACACTGCGATGGATTGGTATAAATGTGACTAATACCAAGAAGATGGACGGCTGTCTGCTTCAGTGATAATAATAATAATAATAATAATAATAAACTCACACACACTCACAACACGCACACGCACTCTCTCACACGCATGCACACTCACACACACACGCACACTCTCACACAACACACTCTCACACACACACACGCACTCTCTCCACACTCTCACACACACACACTCACAACACGCACACGCACTCTCTCACACGCGTGCACACACACACGCACTCTCTCATACGTGTGCACACTCACACACTCTCTCACACACACTCTTTCTAACACACTGAGCCAACCTTACCAAACCACACCACACACACACACACACACGCCACACTCTCACACTCACACACACACACACACACACTCACACTCACACACACACTCTCTCACATGCGTGCACACACACACGCACACTCTCATACGCGTGCACACTCACACACTCTCTCACACACTCTTTCTAACACACTGAGCCAACCTTACCAAACCACATCACACACACACACGCACACACGCCACACTCTCCACACTCACAACACGCACACGCACTCTCTTTCTCACGTGCACACTCACACTCACACTCTCTCACACACGCATATCTCTCTCCTCTCCTACACATCTGTGTGTGTGTGTGTGTGTGTGTGTGTGCGTTATTGCTTGTGTGCGGGGAGAAGGCACCCTCAAAATTTCTGTGGAATTTTTTCTAGTTCTTCTTAGATATTATTATTCTTCCGTACAAAACTTCGGTTCGCTACTAGTCTCGCACCGTTGCCAGCACAGACGCACGAAATACATCAAAACGTGCGGCTCGGATGGGAATCGTGTGCTATTACTTTTCTTAGCGATCGTGCCTGACGTTTTCGCACGAAGTGCGAAAACGTCGACTCTTTGGGCCCATTGACAATGCATGGGAAACTGGGAAAAAGGGCCAAATTAGAAATACTGTCTTTGTACTCTCTGGCCTTTTGGGCCCTTTATTCAAAAACCGTGAGGCCTATTTCAATGGAATTTACATTGGATGAGAGAGGACAAAAATGCTTACATTTTGGTGCATAAATGGGCCTGTACAATGGAAGGGTGTGGGAGTTACATGATAATGTTTGGAAGATTTCTTTATTAAAAAATGTCAGATTCCACTTTACATTGAAGTCAATGGACACAGCTAGAGTGGGTGACGTCACAATGGCCTCTAGCTTGACCAGGTTCAAATTTTATCAAAAATCTCCCAAACATTATCGTCTAACTCCCACACCTTACACTCTGCATGCACAATTTATACACCAAAACGTAGGCATTTTTGTCCTCTCTCGTCCAATGTTACTTCCATTGAAATAGGACGCACGGTTTCTGAAAAAATCGCCCAGAAGGACAGAGAACGCTGTGTCAAACTCGCATTCAATCCCATGTTAGGCCAAAAAAATATATTACAAAAAATAAGACCTGGCGATTTATATTTGATCACAGCTCCTTCATTTGAAATCACACCGACACCATTCAAACTTTAAACGGGAGAGGACTACCTCTATTAAGACGCCTTTTTTACAGAATGTTTATACATGCTGTACTTTGGAAACCAGAGCCGTTTATGTTTTCAAATCGGCTTCAAAAATAAAACGGGTTGATTTATATTTGATCACAGCTCATTCATTTTAAATCACACCGACACCATTCAAACTTTAAACGGCAGAGGACTACCTCTATTAAGACGCTTTTTTACAGAATGTTTATACATGCTGTAATTTTGAAACAGGAGCCGTTTATGTTTTGAAAGCGTCTAATCGCAAAAAAATTATTTTTAAAGAGTTTACCAGGCGATTTCGATGTCCTTACACCTTCATTTTAAATCATACCGACACCATTCAAACTCTAAACGGGAGAGGACTACCTCTATTAAGACGCCTTTTTTACAGAATGTTTATATATGCTTTACTTTTTAAAACAGAGCCGTTTCTATTTTCAAATGGGCTTGATATGCATTGCAGATGAACCGGTTGCTAAGCAACGGCTTAACTTTACAGAAAAAAGTCAAACCACTTCGTTCCGACATGTTTTACACAACTTTCTGGACCGATTTGAACGGGGGAAAAAGCCTAGTTATTGAGGCGGCTATCACAGCGAATACATAGCGAAGTTTTACACTGCTTAAACCACTACATTTACCGCTATGTTAAAAAAGGTCACAGCAATGCTAGCGCGAGCATTGTTTTCTTCTTATTTGATCTATTCCAGTACAAAACACTGCGATGGATTGGTATAAATGTGACTAATACCAAGAAGATGGACGGCTGTCTGCTTCAGTGATAATAATAATAATAATAATAATAATAATAATAAACTCACACACACTCACAACACGCACACGCACTCTCTCACACGCATGCACACTCACACACACACGCACACTCTCACACAACACACTCTCACACACACACACACACTCTCCACACTCTCACACACACACACACAACACGCACACGCACTCTCTCACACGCGTGCACAAACACACGCACTCTCTCATACGTGTGCACACTCACACACTCTCTCACACACACTCTTTCTAACACACTGAGCCAATCTTACCAAACCACACCACACACACACACACACGCCACACTCTCCACACTCACACACACACACACTCACACTCACACACACACTCTCTCACATGCGTGCACACACACACACGCACACTCTCATACATGCACACTCACACTCTCTCTCTCACACACACTCTTTCTAACACACTGAGCCAACCTTACCAAACCACATCACACACACACACGCACACACGCCACACTCTCCACACTCACAACACGCTGCACGCTCTCTTTCTCACGTGCACACTCACACTCACACTCTCTCACACACGCATATCTCTCTACTCCTCTCCTACACATCTGTGTGTGTGTGTGTGTGTGTGTGTGCGTTATTGCTTGTGTGCGGGGAGAAGGCACCCTCAAAATTTCTGTGGAATTTTTTCTAGTTCTTCTTAGATATTATTATTCTTCCGTACAAAACTTTGGTTCGCTACTAGTCTCGCACAGCGTTGCCAGCACAGACCATACGAAATACATCAAAACGTGCGGCTCGGATGGGAATCGTGTGCTATTACTTTTCTTAGCGATCGTGCCTGACGTTTTCGCACGAAGTGCGAAAACGTCGACTCTTTGGGCCCATTGACAATGCATGGGAAACTGGGAAAAAGGGCCAAATTAGAAATACTGTCTTTGTACTCTCTGGCCTTTTGGGCCCTTTATTCAAAAACCGTGAGGCCTATTTCAATGGAATTTACATTGGATGAGAGAGGACAAAAATGCCTACATTTTGGTGCATAAATGGGCCTGTACAATGGAAGGGTGTGGGAGTTACATGATAATGTTTGGAAGATTTCTTTATTAAAAAATGTCAGATTCCACTTTACATTGAAGTCAATGGACACAGCTAGAGTGGGTGACGTCACAATGGCCTCTAGCTTGACCAGGTTCAAATTTTATCAAAAATCTCCCAAACATTATCGTCTAACTCCCACACCTTACACTCTGCATGCACAATTTATACACCAAAACGTAGGCATTTTTGTCCTCTCTCGTCCAATGTTACTTCCATTGAAATAGGACGCACGGTTTCTGAAAAATCGCCCAGAAGGACAGAGAACGCTGTGTCAAACTCGCATTCAATCCCATGTTAGGTCAAAAAAATATATTACAAAAATAAGACCTGGCGATTTATATTTGATCACAGCTCCTTCATTTTAAATCACACCGACACCATTCAAACTTTAAACGGGAGAGGACTACCTCTATTAAGACGCCTTTTTTACAGAATGTTTATACATGCTGTACTTTGGAAACCAGAGCCGTTTATGTTTTCAAATCGGCTTCAAAAATAAAACGGGTTGATTTATATTTGATCACAGCTCATTCATTTTAAATCACACCGACACCATTCAAACTTTAAACGGGAGAGGACTACCTCTATTAAGACGCCTTTTTTACAGAATGTTTATACATGCTGTAATTTTGAAACAGGAGCCGTTTATGTTTTGAAAGCGTCTAATCGCAAAAAAATTATTTTTTAAAGAGTTTACCAGGCGATTTCGATGTCCTTACACCTTCATTTTAAATCATACCGACACCATTCAAACTCTAAACGGGAGAGGACTACCTCTATTAAGACGCCTTTTTTACAGAATGTTTATATATGCTTTACTTTTTAAAACAGAGCCGTTTCTATTTTCAAATGGGCTTGATATGCATTGCAGATGAACCGGTTGCTAAGCAACGGCTTAACTTTACAGAAAAAAGTCAAACCGCTTCGTTCCGACATGTTTTACACAACTTTCTGGACCGATTTGAACGGGGGAAAAAGCCTAGTTATTGAGGCGGGTATCACAGCAAATATATTGCGAAGTTTTAAACTGGTTTAACCGCTAGATTTATCGCTACGTTACAAAATGTCACCGCAATGCTAGCGCGACCATTGTTTTCTATGGGTAGCATCCTAGCATGTTTTCCGAGTTCATTTACACAAATTTCTCGACCGATTTGAACGGGGAAAAAGGCCTAGTTATTGAGGCGGCTATCACAGCGAATACCTAGCGAAGTTTTACACTGGTTACACCCCTAGATTTGCCACTGCATTAAAATCATTTTTCCACAAAAAAAACCTAGACTCTTTGGAACATCTGAACACTGTCTCTAACACACTGAGCCAACCTTACCAAACCACACCACACCACACACACACGCACTCTCTCCACACTCTCACACACACACACACTCACAACATGCACACACACTCTCTCACATGCGTGCACACACGCACACACACACACACACGCACTCTCACACGTGTGCACACTCACACACACACACACACACACACTCTCTGGCACGCACACGCACTATAAATTGCAAAAACGTGACTTCTTGGAACATCTGAACACTCTCTCTAACACACTGAGCCAACCTTACCAAACCACACCACACACACACACACACACATGCACTCTCTCCACACTCACACACACACACACACACACACACACTCTCAACACGCACACACACTCTCTCACTCCCTCTCACACAAATGTATCTCTCTACTCCTTTTAACAAGCCACACCACACACTCAAACACACACACTCACACGCACACTCACACTCACACTCTCTCACACGCGTGCACACACACACGCACTCTCTCATACGCGTGCACACTCACACACTCTCTCACACACACTCTTTCTAACACACTGAGCCAACCTTACCAAACCACATCACACACACGCCACACTCTCCACACTCACACACACACACACTCTCACAACACGCACACGCACTCTCTCTCACGTGCACACTCACACTCACACTCTCTCACACACACGCATATCTCTCTACTCCTCTCCTACACATCTGTGTGTGTGTGTGTGTGTGTGCGTTATTGCTTGTGTGCGGGGAGAAGGCACCCTCAAAATTTCTGTGGAATTTTTTCTAGTTAGGGTGCCGTTTGCAATGAGGTAATGATTCTAGCCAGCTCTCTCCCCTCCCCTTGTGACCCCTGCTTTCTCGGAGTTTATTGCTGTGATAATGGACCCTTGGATCACCAATTCAGATTTATGGTGGTCCCATCTATGTGTCCCTTGGGGTTTTTAAGGTGTGTGATCTACCCAGCCTTCAGCGTGATAATCTAAGTCCCACCTGTAGGCCATCTTTATGGCTTTATGGTTATCTGTGGCTGGCCCCAGCTAGCAGCCCGTGCAGGAATTTGGCCAGCTGCAGGCACCCTAAATTTAACCTTTTCTTTCCCAATGTTACAGGTATGATACGCAGATGCCTGCAATGATGTCTTTTGCCGTTTTACTGCACTGATCTTGTACGCTAACTTTGATTGTTCTCGCCTTGTATTAATGCACATCTTGTAAGTCGCTCTGGATAAGAGCGTCTGCTAAATGCTTAAAAAATGTAATATAATATAATATGCATCACTTAGATCCTTCCTTAACCATCATTCCCATTTATTATACATCACCTTCCCTGGTCTGGTCAGCGGAACAGGGAGACACGTCGCCTTCCTCCCTTTGTTGCTCATCCTGCTGCTCAACTGGACAAAAATGAACGCACCCTTCCTTTTCCCTTTTTACCCGGGCTGTTGCCCTCAATCTTTCACTTTCTATTTACTCAATTAATTCGCAGTCACATTCGTTTCCCTTCATTCCCATGAGAGTTTTGCTCGTAATCACATTCAGTTTCCACTGACCTTTTCAATCATGTCCCGGCCAATACCATCTTGCCTTGTGTTGTAACTTTATTAATTTTGCACTTCTTTACACTAATTTGACCATTCTTATGGTATTGACTCCTCCTCCCTTCGAAGTTCCCAACCCTAGACCTTTAATCAAACACTTACCCACGAGCGGTAAGTGTCACATACACTTACTCCGCCCAACACCTCCTAAACTTCCTCCTTTGCCATTTTTGCACTAGAATGCAGTCCCATGAGCGGGACTCTTCTATTACACTGGTTACCCCCACCTAACATTAATTGTCCAGAAAACAGTCTCACCCTTTATCTCAGTTCAGGATGGTGTCATCCACCACAGGTTCCGCAGTTTCAATGTGGGGCTTCCAATCCTCCTACGAGAATAGAAGGGATGGGTTCCCCTAACCATCTATAATGGTCAACCGTGCACTGGACCATTGGAATTGCTGTGGCCCATCTGACGGACGTTGTCATCTCATTAATTTAAAATGGTTGTTTAAACCCCTGCTATTCAAAGGAAGCGAGACTGTGATCTTAAGTTCGGAGGTTTTATAATTGCTTCGACCCTAGGTGAGCAGTCTAACACTCAGCATGAAGAACATCAGAGTATTTAAATAGTAATAATAATAATACATCTCTCTCCCTTGAGATCCCTTTTGGCTGTAGGAATTTCACCCATTGCCCCTGAATTAAACCTTACTTATTTAGCTTATTTATTTAGTGCGCCAAACACACGTTTTATCTTCCCAGCATCTGTGTTTTTCTCTACATTGGGATGGGGTACCTCTAATTTACGACCTTTCAGTAAGTTCCCCTCCTTTGTTGTTCGATTGGGCTTCTCCCCTCCACTCCGCCTGCATGCGCTCCCCTTCGTGCGCTTACTCCGCGTTACTTCCGGCCCCTCCCGGACATTCCTCTCATCGCTGCTAGCGCTCGCTCTGCCCTATTTCCGGCCCCCTTGACCACTTTTCTCTCTCTGCCAGCGCTCGCGAGCGCCGAATTTAAAGGATATGTACGCGGGACCACTCCTTACCCCAGAGCGCTAACACTCTCGAAACTCTACCCGGATCTTCCTTCGCATTACCCACTTGGTAATTTATCAAAAGTTTCCTTAGATCAACTGTGCCTCCTAATAACACTCAACTTCCTCAGACTTTATAAACGGAGCAGCGTTCTCATTTTACTAAGTCTCTATGCCTCCTATTAACCTTCCTAGCAAATAAAGAGTTGAGCCACACTTCTCTGTTGGACCAACAATTTGACACAAACGGAACCATTCAAATTAAACGACATATGAAAATGCACTGTCTCTAATACCCCGCTCATTATGCCTCACCCATTAACACCATTCTATGCGCCTTTTCAATATGCGTTTCTTCTAATCTTTATCTACTGTCGACACCCGCGTTGCGGAGTCGCTTTCTGCCTTGCGAATATCCATTTTTCCATTAACCCCACCTCAAACTCTAAACCAGAACTACCATGAACATTCAACCAAGAATCGTTTTAATGTTCACTCCATCAACCAATACAATTAATTCGCAGTGTCCGTAGTTTCCACCCTTTTAACACATTCCATTCTCCGTTTCTGATTCCGTGATCAGTAACACAGATAGTTTCACAATGCTATTATTGATTTCACCTCTAGCACCAAATTTATTCTAAATACTTGTCGATAACTAACGTCCCCTTGGTTTAATTTCTAGGGCAAGTATAATATGTGTTTTCACTTTATTCTTTTATCACTCGGGATGTTCCTATGTTCCTATATGGTTACTAAACCTTAACTTTTACTCCCTTATTTCGGGGTCCAAACACGTCCCTTATTTACGGGCTCATTTGACTATTTCCTGGGGCTCATATTATTCACAGTCCTTATCCTAATAGACTGTAACCACGACAAGTACATTGCAATATTTATCGTGCCTACAACAGGCTGTATCACCAAATCCGCACAGTGCAGTACAGTACAATTCCCACCATTTCCACAACACCCTTTATTTATAATACCTGCCGACCACTCGGCGGTGGCGACTGGCCTCTAGTAGTTATTCTATTCACTCTTTCCCACTCCTCATTTCTAATAATTCCACTTCGACATACAAGACAGAGGGACGTCCCACACAGCACAAAACCCCACAGGATATACAAAAAGCACACAAACGGCACAAACAGCTTGCAAAGCGCACATATAATTTTACAAAGCACATAGAACACTCGCAGCGCACATGTAACAGCTTGCAGACTCACTCCAACTTCACAAATCGCACACTCTCATTCAATTGTACCGGTGCCCATCCAAACCTGACCAGTGGCCACAAGTCTCAGTTAGTGGCCTTAGCTTATTTGCCACCCAGGCAAACGTCCACAACTGACGGTGCAGATCTCCGAAAGCGCCTCGGCGCATTTGCCAACCAGGCAATGCCCACAACCAGTGGTGCAACTCTCAGATAGCGGCCTTAGCCCGTTTGTCAACTAGTCAAACGTCCACAACCAGCGATGCAGCTCTTAGATAGCGGCCTTAGCACGTTTGCCAACTAGACAATGTCCACAACCAGCGGTGCAGCTCTTAGAGAGGGCAGCCTTGACCCGTTTGCCAACTAGGCAACCGACCCCAACCAGGGAGCAAATCTCAGAGGGCAGCCTTGGCCCGTTTGCCAGCTAGGCAACCGACCCCAACCAGGGGAGCAAATCTCGGAGTACAGCCTTCACGTTGCGCTTAATCGTAATCACTCCCGACCTGACAGTATGTTGTCGACAACAGCACTGGTCAGTGCCACTAGTTCCTCTATAGTGGGGACCTCTGTGCCATGCCCTCTCAGCCTCACATACGCCTCAGATCATTCAAACACACAAAACATAAAATTACATCAGACTCGTTACTCACTAGGTTCTTTGGAGGAGAGGTCCGTGATTGCCGTAGCCCGGACGATGTCTACTGCCCTCCGATACGACCAACACTGGCAGATTTTAAAGGGCTCTGCCTACCTTCTCTCTTGTGTGGCCACAGTCGCATCGAAGAACAGCAGTTTCGCCCAGGCGTCGGGCCTTCGTATCGGCTCTCCTGGCTGGCTCGCCATTTGTCGGAGTTCGGATCGGGTCTCAGCCAGGGCCAGATGGACTGAGGGATCCGACGCCATATTTAATACTTCATTAAACAACACATTTCGAGTCAGATGTAATCAGGTTTTATTGTATGCAATGCGGAATCACCTACAAGGAAACCAGGCTGTTCACGAAGGCAGCTCTGCCCTCCTTTCCGTGCATCCACCTTTTAACTTCTCATAACTCCACCTGCCTGGGAGCTTGACGTCATAACCACACCCCCTTGGACTCAGCTCCCTCCCACGATCTCACAGCACGTTCTCTGCACCCCAATTGGTTCCCTTCTGTTCTTATCCATTAACGTCTTTATGGTTCCCGTCACTAATCAGGCAATCAGGAGAAGTGTGAAGAATGTGAAGATTCTAGCCAGCTCTCTCCCCCCCCCTTGTGACCCCTGCTTTCTCTGAGTTTATTGCTGTGATAATGGACCCTTGGATCACCAATTCAGATTTATGGTGGTCCCATCTATGTGTCCCTTGGGGTTTTTAAGGTGTGTGATCTACCCAGCCTTCAGCGTGATAATCTAAGTCCCACCTGTAGGCCATCTTTATGGCTTTATGGTTATCTGTGGCTGGCCCCAGCTAGCAGCCCATGCAGGAATTTGGCCAGCTGCAGGCACCCTAAACCCCCAACCCAACTCTACCAACTGAGCCACAGAGGTCCACACAAAATAGGCTTACATTCATATTACAAAAAATCTCCCACACTTTCCAAGGCACTATTGGACAAAGAAGTGAAGAAAATAACTGCGAAGCTGGAACATGACCGCATGCATACAAACTCACGTGTATTACAACTAGCAATTAAACTTAACAGAAGCAATTACTTTAACGTCCACTAGGGGGGGCAAAACCACAAATAAAAGATGCAGTTCTTATAGAACATGACAGTTATGCATTACAACCACAGCATATGACAGCTGCACTCTAATTAAAATAATAAATTATGGCTGGCACTATTGGTGATATTTATTAGTTTATTTGTAAGGGACAAGCACAGAGAACATTGACAGCTGCAGAACCGATGCATTGTACATGTGTGTGTAGCTGAAGTTAATTTCCAACACCAGTCCCTTGATGAGCATTGATAGTTCAGTCAATCAATAAAATTATACAATTACATTGTTACAGTTTAAAATCAATGCATATAATGACCGAAAACAACAACAACAACAACAACAACAACAACAACAACAACCATACATTACACGACAAAAACAAACAAACAAAAAAAAAGAACATGAGCTCAAATACAGTAATGATTGATTGGTGTCATGATTACAGTTTTACCCAGGACTTTATTGTTGTGGAAAACATTTTAAAATCTTGGATTTGTTTTGAACTGCCAGGTAGAGAATTCCAAAGTGTTGTGCCTTTAATTGAAAATGCTGTTTTTGCAAAGGAAGTTCTGTGGAGATTTGGTATTGTTCCTCTTCGACACTTCTCACCCTCCTCCTTTGAATTTCATGCTGTCACTGTCACTGTTCCATGTAAACTGCACATCATTGTTCTTTATCACCCTCCAGGTCCACTGGGGAGTTTCCTAGACGAGATGGATGCCCTACTCAGTGCCTTCCCTGAGGACGGCACTCCCGTCTTACTCCTCGGGGACTTCAACCTGCAGCTAGAGACCTCCCAGGCCTCTGCATTCCTCCCCCTCCTTCAGTCCTTTGACTTCACCATGGCTGAATCCCCATCCACCCACAAGGCCGGCAACCAACTGGACCTGGTCTTCACCAGGAACTGCGCCTCACCCAACATTACGGTATCGCCTCTACATGTGTCTGACCATTCCTTTCTGTCTTTCTCCCTCCCCTCCCCTCTGTCCCTAAACCATCCTCACCTGCTCCCACTGTCCTTGTCCGTCGCAACGTCCGCTCTCTCTCACCCGCTGCCCTGTCAGCTACTGTCCTATCTTCCCTTCCCCCTGCTGATGCCTTCTCTCAGCTACCTGCTGAAGTAGCATCATCAACCCTACTTTCCTCTCTCTCCTCCTCCTTTGACTTACTCTGTCCTCTATCCGCTAAACCCGCTCGTCTCCGCCCCCCCCCCCTGGCTAACCGATTCCATTCGGGCCAACCGTCTGAAGCTGCGTGCGGCAGAAAGGAAATGGAGAAAATCCAAATCCCCTGCAGCTCTGTCTGACTTCCACATACTCCTGGCTTCCTTCTCCGCTAACCTCTCCTCTGCTAAGTCTGCATTCTTCCTTTCTAAGATTCAATCCTCTGTTTCCAACCCACGTAAACTCTATGCTACATTTTCCTCTCTCCTCACCCCTCCTCCTCCCCCAACCCCCTCCTCTATAACCGCAGATGACTTCTCATCCTTCTTTCACGAGAAGGTTGAGGTCATTCGCAACTCCTTCCCCCCTACCCCTCCCTCTCCCATCCCACTACCTAAACCTCTCTGTCCTCCTTCTCACCCCTCCCTGACTCGGACATCCTTCAACTTGTTCTCTCCCACCGTCCCACCACCTGCCCTCTTGATCCCATTCCTTCCCCCTCTTCCAGTCCATTGCTATGGACATCCTCCCGTTGTCTCTAATGTCATTAACTCCTCTCTTTCCTCTGGCTCTGTCCCCTCCTCCCTCAAATGTGCTCAGGTTGTCCCCCTCCTCAAAAAACCCTCTCTGAATCCTGCTGTCATCTCTAACTACCGACCTGTCTCTCTCCTCCCATTCCTTTCCAAAACGTTAGAGCGGGCTGTCTATAATCAACTGTCTGCTCATCTCTTACAGAACAACCTACTTGATCCCAACCAATCTGGGTTCAGAGCAGGCCACTCCACAGAGACTGCTCTCTTGGTCACTGAGGCTCTTCACGTCGCTAAGTCCCGATCCCTTAGCTCCGTCCTCCTCCTCCTTGACCTGTCGGCGGCGTTCGACACCGTGGACCACCGGATCCTGCTCTCATCTCTCATCGAGATGGGAATCTCTGGATCTGTGCTGACATGGTTTGAGTCCTACCTGGCTGACCGGTCCTACCAGGTGGCCTGGAGAGGATCCCTCTCCTCTCCCCGCACCCTCTCTACCGGTGTCCCGCAGGGCTCGGTGCTAGGCCCTGTCCTATTTTCTCTGTACACCAAGTCACTTGGCTCTGTTATTTATGCTCATGGTTTCTCCTATCACTGTTATGCTGATGACACTCAACTGTTTCTCTCCTTCCCTCCATCTGATACCCAGATCCCGGCACGGATCTCTGCATGCCTGGCTGACATCTCCGCATGGATGTCTACCCACCACCTGAAGCTGAACCTGGGGAAGACAGAGCTGCTCTTCCTCCCAGCGAAGGACTCCCCGATGATTGATGCGTCAATTACCGTGGAAGGCTCCATAGTGTCTCCGTCCCAGTCTGCCAGGAGTCTTGGGGTAACCCTGGACAACCAGCTGTGCTTCTCGAGCCATATTGCAGCGATCTCTCGGACCTGCCGTTTCTCCCTCCACAACATCCGGAGGATCAGACCGTTCCTCACCCAAGAGGCCACTCAACTCCTGGTCCAGGCCCTGGTGATCTCACGTCTGGACTACTGAAATTCCTTGCTGGTAGACCTACTGGTCTGTGCCATCAAGCCACTGCAACTAGTCCAGAATTCTGCTGCACGTCTGGTGTTAAATTAACCGAAGTTCACCAACGTCACCCCTCTACTCTCCTCTCTGCACTGGCTCCCCATCGCAGCACGCATCAGATTAAAATCACTGGTGCTTGCTTTTCAAGCAGCTAGAGGTACTGCTCCTCCATACCTCCAGTCACTCATCACTCCCTACACCCCAGCCAGACCCGTCCGCTCCGCCTCCTCTGGCAAACTGACTGTCCCATCCCTCCAGGTGCCTGGAAACCACTCCTCACGGTCTCGCCTCTTCTCTGTCCTGACTCCTCAGTGGTGGAACGACCTTCCACAATCGGTCAGGACTGCGATCTTCCGCAAGAGACTCAAAACCCATCGTTTCAGACTCCACTACCACATGGCACCCCGAGAGGCAGCCGTGGTGCTTTGGTGTCTCCTGTGTTTGTTTGTTTTTTGTATCAAACTCACGCACTCCGAATTGAGCTCTTACATGTCCGAAGCTTACTACCACAATACTTTTTACTGGAACATTTGTGTATTCCCGTGGAAATTTCACGAAAGAACTCTCTGGGTGAACATCAACCATTCTCCCGCAACAATGAGACGCGGAAGCGGAGAGCCCGTGGGAGACTTCGGAGACGTGGCTTCTGACCGGCTCTACCTAGTTTAATTCTCTCAAACGTACGCTCTCTCAGTAACAAAACAGACGAACTGCAAATGCTGGTAAGAAACATTTAGGACTTTTGCATTCTGCTTCACTGAAATGTGGCTAAATTAAACCATTCCCGACTCTGCTTTCACTATTTTAATCAGCGATGGTGTAATAATGTGTCTGTTTTGGCCAAAACGTGCTCTCCTGAGCTAGAAAGTTTTATTATCAACTGCAAGCCTTTCTACTCACACTGTGAATTTGCCTCTATAATACTGGTTGGGGTGCACATCCCGCCTCAGGCCAATGCTCACTCAGCACAACAGCAGCTGGCAAACCAGATTATGGAGGTTGAACAGAAATACCCCGATTCCCCTGTAATAATTGTAGGAGACTTCAACCATACCAACTTGAGTGTTGAACTCCCTAAATACAAACAATTGATCAAATGATCAACAGGTCTGTAGATGATGCCATTAACTTGGCTCTGCACCACATCCTGCAGCACCTGGACAGCGCTCACACCTACACCCGCATCCTGTTCGTGGATTTCAGTTCTGCTTTTAATACGATCATCCCTGACCTACTTTTAGATAAACTTTTACTGCTCAATGTCCCATCCCCTCTCTGCCACTGGATCCATGACTTCTTAACCAACAGGAAACAGTGCGTCAAGGTGGGTGACCTCACTTCGGACCCCCTCCTTCTCAGCACTGGCGCCCCTCAGGGCTGTGTACTGTCTCCCTTACTCTATTCACCTTACACCAATGACTGTACTTGAAACAGTGAATCTGTTCTTAAGTTCTTAAGTTCGCGGACGACACTACCCTGATCGGTCTTATCTCAGAAGGTGATGAGTCCAGATACCGGGAGGAAGTAAGCCAGCTGGTGTCATGGTGTGGAGACAACAACCTGGAGCTGAACACACAAAAGACTGTGGAGATGGTCATTGATTTCAGCAGAAAGCCCACCCCACTCCCTCCCTTGGAAATACACGGCACCATGGTGAGTAGAGCCGAGTCGTACAAATTCCTAGGTACTACCATCCACCTCAAATGGGACAGGAATATCACTACAATAACCAAGAAGGTTATTACTTTCTGCGACAGCTTAAGAAATTCAAGCTGTCGCAAGCGCTGCTGGTCCAATTCTACACAGCCATAATTTAATCAGTCATCACATCATCCATCTCCGTGTGGTTCATTCTGCATCATCCCATTCTAAGCAGAAACTGCAGCACATAGTACGGTATGCAGAGAAAATCATTGGCTGCCAGCTCCCCCCCCTCACAGATCTGTACACCTCCAGGATGAGGAAGAGAGCAGGGAAAATCATGGCTGACCCCTCACACCCCGGCCACTCTCTCTTCCAGCGCTTCCCCTCTCAGTGGAGACCGAGAGTGAGAGCCTAAAGACTAGGACTAACCGCCATCTGAATAACTTCTTTCCCCAAGCCATAATCCTCCTAAACAAAGACCCTTCCTCTATCCCCCCCCGTTCACTTGCACACTCTCACTTTAACTGTGCCGTTAACTGTGACTTTTACTCTGCCAATTTGCACACTCTTGCACCTTAACTGTGTACATAACCCAGTTATTAGTACTGTATTTGTATATTAGCACTGTACTGTATTGTATTGTATTGTATTGTATTGTATTGTATTGTATTGTATTGTATTGTATTTTTATTACACTGTATTTTTTTAAGCTGTTGTTATTGTATTGGATTGTATGTTGACACCTTGCACTAAGGCAAATTCCTTGCGCATCATCCTTGGCAAATAAATAATTCTGATTCTGATTCTGGTTCTGAATTCTGTACATCTAGCTAATTGTCATCACCACTGCCTACTTGCTCAACACTATGTATCTCTGCTTACTCACTTACTAACCTTTTCCTTCCCAGTGTTACAGTTATTGTACGCAGCTGCCTGCAATGATGTCTATCGCTGTATTACTGCACTGATCTCTTGCGCGAACTATGATTGTCCCTACTATGTATTAATGCACTTCTCTTAATCTCTCTGGATAAGAGCGTCTGCTAAATGCTTAAAATGTAAATGTAATAAGCTGAAAAATTGTTCAGACCAAGATGCGTAGTTTAAAAGACGTTTGTTTAAAAAAATAATTACAACTTTTTTTTAAAACCTTCCGTTTCCTACAGGGTGGGGTGGGGATGTGGGGGATCCTCGGTCAAAAGTTAACTAATATTTATATAAGATCAAAGCTTTGGACATCAAAAACACAGATGTCACCCCCTGGGGATTCCCTGTCAAATGGTCACATGCCCACCTGACAAATAGTTTGACTGATTACTTAAGGGTCAAAGGTGACATTCCTAAGTAACAGTTAATGAAGCAATATGATAATCAACTGTAATTGGCCAAAATTACAGAGGTAATTAGTGAATGCCCCCCATATCACGATGAACAATACATCATATCTTTTTTTATACATACCAGGCAGACAAACCATCACTGCATTGCTTTTCTTTTCTTCTTTTTTTATGAAACCACACATTTACACTTTGCAATTCTCAAATAGGTTTAAATCTTACCTTATTCACTTGAGACAATGCATCCACAAGAATATTATCTTTGCCATGAATGTGTTGAATGTCAAGATTATGTTCTTGCAAGAACAAGGTCCAATGCATGACACATTGGTTTGGATTTAGCAGAGAAAAAAGAGAGGATTGTGATCAGTAAGAACCACGACTGCATGAGGGGAAGACTCCACATACATGTCAAAATTCTGGAGTGTGAGGATCAAGGCAAGGGCTTCCTTCTTAATTCTTGAATAAACTCAACTGGATGGCCCACTCCCTGCAAATCCTCCTGCAGGAGCACAGCTACAGTACCTGAGTCACACGCATCCACTGCATGTTTGAAAGGTTTTTCAAAATATGGGGCGGAGAGAATAGGAGTATTAGACAGAATAACTTTAACATTGTTAAAAGCTACACAACCTTCCTATTTATCTTCAAATAATAAATCACAACAAATGACAATCAATAAGCAATGTGGCTAAAAGATATGTTTATTTTTAATGGTTACACACGTAAAAGCGTATATTTACTCATCCTAATAATCTGGGCAATGAGTCCTTTATTAATAATGGGTACTAGCTTTCCAAGGACAAAAAAAGTGAAAAGAGCTGAATGTAGTGTGTCTACTTGTGTCTGAGAGTGGTAGTGAATTGTATTTGTGTCTGAGAGGGGCAGTGAAGTGTCTCTAGTGTAATATCACTGCTTAAACATCATCCTCCTGTAATAGAATTGTAGTCTCACGTAAATAGCCTCTAAGGCTTGTACATTGATTACACCATACTTAGAAATGTAGAAATGGACTCTAGCCAAATGTTAAGTTTGGATATAAATGATTAAGGTAATTCTTACGCTTGAATACTTGTCAGTGATGTAATTTATCCAAAGCAACTTACAGTAGTGAATGCATACATTTTTCAGTATATGTGGTCCCACTGGGAAGTGAACACACAACCTAAGTGTTATCAGTGCCATGCTGTACTTTCTGAGCCACACAGAATCACTTATACATATATATATGTATATATACACACACAACACATGCGAGAAAGCTGCCTATGGGGTTTCTGGTTACATTAGGGCTGGAGTTTATCCCAGCAGTGTAAATACATGGCAGCACTCTGGGGTAAACAAAAGAGACATGTCAAGTCAGACAGGTTAATTTATTAGGTAACAGTGAATGACCTCACTCTCAACTTAACCCTGTATTACCGCAGATGGTTGGGGGGGATAAGAGCACCTTGACAATCAATAAGCATGCGGATAGCTCCCACCACTACCCTTTGGATCCAACCCAGAGCCTTAAACTCTGCTCCGCCTTGGGTATTTTCTGAGCCTGACATCTGATCCAGTATCAGCTCTCCCGGGCCCCTGATCCTATCAGCAATCATGATGTTAAGTGAGAACTGATCCAGGAACTGCCTACAGCCCAAATGTGTGGCCACATTCACTATTTCCTGGAGCACACTGCATATATGAGTGGTCCTGTGTGTTACAGTGACTGTCGCGGGTGTCGGTTCGGAGGAGGCGGTACAGTGCTCACTACCGGTCTTGGGAGTATGTCAGCAAGTTCTCATATGAGAGTGGGAATAATTGACATGAAAAAAAGAGGGTATAATTGGACACTAAATTGGGAGGAAAAAATGGGAATAAACAGCAAACTTTGAAAATGTAAAAAAAATATTTAAAAAAAGATGTATATTTATTTACAATAAGTAAAGTGGTCACTGTAAAACCAGTGTAATGACTGTTGATGAACACACTGATTGGACACACTCTTGTTTGTGGAGATCCTTTAGCATTAATTCATTTTAGCGACATATATATCGGAGAGGAGACTATTAGGGTGCCTGCTTTGCAAAAGAGGGCACACTGCAGTGTGAAGCTGTGGGAGTAAGATGGTAATGCTTCGAAGATTTACTTTTAAAAAAGCATCGGATATCACTTAACATGGGAGTCTATGGAGCGGAATGTTCACAGCTAGAGTGAGTGACGTCATAATGCCCTCTACTTTCATAGTCAGGGAAATATAAAAAAATCTAGGAATAAATTCCTTACCAAGAAATTTCTTCACCAATGTGTTTGTAAAGGTGTCTAATAACACATATAAAAAGATTTAAATTCAACTCCCATGGGAAAACCCGTGACAGCTGCTGAAAGTTGGGGTACCCGGAACCTTATCTGTGAAAAATTGAAAATGTTCAATTCTGCCTTAAGTAGCTTGTGAGGGGTCAAACTAGGGTTTTTTTATGATTCTGAATTGATTGCAAGCATTTATTTTGCATTAAAACCACTCCTTGGTGGAAAAACGGCCACGCCCACTTTTACATGTAAATTAAAAAGTAGCTTTATTCATTTATTTCAATATCTTGAATATTAGTTAGAAAACAATACTAATCCACAATGTCAAATGCTTCATGAGTCAAGGTCTGAGTCTTCTCCAGACTCTACACCATCATGAATACAATTAATGCATGTAATGCCTTTACAATTTCCACATGCTGAGATACACTTGACACCATTCTTCTTGCAGCTGCACCGCCGGTTGCTGCAATCTCCATTACAATTACAGCTTGTGAACTGGAGTAGCTCCTCGGGAGCCATGGGGTCTAGTGTTGGAACTGGCTCATAACCATGAACCCCTACCATCCATCCATAGTCACTGGGGTCCAAAGACATGCTCTGCAGCAGCATCCAGTCCTGGGTTTGGAGATAAGCACGGAGAGAATGCTGTGCAGCTGCACCCTCTGTTGGAGGTAAAGTGTCTGGTTTGATAAGCCCGGCCGATGCCTTCCGCAATGTTGTATCGAATTGCACCCAAAGTAGTACCTGGTGCGTGGTAAATGTGCTGGAAAATCGCAATACCAGCCCTGATCACCGCGTCCTTAGTAGCATGTACGTCGAGGAAGATGTCCATGTGTTCATCAATGTCCCCTGCACAAAACCTGTCAAATAGCATCATTTTCCCATGGCCTCCGATTGCAGAAACCGTATCACAACCAGTGAAGGTGTGACAAAAGAGCAGGTAGCGCCTCTGTCTTTCAGAGAGAGCTTCTTGGATCCTCCTGACATCGTGAGAGCCCTTTGACGTGGTTAAGAAGAGTGGATGGTTGGTGCTTGAGCTATGGTGCACCAGCATTACCAGCACGTCCGCGTCTTCTGCCCGCACCTGAAAATAGAACAAGATATGTGCAAAGCGTCTTGAAGTGTGCAAAAACAGTGAACTTAACAATTGTCAAGTTATTTCACAATGCTAATACTCTTCTTTTTTAAAGTAATCATAATTAATGTAAGTAAAATACCTACAAACATTTTACTGACCTCAACAGAGTCATCTGCAGCAGCAGCCAATGCCGCTCTCCAGGGCTCGAAACTGCCACCAATTTGGTGGCATTTGCCACTGAAAATCTGCCCAGTGCCACTAAAAAAAATAACCAGTGGCAATGTTGCCACTAGAATGTTTTTATTTTTTTTTTTTTTTATTTTTTTATCCTAAAGTAATATTTTGGTCAAACAGTTGGACGATTTTGTTTGATTATTTGATCTCACATTGATCTTGTTATGTTGGTTAAGTTGTGTTTATGTCTGTTGTCTTGGCGACTATTTAGGCTACATGAGGTCTGGGCGGAGCCCGTCCGTTCGGGCGGCATTTCTTTCAAGTTTTCCCGAGTCCCGCGCAAAGTAGCAAGAGTCAGACACAACGTTAGAGCAAGCTAGGTCATCATTGCCGATCACAAAACCATAGCCTATGAAGAATAATGAAGCGCATCGATACGTTTTTCGTGAAGAAAAATGCCCCACCACCACCACCTGAGGTTAGACCAGACGCAGAAATAGATTCAGAATCCGATGAGCAGTCACAGCCGGCAGAACAGGAATCCGAGGTAACCGAGCAGCCACCCTCCGCTAAAAAGCCAAGATGTAGCCCTAACTCGAGATTTCGCCCTGAGTGGCTTAAAGAGTTCACATGGCTAAGGTACGAGAAAACAGGAAAATATATGTACTGTGTGTACTGCAAACAATGCGGGCCGACTGTTGCAGGCAGTAGCAAACTTGCGTCTGCAGCAACCCGTTTTAAACGCGACCCCCTCGCTATCCACGGCAAAAGCCACAAAAATATTACGTACATTTACCTCCAAAATGTTGTGCCACCAAATTATGTGCCACTGCCACTAACAGAAAAACTTAGTGGCAACTGTGCCACCAGTGTAAAATGTTAGTGTTGAGCCCTGCCGCTCTCACAATCGAAGTGTCAGCATCATTGTCACACTGCTCCACAGTGATGTGACGTTTTCGGAATGTTGAAGAGAGGAGGTGGATGAGCTCACTCTTGTTATGAGTGTTGTCCATGAACTTTGCCCTTGGTGTCAAATGTATCATATCCGGTCGAATCTGTAGATCACAGCAGGAGTTCTTGGTACGCCGGATGTGGTCATGATCTTTTGCCGAGCTGCTGTAGCCATCAAAGACCACAATGATCTTCTGAGAGTGACTGCCAAGACACTGCACGTAGCTCAGGTACCTGTCAGCAATCTCCTGCCAAGTCTGACCTTGTTCCCACTTCACCATGTAGAGAAGCCATCCGCCATCAACCACCAGGCTGGAGCAGGGTTGGTTAGTGAGGTCAAGCGGATCGGTCAACTCCTTCAGGCTAGTCTTGGAAAAGCCTGCCTTGTTCACCTTGTTCATTTTCTGGTCTCTGTTACTGAACAAGGACAAGGGGAAGGGAGTCAGCTCATACTCTAAGCTTGTCTCGACTGTCATATCCCGTTGGGCGAAAATGATCAGTCGGTTGAACAACTGGAGTGAGTTTAGGTGAATCTTCTTCTCATTGACCTTGGGAATCTTTCTGAGCGATGACAGGGCCTGTACCTTGAACTTCACCTCCATAGTCGATGTCACTGACTGTCCGTCCAGCTTTATCTGCATCTCCCTCCCTACTTTAGCCGCTCTTTCAGCGTTGACTGCGTCATCTGCAGTGCTCGTGAATCCTGTTGAGAAGGACACAAGCAACTGCTTGTCTCGATCGTGGTCAAAGGGGTTGTTCTCCTCAAACCATTTGAGGGCAAGTTCAATCGCTTCAGCATTTCGCTTCATCTGTGTTTTGACAAGGTCTTTCTGGAGTGGACCATGTTTCTTGACACCTTCCTCCATGCGCTTGTTGACATCGGAGAAGTGGCTGAGGGTCTGCACCCAGCACTTGTGGCCAGAATCACTATTTCTCATCCTCCCTCTGCTCAACTCACCTTCTGACTTAGATGCCTTTGTCAGTGTCTGCTCGATGCAGATGTCACACCAGGTGCCAGACCAATCATGGCAAGAGTAACGGACAACATGGTTCCCATGGGCAGTGAAACTTTCGAAGGTCTCCTTGTAACCAGGTGAAGTTTCGAGTTGCTTCATCAGCTGACAATACAGCCGTGCGCCCTTGGCGTATTGATGATGGCCCGCAGCTGCAAAGATGTCCAGCATCCTGGTAACAATGCAGGACAGGTGCCCGTCGTGGTCTGAAAGCCGTTCAGTTTTGATGAATATCTTGATGACATCGACCATGTAGTGGTACTGCACCCAGAGTGCAGGCGTTCTTCCTCCCTCGGCAAGTCTTTTGAATGTTTCTTCAAACCTCTGTTCAAACACTGCAACTATTGGCGCTGTGTGTCTGGCTCCCCTCTTCCCATCAGCTACCTTCTCCATGAAGGTCCTCATTTCACCAAGCTCCTCCTCAGTGAAGACGTGTTTCATGACATACTAATAGATGGCTGCATCTATAAGGAGGTGAGCACGGATTGCCTTGTCAAAACACCCTCCATTCAGGATGTGGTTGGCCGTTTTACTCCCTGGATAGATCAGCTGGATCAACTCTAGTAGTCCAGAATCATCCATGATATTCCCCAAAGACCCGAGGTAGGACTTTAGCAGGTGAAACCCACCCAACCTGGGAATGATGGGTAGATTCGCCTGCTTTATGATATCCACAGCCTTGAGCCAGATGGGGAGATCGAAAGTCACTATAGTGACTTTGTCCCCGGAGAGCCGCATGCACTCTTTGAGAGTGGTGAAGATGGTCCTATAGTCATTAGGGTCACCTTCAATGACCGGGAGGAAGTCGACCTGCGTGCTCTGCTTAGCATCATCTGCATGGATTCGCTTCATCCAGCCATTCCAGTTAGAGTGCTGGAACTCAGGATCTTGGGCTTTGATCACCCACCCTGCTGCCCAGAGCGTATCTCCCGGAGAGAGGAGTGGCTGGTCTTGTGTCACGGAGGGAGAGCTCAGCGATGGGAAGAAACTTGATGGTGTTTATCCCTGTCTGTTTCCTGTTGGTGAATGGAAGAATCTTCACTTCAGCTGCGTTCAGGATCTTAGCTTTGTCGAGTGCCTTCATCTTCACCCTGTTGACAGCTGCTGTCGCCCGATCATCTGCTGAAGGTGGCGCCGGAGAGGTGACTTTAATCAAACCCATTGAATGAAAAGGAGTGTTCCCATAAATAGAAACAATGTTCAAATCTATATTGTCTCCGACAAACTGAGTGACTGCACAGATTGAGCTTGTATCCCCAACCTCCATGGAGACCACCTGATCGTCACTCTGTATTTCACTTTCACTGGCTGTCATAACTGATAGATCCTCAAGTTCGGCGTCAACCTCAACCTCATCATCTATCTGATCAATCTGATCATCAGTTTCTTCAACAATGGTACCAAGAGCACCAGAAGCATCAGAGATGCCAACTCCATTCCTGTCAGTAGCAGTATTTATAACTTTGTGTCTCTGAGTAAGACTCAGTGTATCCCAACCGGTGTAACTTGTTGAGCATCCACTTTGACCCAAATCTATGATCTAGTTGTATGGCAAGCCCCATCTGGTATGGCAATACCCCTGACCGAGGCCGATAGGCCTTTATGAAGTTCTGCCCCCAAATGGCTACTCTTTCGTCTGTCTTCACTATCGGTCTCAAGAACATCTGAAGGCTCTCAGGAACAAGTGCCAGCTGACTAGCGATATCAGTCATACTGTGTGCAGTGGGGTATGACTTTGGATCTAGATCAATAGTGGCAATGTCGTTGCAAATTAACTTTAGTGCAGTCTTTATGATCTGAGTTTTCTCATCTCCAAACTCAGCATTAGCATGATGCTCTCGCAGCACATCTGCCCTCCTCTTCTGTGATGTGAAATACAATGTGTCATGGTATTTCTCTAGGAGCTTCTTCTTTAGCCACTTAATTGAATATGAGAGACTCTTATCTGGTGACTGATCAAACTGCTGCAGCTTTGCGTGGACTTGGTCAAGTGTCATCACCCCATGCTCGAGTTCCGAGTCTAACCATTTGGAGAGTTTATAGAAAACAGCCTCTCGCTCCTCATCCGTTTTCCTTCCTATATCTTTATTCTTGGAGTAATGACCACCCGTCTCAAAAATAATTTCTGACATTTGTGCCTCCTTCATGCGCTCCAAAATTGTAGCATCTTTAACTGCTTCTGCATACCCTAACAGAGTAGGGTAGCCTTTGGTAGTTGCCTGTGCGAGCTTCTGAGCTGGCATCTCCAGGCCTTCACAGATGAAGCAATTGAGCGGAGGTGCAGGAATAAAGTCTACGTCCATACTGCTAGACTGTAATGCCCTACAAAGGAAAAAGGCAGTAACTTCATTTTTTGTTGAAAATGAGTCATGATCATTCTTGGAACATTAAAGACATCCTTTGTCATGTGGACAAATATCTTCTCTCTAATGTGTTTTATTTAGGAGAGAGTAGGGGGTCAGATTTACACTAACTGCAAAAAAGCCCTAGAGAAACCGAGAGAAACCACTTTAACCCCCTGAGGTCTGTGCTTAGCTCAGAGGAGCTTTGTGATTTTGGTGTCGTCTGATATTTATCTCAATTTCATCAACTTAACACACACGTACTCCAAAGTGTTTGATATTTTTTAGTTTGATAAGGGCAATCACAGCTACATTTATATGCCATCGATAGTTTGGTCAGTATCATATGCAGCTTGTAAATAGATCTACAAACACACAAGTTATAAAGAGTAAATTTTTCTGCCGTCACAAAAGTTGTGAAAGCACACACTAAACTATAGTGACGAATTGTTTTTCCAATATGCATTTGTTCATCAAGGTCTTGGTTATATAAGGGTGTCAACATAGTTTCGCACATCTGAGTTCTAAATAGCTAAAAACCTGTTTTTATCAGAACTGGTCAAATTTATTTCAGGCTGTGGGAGGGCTATATACTAATTTCCTGAATATTCATGATCCACACCTCTAAGATCTGTCAGATGGGCCATCTCTCTCTCAAAGGTCATCAGACAAAGACAAAAGCCATCAGAGTAAGCAATAGTCAGTGAGCCATGCAGAAGACAGAAAAAAATATGTTTTTTTCATTTTGGAAGATTTATTGAAAACATCACACAAGCTATATACAAAAAAATTCAAAATTAAAACATGGTGAAACATTAAAAATCTGTTCTTTCACAGTCTTTGGTGTCACTTCTCAAAACAGTTTCTGGTCAACTGTAGAACACCATCTTGCTTCACCTTCCACTTTGTTATGTCCCCAGCGAAGGCTGCATGGATGGTAGAACAGACAGGCACAACTTTTTTGGTGGAGGAGTAGGTGCTTTGTCTTCCACATCGTTGTCACTGTAAACATAAAAAGCAAAAGGTTGTAAGGACACACAATACATCAGAGCATTACAGTGAATAGGCATTAGGAAGTGTGATATTTACATCATACACAAATCTACAGAATACAAACATCACATCTGGCAGAGGATGCCACATATTACAAGTCATACAGCCTAACAATAATGCACATAAGACACATACCTTTGTGTAGGAGTCCTGCGTGGCTTTTTTGGTGGAGGAGTAGGTGCTTTGTCTTCCACATCGTCGTCACTGTAAACATAAAAAGAAAAAGGTTGTAAGGACACACCTACATCAGAGCATTACAGTGAATCGCTTTTTTTATAACATTTTAGGCTGTTTGAAAAGTATTTTTGCATAGATCTTGAGTGCCTATTGCAATTTGTAACATTACAACAAACGCAATATGTTTAGCGTCACAATACGCGGAATTCATATATTTTCACAAGTATTTGAAAACATGGGAAATAAAATAAATATCAGCATCCAGTCTGTTGCTGGCAGATCGCAAGCGTAAACACAGACAAGATGCTACATAAGATTTTTTATAACATTTTAGGCTGTTTGAAAAGTATTTTTGCATAGATCTTGAGTGCCTCTTGCAATTTGTTACGTTGCAACAAGCGGAATATGTAGTCACAATTCATATATTTTCACGAGTATTTGATAACATGGCAAATAAAATATAATTACTTACTCTTCCTGTTAGGTCCTCAGCTGGATCAATTCTAAATTCAAAATGCTGTCTCTCTTCATCCAAATCCTCTTCAGTATCGGGACATGATGAGTTGTTGTCCTCATCGCTTTCCATCAATGCTCTCAAACACTCCAGCGCAGAAAATCTTGCAATCTTGAATAAAATGTGCTTCAAATTGTCGGGACATTTTATTTGTTGTTTACACCGGCGATTTCACACATGGCCCCACGCCCATCCCCACACCCCTTCCCGAAACTAGCACCTACTGTAGTTATCATGTCAATAGAAGGCTACTTCCAAGTAAATCAGACAGTAAAAGGCAAGGTTTACTTTTGGCCTAATTAACATAATAATAAAAAAATCATATTATTTGCCAGTACTCAAATCGGAATGTCGCGATTCTAAGGTTTCTGTCAATGTTTTTTCCGCGTGTGTATGATAAAATATTGCAAAGTTAGAAATAGTAATATACTTTTATTGCTGCTCGGATCGTCGGCAATCCAGTCAACCTCAGAGGGTTAAGCTAGCTAGCTAACATTAGCGTGAAGCAGCCAGCTAGCAATGAAGCAAGTAAAACAGTCATAATATAGGCTACTCCATTTAGCAGATCATTTAGCGGTCATCAGATGCACTTGGGGTATGTAATACACAAGTGGGAGTTAGCTAGCTAACCATGTTACCTGGTGCTAGCTAACAAGTAAGATAATTTGATGATGGTACACACCTTATATATTATTTATATATGCATATTATCAATTTAGTGACATTAAATATTTCCAGTTGTAAAAAAAATGTAGATAATACTTACATATCAGATGTAAAATCTTCTTGCAGTATCTTGTTGAGTGGTGAATGCCAACCAACTACATACAACAGTTACCAGTAAACAATACGTCGTTACCATGGCAACTACATGAATAAATAAACGAATAAAGCAACTTTTTAATTTACATGTAAAAGTGGGCGTGGCCGTTTTTCCACCAAGGAGTGGTTTTAATGCCAAATAAATGCTTGCAATCTATTCAGAATCATAAAAAACCCTAGTTTGACCCTTCACAAGCTTTTCAATTTTTCACAGATAAGGTTCCGGGTACCCCAACTTTCAGCAGCTGTCACGGGTTTTCCCATGGGAGTTGAATTTAAATCTTTTTATATGTGTTATTAGACACCTTTACAAACACATTGGTGAAGAAATTTCTTGGTAAGGAATTTATTCCAAGATTAGCCAAATATCTGATAATATTTCCTGAATATCAGCAGGTTGCAAAATTGTATCCCAAATCTTCCAAACATTATCTTACTCCCACACCTTCCACTCTACAGGCAAAATTTAGGCATTTTTGTCCTCTCTCATCCAATGTTACTTCCATTGAAATAGGACTTACGGTTTTTGAATAAATCGCCCAAAAGGACAGAGTGCTGTCTAACAGTCCCATTGACTCCCATGTTAAGTGACATCTGACGCTGTGTGTGAAGAGACTAATAGAAGGCGATGTATATTTGATCACAGCTCCTTTATTTTAAATCATACCGACACCATTAAAATTTTAAACGGGAGAGGACTACCTATATTAAGATGCCTTTTTTACAGAATGTTTATATATGCTGTACTTTTTAAAACACTTCAGTTTATATTTTGAAAGCGGCTTGATAACGTGCTCCCAAACGAAAGCGTGCCTAGCCAACAGTGACAAGAGTGACGACAGTTAACTTCACTAGCTGACACCAGCCGCTACATTAAAAATTTCACACCGCTGCTATCGCTGCCATTGAAATTAATGGTTAGCAAGTTAGCGTCTTTCCGAGTTCTTTTACATGACTTTCCCGACCGATTTGGACCACGACAATGGCCTGGTTCATGAGCAGGGATATCACAGCGACTAGCCAGCTATGTTGTAACCGGATTAAAGCACTTGATTTGCCGCTACATAAAAAATGTCACACCGCTGCTATCGCTGCCATTGAAATAAATGGGTAGCAAGTTAGCGTCTTTCCGAGTTCTTTTAAACAACTTTCCCAACCGATTTGGACCACGATAACGGCCTGGTTCATGAGCAGGGACACCACAGCGACTAGCCAGCTATGTTTTAACCGGATTAAAGCGCTTGAGTTGCCGCTACATTAGAAATGTCACACCGCTGCTATCGCTGCCATTGAAATGAATGGTTAGCAAGTTAGCGTCTTTCTGAGTTCTTTTAAACTACTTTCCCAACCGATTTGGACCGTGACAACAGCCTGGTTCATGAGCAGGGACATCACAGAGACTAGCCAGCTATGTTTTAACCGGATTAAAGCGCTTGATTTGCTGCTACATAAAAAATGTCACAACGCTGCTATCGCTGCCATTGAAATGAATGGTTAGCAAGTTAGCATCTTTCCGAGTTATTTTAAACGACTTTCCCGACCGATTTGGACAACGGCATGGTTCATTAGAAGGACTAGACTCAGTGCTAACCAGCTAGGTTTTACCCCGATCAAAGCGCTTTGATCTCGGCAAGGAATATTTTTAAACCATGCCCATTGAAATGAATGGGAAACGTCATTGTGTATTTTTAACAACTTTCCCGACCGATTTGGACTGCGACAATGGCATGGTTCATTAGAAGGACTACACTCAGTTCTAACCAGCTAGGTTTTACCCCAATCAAAGCGATTTGATCGCGGCAAGGAATATTTTTAAACCGCGCCCATTGAAATGAATGGGAAATGTCATCACATCTTTTTAACAACTTTCCCACCGATTTGGACCATGACAATGGCATGGTTTATTAGAAGGACTAGTATCTAGTATCTATAATAGTATCTTTCTACTCCTCTCCTGCCTAATAAATATATGTTTAGGATATATTTTAGGATTCTTCTTCTTCTTCTTCTTATAATTAGTAGTCATAAAAAATACATTATGCAAATGAAATCATATCGCCTCCAATCTAACATTAAATCTAAGAACTCCATCCCCCAGAATGCCATGCTAGAGAGGGGGGGGGGGTTAGGAGGCCCTAAATGGAGGCAGGGCCTAGGGCCCATGAATGTCAAGATCTGGCCCTGGGCATGGTCTGACATGGAACCATTGATCAGGGCCGTCTTAAGGGATGGGCGGGGCCCAGAGTGAGTCAATCTACACAGGGCCTAGCTGTTCACACGATGACACCAAAGACTTAGCAACTGCTAGGCAACCATTGTTTATAATGGCCAACCTGTTGTTTAAGAAATGATTATTATTATTTAAATTCATTTTTCCCCTCTCATCGCAGGGCCCCATGAAGGGCAGTTACACCGGTTGCCCCCCCACAAAGACGGCCCTGCCAGTGATCTCACTTCACTGTAGCCTTTTCCACGAACACTAAACACTATGTCACACACCCCACTTTCAGGTAGCCAGTAACAAAGGCAGGATTAGATCTTTGATTTGGTTAAAGGGGTGAATTAACGTGACATTTTATGTTGTTGATTGTACATCAGTGTGGTACATTTTGTATTGTCGTTTGATATTTTTTCTCTCCAAGCTGGCTTTATATGATCGGATGAGAAGAAGCTTGATGTGATTTACTTTTTGTTTCTATGATTTAAATGGGAATTGCCTAACAATGGAAATGATTGAAACAAAATGTTTTTTCAAAGGAGCATTTTCTATTCTCTCATCAGTTATTCCATGTCACTGGAAATAATTGCTCAGTCACTCAATTAAACTGTAAATAAAGTCTTGTGTTTCCAGGCCAAGTTTGAATATTGGCAATTTCCCCTTTTTTCTATTTTGTCTTTCTGCTGTTTTTCCCCATTTTTCTCCCAATTTAATATCCAATTATGCCCTGTTATCCATGCCAATTATCCCCTTCCTTCTATTGAAAGCTCGCTGCTGTAGTCCTGAAACTGGCAGTGACATGCGCGGGGCATCACCTCCCTCGAGTCGGATCCTGCCAAGCCATCACCATAACTCTGATATGCACACAGGTCCACTCCTATATGCAGAAAGCTTGTATCGGCTTCCCTCCCCCCACCCTGGGCTGGACAGCCAATTGTTGCTCCCTAGTGGCACTCCCAGCCAAAGCTGAAACTGGTGTGACCTAGGTGGAATTGAACTCCGGTCATAGTGGGAAATGTTGGGCGTTCTACCGCTACACCATCTGGGAGGCCCTGGCAATTTCCCCTTTGACTGGATAATGGTGCTCACATAGGCGTAGTCACCCTGGAGAAAGTGGTCTCCAAGCAACTCTCAGAGGTGGTGGAGAATAATAACATTTTTGACAAATTCCAATATGGTTTTCATCAGAAGCACAGTACAGAAACGGCCCTGCTTAAAGTTACAAATGATATCTTAATGCATGCTGATGTTGGTGAGTGCTCCATTTTAGTATTATTTGATCTCAGCGCAGATACCATTGACAATAGCATTTTGATGTACAGGCTTAAGGAGTGGGTGGGTATATCTGGGACCACTCTTGACTAGTTCTTATCCTATCTCAGCAACAGAAAATTCTCAGTTTGTATTGGTGATTCTGTCTCATCATCCTCCCTACTGACATGTGGGATGCCGCAGGGCTCTATTCTTGGTCCCAATTTATTCTCACTTTACATGCTACCCCCTGGGCCATATTTTCCATAGCTTTAACATCTCTTACCACTGTTATGCAGACGACACCCAACTTTATATGTCTGTAAAACCTAATGATTTTAACAGATTGGGTATTTTAAAAGATTATCTCATTGCTATTAAGGCCTGGATTTCACAAAACTTCCTCCAGCTTAACTCAGACAAAACAGAAGTTCTTGTTTTTGGCCCTAAGAACTCAATAAAAACTTTTCAGCAGTTCCTGGGCCCATTGATTTCAAATGTGAAGTCTGCCATCATGAATTTAGGCGTTATTTTTCACCCACAGATGAGGTTTGAACAACACTCAAAAAAACTGGTGCAGTGCAGTTTTTTGCAGTTGTGAAACATCACAAAGGTCAGATAGATTCTGGCTTTCCGAGAAACAGACAGAATAATCCATGCCTTTGTGTTGTCACGACTTGACTACTGCAATGCCTTGTTTACATGTCTTAGTCGAACTGCAGTAGCCCAGCTTCAACTAGTTCAAAACTCAGCTGCCCGGTTACTGAATGAGTCTAATCTTAGGTCACACATCACCCCAGGCCTGGCCTCCCTGCATAGGTGACATGTCTTGTTTTATGCATAATATTTATTCTTCTCCACCCCCAATTTTATATTGCTACTGATCTTTTACTGTGTAAAGTACTTTGTAAAGTATCGTGTGTGGTTCCACCAGGCTAGGAAATTGTTGACAACAAGAGAAAGGTGAGCAGAGACCTTTTTAACAAAAAGTCTGTAACTGAGAAAGGTGTTACCCACACTTCATCGGTATTGACTGGTGATTCTGCTCGAGTGACGGGTTCCAGTGGTGAGTAAAATCCTTCATAGAAATATACTTATAGTTATGGAAAAAAAAAAGTGTTTATTGTCCAAAAGAATTCTGAACACATTCGCAGGGAAATCAATCCGACTCATAGGTACACCACAATTTAGCAAGTAAATTTATAAAAGAGTAGTACTGGTTTTGGGATGTGCAGAAATGTTGTGAGGAGAGATATCTACCCAAGTAAATCCGCTCATTTGCAACACATAAAGCCACGAATTTCAAGAAAAAGGCCGGAATGTCCTAGGTTTAGGGACGTGAGTCATAGCAAAGGTTTGTTTAATATATGTGTGTTAAAAGTCTAATTCAAGGTCTAAAAGTGTTTTCTGAAAAAGAAAAAGGAAAGACAGAGAGTGAAAAGGAAAATGGAACTGATGGTGTTTCATGTGCCTAACATATATGTGCTTTTCCAGATAGCGCTGATAAGAAATAATTGATAAGTAGCTCAAAATAGAACAAAAGGGTGGACTGTGTGGACGAGATCCATGCTTGGATGGATGAGAGCAGCGGACATGTGATAATTATTTGAAGTAGAACTGAATGGCATAGTTGAGCTGGACAAAGTGTGAACTGACTGTGGCTATAGAAGAAGGAAACAGCCCGCTGGTATCTTGGGGGAGGAGCATGACAAAGTGGGAGTTAACTGGTCTTTAAAAAAAAAGAATTATAATAATCAATTAAGGTGTTGTCAGGCAGTTATGGAAGCCCATTTCTGCCAATGTGATGAAAAAAAAGATCCTGTAAGTCATTATAATGAGTTACTATCTCAATATTTTGACTTACTATCTCAATATTTCGACCTACTATCTCAATATTTCGATTTACTATCTCAATATTTCGATTTACTATCTCAATATTTTGACTTACTATCTCAAAATAATGAGAAACGTTCTCAAAATTTGCATAGGGCTATGCGTTGTTTCGTAAGATCATAAGATTTTACTGCTTGGAGGAATCGCATAATATCAAACTAAGCCTCCGGACCCTAGAGAGAAAGCTACAAACGAACCAGCTATGGTGGAGACGAAATAATACAGATGAAGCTGAAGTGGCATCCTTCATTGACCAACAGCTACAAACATCTGGCAAACAGCATGGCTACAGATGGATGCACCAGAAATGTTGGATGGCCAGGATAATTACGGACAGAGAAACTGTGCATCAATTGATGTGACTGATGGACGGGAATGGGGTAGATCTGCATTCGCGCAACCATTTGAGATGGCGTATGTATGTCAGTCGTGGGCCAAACTATGTATGGCATATAGATGGGTATGACAAATTAAAACCTTATGGCATATGTGTCAGTGGTTGTATAGATGGCTTCTCGAGAACAGTGCACAACAGTGAGGATGAGAATGGTATGGGGTGTGTCACTTTAGGTCCAAGTACTGACGATCAAAGGATTGAACGTTGGTGGTGTACCTTGCGAAGTGAATGCGCCCAGTTTTGGATGGACCATTTCGACCAGCTGAAAGCAGATGGCTATTTTGTTGGCAGCTTCATAACATAACATAACATAACATAACATAACATAACATAACATAACATAACATAACATAACATAAGGGGAAGACGAGAACAGGCCATTCAGCCCAACAGTGCTCGTCCATTCCAACCACTAATCTGCTAAGTTTACCCAAAGGTTAGAGTGTTTAACACTGGATCAAGCCTGGCCTTGAATACCCCTAGCGTCTCAGCCTCCACTACATGTCCAGGCAAGCTATTCCACGCATTGATCACTCTCTGTGTGAAAAAATATTTCCTAGTGTCCGTGTGAAATTTACCCTTTGTCAGTTTCCATTTATGCCCCCTCGTTCTGCTAACCGAACTCAACTTGTAATTCACTTTGTTAATTCCTTTAATAAATTTAAAAGCCTCAATCAAATCTCCCCTAAGTCTCCTTTTACTAAGCTTGAACAGTCCAAGCATCTCTAGCCTTTCCTCATAACACTTGTCTTTTATGCCTGGAATCAGTCTGGTTGCCCGTCTTTGGACCTTTTCCAGCGCATCTATATATTTTTTGTAGTGCGGTCCCCAGAACTGCACACAATATTCCAAGTGTGGCCTAACAAGGGCATTGTATAGGGTGCGTATGATCTCCTTCGATTTGTACTCAATACTCTTGGCTATGTATCCCAGCATCCTGTTGGCTTTTTTTAACTGCTACCGCACATTGACTAGACCCTGACAAGCTTTGATCAACTAGTACTCCTAGATCTTTTTCTACGTGTGCACATTCTAGTTTTCTACCTCCCATAAAATAATCCTGTCCTTTTTATTCCCCACATGTAGGACTTTACATTTAGTTGTATTAAATTTCATTTGCCAGGTTTCTGCCCATTTCTGGATTCTATTCAGATCGTCTTGGATTACTTTAGTAGATTCCTGACTATTTGCTAATCCTCTCAGTTTTGTATCATCTGCAAATTTAACTAATTACATTACATTACAGGCATTTAGCAGACGCTCTTATCCAGAGCGACTTACAGTTTACATTTTTACAGTTTTTCTTTACAATCCATTTATACAGCTGGATATTTACTGAAGCAATTCAGGTTAAGTACCTTGCTCAAGGGTACAACGGCAGTGTCCCACCTGGGGATTGAACCTGCAACCTTAACGTTACAAGCCCAGTTCCCTAACCATTATACCACACTGCCTGTTCCTCTAACTAAGTAATGTACTTTCAATGTCCATATCAATGTCATTTATGTAAATGATAAAGAGCAGTGTACCCAGCACCGATCCCTGCGGAACTCCACTTCCCACTATACCCTCCTCGGATAAGATCCCACCTATTACTACCCTTTGTGTTCTATCCCGTAACCAGTTCCGAACCCACTCTAAAATGCCACCTGTAATTCCTACTGCTCTCATTTTGATAATGAGTTTGTCATGTGGCACCTTATCAAATGGTTTTTGGAAATCTAAGTATATAATATCATACGCCTTTCTCTCATCCAGACACTTGGATGCTTCCTCAAAAAATGTCAGCAGATTTGTCTGACATGACCTACCCTTGCAAAAACCATGCTGGCTATCCCTTAGGATGTTGTAGTTTTCAAGAAATACTTCTAGTTTATCTTTAATAATAGATTCTAATATTTTGCATAATGCAAGTTAAACTAATAGGCCTATAGTTTCCTGGATCAGTACGGTCCCCTTTCTTATATATTGGTACCACAATACCCTGTTTCCAGTCATTTGGTACTTCACCAGTCTTTAAAGACAGTCTAAAAATACTTGCCAGTGGTTTAAAAATGATATCGCTTAACTCCTTTAGTACCCTGGGGTATATGCCATCTGGGCCAGCTGCCTTATTAGTCTTTAATTTATGTAATTCATCCAATACTTCCATATCCCCTATCTCTGTATCCGCTAAGACATTCTGAGTAATGAATATGCCTTCCGGCCTTAGCAGCCTCTTCTCTGGTAAAACTCTCTACAAAACAGCCATTTAGAGCATCTGCAATATCCTTATTTTTACAGAGCAGTGCCCCGTCTTTGTTTTTAATTCCCTTAATCTCCTCTTTGACTTTTCTTTTCCTACTACAGTATTGAAAGAAACGCTTAGTGGTTACTTTTAGTATTTTCTGCAAGTTGCCTTTCGTAGATCCTTTTGGCTACCCTTAGTTCTTTTTTGACCTTAGCACGCACATGACAATATTCAGCCTTATTACTCTCGGTACTGTTGTTTTTATATATCTTAAACAGTTTTTTCTTCTCCCTCAAACTCTGTCGCATATCTTTATTTATCCACGGTGGGGACTGCTTTTTCAACTTACTTTTCCGCACCGTAGGAATAAATTTACACTGTGCATCAAGTATAACCCTTTTAAACTTGTCCCACTTTTCATTCACTGTCCTACAATCAAGAAGATGTCCCCAGTCTACCATGCTTAATTCTAATCGCATCTGTTTAACCCCCTGAGGTCGACGGGAGCGGCGCCGCTCCCAGCAGCAATAAAAGTATATTACTATTTCTAACTTCGCGATATTTTATCATACACACGCGACAAAAACATTGACAGAAACCTTAGAATCGCGACTTTCCGATTTGAGCACTGACAAATCAAATGGGATTTTTAAATTAGGCTAATTAGACCAAAAGTAAACCTTGCCTTTTACTCTCTTTTTACCTGGTAGTAACGTCCCCCTTCTATTGACATGGTAACTAGGTGAGTTTCTGGGAGGTGCGTGGGGAGGGGCTTGGGGCCATGTGTGAAAACGCCGGCGTAAACACATAAACTGTCCCGACAATTTGAAGCAAGATTTTATACAGACATACAATTTTATTCAAGATGGAAAGATTTTCTGCGCTGCAGTGTTTGAGAGTATTGATGAAAAGCGACGAAGACAATAACTGACGAAGAGTAAGTAACTATATTTGATTTGCCATGTTATCAAATACTCGTATATATATTCAATATATGAATTCAGCGTCTTGTGACTACATATTCCGCGTGTTGCAACGTAACAAATTGCAATATGCACACAAGATCTATGGAAGAATACTTTTCAAACAACCTAAAATGTTATTTATTTCGCTTGTTTTCAAATACTCGTGAAAATATATGAATTCCGCGTCTTGTGACGCCAAACATATTCCGCGTGTTAGTAACTTAATCTAAATCCCTAACGTTAGTAGATTAGTTGGTTAGTACTATACACATCTACCTAATATATACAAAGTGCAATCTAGAAAGTAAGAAGGAAGAAAACGAGATAATAAGCGAAGGCGGAAAAAACCCGAAAAGTATAAACTCCCGAAGTGCATGACAATCTCGAGTGGATCTCGAAATAAACGGAACAAGGACAGACAGGGAGCAGAACGTGACAGAACAGGGAAAATGCAATACTGGATAAAGAATAATGAATAAGGACTGGATGAAAAATAAACAAAGACCAAAAAACAACAGAACAGGAACTCAGAATATAACACTGATGGCCCAGTGAGATGGCCCATCTGACAGATCTTAGAGGTGTGGACAATGAATAATGAATATTCAGGTATTTAGCATTTAGCCCTCCCACAGCCTGAAATAAATGTGACCAGTTCTGATAAAAACAGGTTTTTAGCTATTTAGATCTCAGATGTGCTAAACTGTTTTCACACCCTTACATAACCAAGACCTTGATGAACAAACGCACATTGGCAAAACAATTCGTCACTATAGTTTAGTGTGTGCTTTCACAACTTTGTGACAGCAGAAAAATTTACTATTTTTAACTTGTGTGTTTGTAGATCTATTTACAAGCTGCATATGATACTGACCAAACTATTGATGGCATACAAATGTAGCTGTGATTGTCCTTCAAATAAAAATATCAAACACTTTGGAGTAAGTGTGTGTTAAATTGATGAAATTGAGATAAATATCAGACCATGCCAAAATCAAAAAACATCTAAAAGCTTAGCACGGACCTCAGAGGGTTAAAGTTGGCACGCCTAAAATTTAAAATCCTTGAGTTAGATGGGGCCCTCTTAGTTTGCCATAATATATCAAATCCGATTGTGGAATGATCGCTCGTCCCAATGGGTTCCATTACCTCTATACTACTGATTCTGTCGGCATCATTACATAACACCAGATCATTGACGAATCACTGATCCAGTTTTGCTTCCAAAATACCATTCAGGTACAGTATCCTAAAAACCTGTTGCTTATCAACACAGATGTAACTATGAGAGATAACGGTATAAAACGTGGATTATTTTCTAACAAACGTTTTCACAATTTTTCTGTCCATTATATTTAACTGCCTGGAATGACCATTGCATAAGAACAACCAATAATACTCGGGCTCCTAATGGTCGCCCTCCCATAATATGCGGTTCCCAACCTTTATGGGGCTCAGAATTTCTTGCAGCCAGCTGATGAAATGAAGATAGAAATACGTCAAGAGGACTGTTGTTTTAAGGACTATCCTTGTGATCCTCGCCCCTGCTATTTGACTCGGCGTCCCTTCTACTCATGGTGCTAGCATGCTAACCCTCACCAGACACATACGGTACATTGCGATATTTCTCTCAGTGGAAAATCATTAGATAACTATTTCTGGGTAACTCTGAGTAACTCTGGGTAACCCTGGGCACATAACCTGTTGACAGAGTTGAATTGTTCAGCGATTCTGGCGTGTATACCCAGTGCTAGACCGAAATATAAAGTTACCTTTACGGAGGAGCAAACACACACGGTGGGGCATCAGTTCTGCTTTTGACTGGAATAAACTTTATTGAGATATGCAGTTATATACCCACAGATCACATGTCAATCTTAGCAATCTCATTGGCTGTTGTCTTTGTGCATCATACAATGAGAGCACACTTATTTTCATTTAACTTAACAGTTTCACTTATGTATGGAATTTATGACTGAGCACAACCTGTCAATGTCTGATGATGTGTATGAAATTACTGACCTTTATCTAAGACTTCGTCAAATGATTCTTGAAGGGCTGGGGGAATAAAGTATGTACTTTGAGAGAAAGCGTCAGCTAAATAGGCTTATCATTGTATACAAATATGCCCTTAACTGTTTATTGTACATGCCATCTGAAATACAGGCACGCAGGGTTGATACATTAGTGACAGTCTTTAAATTAAATGAAAAACACATAAGCGGAAGTGACTCCGTGATGAAAACCGCTGAAAGCAGTCACAAGCTGCATTAGTTGCACTTACAAATGTATGTTGTTTGCCGAATTAAATATTTGTGAGATTTTAGACTGCCAAAGTGTCTAGTTTTAGTTTTTGTCTCTGCATTCTAGCCAACACATGCTTTTGTAGCAGATGGGCTCTGGTAGAGTGACGTGGATAAGAGTACGATTAGTTCCTGGAGTTAAGAGACTTGAATCTTTAGCTTGGCGAGCTAAATCGCTCTCTTGTCGCGTCAGAGATCCTAAATTCGAAACTCGCTGCAGGCATAACCAACTCAGTTACAGTGGTGCCGTGGCTCGGATCATACAACTGATGGTAATCGGTTGGGCTGTGGTTGCTGCCGCAGGAGTTTCGAGGGGGAGAATGTAGCGGATGGGCTCTGGTACGTGAGCGCCCGCTGCAGAGAGTGACGTGGATAAGAGTACGATTAGTTCCCGGAGTTAGAGACTTGAGTCTTTAGCTCGGCGAGCTAAATCGCTCTCTTGTCGCGTCAGAGATCGCAAGTTTGAAACTCGCTGCGGGCAGAACCAACTCAGTTACACTTTATTAATTTACACTGTAAGGGTTTCGTTCCAAAATGCGAGAAACGCCACATTTTAATAATTGCGTTTTGTTATCAGAAATGGCCGTTTATATGAATCTGTACTTTTTCTGGCGTCAGCTTCTGAAATATAGACAGATTATGTTTAAAAATGTAGCCTATCTCTCTGTGTTGCATCTCTCCGAGTGCCATTCTAGTTATTATTATTACTATGAACTGTTATTACTATTATTATTTTGCTGATAAAACCATTTTGTAAAATTGGCATTTTATTATCTTTGTTCTTGATGAAGTGCACATATTGGGGTGCACTTTCGTTATCTTGCCCGGAGCACCGGATTGCCTTGCTCATGCTCTGTATGTATAGATGCGTCTGTAAAAGTGTGCACCATATACGCGGTAACAGTATAGTACTACATTTGTCAAAACGATGTCAATAAAATAACACGACTATACAGTACTTGGTAACAGTTGTAATGGTAACAGGTACAACAACAACATGGTAACATGGCAATTTCGCATAAACAACACAAAACAAACAAAAAAAGATTAAATACAGTCAGCAATTTCAGTCAGAAATACAGACAGCTTCCAACGATAAAAAAAACAAAACATATTCTTCCCTGTATGCCTTTATGTGTCAACAAACAAGATTATTTTGTATATAAACTGTAAGAACAAATGTACTGTATTAGCTAATGAGAACATGATGATGATGATGCTGTAGGTTTTGTGTGTAAATGGATATGTCTGACTGGATTTAGCTAAGAGATTCCTAGACAAGATGATTGTTTTGAGTGACTAACCCTGAAAGTTGAACATTCTATAACAGATAAGCAAGTGATTTGTTCCATAGTGCTCTTTTCATCACACGTTTACATTCTCCCAGAGCAAGAGAACACTTCTACTTATTATTAGATGATTACACCATGACTAGGCTTACTTTAGGCATGTATTAGTTTAAAAAATGATGTCCTTTACAACGTGATTAGGTCTTAACCTTAAGTGACATTAACTAATACCAGCCAAAATGTTACTTTGGTAGTATTAACTTTACAGAACAATTGCTTAGCTCAAAAACAAACAAAAAAAGCTAAAAACATTGTTTTCATAGACCTTGATAGACAAGATTCTTTACTTAAAAGTGCCAACAAAACTTATTTTATTTCAACGTACATTTGCCCTGCTTGATCTCCACTAGTGTGATGCTATTATTTTGTTTCCTGTTACGTCATTTCCTGTTACACGCATTGTTTGAAACGCTAGCGCGCTTTCTACTACTGCTATTTCTAAATAACTTTTGCATGTAAAATAGGAAATATATTGGCAGAAAAACCAAATATATTGGCAGAAAAACTTCAATTTTAGTCATAACCTACGTCAAATCTGCGTGCATTTTATAAATTATTATCCACGCTGGGACCAACGATGTTCGACTTAGGCAGTCGGAGATCACTAAAAATAATTTTGCTTCGGTGTGTAAGCTCGCTAAAACACTCAGTCGGGATGTAATTACTTTTGGCCCTATCCCTGCTCATAGGAGTGACGAAGTCTACAGTAGACTCACGTCGCTAAATCGCTGGCTGGCTAACTGGTGTACTGACAATGACTTGGGCTTCATAAACAATTGGCCTACTTATTGGGGAAAGCCTGGCTTACTGAAGAGAGATGGACTCCACCCGAGCTGGAGAGGTGCTCTTCTATTATCTAGAAATGTTTCCTGTAGTCTAATCTTGCAAAATGTATGACCTCTCAGAGCACTAGCCAGGCAGCAGACTTCTGGTCCTAAACTACTGTCTGCTAGCTTCCAAAAACCAGTGACTAGCTTAGCTATTGAGACTGTGTCTGTCCCTCATTTTGGAAATGGTTTTAGAAATAAAAAGCTATCTGAGCACACTGGCTGTCGTGGCATTTGTGTACATAATTGTATTTATATTAAAACCTCTCAGCCTGCTGTAAGTGTTGCCTGTAACAAGACATCTTAAATGTGGATTGTTAAATGTTAGATCACTTTCCCCCCAAGACGGTTCTTGTGAACAAACTAATCACGGACGATAGTTTTGACCTGATTAGTTTCACTGAAACCTGGCTTAGGCCTGACGAATAAAGTGCACTTAATGAGGCATCTCCTGATGGTTATGCTAGCTGTCAAGTGCCGCATCTGTCCGGTAGAGGGGGCGGTGTTGCTGTGATTTTTGTGACAAAATTTAGTTTCACGCCTAAATTTGGGGATAAGAGTAGTTATTAGAGGTCACTCTAGAGCCATAAAACTTGTTTGATTACTTTTTGATATCCTGTTTAATTACTTTTTTGATTTATTTTATGGCCGGGGTGACCTTTGGGTCACTAGGTGTCCTTTGACCCCTGACACCATATTTTACGAGTTGTTTATGTTTAGGATAAGCTTTTCTGTGTGTGTGAACCAGTATGTCCTTTGACTGACCTTTCAGAGAAAGTGTGTGACGTGAGGGCCCCCGCCAGGTAATAAAGGGTGCTGTCTGTTAGACTAGGGGGGCAACCTATGTGCAATCCATACCAACAATGTCTCGGCGGGTCCATCTACAGACTCTGACACCAACAAGGCGTGGAAACTCCACGTTGAAAGGTTTGTCTCTGGCTCCAAGAAAGAGAAAAGATTACAGAACGAGTGTCTTGAAACAATACCTGAACCAGCCGGCAATTGTAAAATACGAACGCTCTTTAGCCGCACCGCATTTTTGTGTCGGTTGCAAGTTTCATAAAGACAGTCAATCTGTAAAACTATACTGTAGGGGGGGGCTACCCCTGTGGTAACCCCTGTGGATTTGGGGTCGCGGAGGTGCGTTGTGAAACTGCGACGTTCACTAAAGATTCCTGGAGGGCCTTTCGTGACAAATACAAACCAGTAGCCGATAAGGACACCAACGCGGTAAATGACATGTTCCGCACTATTCAGGGACTGTTTAACTGGGGGAAGCAAGACTCCTGGAGTGCCTTTCGTGACAAATACAAACCATTTTCCGATGACGACACCAACGCCGTAAATGACATGTTCTGCACTATTGATAAGCTGTTTAACTGCGGGGAGCTGGTTGAGGGCTATAGTAGCGTCAAAAAGAGCTTGTTACAGACATCAGAAGATGCTGATGGTGCGAGTAGCGGTATGACAGGCATTCAGGGCCCCACCCCTGAGGACTTCTAGCTATAAAAGAGTCAAGCATAGGTTGTTTTACAGATGTCACAACAGCCTAGACCCATGGACAACACGGCGACTACAGCAACTAATACGGGGGTTTCTGAACCGGCTACAAGCGAAGGATCTGATGGTCTCCTTACACCCCTAGGCGTGAGACTTTTACAGATGTCACAACAGCCTAGGCCCATGGACAACACGGCTACTACAGCAACTAATACGGGGTTTCTGAGCCGGCTACAAGCGAAGGATCTGACGGTCTCCTTACACCCCTAGGCGTGAGACTTATAAAGGTTACTACGTGTATGCTTCTGGAGGACATTGTCACCGCTAAGCTCAGAGAGGCCTGTTACGGGTGTGAGAACGAGCATCTAAGCCAGAAGCACCACACCTGTCAGTACGACCCAGAGGAATTCTTTTTCGGAAAGAATATAGAGGATATTGTTAGCGTGTATCAAAGGAGGTGTCGGTGAGGAGGCAAATACTAAGACCAAATTATTCTTAACTCAGAATTTATTAAAGACAAGTAAAAGGTAACATGGAACCAAAGAAAGCCACACAAATCTCTCAATTGATTTGTCCAGCCGTCTCCCGGGAAGCGCTTCTCTCGGGCCGTCTTGAAACTTTTCCTTTTCTCAAAATCAGGTCTTTGCTGATTGGCTGACGTTTTCCCAGGTCCTCCAATCGGCAAGCCACTTACGTCAGCGTGACTTCCTATCGGTTCAGACTGTCCAATCAGCAACAACCTACATCATCTGTCTGTGAAGACAATGAGCGCTGTCTTTGGTCTTATCAAACTCTTGTGAGAACTGGAGAAGAATTCAGCCTTATCAGAAACAGGTCCAAGAACTCAGAATAACAAAACAGGGGCCAAAGCTAGTTTGCCACTTTCTGCGAAAACAAACATGAGCTCTGCACATTAATTCACAGTCAGGTCAGAATAAAAACATACTAATAAATTCCCACAATATCACACAGAGGCTGTTAACACCGGGTCTTGCAAGGATTTTTTCAGACCTTCTGCAAACCAGCGCTTTAAGATCATCGAAACCGAGAATTCTTGGTTGTGTTGAGGCGGTCCTATTTGGTCTGAGCCGTACATTTCTACGAAACTGCGTGAAATAAATGTCAAACTCTTCAGTCACTGTCACGTTTGTAAACACTGTGAGGTGCTGGCGGGACGAAAAACAGGCCTGTTGACATGGGGAACATACGCTTGTCAGCACCTATTGATGAACAATATGTGAAGACAGAGCTAGCTGCTTTATTGTGTTGTGTTATTACTACCAATAGACCTCAGGAGGGTGTTATCGATTCAGCACGTTTAGATAGGGTGAAAAAGGTGTTGATGTCCGCTAGGGATGTGTGTGATGTCTGGGACGACTTATTACAAATGGGTGCTTATGATATCAAGCCTTGTCATGTGACTGTAACAAGTTTGCTAAAATGTCTGGGGACGTGTCGGAAAAGTTTCAATGTGGGGATGATAATTAGCCTATGTGCATATATTACAGATTTATGTATGCGGAAGATGTCTAAAAACAATATTGTAGATGTGTGCGTAGATTCTAGTAGATTTTCTGATTAGTAAGAATGTTAATGCATGGGTACAATTTTTAAACATTATTGATACAATGTGAACCACGTGTGTCCTTTTTTAGGTTGAATAAAAAGTTTTGTCACAAGTAAAACTGAATCATTATTTGTCGGATGCTTATAGCGACTGTGTTATGATTACAGAAGAAATGCACGCCGTCTATTACGACCCCGCTAGTGAGGGGTCGTTTGGTGGTAAAAGCCGCCTAAAACAGGGCGTGTTCAAGAAAACAGGTATTAATTTATCTGACAAAAACGTGGCCGAATGGCTACAAGGGGAGGAGACCTACACTTTACATGCGCCAGCCCGCATTAATTACCCTAGAAACAGGGTAATCGTCTACGGGATAGACCAACAGTTTCAGGCTGATCTAGTAGACATGTCCATGTACGCAAAGGTTAATGACAACTACAAGTATATGCTGACATGTGTTGACGTGTTCAGTAAATATGCGTGGGTACGTATGTTAAGAAGTAAATCAGGGGTTGAGGTATCAAAAGCTTTTGAAGATATATTACGGAGGGGGCGCGTCCCTCGAAAACTACATACGGATCGTGGTACCGAGTTTTACAATAAACATTTTCAGAAAGTGTTGAGCAGACACAAAATTCACCATTTCTCCACGGGCAGTGAGCTTAAGGCCTCAGTTATCGAGCGTTTTAACCGTACTTTAAAGGGTTTGATGTGGAGGTATTTAACATTGGTCAACTCACACAGATATGTGGAGGTCGTACAAGACATGGTTACATCATACAACAACAGTTTTCATAGAAGTATACAGAGAGCCCCGACAGGAGTATCTATAGAAAATGAAAAAGAGGTTTTTAAAGCTCTCTATGGTCTGAAGGATGCTGGCAAGCCATGCTTTAAATATGATATAGATGATATTGTACGGATATCGAAGGCTAGAACGCCATTCGCTAAAGCTTATGAAGAGACTTATACTAGGGAATATTTCACCATAGTGGCACGTATCCCCCGGACCCCGCCGGTCTACAGACTAAAAGATTATGACGGCGAGCTTATTGAGGGAACTTTTTATGAAGAGGAATTACAAAAAATAAATATTGACGGCAGTAAACCCTTTAAGGTCGAAAAATTCTGGCCAAGAAAGGTTTCATGGTCCTTGTTAAATGGCTTGGGTGGCCTACTAAGTTCAACACTTGGGTTCGTGAAGAGGAGGTTATAGACATCTAGCGATCTCTAGAGCCACTAAGAAGCCATGGCCAGTGAGGGGTTTTACATCACACTACCCTCCAACGCATCCCGGGGAGTGTATCCTGATAACGATATATCGAATTACCGGACAAAATTATCGAAACCGCTGATATTGAAAGGGGCATGGCAGGTCGGTCTAGTCGAATTTCAATATCCAAGAACATGGCATACTATAGCGCAATCAGACGCTGTTTTTACGCTCGTTGATAAGCAAATGGGGGCGGAAGTAAAATATACGATAACATCAGGAACTTACACATCCATTACGGATATTATCTCGGCGATTAACAAGCATACGACCCCCTTGTTTATAATTCTTGGACACGCACCGGTAAAAAACAAAATATACATGATGACAAAGAGGGATATAGCTCTAAAGTTCCTTGGAAGGCTAGCGATAATTTTAGGTGTTAACCATTATTTTGAACGGGATAATGCGAAGGATAAAAAAGACAAGGTTTACGCCCCGAACCCTGCGGATTTACACGCTGGGTTCTATAATATTTTTGTATACACGGACATAATTGAACATCAGGTCGTAGGAGATCACTATGTGCCAATGTTGGGGTGTGTACATATAGCCGGGGAAGAGTTGCAAGTGGTCACTAACCGGTATGATAAACCCCACTACGTACCGGTCTCCAACGCTCATATTAATGACATAGTCATCGAGATAAAGAGTGACCAGAATCTGCACGTACCATTCACGTACGGTAAAGTGGTAGCGAAACTTCATTTCAGGCCTGCAAGACATAGTGTGTGAAATCATAAATAGATCCATGATGATTCCGTTTAACTCTTATGCACGGAATCCAGAGCGCTATATAGCGTATTATCAAAACCAAGCTGGCGGTGGTCTGCCCGGATATGCCGGAGGTGCTGCACAATACGGGGCCGGTTTGGGGGCCTTTTTATGGGCTTTTTCCATTTTGCAATGCCTCTATTAAAAATAGGTTTTAACATAGCCAAGCCACATCTTAAGCACGCAGCTAAAAACATAGTAGGGGATGTCCTCAGCAACGTCATGTCTACAGCCAGTCGTAGCAACGTTGATCAGGATGGAAGCGGACTGTTAGTGATGACGCGCAAGACCCAGAAACGACCCCCAGGAAACAGGCTTAGTTCTGTAGGCAAGAAAAGACGTATCGTACGTAGGACCGCAACAGTACGTAAAAGAAGGACGAAGCGTAAGCACATCGTTAGTAGACCTGTTTCGCCCCGCAAAGGATTCATATTCTAAAATGGCATTATTACACGGATTGAGTGAAGAGTGTATAAAATCAGAATTAGATTTATTCACGGTACCGTTGACACAAACGGCTATAGAAAAGTGTACCTATGTGGAAATTCCGCCATTATCCGCTATAACTGCTAACGGACCTATAGAGTTCAATATACCAGCATCCGGGGAGGATTATCTGGATTTAAATAACACAACATTATATTTACGTATGAAGATTGTTGCGCCAGATGGCGGTAATATACCAGCAGGGGCTCTTGTGGGGGTTATAAACTACCCTGCTGCAACCCTATTTTCTCAGGTAGATGTCTCTTTAGGGGACCGTCTGATCTCACAAAGCTCCAATACTTACCCCTACCACGGCATAATCGAGTGTTTAATGAACTATGATAAACAAGTCCTGGAATCAAATTTCACAGCCGGTCTGTTTTACAAAGACACGGCGGGGCACACAGATGTCAGAATCCCTGACGGTGATAATATGGGGCTAAAGAAAAGGTGTACTTACACTGCAGGGAGTGCTGTGGTAGAGCTGCTCTCCCCCATTCATAGTGACATTTTTTTTCAAGAGAAGTTGATGTTAAATGGGGTTGATATTAAAATCCGGATGACCAGGAGCAAGGATGAATTTTGTCTATTCCGTGATGATGTCGTAGACTACAAAATACAAATTGTCTCGGCAGCACTGTTTGTCAAAAAGGTTACGCTCTCTCCGGCTGTTAGGCTAGGCCATGCGGAGGCCCTACTCACAGCAACTGCAAAATACCCGATAGACCGTGTGACCCTTAAAAATTTCTCCATACCGGTCGGTTCACGTGTGTCTAATCACGAGAATCTATTTCTCGGCACATTGCCAAAATCTATAGTGGTAGGCATGGTTGATAATGATGCATTTACAGGGGTTTTTAATAAGAACCCGTTCACGTTCAAGCATTATAACTTGGAGTACCTCGCACTACATCTTGACGGTGTACAATATCCGTCCAAGCCGTTGCAGCCAAACTTCCTCGAGAAGTCGTCAGTTCGCGAGTATTACCAAATGGTGATGGCATCTGGGCGTCATTTAAAGAATCAGGCGATGTCTATTGATAGAGACGAATTTATGAATGGCTACACCCTTTATGCGTTTAATCTGACCCCCGATGAGGAACTCAGACAACACTTATCTCTAATCAAATCAGGACATCTCCGGCTGGAACTTAGATTCAGAATCCCCCTACCAAGAACTATAAATCTCATTGTCTATGCGGTGTTTGATAGTCTGATTGAAATATCTAATCGTAGACAGGTTCTTGTGGACTATTATTAGGATTACAGGTCCCTGATCAGTGATTCAGGATGGTAAGAAAATAGGGCAGAATGGATACTATAGAGCTAACGGCCGTTATGGAGAAAATCGCCGCAAACACACATATTCTCGGTGTATTACCTAGCGACCAACTACCTCCGGGTCCTGTACAATTACGGCCCGCATCTGTAATCATTAACACTCATCCATCTAATTTACCCGGTGAGCATTGATTAGCCGTTTTCATAACCAAGGACAACACGGCGTGTTTTTTCGACAGCTTCGGTCACAACCCTAACGATGATATGTTTCCTAAATCGATTTATCGGTTTTTAAGAAGAACATGTTCATTGTTGCAATATTCAAGTAGACAAGTTCAAGACTTTACGTCGGTCACCTGTGGCGAACATTGTCTATTCTTTATCTACCATATGTCTAAAGGTCTGAGTTATGAGTCTGTAATGGATAAATATTCAAATGACCTTTTTAAAAACGACTCCATGGTAGCACGTTTTGTGAGAAAATTACAACCATGTGTATGTAGCTCTAATGTTTTAAACTGTATACAACATGTGCAGACGGGTGAAATGTATGCCTGATTATAATAAGTATACATATCATTTATCAAACGTTGTACGGTTTCGCTCTGTAAAATAATGTATGCTAAGACTAGATAAACCATGTCTGTATACCCACTGATAAGTAAATAACACAAGCAGAAGACAAATTCTCATACAAAAATAATAATTCGTTTATTAACATTTTCAAACAATGATACACAACACATTTTCAAACATGTTTTGCAAGTAGATATGGCTCATTTTCATTTCACAACACATTTTTTTAAAAGACTGAAATAAAATAAAACAAAATAAAATAAAACAAAAATTAATAACTGGACCATTTAGGAGCTAAACGCAATTTTTTAGAACGGGGTGACACAACAGCCGGGGATATGAAGTTGTCTGTGCTGTCTGTAGGGCTAGGCCTTCTCACAGGCGTTACGTCACCCGAAGCTGCAGGTCTACGGCTGTGTTTAAAAGCATTAATCTCCCCTTTAACACGTTTGTTTGGCACCGTAGATAGGGGTATGTTCAGCGTCGCAATAGCCCTCAGAAATGCATGCCAACCATGTGGCCTTCTCCCGACGGCAATGTTGCGTGGGGCTGTGACGTTTTTAATCAAGTCAAAGATATGGGTGTTCTGAACAACCACTCCGTTTAAAATAAACTCCCCCGTATCGGCCCACGAGGCTATATCTTTTGATTGACTCATTTTCTCTAAAATATATTGCGCATTTTTCTTGCTTCTAGCAGAGATATTTTTCAAAATGTCTGCAACGACACCGTCTGAATCAGCAAACACCCCCTGGTCAACGTCTGTCGGGCCGGTACTCTTAACAACGTCCATAGGTAATGACAGGTTTAATGCGGTAGTCTCAATAGAACCCTGCTTAATCAATGCCAGATATCTTTGCAGCAATGACGAATATTGAGCAGCCTTCTCATCGACACCCAAATCGGTTCTATTCAGAACTGTTCTTATAGATGCATCCAGATCGTTCTCAACACTTTGTCTTAAAGGTATAGGGGTCCGGTTATCTCTTAATCTATCCACCTGACTTTGCGGTACTAAAAACATTTTCTCTGCGTATTCCATAACTATAAACCTAGCTTTGTTTCGACAGTAAGCTTGTTAGAAATGGTACTGCCACGGATAGTAGCGGTAGAAGAAACCCGCCTCTTTGCTTAATAACTCTCTTCTTTCTAGCCAAAGCTATCGTTTAATCGGCAATGTTCCTGATATAAGCCTTTTTCTTAGCCAAATTTTTATATTGGGGGCTTGTGAGCGGTATCACCCCTCTCAGTATATTAAAAGCAACTTCACACAGCGACAGGATCAGTTATTTTGAAGCCGTTTGCAGAATAAGTCTTCTTTGTACAGGCTTTGCATTTAAAAGAATCTGCATAAGGCTCAACAGTTGGTTTACATATTGAAACTTTTCTGACACATGTCCAGACATGTTGAACTCGAAGGAAAAAAGCATTTTGCAGTTGCAATAATCCGCATATTTAATCTGTACACCTCCGGCTATAGAGACAGCAACCCCCTGTGTTGTTTTAACAAACTCCCATTTCTGCCATAATCAAATAGCTCTTTTTGGAAGTTGAACTCCTCGATTTTAACATCTGCGTACCATACGTCAAATTCTTTCCTGGTTTTGTCTGCCATGTATTAGTAACCGTAGTAATAACGGTGTGGGAAAAAAACCTTTATCGGCTGTTGATAGATTAAATGCTGCGGGTGTTTTAGCTAAAGCCATGGGGATAAAACTGAAACTATCAATAAATCGCTGTTTGAATATTTCATCATACATGGAGATAATACGTGCGCCTGTCATAGTCATTTTATGAGAGAGACCTATACTGTTCATAGGGTATTTTCGATAAATGATTACGTTTAATTATATTATATAGTAGGCTAAGCAATGTATTGCGGTGTTGAGAACTGCTAGGGATAATCTAAATAATACCTGATTTTCCAAAATGAAAGGTGAAAAAAACCACAAAAAAACAAGGCCAGCATGTCTTGTCAATCACCGTGTGGTTAAATATTATTTGGAGGGGGCTGCCCTGTTTATTATCTGTGGATCCCCTTTCACCGGCTACATCTGGAATAGATTGGAACTTTTCCAAAGCAGTCTTTAATTACATGGTTACAAACTGCTTGTCTCAAACTCTAAACAAGCACCCCTGGGGAAAGTGCAAACGCCATTTTCTCAGGACCACAAACCACACCTGCACAGAAAAGCTCATTGTAAACATAAACAACTCTTAAAATATGGTGTCAGGGGTCAAAGGACATCTTTTCTCTTTCTCGGAGCCAGAGACAAACCTTTAAGCGTGGAGTTTCCACGCCTTGTTGGTGTCAGAGTCTGTAGATGGACCCGCCGAGACATTGTTGGTACGGATTGCACATAGGTTGCCCCCCCTCATTCTGTAATCTTTTCTCTTTCTCGGGGCCAGAGACAAACCTTTCAGCGTGGAGTTTCCACGCCTTGTTGGTGTCAGAGTCTGTAGATGGACCCGCCGAGACATTGTTGGTATGGATTGCACATAGGTTGCCCCCCTAGTCTAACAGACAGCACCCTTTATTACCTGGCAGGGGCCCTCACGTCACACACTTTTCTCTGAAAGGTCAGTCAAAGGACATACTGGTTCACACACACAGAAAAGCTTATCCTAAACATAAACAACTCGTAAAATATGGTGTCAGGGCTCAAAGGACACCTAGTGACCCAAAGGTCACCCCGGCCATAAAATAAATCAAAAAAGTAATTAAACAGGATATCAAAATCAAACAAGTTTTATGGCTCTAGAGTGCCCTCTAATAACTACTGATAAGTACTCCTCTTTTGAATCGCTTGTTATGCTTTCTGGATGGTCAAAAGATAAAGTTACCTCAGTGCAATCCTTCCACTTATTAACTATTTATAGACCACCTGGACTGTATACTGTCTTTCTTTCTGAGGTTGCAGAGTTTTTATCAAGCTTGGCAACTATGGCAGATACAGTTGTGATTGTTGGAGATTTCAATATACATGTTGATAATGACAGTGACCCTATAGGACTGGCTTTTGCAGCTATTATTGACTCTGTTAGCTTTATTCAAAATATATATGAACCAACCCACTGCCACAACCATACCTTAGGTTTACTGTTATCCTATGGTATCGATGTCAAGAATATCATCGTGTCTCCCCATAATCCTGTACTATCAGATCACTTTTTGATTACTTTTGAAATTCAGGTAAATATTACTATTAAATCGTAACCTAGATACTATTCCAGCCACTCTATAAATTCATTGACGGCTTCAATATGTATAAACATACTTCCCAAATCATTAGTATTAAGTCAGGACCCAAATAGCTTTTTGTCAATTTATCATCAAACAGATGCGGTAAATCATACCTTACGGAATACAGTTGATGCTGTTGCACCCCTCAAGAGGAAAACTTGCACCCTGGTTTACTGACCATACCCATGCCCTTAAACCCCTTGAGGTCCGTGCTTAGCCCAGAGAGGCTTTGTGATTTTAGTGTGGTCTGATATTTATCTCAATTTCATCAACTTAACACACACTTACCCCAAAGTGTTTGATATTTTTATTTGAAGGACAATCACAGCTACATTTATATGCCATCAATAGCTTGGTCAGTATCATATGCAGCTTGTAAATAGATCTACAAACACACAAGTTATAAAGAGTAAATCTTTCTGCCGTCACAAAAGTTGTGAAAACACAGTTTGGCAGTGGGCAAAGGCACATGATCAAAAGTAGCCCGTTTTCTGGGTTTAAGATATTTATCTTTAAACGTCTGTAGGAAAACGAAAGCAAAATCAGTGTCTGCAAAGACACGGAAAGACATAAACAAAACAAAACAAAATAACCAACGATCAGGAACGAACAAAACGTATCCAAAAACTTTGAATAAACTAAACACTGGGAATCTAAACAACAATAAACACACGAACAAACATGTTCTCGAGAGGCAAGAAACATTAATTACAATAGGTACTATCAAGCTAAGCTAGATAATGTCCAAGCGCTGAAACAGAATGCCAGCTGGTTAAATATCCTCCCGTTAATTATTCGCAGCAGTTCGCAATGATTCTGATTGTTTCCGTATAGCGTCACAAGACGCGGAATTCATATATTTTCACGAGTATTTGAAAACATGGGAAATAAAATAAATATCAGCATACAGTCTGTTGCTGGCAGATCGCAACCGTAAACACAGAAAAGATGCTAGGCTATAATGTCGGGACATTGTATTTGTTTACACAGCGATTTCACACATGGCCCCACGCCCCTCCCTGAAACTAGCACCTAGTTACCATGTCAATAGAAGGGGGACGGTACTTCCAGGTAAAACAGAGAGTGAAAGGCAAGGTTTACTTTTGGTCTGATTAACCTAATTTAAAAAATCTCATATTATTTGCCAGTGCTCAAATCGTAAAGTCGCGATTCTAAGGTTTCTATCAATGTTTTGCCGCGTGTGTATGATAAAATCTTGCGACGTTAGAAATAGTAATATACTTTTATTGCTGCTCGGATCGTTTGCCTCAGGGCGTAAAACAAGTTTCCAGGAAATTAGAACGCAGATGGCGCTCTACCAATTTAGAGGTTTTTCGCTCGGCTTGGAAGGGCAGCCTCATAGAATACAAGTACACTCTTACTAGAGCTAGGACATCGTACTTCTCAAAATTAATTGACCAGAATATAAACAACCCAGGATTTATATTTAACACAATAGCTAAACTGACAAAATCAGTCTTCAGATTGCATCAGTTATCCTTCTAACTACAATTCTAATAACTTCATGAACTCGTTTACTGATAAGATTGAGACAATCAGAGAACAAATTATGAAAATGACTCCAATATCTAGCACTCCAACTCCCGAGATGGCACAGGGCTATCAGGAGCAGGGTTGCATAGAGATCCTTGAGTTTTTCACTCCCTTGGATCTGTACAAATTTAGTAAACTGGTTATGTCCTCCAAATCATCTACATGTCTGTTAGACCCCATACCAACAAAGCTTATTAAAGAGCTTTTGCCTGTGCTAGGCCAGCCCATGTTAGATATAATAAATACATCCCTATTATTGGGTTGCGTACCTAAATCTTTAAAAGTGGCAGAAATCAAGTCTCTTCTAAAGAAACCAAATCTTGATCCTGTTAATCTGAAGAAATATAGGCCCATTTCAAATCTTCCCTTTTTGTCAAAAATCTTAAGAGAAATCTGTAGCTCAACAATTAACCGCTTTCCTAAAAATGAAAAATCTGTATGAAACACTACAATCAGGTTTTATATCAAACCATAGCACTGAGACGGCACTTATTAAAGTTGTAAATGACTACTGTTAGCATCGGATACTGGTTGTGTTTTTATTCTAGTGCTAGACATAATTGCTGCTTTTGACACTATTGGTCACCAAATTCTCCTTCACAGGCTAGAAAACCTGGCTGGTTTGCATGGACGGGCACTTTAATGGTTTAAATCATACTTATCAGACTTATCAGGTTTCAATTTGTGCAATTACATCAAAAGTTATCTGACTACTCTCAGGTTAAATATGGTATTCCACAAGGCTCAGGGCTGGGACCATTACTGTTCTCATTATACTTGCTACCACTTGGTAATGTTATTTGTAAACATGGTGTGAATTTCCATTGCTATGCAGATGATACACAGCTGTACATATCAATGAAACCAGGTGAAATACTTCAACTCACTCGATTAGAGGCTTGATATAAAGAATTGGATGACAGTAAATTTCTTGCTTTTGAATTCAGATAAAACAGAGATGATGGTTTTGGGCCCCAAAAAATTAAGGAAAAAGTTGGATCTGCAGTTAAATGCCGGTGATTGCATAGTTGCATCAAGTCTAATGGTCAAGAACCTTGGTTTTATTATTGATCAGGATCTTACATTTGACACTCCCAGAGTAGCCTTCTTTCACCTAAGAAACATAGCTAAAATTATGCACATTCTGTCTTTAGAGGATGCAAAAACCTTGATGCATGCTTTTGTCGCATCGAGGCTGGACTATTGTGATGCCTTATTATCTGCCTCCTCTAGTAGCTCTCTTAAGAGTCTTCAACTAGTACAGAATACAACGCCACATATTTTGACTGGATCCAAGAGGTATGAGCAAATGACTCCTGTGTTAGAATCACTACATTGGCTTCCTGTTAAATATCGAGCTGATTATAAAGTACTGTTGCTAGCAGTGAACGGACTTGCACCTATATATCTGACCAAAATGATTGCCCCTTATAAGCCGACACGACTGGTTCGTTCAAGCCGACCATCAATTGCTCCCTGGAATTTTTAAAAGCACAGCTGGTGGTAGAGCCTTCTCTTTTAGAGCTCCTCTGTTGTGGAACAGTTTACCAAGGCATGTTAGGGATTCGGACACAATTTCAATTTCTAAGTCTAGTGTTACGGATAGAAATCAACCTGCATTGTAATAACCAGGAGTTATATCGGACGAAACACTAAGCCACTTAATCAATAACCACAACCCGTAAGGAGTACCAGTGAAACAGTGGTATAGACAAGTTAAACATATATTTATTAATATGTATACATTTAATGATTGTTCTCTTTATTTATAACATGAAAGTCCTTTAAAAGACAAAAACAGGTTGTAAGGTCTCACTGGGCAGCCAGCTAGCGGTTCCAGACCCTCGAAGATGATAGGGGAGGTCTTCTCCTCGGAGTTCCCAAAATTGTATTACGAATAGCAATTATTTATTAATTAGCAACTAGGCGAATAATCAGAGTAACGCAATCACCAAGCTGTAATTAACAATGTCGTAAAGGGAACTGAATGCATTCAGGTGGCAACCACTATATATTGTCCCACATCTTTTTAAAAGTCTCCTCCGTGATGTAGCCAAGCAATGTCCAGCCGCATCTTCTCTCGTCACCTGCTTGGAGGGTTCCCCTGGAAACCATGTCCGTCCTCAAGCAGGTCCCAGCAGGGCAGTGACATCATCTCCACCTAATGGGGAGAAATCAAGGAAACACAGCAGCAGGCAAATCCAAAAGGAAACACGAAATAATGCTAATACAAAGTAAAGGGATGTAACACCCCCACCCTTAAGACAATAAATAAATTAAACACTCCCGATCTCTTAAACCCATATTGTATGTGTATATGAACATTTTTACAATCAAGGTCTGAACGTGATAATTTATTTATTGTAAAATTCGTACGTCCGGGACAAGGCATCAGCGACGTTATCCCACCGCGGATGTGTCGAATATCTAGATCATAACCCTGTAAAAATAAACTCCACCGCATGAGACGCTGATTGTTGTTTCGCATGCGGTTAAGATAAACAAGTGGGTTATGATCAGTCAACACCACTAAGGGACGAAAAGTGGAGCCTAGGTAGCCACAAGAAAAAAACGTAACGAGTGCTTTAACCAGGGCTCGAGACTAACACCGTCCTGTCGTCCCGGAGACGATAAAATATGTATTTGGGACGAACAGAAATCCTCCCCGGGACGCAGTCGGGACGAAGAGGATTATTTTTTTTTTTCACTTGGAAAATGTAAACTGAGCCGACTGTCAGTGCGCATATCACTGTCACTGGCAAACGATGCGCGTCTTCTGAGTGCTCGCCTAGTTGATAGTGGCACGAGACCACTGCACGAGACCTGCGAAAATATCAGACCCGCGCTACCGGCCATCCTCTCAGTCAAGGGAGCACTCGCAAACATGTTGCGCTATTTGAAGAGGATGAACACAGCAGAAGATGGAGAACAGACAAAGACTGACCAACAGGGAACTGCATCTAACCCTAGTACAACCCCTGAGTCTAAGGTAAGGACACATTTAAATCACAGAGGTGTAATGTTCGTCTATTGGAACTGTATACAGTAGTCAGCTGCTAGCTAGATAGCGGGTGTGAAAAAACGGTGTTAGCGCTAACTCCATACTGAGTGCGAGCACCCACAATAATTAGCAAGGCAACCAGCGAAGTGTAAGCTACATTTAGCCTATTTCAGTATATTATTTTTGTTAATTACACTAATTGGTTGATTCCGTGATGTTTTGGTTCATATTAGTGAAGGTAAAAGCGAAGAAATCCATCCGGCTACTGACGCTACACTGTTGCTATAAACGGTTGCTAGGGCCGCATTGAGTGGCGGCAATCTGCCAGCCCATTCAGTTGTTCAGTCCACCACAGAGGTAAGCGTCTTTGAACACACACAATAAACAATGATAATGCGAACCTGCGTTTCGGAGAAATCAAAGGTTTTTGTCTGACACAACGATAGTATGAGTTACAACTTGGCATAACGTTACACAGCAGTAATAGCTAACAGTTGAGCAGTTGATTCGATTGTGAGTGTGTATCGTTCGCTCAAAGCAGCCCGCCCCATGTTAGCTAACGTTAGCTGTATCTGTTGTGATATGACTATGCTGCCACAGAGTGTTGAAAATGTTCAGTTTGTAATAAATATGGCTGAATGAACACACTCGTATTCCTTACAGTATCCATGAAATTCGACACTTTGACTCCCTTAGATATGTCAGATGATTTCTGTACTTTTCACTACATGTTTTATTAATTCATAAACTATCCTATCAGTCCTTAAAATAATAGAGTTGCAAATATCCATAATAATCTACAAGACATCATTAACACTAACTATATATATATATATATATATATATATATATATATATATATATATAAATAATCATAATGATTCTTGTGAAATCTTTCCACCTGGGAGCCTTTTCACTAAATCATTTTATTTTCTCTTTCTCTACAGAAACAAAGCTCTGGCTATGAAGCCAAAAGGAAAAGAAAATGTCTTCTAGAATGGAAAAATACCTATCCATTCATTGAATATGACCAAACAGCGCAGATAATGTACTGCAAAACATGCAGGAGCTGTCCAGCTGAGGCCATGGGGAACAGCCTGTTCCACGGGGTAACCGGTGAGAAACTGAGAGTGAGGAGCATCAAGGAGCATGCAGCCACCACTGCGCACAAGTCATCAGAAGGTGCCTTACAGGCAAGAGCTGACACACAAGGAGGAGCTTTGGTGTCAGCTTTTGACCGAATGGATGCGGCAATCAAGGAGAAGATGGTAAAGCTCTTCAACATCGCCTACTTCATTGCCAAAGAGGAGGCCTCCTTTACCATGTTCCCCAAGCTCGTGGCTCTCCATCAGACGAACGGCCTGGATCTTGGCTCGACATACAGCAATGACCAGGCATGCCGCATCTTCATTACGGCCATCGGTTCCTGCTTCTTTGAGGAGGTTCAACAATCCCTGAAATCAGCCAGGTTCTTTTCCATCATGTCTGACTCTTCAGTGGACCGATCAGTGAAGGACCAGGAGCTGATCTACTGCACCTACCTCCAGAATGGTAAACCAGTGAACCAGCTCATCCAGATCGTTGCCCTGGACCATGCCAATAGCCAGGGCATTTTGGATGCCATTCTGGCTGGACTGTTGAAGGTTGGGGTGGGAGAGGGGGACCTGAAAAAATGGCTGGTTGGCTTTGGGTGTGATGGTGCCTCCGTTATGCTGGGTGTGAACAACGGAGTGACCGCCAGACTCCAGCGTTTGTGCCCGTCCCTCGGGAGACGTCCTCCGTCCCCAATAAATGGGTCAATGACAGTGTTGGTCAGTGTTTTTTGAGTCCAAAACCAACATTTTCATCAAAAGACTGATATGTTTAGCTGATTCTAGTGAGGGGGCATGCATATAAAACGTATTAATTTTAAAATATGCACGTTTACACCAACTGACCTTTTTACAGGAGTAAAAACATCAATCTAGAATAAAAATGCATTTCAGCTATTTTGTATGTATTGAAACAACTATGATTAGTTAAAGAACATTCATGTGGGCTTTTAGTTTGAGATTCATTTTAGTGAACTTTAGTTTACTTAGATTTTTGTCATGCTGAAAACCTTATATGTCATTGACCCATAGACATACATATTTAAATATTTGATAGATATATTTCATTTAATATTGTCACAGCTCAACATAGGCCTACTTTTTTGGGGGTAATTAAAATGACTAAAATATTCTTAACATTTTTCTTCTTCTTTTTTTTAAACTAGACAAACCCAGGCCCAAGGCTACACCAGTTTATGGAAGAGGTTGGGACAGGAAGCATCTGGCAGGGTGTCCAGCTCAGCAGGACCAATGCTGATGATGACACCTTCAACGCACTCAAGCTTCGCCTCACCAACAGCTTCTGTGAGTTCGTCTCAGAGCGTTTCAAGAGTCTGGAGACCGGCGTTCTGAAGGCAACCTCCACACTCTTTGACCTATCCAACTGGCCAGAAGACACCACCGATCTGGCATCATTTGGCACAGCTGAGCTGAATGCCTTCATGGAGCATTTCCATCCAGTTCTAGAAACATGTGAGGACTTTGAATCCGTGGAGGCAGCTAGGCGAGAGTGGCTTGACCTCAAGGTTCTCATCGCCCGTCACTACAGGCACCTTGATTCTCAGGTGCTGTGGCAGCGGCTGATTCAAGGTGCCATTGGAAGGGACGGCCAGTTCCAGCACATGTAGGTGATTGCAGAGATCAGCCTCATCCTCCCCATGAGCTCCTCTTGTTGTGAGCGTGGCTTCTCTAGCATGAAGAGGATCAAGTCAGACTGGAGGTCCTGCCTCTCCAACGAGATGCTCAACTGCCTCCTGCAAATATCGGTCCATGGCCCTCCTACACAGCACTATGACTCAGTGAAAGCTGTGACGAAATGGTGGAGTAGTGGCTGCAGGGCACGAAGACCTCAACTGAGACTGAGGCAACTGAGACTGAGGCGACTGAGATTTGATTCTCTCTCTCTCTCTTGCTCTCTCTCTCTCTCTCTCTCTCTCTCTCTCTCTCTCTCTCTCTCTCTCACACACACACAGTATTACTCTGACAATAAGATAAGAAAGGTGTTTAAATATTGTTATGGTTCTTTTGTTGTTACATGTTGATCTAATGTGCCTATTGGTAAAATAAATAATTATTTCAAATAAAAATACAATTATTTATTTCCTAATCATTTGAATGGTGTTTTTTATGGCAATAACAACTATAGACGACAAAACCAAAGTAAAGAAACAACATTTTGATTTTTGGGACAGTTTACATTCACTTTGGGACGGTTGAAATTGTATTTCGGGACGGTTCCGGGACTGTGGTGAAAAAAGTTAGTCTGGAGCCCTGGCTTTAACGACAACCGGCGCCGTTATCGCCTTGGGGAAACGGGTAGACGCAGACTCTACAGTGAGCAGATACTGGTTACTCGTCCTAGTCCGTAGTAACGGACCAACGCAATCAATAAATACCCTTTCAGGTGGTTCTCCGAATGTCGGAATGGGGTACAACGGGGCTGCGGGAATTTTCTGATTCGGTTTCCCCATAAGCTGGCACACAGGGCAAGTCTGGCAGTATCTGACAATGTCCTTTTTCAACCCAGGCCAAAATAAGTGCTTCAGCACACGGTCATAGGTCTTGTTGAGGCCTAAATGTCCATAAACCGTCCATAATGAATGGTGCAAAATCCTTAAGAGCACTATCGTTATTAAGGGGTAATATACCGCCAAGTTCAAGCTCAAGCAAAAATGTGTTCACAAGAGTTCTGTAATCGTAAACTCATCCGCTAGTATCGCACCCTGAGCGATCTGAGTTACTCTCTGTTCACTCAGATAGAGGGCAACACACTCAGGCACACAATTCCTAAACTCCTCCATGATAATTAAATCACGGATTTGCCGAAACTTCTCCACTCCCTGTGCAGTACACCAGCAATCAAATAAGTTCTCCTTCTCACGGGCGAACTCAACAAAAGTCTGACAGTCGGTTTTACGATACTGCCTAAACTTCTGATGATAAGCTTCCGGTACCAACTGATAAGCCCTCAATACTACAGCTTTCACCAGGTCGTAATCGAGACTGCTCCAACGACAGCGACGACAATGCAGCCTGAGCCTTGAAACGTTTTGTGACAATTCAATTGTGAAAAGTGCTATACAAATACATTTGATTTGATTTGATTTGAAACTTGTTGCTAGAATAGCCTTTCGCTTTGTCTGGGGGAGCAAAATAGAGAGGCTGGGGAGGACAACCCTGATGAAAGAGGAGGAGAAAGGGGACAGGGGGGTCCCAGATATAACATCAGTTATATTGGCGCAGGGTCTGGCCGCACTCGTCCAGAACACTCCCTTCCTCAGATCTATGGGCCTGTGTGGGCTGGATCATACTGGGCCATACAGCTGGGGCCCCCCACATGTATACAGAGCCCTGAGGCATTTTGCCTTCAGTACAGGATTGGTCGGGGCTGGGTTGCCCTCATGGACATTCAAAAATATCATGTCCTTTTTGAGATCAGGAGAGACCATGATGCTCCCAAGGGGCAACCCAACCCTGAACCCTGTAATTGTATGGAAAAATGCAAATCATAAAACACTAAACAATAAACAAAAGGACATAACATGGATGTCTGCTCATGACTGTCTCCCCACCAGGCCATTCATGTTTAGATGGCACTTAGCCCTGACCAAGAACTGCCCCCATGGATGCATTGACTCGGAACATGTACACCATCTGTTCTGGGAGTGCTCCGTGGCCAGATGGGTCTGGGGCCTTGTTGGGTCCTCTGTCTCCCAGAACAGGCTCCTGCCGAGATCCTCCCTGACGACTGAGAGGGTCCTGTACGGCCCCTGTGAGGGATGTAGGACCCCGGAGCAGCAGTGCCAGTGGAGGATCATTAACACCATTAAGCAGGTCCTGTGGGAGGCAGGGAACATCAAGGTCTACTAACAAGAAACAGTGGACCTGTTCACTCTCTGGAAGAGGATCCAAAACCTCCTCCAGGATAGCGTTTTGGTGGACTTTTTGAAGGATGAGAGAGGGACGAGGAAGAAATGGGGGGTGAGGAGGTGCGCTCTGGGCAGCCAACCCCTGAGCAGAACTCCTTTTGTTTTTCTTTCAGGTTTTTAAGAAATTCAGAGTTTTCTTTCTCCTGATTTAAGTTTATATGTACTTCCAGTCCCGTCCTTTTGATATATATGGTTAATCTGTCTAATCTGTGCATTGTAAGCATTTAGCAGATGCTCTTATCCAGAGTGACTTACAAGATGTGCATTAATACATGGTAGGAACATTATAGTTTGCACACAAGGTCAATGCAGTAATACAGCGATAGACATCGTTATAGGCAGCTGCATACCATACCTATAACACTGGGAAGGAAAAGGTTAGTAATTTTTTTTTTTTATGAGAAGGCAGGGATACATATACAAGAAGTGTTGAGCAAGTCGGCAGTGGTGATGACAGAATTCAGTGGTAGTGAAGTCTGAAAAGGTGGGTTTTGAGTCTCTTGCCATTATACCCAAATACCTTTTTTTCTTTCTTTAGTTGGAATGCCAACTTTTTAAAGAACGGAATTGTAAAATCTATATTCATGAATATCTATCTATATATGAAAAGATATATTTTTTAAACAATAAAAGAACACACTGTTGTCTAATGGCTGCGAAGGCTATGCTAGGCACCTCAGTGATGGGGGTGGGTACACTAAAGAAACAGTGGCCTGACCACGGCTTTGGTTGGATCCCCTTGCCTTCTGTGGTATAAACCTAGGCAACCCAGGTTCTGTTGTGGGGATACTGAAGACTGCAGCTTTAGTTGAACCCTCAGTCCCTGGGGCGCTGACACTAGACTCGGTGGCTTGGTTTTGGTATACCGGAGTACCAGTGGCATGTCTGCAGCTTTGGTTTAACCAGCCACATTTTTTTAATGGTCAAAAATAGATGAAAATATAAAAATAATTAATATATTCTTTGCAAATGCGAAAATCTGAAAGCAGTTCTGTCATGGGGTCTGATTTGCATATTACCCTGAATTATTTTTAGATCCATTTAAAGTTACCGTCAATGGGAAAGGCAGAGAACAATCCTAGGTAGTGTCTGAAGATCAGTTTACAGAACTCCATTACCCAGAATCCCTAGTGGGACCTTGGGACACACCCACCTGGCCAAAAAGTGACAGCTCAAATAAAAGAAAACCATATGATAATTATATATAAGGTAGATAGTTGGACATTTCCCAATAAGGTCGCCAACCTAAGCTAGTGTGTCGATATGTGTATAGATGCAACGTGTATTTGCATTCTCATCGGATGCTTGCTGACTAGGCCATGCCAGCTTGCGTGAGTGTTGTCATGTATCGCTCACGTTTTTATTTATACTATGAGATAGATAGCTCATTATGTCAGTTAGCTATGTTTGCTGCTAGTTAGTTGATGATACAGTTCACAACATTTAGTCAGCTAGATAACTTGGCTATGTTTAGATATGAAAATAGCAGGTGGCTGTAAAATCTAAGACGTATGGCCGAGCACTTATCTAGTAATCTTGCTTACATTTCCTACCCAATTAGAAAACTAGAACCACTATCTTTAGGTAAGGTGACCAGATTTCTTGGAGCAAATCCAGGGACATTTTCATTCGGTATAACTGTGTGACAGCTGAGCATGTGCTTTAAGAAAAAAAATCACGATAAGTGCATCTCTATTTCAAATAATAATTTGTATCATTTATTCAAAAATGTAATAATTACTTTTAAAATAAAAAATAATCACTATATTGTAATGAATGTGAGTCATGTAACCATGATGGCTCAGCTACAACAATACATTTTTCAATACATTACTTTAAAAATTCTGGGGACATTCTCAGGGACGGTGTCAGCTGGGGGCAAGACACCCAGTCCGGGGACTGTCCCTAGAAAACGGGGATGTCTGGTCACCCTATCTTTAGGTGTACTTAATGCTTAGATGGCGAGCAAGTTGCATAGCTGGGGGAAAATGTTGTCTGTTGTGCTGAGGGTTCACTGCAGCGTAAGCTTTATAGAGAGATGGTAAATGGATGCATCGATGACTCTCGATCTGCCTCGGGTGTTCGCAAATGAGCTAGCCCGATGTTTGCTTTGTTTTGGATTTCACCGTTAGTATTTATATTTATGGCTCCGTAGTCAACTAGTAAGCTCCCCCATATGGCGTGGAGCATCATTATATGAACAGACCTCAAGTCACAGCGAGTACTCAGCTGTTTGATCCCTCTTTTTGCTTTGTCAGAGCGACTCTCCCTCCTAGTATGTGATGCACCCCATAACAGTCTGCTCTTTCCCATTCAGAAGGCGCTTCCAGCGTCGCACCCTCCCGCGACAACGGAATCTCTCCAACCTCTCCTACCCCCCCCTGACCCTTTGTGAGAACTTCACGGAAGGCCGACTTCATTTCTGCTTATGCCTCCCTCTTCTCCCTCCAGTTTCTCGCCCTCACCGAGACCTGGATCAGCCCTGACAACTCTGCTACTCCTGCTGCCCTCTCGTCCACCTACTCCTTCTTAGGCCATAAGGTGAACCCGTTTTTCGTTTCATCTCGTTCCCATCAAACCCGACTACACACTTTTTACTTCATAAAAAAGATCTATTGGTGTTGACCGAGAAAAAAAAAGTTCTACTCGTGGAATCCTGCAGTTATTTTATAATCCTTTTATAGCAAAATAAATCAATTTTCTGTTGCTTGCGAAAAAGATGAATACCTGACTGCCTTTACAAATCTGGGTAGCAGCTTTAACCTGGACCAGTCTACCTTTGCAATACTTTGCAAATGCGTGTGCCACCTGTATGACCAGTCAGCTGCTGAAAATGTGAATGATACAAGGCGTTCTGCATGACATCATCAGCCTTGCCAGAACTATCCATTCCCCCCACAAGTGACGCCCTGTACCAACACTGCAAAAGGGCAAACTACCAAGCAGCAATAATGAGATCATCTCTTAAAGCCAAGATGTGTGCCCCATCACCTGCTGGCAATGGATGGCACCTTGAGGATGGGGACTTAACAGTGACCTGGATGACTAGAAATCCTGCCCCTGAAAGTGTGTTGCAGGTAGTCCACTGCAGTTGCAGGCAAGGCAAATGCGAGACAGGAAGATGTTCCTGTATGTCTGCAAGACTGTCTTGTACAGATTTATGTCGGTGCCAAAATTGTGCAAATGTTTTCAAAGAAACTGAGGAAAGGGTTACATGTGATGATAGCTCTCCTGATAGTGATAGTGATGACTAAGAGACTTGCCGTGTTACCTGGGAGATGTGGGGTGGGGGTGGGGTGTTTTTGATCTATAGACTTGGGACACTTTTTTGTCTTGCTTTGACACAGACTGTTCTAACTGTTCATACAGATGATGGTTTTGTTGAGGTGTACTTTTGACTTTTATTTAAATCAAATAAACTTTTATTTAGATTAATTTAACATCACAAAATATCTCATCAGTGTACTTGTACAGTTTTGTGCATGTATTGCTTCAGAACGGCATCTCTGTGTCATCAAACTTTCACCGTTGTTGCTTCTTCTTAGCTCTGTAATGTAGTCAAATTGTGCATTGTTATCGTTGAATGTCCATTACTTTGTCAAATCTCGGTCGAAGTAGACCTCTGCCTACGGTTCTACTGTAGCTGTCAATGGGCTCACAGATGCTGCAAGAATAAAGTTGCAAGCAGAACCATCAGCATATGATTTTCGTTTTTTTATTAACATCCATTACATTACATTACAGGCATTTAGCTGATTATTTTATCCAAAGCGACTTACAATAAGTGCATTTAACGTAGGTAAGCAAGAGAACTGCTAGTCACCGGAAATCATAAGTACATGTCCCTACTAAACAAGTATCCAAGAGCATAACAAGTGCTGACGTAAGTGCAAGAACAAATCTATCTTATCTGAAGTTACATTACATAATCAATTAATCACATAATTACATTTTGCGCAGGCAGTGAGCATTTGGGCAAAGATATCTCACATTCCGGGACAAAAATATTGCATTGCGCATCGACAGAATGAAATTTCACCAGAAACCACAAGATAAAATGTTAAATTAACGTCCTGGATACCTTTTATTTAGTACTGAACTTGCGATATATCATTTTGAAAGCACTAAACACACTTTCGGAAGACTTTTGGCAGGATTTCCTTCATCTTCGCTACTGCTTGTTAACGACGCGGAGGCAGACATCTTGGAAGCTAGTTCCAAAAAGCGGCCACCTTATTGGTCTAGCGGGATCACATGACGGCCGCTTCACCACTCGTCAACAAACTTTTGATTACGCCCAGGACGTACTAGTACCGAATTTAAACACGGATTATAAAATAACTGCAGGATTCCACGAGTAGAACCTTTTTTTTCTCGGTCAACACCAATAGATCTTTTTTATGAAGTAAAAAGTGTGTAGTCGGGTTTGATGGGAACGAGATTCGCTTTCTAGACACATTTTCGGCGTTCACCTTGCGGCCTATCTCCCACACCCCCCGGCTATCCGGCCGTGGTGGTGGTACAGGTTTGCTTATCTGTCCCACGTGGAAGTTCTCAGTCGTTCCCCTCTCCAAACTGTCTATATCCTCTTTTGAATACCACCCTGTCTCCATCACCTATCCTACTAAACTCTTTATTGTTGTTGTTTATTGTCCACCAGGGCCCCTGGGATGCTTCCTCGATGAGCTAGACACCCTGCTCAGCTCCTTCCCTGAGGACGGCACCCCACTGATCCTCCTGGGAGACCACTACTCCACTCCTTCGACCACTCCCTGCAACACTCCCCCCCAACCCACAAAGCAGGCAACCTCCTAGACCTGATCTTCCTGAGGAACTGCCCATGCTCCAATCTCACAGTTACCCCCTTGCATACATCTGATCACCATTTCATTTCCTTCTCCCTCTCCCTTGCCCCCCATCCTCCCTCCCCTCCTCCAACACCCACTATCACTGCCCATCGTAACCTTCGCTCCCTCTCACCCTCTTCCCTCGCTCCCATTGTCACTGCTTCCCTGCCCCCCCTTAAATCATTCTCTAGACTCCCCACTGACCCTAATCTCATCTCTGTCCGCTGCACTTGACTCTCTCTGTCCTCTTCTCCCCTGACCTGCATGCTCATCCCCTCCTAGTCCCTGGATGTCTGACACCCTGTGCACCTCCTGGATCAGCCTCCGTGCTGCTGAGAGGAAGTGGGAGAAATCCAGGCACCCATCCGACCTTTCATCCTATCAGTCTCTCCTGTCTGTGTTTTCTTCTGCCGTCACTGCCGCTAAGGCGAACTTCTATCAAACAAAAATTCAAAACTCTATCTCTAACCCTCGTCAACTGTTCTCTATTTTCTCCTCTCTCCTCAGCACACCTCCTCCCCCACCTCAGTCCCCCTTCACTGCAGATGACTTTGCTGTTTTCTTCAAGGAGAAAATTGCAGACATCTGCAGCTCCTTTGTGCCCTCCACTCCCTCCCCTCCCTCTGTGCCCTCCCCCTGCTTCCCCTCTTTTTCTCCCCTCTCAGACTCTGATATTTCCCACCTCCTCCTCTCCCACTGCCCTACCACTTGTGCCCTCGACCCTATTCCTTCATCCCTCCTCCAGACTATCACACCTGACATCCTCCCATTTGTCACCTCCCTGTGAACTCCTCCCTGTCTTCTGGTTGTTTCCCCTCGCCCTTCAAAAGGGCCCATATCACCCCTCTGCTGAAAAAACCAACTCTAGACCCCTCAGTCATCCAGAATTATCACCCAGTATCCCTCCTCCCCTTCCTGTCTAAAACCCTCGAAAGAGCGGTATCTAACCAACTCTCTGCTTTCCTCACAGGAAATAACCTGCTGGACCCCCACCAGTCCAGCTTCAGACCTGGCCACTCAACAGAAACCGCTCTCCTCTCGGTCAATGAGGCACTTCACACCGCATGAGCAGCCTCCCTCTCCTCCATCCTGATCCTGCTTGATCTCTCAGCTGCCTTCGACACTGTGGAGCACTCCATCCTCCTGTCCTCCCTGGCAGCAACAGGGATCTGCGGTACAGCCCTCGCCTGGATCGATTCCTACCTCTTCGGTCGCTCCTTCCAGGTTGCCTGGGCTGGTAATGTATCGCCGCCTTGCTCCCTCCCCACCGGGGTTCCACAGGGCTCAGTCCTCGGTCCCCTTCTCTTCTCCCTGTACACCTGCTCCCTTGGCTCTGTAATCTCTGCCCTCGGCTTATTTTACCATTTGTATGCTGATGACACTCAACTCTTTCTCTCCTTCTCCCCATCACACACTCAGGTCTCTACCCGCATCTCTGCTTGCCTGAGGGACATTCAGACAGGATGGACAGTCACCACCTAAAGCTCAACCCAGGTAAAACATAATTCATCTTCATTCCTGCCCTAAACTCTCCCCACCTTGATTTCTCCATTTCTCTAGGTGACACCTTGGTGATATCATCACCCTGCGCGAAGAATCTCGGTGTGGTGATGGACAACAGGCTGTCCCTATCAATGAACATTGCAGCGGTAAGCCGGGCGTGCAGATTATTCCTGTATAACATCAGGAGAATCCGTCCCTTCCTTACCACGTACTCTGCCCAGCTCCTGGTCCAAGCAATGGTACTGTCCCGCTTGGACTACTGCAACTCGCTCCTGGCTCTCCTTCCCGCATCTGCCATCAGACCCCTGCAACTCATGTTGTGGAAAATTAGTTCTTTTTTGTTCATCTTTTCAGGAGTCCAATTATTTTCTAAGTCCCGTTTTGCTCAAGTTTTCAGAAGTCCAATTATTTTCTAAGTCCCGTTTTGCTCAATTTTCCAAAAAGTAGAGAAGAGGTTTCAGGAAAAAGATTTTCAAAGTTTAGACTTTATTTCAGATGAAATCACAAAGCCGAGAGCAACTTGCAAGTAGCTCCAATATTCCTTTGTTTCACAAACGTGTATATACTTAGCTTAATACATGATTGTTCACTTCATTCATTCACCTCATTAGCCTACCTTATTGTTTTATTTTTCTGGCCATTTTAATTGGTCTTTTAGTTATGCGTAACATTAATCACTCAAAAATAATGGTGTTTTTTTCCATAAATGGCTATTCCCATCTCTCCATCCCTCCCCTGGGGGTGGTCCCTTTTCAGCGAACTTTTACCCCATATTGGCATTGTACCAAGTGCTTTACTCATCCCTTTTCTAATGGTGGTTCTGCCAAGCTAAAAATAATTATTTATCCAAGCACCTTATATGGAATTGTATCCTACTATTAAGCAATGGTATCTCTGCTATGCTAGAAACAGTGACACAGAATAACTCAATACATTCTGTAATACATCCTGTGACCGCATACAATTTTACAAACATCTTGTAACCACCTATACGTATACAAACATCTTGTGACCGCATATAATTATACAAAACATCACCTTTCAGTGTATATGAGTGATTGTGAGTTTATATATAAACATTACTCTCCAGTATATTTGTGTGAGTGATTGTGAGTTTATACTCTAGTATATTTGTGTGAGTAAATGCACGATTACATTCTCTACCTAGTTTCTCTACTACTTTAACAGTGAATTTCTAACAACCGAATTATAGGAATGGTTAATATGTCATACACCAGTGCTGACATCCTATTCTACTTGTTTATACTCTACTATTTTGAGCTCCCACAGCCGGCTCTCGTCATTCCTCCCCCCAGCCTTGCTTAGCTTGCCGATTGGCTCACCAATCGGCTTACTGTGGCAAGAAAAAACTGCTTCCAGGGCGAAAACATCCGCTTGGCATTGTTGCAGAAACCTTGGATGAACCCCGGCTCGAGCAAGGGACCCATTCATCTTGGGTCTGGCTCAGAATGCAGAACCCAGCTTTGGTCACTTCCTTTCTAATCTTCTACTATGTTTTGACATTTATTCTTGGCTAAATAATAGTTTACAGTTGTTCTTGGCTAAATAATAGTTTAGCACTCATAAAGCATTTGATCTAGAATAAGGCTGTATCAGCTCTGAAACTGCAAATGTTTTCTGTCCTAGGTTCTCTGTATTAGCTTAATACAGATCACATTCTCTCTGTATTGGTTAATACAAATCACATTCTTTGCATACATTCTGACCATACACTGTCCACCGTCAACAAGCTGGGTTATTACGTCCCGCTTTTTCCATTGTTTCATAAAGGGACATAAGCACTCCTGTGGCTGACCCCTGGGCTTCAGGTTGTCTACTCAGTCTCATTTTTGTCTGTGGAGGTGATATTTTCTTCCTCACTCATCCAGAACACTGTAGCCCGTCTGGTCTACAACCTTACTAGACACTCCCATGTCACCCCTCTGCTCACTACCCTCCACTGGCTGCCTGTTATAGCTCGCATCAAATTCAAGACATTAGTCCTAGCATACCAGGCAGTCAAGGGATCAGCCCCAACTTCCTCAAGATCTTCTAACCCTACACACCTGCCAGACCACTCCGCTCTGCTACCTCAGGACGCCTAGCCCCTCCGCACCTGTGCTTCCCGGTCACGTCTCCTGTCAGTTCTGGCTCCACGATAGTGGACTGACCCAGTGGAAGTCAGAACAGCTGAGACCCTGGCCACCTTCAAGCGACGACTGAAGACTCATCTCTTCAGGGTGCACCTCTCCCCGTAGTCCGGTTTTTGTTAACTTAGGGACATAGTTGCTTAGTATTACACATGTCTACTTGTTTATGTATTGTATTAGGCTTAGGCATTATTTTCTGCATTGATTGCTTTATTGCTACCTTTTGAATTGTGGCTACAGATTTACCTACAGGGTCCTAGTTTAACTTGCTCCTAGCACCTAGGAACTGTACTTCCCACTAGGGTGGCTTTCAGCTAAACTGTTCTTGACAACGGTTAACACTTTTTTGTATGTCACTCTGGATTAGAGCGTCTGCCAAATGCCTGTAATGTAATGTAATGAGTATATTGATATTTGCTCACAACAGTATATTTGACAGCAGTTTGCAAGCCTGTGCGAACATGCCAAATTCTATTTCGTTTTAAATATACCCCCAGCTTAAGACTAGACACAAGCTACAAGCTGAACAAATTGGAGAACTATTTTGTGCCGTACTGCATTGGCCTTCTAAAGAGGCAGGGGAGTGGACAGTTGGATAAGAGGAAGAGCCTTGGGGCTGGCGGATAGCGTAGCGATCTAACGCACCACACTTTGGCTGGTCCAGTGTGGTGTGCGCTGCCTGTCAGGGACGCGGTTCGAAACCCGCGCCTCTACCAGACCGGCCCTGGTCATCAGCCTGATCGGAGGCAGCATTTGGCTGTCCGCCTCCGGGGAAGGGGGGAGGATGAGCCAGCACGAGTCCGTCGAGGAGCAGGAAAAAGAGCATGGGAGTTTGGAGATAATGGAGACTCCGGAAAGACAAGGCCAGTCTGCACGGAACCAAACCAGCCGGTCCTTGGCGGCAAGATTTACAGACAACAGCATTATCCGAGGACTTGCATCTGAAACCCACGTATGATGTGGATGTAAAAGCAATGCCTGAAAACCCAAAACTAAAGCCTGACTATGCAACTATTTACCCCCCAAAATGTTCCTAGTCAAGAGGTAGGTCTTTTGAATGTTACGGAACTTTTGGAGGTGGGGCTTGCAGCGCTGTTCGTCTCTTTTCCAGCATTGACTGAACGCGGTTCTTTAGACCCCTGTGGAAACGCAGACACAATGGATTGAAGGAACCTTTTAATTCCTTGAAAATAGTTCCTGCGACTACAAGTTCCTGGCAATTTTTGGTGGAAATGCGCCTTTAGAATGTGAATTCCCCTTTCTGGCCCCTTTGCTCTCCCCTCCTTCCTTCTCTATCGCTCCCTCTCTCCTTCTCTCCCTGTTCCTTTTCTACTCACATTCTCCTCTCTTTCAGTCACTCTTTCTCTCCCTCCCTCCCTTCCTCCCACCCCTCCACCCTCCCTGTCTTAGTCTACACTCACTTCCACAGAAGACAAATAATAAAACATGTTATGTAGCTGTGGTGCGTCTTGCCCAGGTGCAGGTGGCATGGTGGGGACTCAAGAGGCACAAGTGTAGACTTGTAATTGGGGATAAAAAAAATTGAAAGAAAGAAAAAAATACTTCATAGATTCATAAAAAATGGAATCCTGCCATTATTACCCACATATCAGTTGTGGGTTGTCAAACTATGGCAGTGTGGTGTAATGGTTAGGGAACTGGGCTTGTAACATTAAGGTTGCAGGTTCAATCCCCAGGTGGGACACTGCCGTTGTACCCTTGAGCAAGGTACTTAACCTGAATTGCTTCAGTAAAAATATCCAGCTGTATAAATGGATTGTATGTAAAGAAATGTAAACTGTAAGTTGCTCTGGATAAGAGCGTCTGCTAAAATGCCTGTAATGTAATGTAATGTAAACTCCTTGTAAGACTTCCATCTACAAAGAATAGTCTAAGGGGTTTGCTAAAGTGCACTACAAGCAAGCAGTGTTTTTCAAGCCTTTGAATTTGCATTACATTAAAATCAGCTGTTCCTTGAGGATTCCACTAGTGCATGGTAACGCAAATAATTCACCATGGCTGGAAAGGTGCTTTCAAAAGGACTCCGGGATAAAGTTGTGGATAGGCACAAGTTAGGAGAAGGATATAAAAAGATTTCAAAGGCTTTACCTATCCCTCTGAGTACCGTTCAGAGTATTATTAAGAAGTGGAATATGGCACCACTCACACCTTGCCAAGATCGGGCCATCCCTCCAAACTGGGTGACCGAGCCAGGAAAAGATTGATCAAGGAAGCTACCAAGAGGCCAATGGCAACCTTGAAGGAGTTACAAGTCTTAATGGCAGAGATTGGGTGATCTGTGCATGTGGCAACAATCTCACAAGCTTTACACAAAGCTGGCCTGTATGGCAGGGTGGCAAGAAAGAAGTCTCTTCTGAAAAAGTGTCACACTGAGTCTCGTTTACGTTATGCGAAGAAACACAGAACATTCTGATGCCATGTGGCAAAAGGTTATATGGTCAGAGGAGACCAAGATTTAACTTTTTTGACTGAACTCCAAGCGCTATATTTGGCGGAAACCAAACACAGCACACCACCCAAAACACACCATACCTACAGTGAAGCATTATATTGTGGGGGTGTTTCTCTTCAGCGGGGACTGGGCAATTGGTCAGGATCAAATTCTTGAGGAAAACCTGCGACAGCTGAAGATGGGTAGGTGGTTCACCTTCCAGCACAACAATGACCCAAAACACACCACCAAAAAAACAACGCAGTGGCTAAAGGACAGGAAGGTGAATGTCCTTGAGTGGCCTAGTCAGAGCCCTGACCTAAATCCGATAGAAGATCTGTGGATGGACTTGAAGAGTGCAGTCCATCGCCGCTCACCACAGAATTTGATTGAACTGGAACAGTTCTGCAAGGAAGAATGGGCAAATATTGCCCAATCTAGGTGTGCAAACCTGGTAGAGACATTTCCAAACAGACTGATGGCTGTAATTAAAGCAAAAGGTGCCTCTACAAAGTATTAAATCAGGGGACTGATCACTTTTCCAACCCTGTTATTCTAGTTTTTCATCTTTTATTTATTATCAGAAATGTTCAGCCTTTTTTTTCATTTGAATGTTGTAAGGCAAAATGTGTAAATAAAGCTGGAAAAATATGGATTTTATGTACTTTCATTTCAGGCTGTAAGACAAAAAAAATGTGACTATTTCAAAAGGGTATGATGACTTTCTATAGGCACTGTAAATGGCTTATCAGATGATGTATTAAAATCCTTGCTTGAGTTGCCTGTTCTAGAAATCTCACTGGAGCGTTTGTTACAATAGCAAATTGGTTGTCCTTCTCCAGCACCTTGTAATGTGCCCACACAGTTTACATTTTCTTTGCCTGACAGTGTCAACAAAAACAGCATATCTGAAAGCAATGAGAACAGCATGAATTAGAGCTGGGCGATAACTGAATTGACAAATGTCGATGATTGTGGTTAGGCTATTGTTTCGGGGAGAAGAGTTCCTACATTCGTTTTGGCCTTTTTACATCTGCAACACAACCAACACACACACAGCCAGCCTTGATATGAAGCACAACTTCACTGTAGTGCATTCATCCAGCAAATTTGTTCAGTCAGTAAACCCACTAACTAGGGTAGGCCCAGACAAAACGTGACAATGAGATTGAAGATGAAACAAGTTTTGTCCCTAAGAAAGGCTGGACGTCAGTTGCATGGGGTCACTTTGGTTACAAACAAACTGACAAAGAGCAGAAAGGAGGAGTGCTATGCAAGTACTGTAACAATGCGGTCCCCTTGGCAGATGGGAATATGTTTAATCTATTCTATTTTAGAAGTTATCAAGAAACAGAATATGAAGAATGTATGGTGAAAAAAAGAGCAGAGGCAAGCAAAAAGCCATATACAGATGCGAAAAGACAGCCATATATATATATATATATATATATATTTGTATTTGTTTATGCAAAGTGCAAACTGTACACTTGAAATTATGCTTGAAAACGTACCGCACATATAAGCATTGAATGTTAAATAAAGTTGTTTGTATATCTGTATATACTCATCTTTTTTCCGCAAAGAAATTATCATTTCAATATCATTATCAAAGTATGTGGTCAATATATGATGATAATTATTTTTGACCATATCGTCCAGCTCTAGCATACATCTTGTGCAAGACTGGGTGGAGTGCCAGAGTGCTCATAATATCTAGTCAATTGCAACATTGTCAGAGGAGTAAATTAGGCATGGTTCAGTCAGTTTAGCCTATAAATAAAAGATGATGCCATTCTATTTAAGTTTGAACATTTAGACCAGATTGACTCAACGCAAATTGATGGATAATTAACGGCCGCTGCCATTGATACATTTGATCTTATCGGCCAATAAGCCAACAAGGCAAATATTGGCCGATACCAATAGTCGATATATTGGTGCACTCCTAATTGTAATACAATTTTACATTTGACATAATTCAGACCCGTGTCTAAAGGCCAATTTCATAGTTAATGTACAAATGTAAGACTTTTCTGCTCATCCATGGGCAGAATAGGAATAGATGTGTCAGATGTAATATGCAAGATTGTTACCTTTTTTGTCATTGATCTGTCTAATTTGAATTACAATGCACATGGTTACTACACAATTCAGCTTGATTTGAAAACCTTTAGTCAATTCTTAAGAGTTGAAACAATAAATGTCCTGACAATAAGGTCCTGACTTAAGAAACAGAATATTTATTTAAATCCAATATCGCTCCCCTTCAATATTCCAAGTAAACACCTTAGTTGGTTCCCTTCGGAGACATGGGATTGGATTCTACAGGAAGGCATTCTTTGCAATTAAAGAATCTCGAGAGTGACCTTTCACCCCAATATGAAACTGGTAACCTAGCCAGGCACAAAAGAACTGGCCTAACAAAAGGTGCATTGGCTGACTGAACCATATATTAGGACACAAGCTAGGAAAATTATGTTTCCCAGTACCCTGGCTCTCCAAGAAGTGCTCCAACACTGCTTCATAGGTAAATCAGTCCTGTGTTGGAAATGTCAGTATTAGCTTGAAGGAATGTGTATTCTGTCTGTAACTGTGCCATTTTGGGAGGTCATCTTACTGACTTCCTTGCTGGTGCCTTGTTAGCAACACAAAGGCTATGCATATATTCAGGTGAGAGACTCACTGAATGGGGCTGTGTCATTTACTGACTTCCTTGCTGGTGCCTTAGTAGCAACACAAAGCTCAAACTCTTCTGCCCCTATGTATATATTCAGGTGAGAGACTCATTCACTTTAAACTCTGTACCAACTCGCTGTGGACCGCTGTGTGTAATAAACTTGCATTTCAAGTCAGACTGCTGAGTCTCCTGGTCGTCTCTTCGGAAGAAGCTAACAAGCTCTTGTGCTTTGTTGATAATTTTTGAAATGCGTATGGTATTTAATGCCTTGGAGCCTCTGCCCAGCAAACACTTGTTGGTTCCCACAAAATTGCTGTTGATATGGCTCTCTTGGTATGGGACAGGAAAGGAAACGAAAACTACTAAAAATATAAATCAATCAATCAATAATACATACTGTGGTTTCAGGCACATAATAAGAGAACAGGAATCTGGACAATATGTGCTAGATTGGAGAAAAACTGAACTGGCATTGTATACATGCTTACAGATTTATGAACATACATAATTGCCACATTCAACAACTCCACGTCGACATGCACAAACAGCGCTAAGCCAAAGTTGCTTGACAAATCAGATCAGACTACAGGACTCCCAGTTAAGGACATGAGCCACGTAAACATCGCTAGTTTATATTTTTTCCCACTCCCCTCAGGATGTAACAAATTATTTCGCACTCAAGAGTTCTTGTGTTGTTTGCCCACATTTGAATTCCTGCTTAGTAGTGGTGCTGGTGGTGGGGGAATTGTTGGTCCACAGTGGGGGTGGGGTAACCAGTTATGGCTTTACACCCTATCCATAGAAAGCTGGCAGTCTAAGCATTTTGCATATTCAAATTGAAACAAATTAATTCCATTCTTATCAAATACATTGATGAAAGACCCGTGCTCAACATTTTCCCAGTTGAGACTAAAAATCTAAATGTTCTGGCAGACTGCCTTCATCAATTAAATGGCATTATAGCAGTGTTTCTCAAATAGTGGGGCGTGCCCCCGGTGCGATGCCAGGGGGGGCGCGTGTGACCAGAGGCGTAGCGTGGGGGGTGCAAGAGGGGTGCAAAATTGAAGAAACGTTAAAAAAAAAAAAAAAACTTTTAGCACCGTGGACCGGTTCCGAGGGCGCGTAGCACCCGGCCCGCAAAATACATAAACTGGTCTCAGCTTTTTTCGCGTAGCACCCCGGTCCGCGAAATACATAAACTGGTCTCAGCTTTTTTCCGCGAAATGTTTTCTTCTTCCTAGGGGGGGCGTAACAGAAAATAATTGAGAAGCACTGCATTATAGGCTGATGGCAATCTAACTATAAAATGTCAACTCAAGGCATACAGGCAGAGCCTTTTCATGTAGACCATTAATGAGCATAAGAACATAAGAATACATAATGATGAGAACGGGCTGTTCAGCCCAACTAGGCTCGTCATGTCCTAATCTAAAGAGTATCTAGTACTATATCTAGCCTGGACTTGAATAGCCCAAATGTTCTGCCTCTACTACCCGAACTGGCAAGCTGTTCCAGGCATTGACAACTCTGTGTAAAGAAAAACTTCCTGAATTTGCCTTGAACTAATTTCTACCTGTGGCCTCTTGTTCTGCTGACCCCACTTATCTTAAAAAATCTTTGGTAGTTCACTTTGTTAATCCCTTTTAGGAATTTAAAAACCTCAATCAAATCCCCCCTAAGTCTCCATTTGCTAATCTTAAATAGATTGAATGCCTTAAGTCTATCTTCATAATTTTTACCTTTCATACCAGATATCAATTTAGTTGCCCTTCTTTGACCTTTTTAAAGAGCTTCTATATCTTTCTTGTAGTGTGGTGCCCAGAACTGCAAACAGTACTCTAAGTGAGGTCTGACAAAGGCATTATATAACATTGATATAACCTCCTTTGATTTATACTCAATACGGTGTGCTATGCATCCCAGTATCCTGTTGGCCTTTTTCACTGTTGTAGCACACTACTTGGATGCAGATATACTTTGATCAACTACAATTCCTAAGTCTTTTTCAAATTGAACACCTATTAATTTTTCTCTTCCCATAAAATAATCCTGTCTTATGTTTTTATTTCCCACATACATAACATTACATTTAGCAATATTGAATGTCATCTGCTACATTTCTTACCATTCTTGGATTTTGTTTAAATCAGCTTGGATTACTTTAGTTGATTCCAAACTCTTTGTCAAACCCCCAAGTTTGGTATCATTTGCAAATTTAACAATTTTGCTACTAACATCCCTATCAAGATCATTTATGTAAATAAGGAAGAGCACTGATCCCTGCAGGACACCACTGCTCACAGCACCTAGGTCAGATACGGCCCAACCTACTGTTACTCTTTGCATTCACCCTTGCAGGCAATTATGAACCCACTCTGAAACAACTCCTGAAATTCCTACTGAATTCATTTGAACAATGAACCTTTCATGTCGTACCTTGTCAAAAGCATTCTGAAAGTCCAAATATATAATGTCATAAACCTGGTTCAGGTCAACACACTTTGTAGCCTCTTCAAAAAAGTCCAGGAGGTTTGTTAGGCATGACTTCCCTTTGAGAAAACCATGTTGGCTCTCCCTTAAAATACTATTATTTTTCAATATTATTTGTCCCTTCCAGCATTTTACATGTGATGCAAGTTAAACTCCCTGTAGTCTGGTTTTGTAAGGGACGTAGCTGTTTAGTATTGCACTCATGTCTACTTGTTTATGTATTGTATTAGGTTTAGGCATTATTTCGCCGATATTTTCTGCACTGATTGTTTTATTGCTGCCTTTGAATTGTGGCTACAGATTTACCTATAGGGTCCTAGTTAAACTATGTGGTTGCTCCTAGCACCTGGAATTGTACTTCCCTCTAGGGTAGCTTTCAGCAAAACTGTTCTTGACTACGGTTAACACTTTGTTGTATGTCGCTCTGGATAAGAGCATCTGCCAAATGCCTGTAATGTAATGTAATGTAATGTAAACTGACAGACCTTTAGTTCCCTGGGTCAGTATGGGCCCCCTTCTTATATATTGGAATTATACTACCCTGCTTCCAGTCATCTGGTATTTCACCAGTGTTTATGGATTGCATAAAAATATGTGAATAGTTTATATATTATTTCCCCAAGTTCTTTGAGTACTCTGGGATATATGCCATCAGGGCCTGCTGCCAAAGTCCTCCAAAACATTCTGTATATTGGCTATACATTTAGGCATATTTATAACCTCTTCTCTAGTAAAGCTCTCAACAAAGTATCCAAAACCATAACCAGTATTGATTTCCCTCTGATAGGCTGAGTAACAGACTGTACCAAAGAGCAGTCATTGACCACATCTAAAAACTCCTCTTCACGTTTACCCTGACCTGTAACTACTTTCTCTATCTCTCCGCGGGGGCGGTCGCATTTTTCCTTCTCTCCTCACTGTCTCTCGTTTCTCGTCTCTCGTGTCACTGTGTTCTGGAGTTTCTAGAGTCTCTCTCTCTCTGTGGTTTTTCGAAACTAAATTCTAATAATGGAGTTAATAAGCTGGTCTCTCAACGCAATTGATAAAACATTTTCAACAAGGAAAGCAGGCTCGGGGGAGCCTATCTGTCCTGACGGGACTTTCGCAGCGGGATATGCTATGGACTCATGGAACAGTTGGAGACCGGTGTGTCTGGCGGCGCTTTCTGTCGAGGACGTCAAGGATTTGTACCGGTTTGGCTTCATGATAACTGGACAGTTGTTGCTAGCTTTAGCATTGGCACTGACCTATCGGGAAATTAGAAAGATGGCATCGTCTCAAAACGCCCAAAAGGTGCCTGTCATATTAAACGAGATGGGTAGAGCGCTAGGTTCTCAGATGGTGGCGGTGGCTGAACTGGGATGGAAATTGGACAATATCTCTGAGAAACTTAGCATTTTACAACAGCGACGTGGAACCGTTGAAGACCCTGAAAAATTATGTGCGGGGATTGAGGAGCAGCATGAAACCTGCTGCCCTACATCCTGACCCATAACATTCTAATCTGGCTCCCCTGCTATCGGTCCGGCAAGGCCGTTGCGTCAACCTCCCCTGGAAATTCTACGGACGAATGAGAAACTCTCCCTACACCCCCATCATCTCAACCCAAACAACTCTGCTGACGACTTTTGGACGAGGCCGACCGAGGGCGTTTCCGTGGCAACCTGTTATCGTTGGAACATTCTGCGTGCGCATGCGCGTGTCTCGGACCAGAAGGACTCTACAGAATTACACACAGACACTAACATATACACAAGGACAAGGACAAACTGATTAACACACACACACGCACTTCATGCACACCAGCAATCACCCCGCCTCCGCACCCCCACCTCAAACCCCCTTCCCTATTTCCTCCTTTGATTGTAATGTCCCCGTTTTTATCTGTTGTGCCTTGTTCTTGTCGGCGTTGTGTCGTGTATGTATTTGCCCCCACACTTTCTGTAATTAACAGTGTGGGATGGTTAGTGTGTAATGAAGATGATTAGTGCTGAAATGTAACAGTTTGAAGATGGTAGTATTGTAATTGTAACAGTGTGAAGATGGTTAGTGTTGTAATGTAACAATGTGAAGATGGTACAGTGTGGAGATGGTTAGTGTTGAAATGTAACAGTGTGACGCTTATGCTAGTGTTGTAATAATTAGTGATGGTAGTATTGTAATGTAACAATGTGAAGATGGTTAGTGTTGTAATGTAACAATGTGAAGATGGTTCATGAACAGTGTGGAGATGGTTAGTATTGTAATGTAACAGTGTGATGCCTATGCTAGTGTTGTAATGAATTCCCTGTTGTAAAGCGCTTTGAGCTGCATTTAAATGTATGAAAGGCGCTATATAAATACAATTTTACTTACTTACTTACTTACTTTCCAATTAATAGAGGGGTAATTTAAGTCACCCATTATTAATGTCTCTCCTTCAGCACAGGTTTGTTTTATGCTACCAAAGAGCATAGTATTTATGTTACTGTCTGAAGCTGGAGGTCTATAGCATACTCCTATATTAATGCCATTCTCATGATCTTCCAGTTATCTAATCCAGATGTCCTTACAAGGAATGAATGAGTTAATACCTGGAATTTCCTGCACATTAAGATCGTCTTTCACATAAAGGGCCACTCCCCCTCCTCTTTTATTAGTCCTATCCTTCCTAAACAAATTGTACCCCTCCACACATAACTGTGCCGAACCACCTCTACTCATATTATGATCTAAATAATCTTTATTAATTATATCCTCAGATTTATTATTATACTCCACCCTGATATCTTCCATCTGGGCAGTCTTCCTATCCTTAACCCCCTGAGGTCCGTGCTTAGCTCAGAGAAGCTTTGTAATTTTGGCCTGGTCTGATATTTATCTCAATTTCATCAACTTAACACACACTTACTCCAAAGTGTTTGATATTTTTATTTGAAGGACAACCACTGAAATGAGACATGCGGCTAATACAATTATTGATCAGCAGGACCCCGATCACTTGGAATCTATGGTAGAAACTTTAAATCGGGTGATGGATACTTTCATCTCTGCTAATTTGGATAATGCACTGCATAGTTTACAACAAGGCGGTGGCGCAAACCCGGGTAGCAACGAAGACCCACAACCAAACCAGGTTGTTCACAGGGAACGCTTCAATAATATTGAAGTTAGACAGCAGTTCAATTTTGCAAGGCTTTGCGCCGTTGAAAGTTATGCAGAATTGTATACTCTGGTTTTAGAAACCCTGGAGACTCTTTTAAACAGAGGCACAGAGCTAGCTAGTGAAAATGATCTGTTACAGCTAGAATTACGGAGTGATTCATTGATTAATCATGTTTCGGTCCGTTTACCGAGGGGTGAAGTCAATATAGATGCTTTTATCACAATGCTTGAGAATGTTGTACAGAGTAACTTTGATATACTTACAGATACCTGTAGCTTGGTGCTAGTGGTGCAGATTGTCAAGTCAAGTCAAGTCAAATGTATTTGTATAGCACATTTCATACACAAGGGCAATTCAAAGTGCTTTACATAAAATCAGTGCAAGACAAGCAGCAAAAGCAATGCTTGAATTACAAAATCATGAACAATAAAATTAAGAATAGAAAAATACAAAGAAATCAACATCAAATCAGAACCTAACGTTCCAACGAAATCATTAACAATAAAATTAAATAAAATTAAGAATAGAAATGAGAAATAAAGGTTAACAGTCAATAAAAGTGCAATAGTTTAGCAGCAGTTAAAGGCAGAGGTAAACATAAATGTCTTTAGCTTAGTTTTAAAAATAGGCAGAGTTGGGGCAGATCTAAGGTCTTCCGGGAGCTTATTCGAGCTCTGTGTGGCATAGTAGCAGAAAGCGGCTTCACCATGCTTTGTTTTGGTCCTAGGAACAGTTAACAGACCAGTCCCTGATGACCTAAGAGGTCTAGAGGGTTCATAGTGTAAAAGTAGTTCCGAGATGTATTCTGGGCCTGACCCGTTAAGAGATTTATACACTATTAGCAGTAATTTAAAGACTATTCTATGACACACTGGTAGCCAATGCAGAGATTTGAGAACTGGTGTAATGTGTTCAGCTTTCTTGGTTCTTGTTAAAAAAATAGCAGCAGCATTCTGAATGAGCTGTAGTTGTTTAATAGCTTTTTTGGGGAGGCCTGAGAAAAGACTATTGCAGTAGTCTAACCTGCTAGAAATGAAAGCATGAATTAGTTTTTCTAGGTCTTGTTTGGACATATAGCCTCTAATTCTTGCTATGTTTTTCAGATGATAAAAGGCAGATTTTCTTATAGACTTGGTGTGGGAGTTAAAGTTCTGATCAGAGTCAATAATAACGCCAAGATTTTTTACCTGGTCCTTTGGCTTCAGAGATAAGGATTCGAGATGTACAGTAGCTTTGAGCCTTTCTTCTTTAGCACCAAAGACACGTAATCCTAATGGCGGGGCCCCACACAGGAAGTTGTCCAGTATTTTATTAGATAAAATAATTAGTCTTAAAATGAAACACCCCTTTATATTTTATAATCCGGGTAACAATCTTTGTTTTGCTGCTTGCATGTCTAAGCTTTTACAACCAGAAATCATGGATGTTGAGGCCATGAATATCGTCCGAGCTTTACAAACCTCTGCAGGGTTTTCAGAACAGCATTGTGTGGCCTTTACAGACATTAGTAAATTTGAACAAATTCTGGATGTCAAGAATGTGTTTTATCGGTGTGCGGACAATAATACCTTTCTGAAGTTTCAAACCCGTGCAGACCCCCACCCCAAAACCGTTTTCCTTTACCTCCAGGAAAATCATTATTATGGTATCAAAAATCTGAGGGGCTTTTTGGGTGTTCAATATACTTGTGAATATTGTTACAAAAGGTATAACAGTAAAGCAGCACATTCTTGTGCCTTCAGTTGTAATGTATGTCTTAATAATCAATGCCACAGACAACCCCGAGAGATAATTAAATGCGCGGACTGTCTGCGATTTTGTAAATCCCAATACTGTTTTGAGCTACATAAGGCTGTAAAACCACATGCTATCGGTGAACTGGTTAGTCTGTGATTTGCGCAAATATTGCCCAAGATGTAATCGAATCCATTATGTTAGCATTGCTAAACCAAAACCACATAAATGTGTGGCTGATTATTGTTTCTCATGCAAAGAGAAGTTTATTCCAGAAGTTCAACATGAGTGTTTCATCCAGCTCACCAAACCCAAGGAGCTGTGTGAAAAGTAAAATTTTCATGATTTTGAGAGCCGGCAAGATACTGGAGTACACATAAGCAATTATATCTGCTGTATAGATTTTAAGGGGGATTCTGGGCATCAGAGGAGTTCCTAAATCAAGACAACAAATGCGTGCATTCTGACGATGAGAGGGCTCTTAGGTGTCTGGTGTAGTGTTGAACTTAAAAAGGCTGTTGAGAAAGGGTACAGAGTTGCCACAATGTATGAAGTGTGGCATTTTGCAGAAAAGATAGATTATCTCTTTACCGATTACATAAAGACCTTTTTAAAAGGTAAGCAGGAGGCCAGTGGTTACCCCTCCTGGGCCTCTGACGATGTCAGTAAAGAGACCTATATTCAAATCTATTTTGGAAAGGAAGGCATTCAGTTAGATCCGACAAAAATCTGTGCAAATCAGGCCAAACGACAAATATCTAAACTCTTTCTGAATAGCCTTTGGGGAAAATTTGGCCAAAGAATAGACAAGGTAAAATGCCTCTGTAGTAAACCTAGAGTCACTCACGAGTCTGGCTGACCATTTTATGCAACACCGGGATGATACCAGAGAGGTGATAACCAGTGAGCAAAACATTGTCCGGGATAAACGGGGCTTCATTTTAAAAAGCAGAACATTGACAAAAAGTTTCAGGGTTGTGTACAACAAACACAAGATGTAATCTTGCATGCATGCTACCATATGGGTTCTAAATCCCTAGGAAACACTGTTATGGAGGGGTTTGATGCCCACTTTCAACACCCCTTCTCATGCATAATATCTGGACCTAGCAATTCTGGTAAATCACTTATTTCATAAAGCTTCTGTTGGAAAAAAAAATCCCAAATACCTGATAACATTGTCTGGTGTTATACATGCTGGCAGCCTCTGTATGATGAACTGTTGGAAAAAATTAAAAACATTACATTTGTTGAAGGAATTCCTGACTCTTTGTGTGACGATAGTTTGATTCCTGTGCACAAGACAAACATGTTGGTTATTGACGATCTAATGGAGACGGCTAGCAGAAATAAAGAAGTGGAGAAAGCCTTCACAAAATATACCCATCACAGAAACCTGAGTGTTATATACTTGGTGCAAAATCTTTTTTTTCAAGGAAAAACAAGTAGAACAATAAATGTTAATGCAAACTATATGGTGCTGTTTAAAAATCCCAGGGATAAACAACAAATCAGTGTTTTGGCCCAGCAAATGTTTCCAAGAAATTCAAAAATTTTCATAGAATGTTTTGAGGATTCAACACGAAAGCCCTACGGATATCTCCTGGTGGATTTACAACTTCAAACTCCTGAGGACTACAGGGTCAGAGCAGGTTTGTTCTCATGGGAGTGGCCGACAGTCTATGTGCTCAAGAAAAAGTCATAAATAAATAAATAAAAATAGCAATTTCAACATGTCTGCTCACTTAAAAAGAAATCTGCCTTTACTGACAGCGTTATTTGAAGGATCGCCACTACAAAGAAAAGTTATTTTAAAATCAGCGTCCTCCGAACTCATTCGCACTCTTTGTGAAATAGCGCTCAATGTTCTGCGAGGTAACATCCCTTTAACGTCAGAGCAATTCGAAAGGCATTGATTAAGCTTTTTGCTAATAAAAAAACATTGCTTAAAAGAAAAAAGAAAGCTATTAATCAGTCCGGAGGTTTTTTATTGCCTCTCTCGAGTGTTGCCGTACCCTTTATAACCAGTCTAATAGCCTCACGGAATACGTAAATCTTAAACTATGGAGAAAATGATCTGGTGCCTCAACATCAGATGGAAAAATTGAAAAACCTCCCTTCACCCCCTGAATCAATCAGGCAAAATGTTGAGAACGATCTGGACTTGGCAATTCGGAGTATTTTGACAAAACCAAATATGGATCAATACGAAAAAGCCAAACAATACTTTTTTATATCTAGTTAAGATGGGGTCTAAAGAAACAAATAATCTAACATTGTCTTTGCCAGTTAATCCTGATGAAAGGGGAAACCCCTCTGAACCTCCCCAGGGTGCTGACACAGACCCTACGACCCTACGTTTTATGAACAAACCTCGAAACCATAACATCATTTATTTTTAAGTTATCACTATACATGGACATTATAGCAGCAAATGAATAACCTTGACTCCTTTGGACCGGATAGAATATGCAATGCTGTCCACAGGTGGTCGAGGCCATGTCTTGCACTTGATGGGAATTCTAAATAATTGTATGGCAGTTTAATAGCAAGAACGCATATAGAGATTTTGGGAAGTAGAGGAAAAATCCCCAGAGGAGTCCTCTGTAATGAAAATAGCCAGCCAATGTTCTCCGGGCTTGGTTTTAGAATGAGTGTTGATTATAAACGCTGCTGGTAAATCCTTGATCTTATCTCACGATAGTTCATGACTTGAAAACGTGCCATAAAACTGTTTTTTGGTAAAGCGATTACAGCTCATCACATTGTTCAGGTCTCTTGTATTCATGTCTAATAATGGTCAATTAGAACATCCCTTCTCTGACTCACTTCAATAATGTTGTCAAAGGTGGCATAGACAATCATATTAACCTTCCTGGGCAGGGGTTGTTTGAACCTTATCTCCAAACGCATGTTTCCAGATTTCACCAGAGAAAGATGGTGCCCACATTCTTTGTCGGGGATCAAATTGAAAGCATACAGGGTGTAGCCAAACATGTATTCTGTTCTGTTAACCCCCTGAGGTCCTTGCTTAGCTCAGAGAAGCTTTGTGATTTTGGAGTGATCTGATATTTATCTCAATTTCATCAACTTAACACACACTTACTCCAAAGTGTTTGACATTTTTATTTTAAGGACAATCACAGCTACATTTATATGCCATCAATAGTTTGGTCAGTACCATATGCAGCTTGTAAATAGATCTACAAACACACAAGTTATAAAGAGTAAATTTTTCTGCCATCACAAAAGTTCTGAAAGCACACACTAAACTATAGTGACTAATTGTTTTGCCAATATGCATTTGTTCATCAAGGTCTTGGTTATGTAAGGATGTCAAAATAGTTTAGCACATCTGAGATCTAAATAGCTAAAAACCTGTTCTTATCAGAACTGGTCAAATTTATTTCAGGCTGTGGGAGGGTTATATGCTAATTTCCTGAATATTCATGATCCACACCTGAGGGTTGTCCACACCTGTAAGATCTGTCAGATGGGCCGTCTCTCTCTCAAAGGCCATCAGACAAAGACAAAAGCCATCAGAGTAAGCAATTTGGAAGATTTATTGAAAAAATTACACAAACTATATACAAAAAAATCAAAATTAAAACATGGTGAGACAATCTGTTCTTTCACAGTCTTTGGTGACACTTCTCAAAACAGTTTCTGGTCAACTGTAGACACAAGGGAACATCACAAACCTTGCACTCCCATGGAGTGCACTGTTGTTTCCCAGACATCTTGCAGAGTACGCATTTCTTGCGACTAACAGAAGCCAGTTTGCCAACATCCAGAGTCTGTTTGGCAGTGGGCACAGGCACATGATCAAAGGTAGCCAGTTTTCTGGGTTTAAGATATTTATTTATCTTTAAACGTCTGTATGAAAACGAAAGAAAAATCTGTGTCTGCGGTGACACGGAAAGACATAAACAAAACAAACCAAAATAACCAACGATCAGGAACAAACAAGTAAAACGGTAAATCCAAAACGTATCCAAAAACTCCGAATAAACTAAACACTGGGAATCTAAACAACAATAAGCTCACGAACAAACAAGTTCTCGAGAGGCAAGAAACATTAATCACAATAGGTACTATCAAGCTAAGCTAGATAATGTCCAAGCGCCGAAACAGAGAATGCCAGCTGGTTAAATATCCTCCCATTAATTATTCGCAGCATTTCGCAATGACTCTGATTGTTTCCGTATAGCGTCACAAGATGGAATTAATATATTTTCACGAGTATTTGAAAACATGGGAAATAAAATAAATATCAGTATACACAGTTTGTTGCTGGCAGATCGCAACCGTAAACACAGACAAGATGCTACATAATGTTGGCACATTGTAGCTAGGTGTTGTTTACCACTGCGATTTCACACATGGCCCCATGGCCCTCCCTGAAACTAGCACCTAGTTAACATGTCAATAGAAGGGGGACGGTACTTCCAGGTAAAACAGAGAGTGAAAGGCAAGGTTTACTTTTGGTCTAATGCTGCGTGTGTATGATAAAAACTTGTGACGTTAGAAATAGTAATATACTTTTATTGCTGCTTGGATCGTCGGTGATCCAGTCGACCTCAGGGGGTTAATGGCCAATGCCTGATTCTTTAGATGTCGCCCTGTAGCCATGACTAGACTATAGAATTCCCTTACAGCCACACCGCTTTCAAAATCTGGCTGGAAAGGTTTTGATGGAAATTGTCGGCCATCTACATATAAAGCTATAAACTCGGCCTGGTAATTTTGGAAATTGAAGGCGTTTCTGCCATAGTGTCCTGAAAAACTGTCATTATTCACCAACCCTATAACCACACACTTGGGTAGAGTACCCAGAAACAGATTTTCTTGATTACAAATGCGGCTACCTGCAGCGATGCTAAATGTCTTCATGCTTACTCTTTCTATAGGATATTTAGCATTGGCTGTTAGAATGGCTTGGGTATGGCCGATTTTCACAGCTGGAGATACAGAAACATTTTCAACAAAAAGTGTTGCATTCTGAATTTTTGCTTCGGCCCCCTTGGCCATAACGCAAAATTCATCTTTGGAGTGAACCATTTTAATCTTCAGATCAACACCGTTTAGCATTAGCTTCTTTTGAAAAAATATATCGGAATGTATATATCCTAGTAATTCAAAAGCTTTACTGTTTACAGAATATAAGGAACGGTTGTGTAGCCCCTGATTGTCTCCTGAGGGGTCCGTCTCTTCCATGGATCCTGCCGTGTCTTTAAAAAACAAGCCGGCACTGAATTGAGTAGTCAGAGTATCCTTTCCATAATTTAGCAGACATTCCATTATAGCCCTGTAGGGGTATGTATTTCTGGATTGACTTACAAGCCTGTCCCCAAGAGAAACATCTACTTGAGAGAATATGGATGTTATGGGGTAATTAATGAGGGCAATGCGGTCCCCGGCCGCGATTACACTCCCGTCGGCTTTCGTGATCTTTCAGTGAAGATGCAGAAGGGTATTGTTCAAATCTAAATAGTCTTCCCCGTTTCCAGCAATAAAAAATTCCAAAGGTCCCATGTCTGACAGGGCTGATAGGGGCAGTATTTCCACATATTGGCTCTTGTCTATACAGGTGTGGGTGACAGGGACTGTAAACAAATACAATTCGGACTTTACACACTCCTCTGACATGCTATGTAAAAAAGACATTGTTCTTTAGAAGATAGTTCTGGTTTTTCTTTTAGAGTTTGAGCTGGAGCGTTTTCTTTGCAGCTGATTTCAGATGCGGTTTTGCGATGTTAAAGCCTTTCTTTAAAAAAGGAACAGCCATTCTAAAAAGTCCCCTAAACAGCCCTCCGAGGCCTGCTCCATACATAACGGCACTGCCGTGGTAACTCGGCAGGCCATGTCCGGCTTGAGACGTATAATAATTTATATATCTATGAGGGTCCACATAATGGTGCGTCATAACCATTGCTAAGTGCAAAAAGACTGCTTTGAAGGTCTAAAATGTAATTTTTAAACAAGTTTTCCGTAGCGAAAGGGGATATCTTTTTTTAATCTGATTTGACCTCAACAACTATGTCATCAATATGATGCTTGCTGACCGGTACGTAATGTGGCTTGTCGTACGTAATTGTGATCACATCTTTGTTTTGTCCTGATATATGTACGCACCTCAAAAGTGGAACAAAGCTATTTCCTACCCTCTGATATTGGATGACATCAGTATATATTAACATTGTATAGAACCCAGCGTGCATACCTACAGGGTGGGGAAATGAACCCTGCTCAACGGGGAAGTATTCCACAGGTTGCAATCCTAGCAATAGCGCTGGAGTGCCCTGGGTCCTAATTAAACATTCTGCCGGCCCCATATCATAAACTCTGATTTTTATCGCGCCGTAAACTAGAGAAACCCCCTTCACTAAATAAAAACATAACTCTGTTAATTTCATGAGTAATTTTGTCAATATTTTTGTAATAACCTGAACGCAATTCGCAAGAAAACGTCCACAACTTCCCAATCACCCCTCAAATCAATAGGCTTGTCCTGAAACTGCTGATTTTGTTTTCAGGATACATGTCCAATGATGTATTGCTTGGGAGCGTAATATAAAACTCACGCCCTTCCATGTCTTCACGTGTATAGATTATGAGCTTGTACACATTGCAGCTGGTTTGTTTTATTACGCATGGATATTAACAATTTGATCACTAGGAATCCATGTATTACATTTCTCCGGCCATCCGACCCATTTCACTAAAAACATTTTTTTCCTCTTTTGCTTCTTTTCAGCCAAAATCTTTTCCAATTTAAAGGCTTTATCTTTACCCACTGAAATCTTCTATCTTTTCACTGTCATAGTCTTTCAGCCTATACACAGACGGTTCCCGGGGTACACATTCTACAACCTTGAAATACTCATCTGTAAAATTTTGCTCATAGCCTTTCACGAAAACCCCTTTCGCCCGGGACACTCGGACTGTGTCGCCAACCTTAAACCTAAATCTTTTTTTTTTCTTTCTTTCTCCCGGAGTGGAAACAGTCCATATAAAGTTTTAAAAACTTAAAAACTATTTTCACTATTTACCTCAACAGGTTTAATTTGAATACTGCTGTGATAACTTTGATTGTAAGCACTAACCATATCTTGCACTACATCAATGTATTTTCTGGTGTTGACTGCGGTAAAATAAAGCAACATTTTAGTTTTCAGCGTTCGGTTAAACCTCTCCACTACTGATGCTTTGACATCGTTTCCTGTAGCAAAATGTGTAATGTTGTACTTTTTCATAAGATTTTGGAAACCCTTGTTGAAAAACTCTTTACCCCTGTCCGTTGGTAGTTTCACTGGCGTTCTCCCCTGCTTTAATATGTGCATAAAGGCTTTTGCAACTTCACGACCAGATTTGTCTTTTAACACACAGACCCAAGCATACTTTGACAGTACATCTATACAGGTTAGCATAAACTTCTTTCAGTTGTTTTGTATGTAAAATTACATTTAATTTTAAAGACACATTTCAATGCAGCATGTATGCATCCTGGTCAGCTAACCATTCTGTAACCTGACCATTATTGAACTTCGAGCCCTTTGTTTATTTTAACACCCGGTAAAAATGATCTTTCCCCCCATACAACCCTGGATTTTATGGTGTGTAATACATTGTTTCCATCAACCATTCTTCCATTGTTAGATGACTAAAGAATAATGACAGAGTCTGAATTTGTTAAAAAACTTTTATACACATTTAAAAAAATCATACCCCTGAAGCTTTACATTAAGGAACTTTATACATTTCACAGAGGCTCTAGCATTTTTTTCAATAAGTGATGCCATCAAACATTCGGTAACCTTAACAACATCTACATTTTCACTTCTACATATTTTAATTGTACATAAATCTGTTACATATGTAAATACAACCAAAATGTTAACAGTCCTACATAACGAATTCTTTTGAAACAGACATGTAAAAAGTTCCTGTAAATGGATATGTAGCGGCAATGTATAATCTATAGTTTCTGCCAACACTTCTTGCCAGGCTGTAGCAGAAACCTGTCTCACACGGTCCATAAGCATTTCTAGGAATGCAACATTTACACTAGGTTGCGGTTTGTGGCTTGTAAAGATGTGCGGGTTTGAAACTTTGTTTTCTATTATCTTGAACAGGATCGGGTTTACCTCTGCAACCAAGGCATCGTTTCTTATTCGGTAGAGGCTTCGTATTCCGTTTCCCATGTCTCCGGCTTTCGGGGGTTGGACTTATTTATCCAAGCTTCCAAAGTTTTTCCAAAAACTTTGTCTCGATACTTTTCGGGGAGACTATTAGTCTGACGAATGTACGGCTCGTGCCTCAGGTCAAAAGCAACCACTTCGGCAATACCTTGAATTTTCTCTGTAGAACATTGCTCTCCAATCAATACCAGCGGCACTTCCAGAATGTAGTACAGACAAGGGTGAAACAGTCTTTTATATATTTTTTCATAATTAAAATAGAAATAATTTTGGTCAGGCTCATAAAGTAAACTGTGTTGAATCTGACTAGGGTGGCTAACTGTACACCCATAGCAGTTCTTGAGGAAGAAAATATCACCTCCACAGAAAAAGACGAGACTGGCAGTAAGGGACCAGGGCCGAATAAACAACCCGAAACCCAGGGGTCAGCCACAGGAGCGCTTATGTCCCTCTATGAAACAATGGAAAAGGTGGGTTGTACTAACCCATCGTGTAGGCGATGGACAGTGTCTGGTCAGAATCTATGCAAAAACTGTGATCTGTATTAAGCCAATACAGAGAACCCAGGACAGAAAACATTTGCCGTTTCAGAGCTGGTATAGCCTTATTTTAGATCAAACGCTTTATGAGTGCTAAACTATTATTTAGTCAAGAACAACTGTAAACTATTATTTAGCCAAGTAGAAGATTAGAAACGGAGTGACCACAGCTGGGGTTTTGCATTCTGAACCAGACTCAAGATGAATGGGTCCCTTGTTTGCGCCGGGGTTCATCCAAGGTTTCTGCAGCAACGCCAAGCGGATGTTTCCCCTCCCCCAACCAGGGGGGAAGGGGTTTTCGCCCTGGAGGCAGTTTTTCCTTGCCAACGAAAGCCGATTGGCTCACCAATCGGCAAGCTAAGCAAGGCTGGGGGGAGGAATGATGAGAGCCGGCTGTGGGAGCTCAAAATAGTACAGTATAAACAAGTAGAATAGGAAGTCAGCACTGGTGTATGACATATTAATCATTATTATGAATCGGTTGTTAGAAATTCACTGTTAGGTAAAGAATGTAAACATGCATTTACGCACAAAAATATATTGGAGTATAAACACACAATCACTCACACAAATATAATGGAGAGTAATGTTTATATATAAACTCACAATCACTGATATACACTGAAAGGTGATGTTTTAGTATGCGGTCACAAGATGTTTGTATACGTATAGGTGGTTACAAGATGTTTGCTCAATTGTACGCGGTCATAGGATGTATTACAGAATGTACTGAGTTATTCTGTGTCACTGATTCCAGCGGCGCAGAGATGCCATGGCTTAATAGTATCTTTAGCTTGGCAGAACCAAGATAAAAGAATGATGAGTAAAGCACTTGGTACAATGCCAAGATGGGTTAAAGTCAGCTGAGAAGGGACCACCCCCAGGGGAGGGATGGAGAAAGGGGAATAACCATTTATGGGTAAAACCACCATTATTTCCGGGCAATTAATGTTATGCATAACTCAAAGACTAATTAAAGTGGCCAGAAAAACAAAACAATAAGGTAGGCCAATAAAGAAAATGAATTAAAGTGACCAATGATGAAACTATTAAGCTAAGTATATACATTTTTGTAAAACAAATGATTTTTTGGAGCATCTTTGCTGTTAGAGACGTGAGCCATTTTTTTTTCTTTCGCAGTTTGGCAGAGATGTTTAAAACGGATAACCACGAATCCTTTAAATACAGACAAGACAAAGACGGGGCGGGGGTAAAAACGAATGATTGGGTGGGAGCGGAGCGTGGGGGCATTTGACACCCTAGGTTGATTGGATTGCTATAATTTTCTAGAAAGAAAATGTAACGCCCTCTGTTCCTTCCACCACAAAAACAGTTGGTCTATCTTTTTAAAGTAAGTGGTCAGTTCAAGTAAATCTTTCCAAAGAAAAGCGATTGTGCTTTCCGTTTCCTGTTTCATATTTTGAAGAAGCGACAATGCGATTTCTTTAAAAACAAGCCGCTCTTCACCGACGTCCTCAATTTGAACAGAATGTATCCTGTTTATACGCTCTGGGCTGTCTTGTAATTCATTCAAAAACAGTGAATACTTTCTACGGGGGTTTTTAAAACACAAATTTAACTCTTAGTTTATGCCGCAAAGCTCTTCTCTGACTTTGTACCAGTCATCCACAAAATATTCAATAAAAGTCTTGTCTGCATTAAACACTGAAGACTGTGTTTTTTCGGGGCACCAGGGCAGATATAATGAGACATAGCAGTATGACGCTTAGGACAGATTTTCTCAAAATGTCCAGAAAAACGTCCGTACATTTATATTTTAGCGGTGCCTGTTTTCACAGCTGTTTTGAATGTCATTTAGTTTAAATTTAAAAGATGCGTATCGAAAGAAAAAAAAAAGTGCTTAACTTACCCTGGCCCACTAGCCAGATTTGTTTATTACAATTCAAAAATATTACCAGTTGTAATTTCCACTGTTTGAACTCCCGCTAGGAGTTGCTGTGGGGAGACCCCACCCCTGTGAGTTTACTAAAAACACAGATGTCTCCATTTCCCCCTGAAATGGAGAATGCATTTATCCTTTGAAGACAGTTACTTATCTTGTTTAAAAACAAAATACCGCCGCAGACGGTGATACCTTCTTGAACACCCACACAACTCCCCCACGTGGGAATCGCAATGTCATTTTAAAGAAAGAAACAGGTGTCGTGGAACAAGAAACCAGTGCTGTGACAAAGCAATTGCGTACGTTGGAGCACACACACACATCGCCGCGCAGATGGAGCAATCTGCAGCTCCAGAAGAAAACAGCTAGACATCGGCTTGCCATTTTCATTGAATTTTTTAAAAGATACGTATAGTGTGTTGCTATTTTATTTTAAAGATGGCAGTAGCCTATGTTAACTTACAAAAAACACCTATTTTAGCTACTTTAGTTTCAATTTTTAAAGATACGTAGTAGCCTATGAATAGTATCGACCCTTTGGTGATTTTGAATGTTAGAGTCGAAGCGCTTACAGCAGAAAAAACAACTAGACATGGGCTTGCCAATGTGAGTTTGAATTTTTTAAATATAAAAAAAGAGTCTAAGCCCTATGCGTACTGTTCAAAACAAAAAAACAGATGTCTCTGAAGTTAGACAAAAAAAACCCAGATGTCTCTGAAGTTAGACACCATTTTGGACACCGTGTCTAACGATGTCAAAAAGGTTAATTAATTTGTTCCAAAAACAGGATCATTGGACACCGTGTGGTCCAAAGGTCACATTCCAACCTGTCAAGATTATTATTATAAAAGCCATACAATATCTATATATGCTATGTATGGGCAGAGTATGCGTGGAGCAGTTTTCTCCCCATGCTCAAACACTGCTTTGCGGTCGCCTCTCTTCTCCTGAATGTAAAACCTATCCAGGCAGCCGTGCTCCCATCCCGCCACTGCACTCTGCCCCAGATTTTCATCCTGAAGTGATTTCTGCCTTGGATAGCTTGTCAGTTCTTGGAAATGATCCAAATTGGGTAATTGTTTTGTGCAGGAATGCAAAGGGGAGAGCTTAAGTCTCTCTTTCTCTGTCCCTCTTTTCTCTCTCTTATTTTACTCTAAAGAACTTACAAATCAGTAACCCTTGTCCACAATACCACTTGAAAAAATCAGCACCATGCCCCATACAATCAGCATGGCCTGAAAGGGATCACCCATGCAAACAGCGCAGCTGCTGTTTTGAGTGCCATGCTCTTCATTACATTCAGGAAGCTCAAGTGCTGCAGATTGTGCACTTTGTTACAGTCCATTGTTCCCTGTATCTTATACTTATTTACATTTACATTACATTTTAGGCATTTAGCAGACACTGTTATCCAGAGCGACTTACACAGTTTACATTTCTTTACATACAATCCATTGTATGGATACTGAAGCAATTCTGGTTAAGTACCTTGCTCAAGGGTACAACAGCAGTACAACAGCAGTGCCCCACCTGGGAATTTAACCTGCAACCTCTGAGTTACAAGCCCAGCTCCCTAACCATTACACTACACTGCCAGCCGTTTATAGTGGATGAAGGGCTCCCCATGTGACCTGTGACCCCTGCAATTCCATATGGTCTATGCACATCTGACAATTCAGCTGCTTCCCCCTTTGCACATGGCCTGTTAAAGGAAAACCTCGTTCTGGCCTCCATTCTGATCACTGTGAGCTCATTAAAAAATTCGAAACTTTTCAAATGGTCTTTCCCAAAATCATTTTGCACGAGTACAAAATGCAAGTGCACAATGATTACAGCATAGGGCGCAGGTAAGAGGTACAATGCAACACATGCACCCCTGTCTTGATCATCAATGTGCCAGCCCCTCTGCCAACCCCGTTCCACCGACTGTGGTGGTGGGATTGCCCTCATCTACCAATCAGACCTCATAAAACTGACATCCTACTCCTCTTCTGAATCACTCACTGTAAATGTATGTGGCAGTTCTGAACCCTACATACTGGACACAATTTACCGCCCTCCTAAACCATGCTCTGAATTCCTTTCTGACTTCTCCACACACCTTACCACTGTCTGTCCTCTAATGCACTGCCCTCTGGTGACAAAACTGTTCACTTACATCTGATTTTCTGTCCCTCCACCATTCTCAACTTCCCAACACACAGCAAAAGCCATCCAACTGATCTAGTCTGCTCCACTGTTCACCAATCACCAAAACTCACTGCCCTCTCATTTCATTCACAAACAGCTCACATCCTCCTGCACCCCTCTCTTGCCACACTGGATCCATGCACTCCACCAAGTCTCAACCACACTCTCAGCCTTCTCCCAGATCGACATGTCAATGGCATCATCTCCAAGTTCAAAGTCCACCTCTCTGCTTGATCCTCTCCCAACTAACTTTGTCAAAACCTGCTTACCTTCACTCTTGCTTCTTATCTCCAACATCATTAATTCTTCGCTCTTGTCTGGCTGTGTAACCCTTGCCCTCAAAATCGCTGCTGTTACCATTCTCAAAAAACCCAGTGCTGACCCCAATGACTTGAACAACATCTGATCCATGTCAAATCTCCCCTTCATCTAAAAAATCCTTGAACGAGTAGTAGCCACCCAGTTCAAGGCCCACCTGGACACAAACAACCTCCTAGAACCATTCCAATCTGGCTTCCACAGCACATACAACACTGAAACAGCCCTGATGAAAATATAATAAGAAAATAAACAACCTCATCTGCACAGTTGGCTCTGGACTCCTCTCAATCCTCATACTCCTCGACTTCTGTGCAGCATTTGACACCATTTCCCACAAGCTCCTCCTGTAATGCCTATCATCCATCGGAATCACAGACCTGGCTCACCACTGGCTCACCTCCTACCTATCTGACCGGAAACAGTTAATCTCCCTCAAAAACCACCAATCGACCCATGCCCTGGTTTCCCACGGTGCCCCCCAGGGGCCAATACTGGTTCCCCTCCTCTTCATCATCTACCTCCTCCCCCTCAGCAGTATAATGATACACAGCGGTATAATAATTCCATAGATGGAAGCTATTTTCACTGTTGTGCTGATGATCCCCAGCTGTACATATCCACCAAGCCCTCTGCAACTTCTCCACCCTCCTTACTCACCCTCTGCCTCCAAAACATGGAGAAGTGGATGATTCAAAATCTCATCAAACTCAATAGCAATAAAACAGAAGTTCTATCTCATTGGCACAAAAGCATCTCTCCAAATCACTGCTAATTTTACCCTCACCATCGACAACACTACTATCCCCATCTCCTCTCAAGTCAAAACCCATTACTGATGCCTATTAACACCCTCTCCTTTGAACCTCACATGAAATCATTCACATGCACTGCCTACTTCCACCTCCGCAACATCTCTAGACTCCGCCCCTCACTATCCCAGTTAAACACTGAAACACTCATCCACGCCCTTGTAACCACCCGGCTGGATTACTGCAATGCTCTCCATCTTGGTATCCGAAACAAACTCCTTAATAAACTCCAACTGGTCCAAAACTCTGATGCTCGCATTATCACCCGCACCCGCTCCTGGGAACACATCACCCCTATCCTGCACAATCTCTACTGGCTCCCAATAAAGCACCACATCGACTTCCTCCTCCTCCAAGATCCAAGATCCTCCTCCTCACTTTCAAGGCAACTACACAAACAGGTCCTCCCCTACCACTCTATACTTCTACAGGACTACACTCCTCTCCGTACCCACCTCTCATCTATAGTAGCAAGGTCCTTCAGCCACTTTACCCCCTGCCTTTTTCTCCCTCTCCATCTGAAACTGCTGGACTCCTTCTGCACCTTCAAACATCAGCTCACATCGCAACAGTCAATAATAATAATAATAATAATAATAATAATAATAATAAATAATAATAATAATAGTAATAGTAATAGTAATAGTAATAGTAATAGTAATAGTAATAGTAATAGTAATAATAATAATAATAATAATAATAATGTAATGGAAAGTAATCAGAGCACATATTATTTGTTAGTAGCAGTGGGGAATTAATGAAGTAGCTTAATCCACAAAATGGAAATGGAGCCAAACCCATATTTACAAATGGAATAAAACAAATACTCTCACCCAATCAAAGGCCTTCCCTGCATCTAAAAATATTAGATATTCAAGCTTGGGGTCAGAGGAAGGTGTATAAATAATATTAAACAGATACTTTAGGTTGAAAAAAATATCAGTGTTAAGCAGGAAGATTTAACCATATGGCTTTCACTCCAGGGGGTCTTTATCTTTTTTTCAATAACAAAGTAAAGCAGCCTAAAAAAATGTGGGGGGAAGTGAGTCCAAGTGCAGTGATTTGGAATACACATAGAACAGGAGTGAGGACATTTCAGCTGAGTTTTGAATAAAAAATAATAAAACGGAAACCCATCTGGGCCAGGTGATTTCCCAGACTGCATTGATGAAACCGCATTATTTCTTCAAGGGTAATAGACTCAAGATCCACTTGTAAATCTGTGGATAGAGAAGGAATATTACGATTTTGACAGAAACCTTCCATTCATGTGTAGTCCTCAATTGAATCTGAGGTATACAAGTTAGACACATTTTTGTAATTTTTTTAATAAATATAACCCTGGTCTGATGTGAATCAAGGCCCAGTAATCAGCTGTGTGGCTTTGGAGATTGCCAGTCTTCTGGTCTTTTTCACAGAACTGGTTTTAAGGTATTGTCTTTTCAAATGTCTTTCCATCACTAAGTCAATGAGTATTTAAAAAAAGAAATCCCTGCAACCAGGGTTCAATTCCACCTAGGTCATGCCAGTTCGGCTCTCGCCGGAAGTGCCACTATGGGGCGACTATTGACTGTCCGCCCCAGGAAGGGGGGAGGGAAGCCAATATGAGTGGTCCTGTGTGTTATGGTGACCGTGGCGGGTGATGGCTTGGAGGAGGCAATACAGGGTGGGGATAATTTACATGAAAAAAGAGGGTATAATTGGCAACTAAAAATAGGAATAAAAATGGGGGAAAAAAAAAGAAAAAGAAAAAAAAAACCCAGGGATCTTTTATTAATTGTAAACACAAATTACATATTTTACAAAGAAAAGCATAATAGTGATGATGCTCCTGGAGGGAAATACTTTCCTGTTCCTCACCGTGGTGCAAACAAGGTTAACCTCTGACCACTACAAGGAGACAATGCCAGATTCCAGCCCAGACATGTCCCTGCCACAGTTAGTGCAAAGAAGTTTACTCTACTTCACTTTCAGAATGAGTCACTCAAGGCCTGAGATTTTCTTGCAAATACATAATGACAAGAACAGGCCAATCTATGCTTGGCATTTAACTTAATGTAAAGAACTCAGTTTAGAAAAAAATATTTAATTTTTATGTATGAGAACAGGCAAGGTCCAGCAGCATGTTTTGTGATGCGAGAAGCTGTACGTGCACAAATCCATACGGTATAAAAAACAAAGCTTCAGTAAGCATACCCTGGGGGTTATGATAGAAGTCCGGGAAGGGGGATAATAAAAAGATGTAATAAAAGAAAAGAAATGACAGAGAATCTGGATTTTACACGAATTTGAGTGAAACCGCAATAGCTGGGAGACAGCGAAGGGAGGGGATGTCTTTTTTTTAACTAATTTTTTTCACTTTTGTTTTCTTCAATAGCTACAATTTAATTTATGAATCTCCTGATGTGTTTCCCACAAGGCCTTTCATTGAGCAAATCCATTCAGTCTAACAATGAATTCCTCCTCAGTGCATAAAATTCAAATCCATGGGGAATAAAATTAATGACTACATAAAGTAAGGCTGAATGTGCATGATCCAAAGGCTCAGATAACTCAATATCTAAAATTTGAACACTCCCCAATTCAGATTGTGTGTTAAAACTCATGAATATACTGGCCAAAAACATATCAACATGTGTTTCATTCTTGCAGAGGAAAATATTTGAAAATTCTTCATAATAATTCATATTAATAATGGTGACAACGATGACAATGATACCACCAGCAGAACTACTACCCTTAGCACTAGTTCTACTAAAAGGCATATTACTACTACTAATAATAACAATAATTTCTGATGAATAGAACGTACATAAATGTTAAATATAAATACAATGTATATCTATTTATCTACAATTATTTCTGGCTGCTGTCTTTCTCCATCTCCAAAGAAAATTATTTTGGTGGAGCAAAGCTCAGGTGTGTTCACAGCATAAGATATAGTAGAAGGTTGTACAGAGACAAGTTTATTCTGCTTTCATCTACAACTCTCTCACTGAATACCTTCCTGCATGGCCAAAAAGAGGCTTCTCTACTACTTGACTCACCAGAATGAGTTACAACAGATATGGCATCTAGCACATGAGAGAGTGTTGGAAATTATATGAAACATGCCATTATTAGAAATATCAAGATGATAAGATGTTATGCATTGAATTGTGAAAGATATTATAACATGCCAGTAACATTTACATTTACATTTTTAGGCATTTAGCAGACGCTCTTATCCAGAGCGACTTACACAGTTTAAATTGATTTTACATACAATCCATTTATACAGCTGGATATTTACCTTGCTCAAGGGTACAACGGCAATTCCCACCTGGGAATTGAACCAGCAATCTCTGAGTCCAGTTCCCTAACCATTATGCTACACAGCCGGCCTAGTAATCATTGTAATCACTGTAACTAATATAAGTGAATGTCTACATTATAGCGGGGCTACTGTAATGCGCACACACATTTACACACACTCTCTGTAATATCACACAGTCACTTTGTAATAAACATATTATTTTTTATTCTGCATAGGTCAACTGAAACCACCATGGTTTAAAGAACAGATGAATCAGCGCCAAGAATGATAAACCATTGTGCCACACCAAGATTAGGAGTTTTAGGGAGTTTCTGCAAAGGTGAATGACACGTATGTCAAATGTCAAGCTATGTTTGAATTCCAACCAATAATATTGAAGTAAACAGGACTTATTTTCAAAAACCATTGTGGCATGAGTAATGGAGACACCCATTGGGAGATGGATCTGGAGGAGTTGAACCTGTTTTGGAATAGTATAAAAGGCCTTTGCAGCAGTTGAGTAATTTGGACTCTCTGCAGAGATATCTCGGCTTTATGATTACTTGTTGAAAATAAAGTATATTATTCTGAAGATTTCCGCCTCAATCCTCTTTATTGAAAACTTTGAAAGAAATTCTGAACAAGAACTCTGAAGAAATTGTCAATCTGAAATCACGACAAAATTTGCGCTGTGAGCAGGGTCGGAAGAAGGTCCACTTCCTGGCTGACCAAACAGGAGGAACAGTCATGGTGGGGGGTTGACAGGGAGGCAGAACCATTCCAGACCAGTCCAAGAAAAGACACAAGGTAAGCGAATTAATTTTATGTCGCTTGTAAAGCCTTGTGGTAAAATTGATAGATATAGTATGAGGAATGAGGTTGTTCTCCCCTGCCACATCCTGTAAAAACCGGTGACCAGTGGCCTTACAGACCCAAGAATCTGGAGAAATAGTTAAAGAAAGAAATAAGAGGAAAGGTGGTAATCGGAAAGAATTAACACGTCTGAAAAAGTATGTTTGGGGAGGGACTGAAGGGACATGTGAGTTCGACTGCAAACTTGGATAAGTTTGGGCAGGGACTCGAGGGGCGAGTTCGACTGCAAACTTGGAACCGACGTATTTGGCAGGGCCAGTGGGTCCAGGGTCCAGATAGATTAAGGCAGGCAGTGTGGTATAATGGTTAGGAAACTGGGCTTGTAACATTAAGGTTGCAGGTTCAATCCCCAGGTGGGACACTGCCGTTGTACCCTTGAGCAAGGTACTTAACCTGAATTGCTTCAGTAAAATATCCAGCTGTATAAATGGATTGTAAAGAAATATAAACTGTAAGTGGCTCTGGATAAGAGCGTCTGCTAAATGCCTGTAATGTAATGTAATGTAATTAAGAAGAGTCCTGGTTTTGGACAGGCGTTGGGAAAAGGTCCTGGATTTGGACAGGAGAAGAAGGATATTGCAGGTAGATTAAGAAAGGTCCTGGGTTTGGATGGTGTTGGGATAAGCAGAACATAAGGGTGCCACGACGGTGTGGTGTATATGTGTACATATCAGAATATTGTATAGGCTTTTAAAAAATCAGCATTGTATATACTGAAAGGGTGGTGAAGTGTAGTGCAAAATAGTGCAGACCCACAACACACTAGGTGTATGTTCATATGTGAACCAATACGAAGTGGAGAATTGTATGGGTCATACTCGTGTGATCGAGTAGAGTGGGAACACAAACGTGATCGAGCAAAGAGACGAGGAATTTGGGGAATTCATCAAAACTCAGAATCATACAACCACTAAAAAAAGCATGAGGGGTAAAAACTCATTTCTGGCCAATTGGGAAAGCGGGACACAGTATTTTGTACAAACCATGAAGGGGGTAGCTAACACAGAAGTGGATACTCCAGTGGAAACACTGGGGAAATAATACCCAGTGATACGAGTAGATATAGTGAAAACATCAGGAAAATGGGAAAAAAGGAATAAGAAGGAAATGACACAATGGCCAGAAGGAGGAATGTTTGATCTCAGTGTGTGTGAAGAGATGTTAGGAGTAGTGACAAATCATGCATCAGGAGATAGATCACTGAAAAGAGTTGAAAAAAGGAAAAAATAATTTCAATTTTTTTAATTGTTTAAAAAAGAAGGGCTTGAAAGATGTCAAATATAAGGAATTACAGGGGTTTGAGCCACCGCAATCCAAACCACCGTTGTAGGACCCCAATGTGCTACATGAGCCTCCACCTTACCAAGGTATGGAAAAAGAGGGGATACCAAGACAGGGCATGTACCCTATAATAAAAGGGTTACTAGAAGTAGAGGGAACATGGAATCTAGAATCAGATAAAGACTAGGAACAACGCTTTGCAGCTCGCTTAACAGACGAAAAAGATGCAGCATTTGAATTAGCAAAAGGAAAACAAGAAGCAGAGAAAAAGGAGCAGGAGGAGATAGCACGGATGAGGGCAGAAGCACAACAGGGGGAGGCAAAGCTAGCACAGCTGAAGGTAACAGCACAGCAGGCGGAGGAATGGATAGCACAGATGAAGACAGCAACACAACAGGAGGAGGAGAAGATAACACTGAGGCAGGCAGAAGCAAAACAGGAGGAGGACAAGGCAGCACAGGCACAGGAGAAAACAAAACAGATAAGGAAAGGATAGTACAAGTGCAGGAGGAAGTGAGAAGGGCAGAGGAGGTGTTAGCAGGGAAGGAAGCAGCGAGGGAAGAGACAGAAGAGAAACTAAACCAGGTCCAGATGCAAGTCAAAGCAATAGAACAAAAACAGGCAGAAAGAGAAGGGGAGGGGAGACCAGAGGAAAAAGAGACAGGGAAAAACAAAGAGGAGAAAATGCTCTCAGGTGGGTCAGGCTGGCAGCTGCTGGGAAATTTGAGAGGGAAAAAAAGGAAAGGAGCGGCAGCGAGGAGGAGGAGGAGAGAGGTGAGGATGAAGAGGAAGAAAATGTACCCTGTGCATTGCAAGGTAAGGAAAATAAGAAGGGCCTTTTACGCAAGAGTACGTGCTCAATTAGACATCCTGACTATCATGGCGCAACAATGGGACCAATGCCGATAAAGTGGCAGCAGGAACCACGGTATGTTCCCTGGTGCTCCCAAGATCTCCATAATTTGATCATGTCTCTGCCAGACATACAAGATGGGGTAGGCCACTGGATAAGAAAGCTGGAGGAGGAGATCTTGGGAAAAAAGATGACACTGGGAGATGTGAAGGCCCTCCTGGGGAAAATACTGGGGGCTGAGAAAATGCTGGAGGCCATGCAAGGAGCCAGGTTGAACCTGGACGACATGAAGGCAACAAGGGTGGATGGAGTGCCATTTGACGCCTACAGAAATCGGGTGTGGGGCACTTTAAGGGAAATTTTTCCTGCATGACCCGCCACAACAGTGCTAAAAGGAGAGCCCATGGGGGAGAATGAATCACCAACAGCCTTTGTGGAGAGTCAGCTGTGTAGATGGGGAATGATAACCAAGAGGGATGTCCACAAGGATCCCATACTGACAATGCTGTTCTGCACAGCCATCCTAGAGGGACTGCCACCTCCGGCCAAAAGTCGCCTGGTGGAGATGGTGGGACTAACCTCCAAATCCCACAGGGAGTTTGTGGAACATGTGGTGCATGCCATGGAGATGTACCATAAAGAGGAAAAGAAGCAAAATGATCAAGTACGAGAAGTACAGAGGAAGCTCCTCCAATTGCAGCTGGAGGAATTGAAGACCAAGGAAAAGAACAAAGGTAAGGAAGCAGAGAAAGTGAAGGAAACAAAGAAAATGCCCCCCCTCTTGGCAAATTTCACATGGGAAGAGCCAGACACAGCTGAAAATATGCAACAAGGCAAATGGGGTGGCCCGAACAGATCCCAGCCCACTGTCGTATATAACTTCTCTGGCGGTCCACCTCCAGTGGTTATGCAGGGGGCACAACAGGAGACCCCACAACAAAACAGAGGACAGGGTCAGGGAGGGGGACCTGGGCAACCATTAGGGAACAGGGGACAGGGCAATCAATGGGGAGGACAAAATCAGTGAGGGGGTGGTTATCAGCATCAGCAGAGACCCCCTCAGGGTCCTTTAACTTGCTGGGGATGCGGGAAAGAGGGAAACACTAAGAAGGACTGCCCCCATAGGTCTCAGCAACCACAACACTCTCAACTTAGCCCTGCAGCACCAACCTGGGTCCCGGTTCAAGCCCAGGGGCCTGTGAATTACAGAGGAAATCAATAGGGATGCCACAAATAACGCAGAACAGGAGCCCATAAGTAATATACAAATAAAAGGGAAAAATATATCTATGATGATAGATACAGCAGCCACATGTACATGTATTCAAAAGAAACATGCTGCCCATTTACCTATGTCGGGTCAATATGTAAAAACAGTAGGGTTCTTGGGAAAAAACGCAGCTGACCCCAATGACAGAAGCAGTGTCATTAAAAGTAGGGGCACAGCAAACAAAGCTGCCACTGATAGTATGTAAACATACGCCAGTGAATTTGTTAGGAAGAGATGCCATATTAGCATTAGGGTTCAATTTACAATGTGATAGGGAGGGAATTAACCTAACAGGGATGTACAATGTGAAAAAAGAAAGGGAGAACCAGTGGGCAAATGTTTACTGGTTGGGAGATATAGAGGAACAAATGAAGGCCCAAGTGTGGAACGAATGGGGGAAATATGTAGAAACACAAATACCGGAGGCCACATGCCCTGAGACAGAATTGCACTGTACCATGATGTTTGACCCAGATCAGCACACGGAATTAGAAAAGAGATGGGCCTCAGGTGCAGGTAAAGAGCAATGGATTCGATCTACAGCACTCCTCATTGGCCCAGAAGGAGCTGCATTAAGGATAGATGAGACAGAATGGGTAAAAGAATGGTTTGAACTAAAGGAGGCAGTGCCTCATGTGATGCTAAGAGTAAACCCAGGATATAGACCTAAGGATTTAGGACTCATGATAAAAAGGGCAGAAAGAATTACATTCTATCACACGGACAATCTGAGAATTTGGATGTCAGAGGATCAAACAATGATGAAGATTGTGATTGACACCCACATGAGGTGGAGACCGAAACAGGTAAAAATCGCCATCGTGGGGTCAAAACGGCAAATCCAGGAGCAGAATGAGAATAAGTTGAACCTGCAACCAGACCAGTTGTGGTCACGCCATGACACAGATGTAGGGAGAGTCAAATCTGCTAACCCAGTAGAAATATGATTGAAACCAAGATGCAGAGGCCCATATTGGCCTCAATACCCCTTAAAACTGGAAGGCATCAGGGACACAATAGAGGGCCTAGTTGCAGCAGGGGTGTTAAAAAAAGTCCATGTAATACACCATTGCTACCTGTTTTAAAAGCAGATAAATCAAAGTGGAGATTGGTACATGATTTATGGGCAGTAAATGATGCTGTACAAGATATGGCAGCAGAAGTGCCAAATCCCCACATGCTGCTAACCAACATTCCCCCAACAGTAAAATGGTTTACCGTAGTAGATTTGTGTTTTTTAGTGTACCACTGGCGGCAGAGAGCCAGGAACTCTTTGCATTTACTTATGAAGATCATCAGTGCACGTATAATATAATGCTGCAAGGGTTCAAGCATTCCCCTCATATTTTTAATCAGGTTCTTAGAGCAGATCTAAAGAGACTTGAAGTAGGAAGTAAGGTCCTCCAATATGTGGATGATTTGTTAGTATGTTCAGATTCACGAGAACAGTGTGAAACAAATAGCCTAAAGTTGTTGGAAAGATTGGCACAAGGAGGGCACAAGGTGTCCAGGAAAAAGTTGCACGGTGCCTTCCACGGTGATTGTAGCATCGATCGTCGGGGACCCCTTCGCAGGGAGGAAGAGCAGCTCTGTCTTCCCCAGGTTCAGCTTCAGGTGGTGGGTGGACATCCATGCGGAGATGTCAGCCAGGCATGCAGAGATCCGTGCCGGGACCTGGATCTCAGATGGAGAGAAGGAGAGAAAGAGTTGAGTGTCATCAGCATAAGAGTGATAGGAAAAACCATGAGCAGAAATAACAGAACCAAGTGACTTGGTGTACAAGAAGAATACTGAGAAAACTCATTGACAAGAATACAGGAGTCTGGAGACAGACCATGACTGGACGAACAGTTGCATCAAGCAGCTTGACACCACTTATTTGCAGAGTGGCACACGGTGTCTGCAAGGGGGGAAAGGATGAGTCTTACAAAGAGACTGGTTCATCCCAAAATGCACAGAGTATGTAACAAATTTTTTGGCCAAAAAATGTTTTGGCCACTTGTCAAATATGTCAAGAATCAAATATCAGAAAAGGAATTCCAACTACACCAGGATCAATGCCACCACCGGTGGGTCCATTTACCCATCTGGTAATCGACTACATAGACATGATTGAGTGAAAAGAAAAGAAAAGATATTGCCTGGTAATAATTCATAGATTTTTTAGATGGGTAGAAGCATTAGCAACAGCTCATGCAGATGCTAAAACAGTAGCTAAGAACTTAGCTATGGAAATATTTCCAAGATTCAGAGTTTGCCAGACCCTTAGCAGTGATAATGGTTCACACGCAGAAATTGTAGATAAAGTCTGTAAAATGTTAGGAATTATACAGACATTTTCATGTGTCTACCATCCCCAATCAGCAGGTATAGTAGAAAGATGTAATGGCACACTAAAACAAAAGATAACAGATTAGGTACAGTGTCTGCCTGGGGCAGTATAGTATAATGGTTAAAGAATTGGGCTTTTAACTCAGAGATTGCTGGTTCGAGGTGGAGCACTGCCGTTGTACCCTTAAGCAAGGTACTCAACCTGAATTGCTTCAGTAAAAATATCCAGCTGTATAAATGGATTGTATGTAAGGAAATGTCAATTGTGTAAGTCGCTCTGGATAAGAGCATCTGCTAAATGCCTAAAATGTCAAAATATCAAAATGTAAAACCAGAGCAGTTGGCCATAATAAAGTGTCAGGCACATAAGAAAGAAAATGACTTTGTCAGAAAGGGAAACAATAAAGCAGATTAAAATGCCAAACAAGCTTCTGGGTGCAAAACAACAGTTATTGCCCCAGTTGTCCCAGGGGAAGCTAATATACACCCTGATCCAACACTAAGAGATGTAAAAGATATGTATCAAATGGCTGCACCAAATGAAAAAACTGAATGGGAAGCAAGGGGGGCGAAGGGAGGAGAGGACAGAATTTGGAGAAGCACAGAGGGGCTATTAATAGCTCCTTTATTACACCTACTAATCTATGAAGCACATTGAGTGGATCACTGTGCAAGGGGGGAGGTAATGCGCTCAGTAAAAAGAGGGGGGTTTTATTTACAGAATACAGTGGATTACCAACTAAAGCAATGTGAGGTATGTGCACGAAATAATATTAGGAAGGGTTTGACAGCTCCTATAGGGCACATACCGATACCTGAAGGCCCGTTCAAACACTTGGTGATGGATTACGTGGATATGTTGAAAAAGGTAAGGGGGAAAAGATACATGTTGTTAATCATAGATCGGTTTAGTAGATGGGTGGAGGCAGTGCCCTCTGAAGATCAGGGGGCAGGAAGGGCAGTGAAGTTTTTAGTTAATGAGGTAATTCCTAGATTTGGCATTCCTGTGACAATAAGTTCAGATAATGGACCAGTGTTTGTGGTCCACGTTCTAAGGCAGGTAATGCAGGCTTTAAGAGTCAGACAAAGATTTGGGTGTGTGTATCACCCCCAATCTCAGATGATGGTGGACTTCTAAAAGCTAAGATCAATAAGATATGTCAGGACACAAGGTTGAAGTGGGTTGATGCTCTACCACTGGCATTGATGAGCTACAGGATGCGACAAAACAGAAATACCCACCTCAGCCTGAATGAAATGTTGACAGGAAGACCAATGCCGGTGCCTAGGATTAGGGGGCCCTCAGGAGGCCCCACACAGGAAATGTTGGAGTTACAATTATGAGAATATGTGAAGCAACTAACTGCTATACATAAGAATATATTTGAACAGGAGAAATCCAAGAAGCAGGAGAACCCAGAGGAGAGACATCTCTTGAGACCTGGAGACCTGGTCTACGTCAGAAAGTTTTGAAGACAGTGGAACGAGCAGAGAAGGGACGGACCATTCTGAGTCAGAAGGATGACACCAACGGCACTACAAGTGCTACAAGTACACGGTGAGAACACACACAAACAAGGCTTGTGTAGTATGTACCATCTAGCTGAGCCCACTCCTGATATAACATCTGGAGAAATTCAGCTGCTTAGATGTTTGGCTATAATATATGCGGCTCAACAAGTAGCGAATATGTTCTGGATGTGTGGGACGGGGATAGTCAACACATTCCCGACAAACTAGACAGGGACCTGTGCCAGGGTAATGTTGGCAGATACAGGCCAGATTGCAAAACCTGAGTCATCTAAAAGGTACAAGAGAGGATACAAAATAGACCCTGAGGTAACGATAGATGTCATAGGACAGCCCCGAGGAATCCCTAATGAGTTCAAAGCCAGAAATGAAATTCTTATGGGGTTAGAGTCAATTTTTCTCTGGATAGCCCCGACTAAAGACTTGGAATGGATAAACTATATATATTATAACCAACAAAGATGTATTAATTACACAGATGATGCTCTATTGGCAATAGGAGAACAATTATCAGCCACTAGCAAAATGGCACAACAGAACAGGCAAGCATTCGACTGGCTGTTAGCAGAAAATGGCGGAGTCTGTGTTCTGTTTGGGGAACAGTGCTGTACGTTTATACCTAACAACACCCCCCGAGAAGGATAATTTACTATTGCTATGGAAAAATTAGGCACATTATGGAAGGAAGTAAAGGCTAACACAGGATTTGGTCATGAAATATGAAACTGGTTGGATAATGCTTTTGGCAGATGGGAAGCATGGCTAGATAAGGCAGGATTTATAATTGCTGTTATACTTGCATTGGTGGCTGTAATGCTGTGCTGTGTATTACCTGTCTTGAGATCTCTTCTCACCAGAACTATTATGACACAAGGACTGATGATGAAGGTGGATGAGGCAGCTGCAGAACACCACCTCATCCACACCTTCCTCAAACCACTGGACCCAGAAAACTGCGACACTGCAATGCCAAGATATGAGAATGTGACTCCAGTGATATATGAGCAACCTCACTATTACGGCTGAAGTAGTAGTAGTCTGTAAGGATTGTATCATCTTTTTCCCTCTCTCGACAAAAGTGAGAGGTTTTTGGTGGTACAGCCCAGAGCAATTAGTCATATTTTGGGGTGGAACGCGGAGGGTGATATTTTTACTCAGTACATAGCCAAAGAGGAAACTGTGCCTTAAGAGCAGGATCTTTATTAGCCTCTGGAAGTTTGCCCCAACACATGGCTAATGAATTAGTGCAGTTCAAATGTATCTTTAATGTTGAAGGATGTGAAGGACATAACTGTTTTAAGGAGCGAGTGAGACATGTGGTGGCAGGGTTTGGCAACGCACTGCCGTTCAAGGGAAACTGGTAGATCCCTCATTATGCATTGCTAGATTACTGGGACAAAGGTGAGCCTACTGTCCTGCTAAAGGTGGGGAGAAAATCGTGGGGAGAAGGTGAGTGACAAACGGCCTCTTTGGCATATATGTCAAGGAAGTACATTTTTTAAGTATCTGAGAGGCTGTTTAGAAATGAGCCACGATCTGATTGGACTAAACCCCCAGCATGCTTGTCTGAGCTGGAGATACTGTTTGACTGCAGTAACAACGCAACTGCTTTCTTGCAGGGATAGCGGAAGTGTTTCCTTCTCTAAATACCCTAAATTCTGTTTATTTAACATGGCATAACGTAGAAAATTATTGTTCAAAACTTATGTTCAACAACAACCAAAGTTATGTCCACCTTCGGTCGTTAGAAGGCCATCTTAAAAGCCCTGAATAACCTACTATGATGCATTATGATTAGCCTACATGCCCAAACAGTTTGAAATACAAAATCAACTTCGAATATAACTTGTGAAACTACTGTAGAAATCTTTCCAATAAACACAAATGTCCACAGGTTGCATAAAGTTTATGAACGTATTGGTTTATTGAAATAAACATAATTAATAGTGACTGACACATTGACACAGCAGAATGAGCTGTCGTAACGACACTATTCAGATTATTAACATACATTTTACCCAAATGGCTAGTGTAAAGAGGAAAATACAAATGGCTAGTGTAAACATATCGGATACTAATTTTTCGCGCAATTCATCGTACTTGTGTGTGACGGTGTTCCACAGCATAGTGTGTTAGGGGATAACGTAGCCCGGTTAGAAAAAATGGATGATGTCCCCAAAACCATCTCCAGACACTGCAGCAAGCGGTAAAATATTGTTCACAATGAAATTTACGAACAGAGCTGTTATATTCATTTTTCTGTGGTCGGTGATTGGACGTTTGGAGAATTCTCCGATTGGAGTCTGCCTAAGATTACTTTGCTCACTCTGTTGGCACTTCTCCTCACTAATGTTGCCGCTGCTAGTGTTAGTCATAAGCGGGTGTAGCTTTAAATGGTTATGCATAGCGCTGGTACTGTTGTGGTACTTTAGGGTAGCTTTACATATATTGCAGCTGACGGTTTTATCAGCTCTGGTAAAGTATTTCCACACTTTTGATTGTAGTCAAGCATTGGGACGTACATCCATGTTTCTTTCTGCCTCTTGCTCTTGCATGTATGCTGCTTTAGTGCCCACACTGCACAGTGATCTCCATGACAACTATGACTTGTCAACAACTACCCACAGTGCCCCCAGCTGCATATCTGCTGTAGATGCATTGCCACTGCTTTATTATTGCACCGTGCTAAAACCACAGATGAATGATTAGTCTACAATGATGCACAGTGTCAACTACTGGTTTGATAGTCGAATAGTCTACTATTTTGTGAAACCCCTACTGTATACCATATATAAACGTATATACTGTTTTAAACTAAGCAGCTTGAAACAGACCTATATAAGAACACACACCAACATAAGAAGGATATGTGGATCCGTTGATCTTTGGTAACGCAGTGAAAATGATTGTAACTGGGAAGTTTAATATGTGTTCTATGTTTAGTATGAGTATGTGTTCTATGTTCAGTGTGTATATGTTTACTGTACTGTGATGTGGAATGTCCTTTAAAAAGAGTTAAAGTTGTTCCTTCGTACCTTTGTTAGTAGAAAAAATACTGCAGGCTGAAGTCTTTGTTTCCGTGTTTCAAAATGTATGTTTTTAATAGAGTAGAGAACATACTGGGTCTGTCCTCTCAAGTACAGATTGACAAATAACCAAAGATGTAAACAGAGTGGTGGTGCTTTATACATTGTAAATGAGTGTCACATCTCACACTCAAACAAGATGAGGTTTCACAGACAGGAGATTACACCTGGGGAAGGAGAGAGGAACTGAATTGGGGGGAGGACTGGGGCACCAAATGGCACCATTGTCTTAGACACATCAGGGGGGAAGACACACAAAAAGGGGGGTTAGATGGAGTGCAAACTCTCATGTGTATTCCAACATACTGTGTTACCGTATGCCCAGTAGAATGTATTAAGGTGGGAGGTGTGAGGAATGCTCCCCCTCCCCACAGCGCTGTGTGAAATGCAGGAGTGGTCCGCGTGGTCCAGTGGTTACAACGTTCAACATTGGCCGAACATTCGACACCACGGTTTGATTCCCCATCTCGCCAGAGTCGGCTCTGGCCGGGAGTGCCACCAGGGGCGGCGATTGGCTGTCCGCCCCAGGGAGGGGGGAGGGAAGCCGACATGACATTCACTGCGCATAAGAGTGGCCATGTAGTATCGGGTTACAGTCGACGGCCTGGCGAGTGCCATCACGGAGGAGATGTTACTTCGCCTTTGTCACTACCAGTTGCAGGACTATGGCAGTGAACTCACATTACTAGGGGGGATTGACATAAAATAGCGGGTGTAATTGGCTACTAAATTGGGAGAAAATGGGAGAAAATCAGAAACAAAATCTTTAAAAAAAGAAGATATTATTAGATTAGATTAGATTAGATTCAAATTTATTGTCATTGTACAGTACAGGTACAGTACAGCGAAAATAAGTTTAGTATCTAACCAGAGTGCAAACATGACAGTAAGTGCTACAATACAGTACTATAAGCAGTAGGTATAATGCTAACAGGCACAGTATTGAATTATTACTATAAATAAGGTAGTGAAAAAGTATACTTGCTATGATGTATATACAGGCTAGTGCAGTTATGTACAGGTAAGTATATCAAATCAAATCAAATCAAGTTTATTTGTATAGCGCTTTTCACAATAGAATTGTCACAAAACGCTTAACAGAGGGGGAACCCAGGCCTAGACCCCCCCCAAAAGCAAGCCTAACGGCAACAGTGGCAAGGAAAAACTCCCTTGGTAGGGAGAAACCTTGGGAGGAACCAGACTAAAAAGGGGGGGAGCTCATCCTCTTCTGGCCGGCACAGGGTATGTCCAAAAAAAGACCATGTCATGGTCAGTCCAAGGTGGCTCAGGGCTGAAAGACTTTGCCCCTCCAGAGTTAGGTAGTCAGCGGGGGGCTAAACCACACGGAGAGGGTGAGGGTTGATGGGGGCAGCTCACACTTCTCGCAGGATCTAGGGCTCGGGGGCAGGTGCCCCCGAGTCAGAGGCCGAGGCAGCAAAGAGAACATGCAGTCAGAAAAAAAAGCAGTGCTATAGCCAGTAGCATTATGTAAGAGCAGGGGAGCACAAGCATAGGAAATATACAGATAGCCCCAACAGGTGTAAGCTATGGCAGCATACCTATACCTATATGCAGGTATGTACATATGGCAATAAGGGTACCGGTGAGTATAAATATATAAATATATGTATAGGTAGTAGGTAAGTAACAGTGCTAGTGAATATAAGTATAATATACAGTATATTTTACAGGATATGAAGAGCAGGAGATAAATATAAGTATGGGATAATATAAGTAGGCTATAGGATGTGGACAGCAATATTATACAGCAGTATAGTGTAGCAGTATTATACAGCAAAATTATACAAGGCTATATTACAGTATTGTACATGGATATGTGCAGAATGTAGGTATGACAGAGCTAGTGCGGGTAGTCAGGGGGGTATCCAGAGTCAATGAACAGAGTTACTACATGAAGAGTAATCCATAGTAATCCAGAGTCAGAGTATCCGGAGTGATCCAGAGTCTAAGGTCAAGATACTACGGGAGGTGGAGAGGGGCAGTCACTGGAGGGGATGAGGAGGGGATGAGGAGTTCAGGAGATGACAGCGGAGGGGAAGAAGCTGTTCCTGAGTCTGCTGGACTTGGAACGTAGATTCCTGTAGCGCCTCCCGGAGGAGAGGAGGGCAAACAGTCCGTGGTTAGGGTGAGAGGAGTCTCTGATGATGCTGTGAGCCTTCCTCAGTCTGTCGTGGGTGGACTTGATGGTAGGGAGAGATGAGCCAGTGATGCGTTGGGCAGTTTTCACCACCCTCTGCAGTGTCTTCCGGTCAGAGGCAGTGCAGTTGCCATACCAGGCCGTGATGGAGTTGGTGAGGATGCTCTCAATGGCACACCGGTAGAAGTTCACCAGGATCTGAGGAGATTGGTGGGCTTTCCTCAGTCTCCTCAGAAAGAAGAGACGCTGGTGAGCCTTCTTGACCAGTGATGAGGTGTTGAAGGTCCAGGAGAGGTCCTCGGAGATGTGGACACCCAGGAATTTGAAGCTGGAGACACGTTCGACCTCCGCCCCTTTGATGTGGACGGGGGCATGAGCGACAGCCCTAGTCTTCCTGAAGTCCACGATGAGCTCCTTAGTCTTCTTGGTGTTCAGTGCCAGGTTGTTGTCGGCGCACCACGTCGTCAGGTGCTGGATCTCCTCCCTGTAGGCTGTCTCATCGTTGTTTTTGATGAGGCCCACCACCGTTGTGTCATCTGCAAACTTGATGATGGTGTTGCTATCATGCATAGGAGTGCAGTCGTAGGTGAAGAGGGAGTAGAGAAGGGGGCTCAGCACGCAGCCTTGTGGGATGCCGGTGTTCAGGGTTAGGGTGGAGGAGGTGAGGTTGCCTATCCTAACAGACTGGGGTCTGTTGTTCAGGAAGTCGAGGATCCAGTAGCAGACGGAGGGGATGATGTCCAGGTCCTTGGTTACCACAAGGTCACCAAGCTTGGAGATGAGTTTGGAGGGGATGATGGTGTTGAATGCTGAGCTGAAGTCGATGAACAGCATTCGCACGTGAGTGTTGCTCTCGTCCGAGTGGGTGAGGGCCGAGTGTAGCGCGGAGGAGATGGTGTCGTCCGTGCTCCTGTTCTCATGGTAGGCAAATTGATGTTTGTCGAGAGATGGTGAGAGGCCAGATTTGAGGTGAGCCAGGACCAGCCTCTCGAAGCACTTCATGATGGTGGAGGTGAGTGCAACAGGGCGGAAGTTGCTGTGGCTCGTCGCGGAGGAGTGTTTCGGCACAGGCACGATGGAGGTGGTCTTGAAGCACGCTGGGACAGTTGTCTGGGCTAGAGACAGGTTGAAAATGTCAGTGAACACCTCCGTCAGCTGCTCAGCACAGTTCCTGAGCACCCGGTCGGGGATGCCATCAGGCCCAGCTGCCTTACGTGCATTAGTCCTGCTCAGTGCGGCGAACACATCCGTGGAGGAGAGAGTGAGGGGTTGGAGATCAGCAGGAGAGCAGCCCTGGTGGGCGTCTCCCGGTTGTCTCTATCAAAGCGGGCATAGAAGTTATTGAGTTCATCAGGGAGGGAGGGGTCAGTTGCGGGGGGGGAGTTGTTGGATGGTTTGTAGTCCGTCATGGCCTGGATGCCCTGCCACATGCGCGGGAATCATTGGTGTTGAAGTGATCCTCAACCTTGAGCTTGTGGCTGTGCTTGGCCTGCTTGATTGCCCTGTTCAGGTCAGCCCTGGCTGAGCAGTAGGCCCGCTTGTCACCAGATCTAAAAGTGGTGTCACGTGCTTTCAGCTGTAAGCGGACCTCTCTGTTCATCCACGGCTTCTGATTGGGGAAAGTGGTAATCCGTTTGATGGTGGTGACACTGTCGATGTTGGAGCTGATATGGTCCAAAACAGAGGAGGTGTAGGAGTGAATGTCTGTGTGGGAGTCTGTGGTGGCCTGGGTGGCAAACAGGCTCCAGTCCGTGGGTTGTAGCCGGCGCTGTAGCTCAGAGTCTGCCCCCTCAGGCCATATCTTCACAGATCTGGTCAGGGCTTAATCCGTTTGATGAGTGGGGTGTACTTGGGTAGTAGGAACAAAGAGAGGTGATCAGACTGTCCCAGGTGGGGGAGGGGAACAGCTCTGTATGCCTCCTTTATGTTCATGTAAACATGGTCTAAAGTTTTGTTGCCTCTTGTGGGATAAGAGACATGCTGATAAAACTTGGGAGCACAGTCTTCAGGCTGGAGTGATTGAAATCTCCTGCAACGATAAAAGGCTGCCTCCGGATGCATTGTCTGATACTTGCTAATGGCAGCATGGAGCTCTTTCATTGCTACCTTAGCATTAGCATCTGGGGGTATGTAGGCTGCAATCACTAGGGTAGCTGTGAATTCCCTAGGCTGATAAAAAGGTCTGCATTTAACTACAAGATATTCCAGATTAACAGAGCAGTGACTCTCAATAGTGGAATTGTCTGTGCACCAAGCTTTGTTTACATAAATGCACAAACCTCCTCCCTGTGATTTGCCCGAATCAGCTGATCTGTCCACTCGGTGTAGCTCACGTCCTGCTAGCTCAACAGCACTGTTGGGAATTTCGCTATTGAGCCAGGATTCCGTCAATATCATGACGTTGCAGTCCTTAATCGAATGGTGTTGATAATCCACAGCCGTAGATCATCCATCTTGTTCACCAGAGAGCGAACATTGGCGAGGAATAAGCTAGGGAGCGCCTGCCGGTGTGGTGTTAGCTTTAGCTTAGCCCTTAGGCCTCCCCGCTTACCCCGTCTTTGTTTACGTTCTCTGCGCGGTCGAGGAGCACGGCCGGCCGGCCGGCCGCACTGCAGTGGTAGTCCCGGGTGTGCGAGCAATCTCGCTGGGGAGCATAAGAACGGCTATAACGTGTTGTAATCCAAGGTCCAAAAGATGTTCTCGAGTGTACGATATTAGTGCAAGACTGTTTTTGATAAACAGATTTACAACTAATAGGTAAATAACTGCTAATTCGCACAATCTGGGTAGACGCTGGGCCTCGCAATGTGCACGCGCCGCCATCTTTGCCTGTTGTCTGTAACAATGTAACAATGTAACCAATATAAGTGAATGTCTACATTATAGCAGGGCTACTGTAACGCGCACACACATTTACACACACTCTCTCTGTAATCTCACACAGTCACTTTGTGATAAACATATTATTTTCCTGTGTTTTGAATCGACCTGCTGTTTGTTTCCGTCCGGCGTGTGTTTAGTATTTTTCGGTTTGCTAGAGTTTACCGCGTTAGTTTGATTGATCGGTTAGTTATCTGTAGTTTCTTAACTTTGCGTAGTTTATTGGTACTTAATTTGCTATTACGAAATTAGATTAGCCGTGTTATTCTTAATTTCGAGTCATTGTTAGTTTGATTGCTAGTCTGATTGCAGCGGATTGTAAAGAGTAATCCGTGCAATTACCACGTCATTGTACTCACCTGTTTCTGATCTCTTTTTACCTTTGTCAGAGCGACACTTGCGTCGCTCCCTCCCAGTATGTGCCCGCACCCCATAACAGTCTGCTCTCTCCCATTCAGAACGCGCTTCCAGCATCGCACCCTCCCACAACAACGGAACATCTCCAACCTCTCCTACCCCCCCCCTGACCCTTTGTGACAGCTTCACAATCTCAGGGGGCTATGGAACTGTCGGTCGGCCACACAGAAGGCTGACTTCATTTCTGCTTATGCCTCCCTCCTGTCCCTCCAGTTTCTCGCCCTCACCGAGACCTGGATCAGCCCTGACAACTCCGCTACTCCTGCTGCCCTCTCGTCCGCCTACTCCTTCTCCCACACCCCCCGGCCATCCGGCCGTGGTGGTGGTACAGGTTTGCTTATCTCTCCCGCATGGAAGTTCTCAGTCGTTCCCCTCTCCAACCTGTCTATATCCTCTTTTGAATACCACCCTGTCTCCATCACCTATCCTACTAAACTCTTTATTGTTGTTGTTTATCGTCCACCAGGGCCCTTGGGATGGGATGCTTCCTCGACGAGCTAGACACCCTGCTCAGCTCCTTCCCTGAGGACGGCACCCCGCTGATCCTCCTGGGAGACTTCAACATCCACCTAGAGGCCCCCCAGTCTGCTGCCTTCCTACCAATACTCCACTCCTTCGACCTCTCCCTGCAAAACTCCTCCCCAACCCACAAGACAGGCAACCTCCTAGACCTGATCTTCCTGAGGAACTGCCCCTGCTCCAATCTCACGGTTACCCCCTTGCATACATCTGATCACCATTTCATTTCCTTCTCCCTCTCCCTTGCCCCCCATCCTCCCTCCCCTCCTCCAACACCCATCACTGCCCGTCGTAACCTTCGCTCCCTCTCACCCTCCTCCCTCGCTCCCGTTGTCACTGCTTCCCTCCCCCCCCTTAAAGCATTCCCTAGACTCCCCACTGACACTGCTTCCTCCACCCTAATCTCATCTCTGTCCTCTGCACTTGACTCTCTCTGTCCTCTTCTCCCCAGACCTGCACGCTCATCCCCTCCTAGTCCCTGGATGTCCGACACCCTGCGCACCTCCCGGGTCAGCCTCCGTGCTGCTGAGAGGAAGTGGGCGAAATCCAGGCACTCGTCCGACCTTTCATCCTATCAGTCTTTACTGTCTGTGTTTTCTTCTGCTGTCACTGCCGCTGAGGCAATCTTCTACCAAACTAAAATTCTAAATTCTTTATCTAAACCTCGTCAACTGTTCTCTATTTTCTCCTCTCTCCTCAGCACACCTCCTCCCCCACCTCTGTCCCCCTTCACTGCAGATGACTTTGCTGCTTTCTTCGAGGAGAAAATTGCAAACATCCGCAGCTCCTTTGTGCCCTCCACTCCCGCTGCGCCCTCCACTCCCGCTGCGCCCTCCACTCCCGCTGTGCCCTCCACTCCCGCTGTGCCTTCCACTCCCGCTGTGCCCTCCACTCCCTCTGTGCCCTCCCCCTGCTTCCCCTCTTTTTCTCCCCTCTCAGACTGATATTTCCCACCTCCTCCTCTCCCACCGCCCTACCACTTGTGCCCTCGACCCTATCCCTTCATCCCTCCTCCAGGCGATCACACCTGACATCCTCCCATTTGTCACCTCCCTTGTGAACTCCTCCCTGTCTTCTGGTTGTTTCCCCTCACCCTTAAAAGGGCCCATATCACCCTCTGCTGAAAACCCCACTCTAGACCCCTCAGTTATCCAGAATTATCGCCCAGTATCCCTCCTCCCCTTCCTGTCTAAAACCCTCGAAAGAGCGGTATCTAACCAACTCTCTGCTTTCCTCACAGAAAATAACCTGCTGGACCCCCACCAGTCCGGCTTCAGACCTGGCCACTCAACAGAAACCGCTCTCCTCTCGGTCAATGAGGCTCTTCACACCGCACGAGCCGCCTCCCTCTCCTCCATCCTGATCCTGCTTGATCTCTCAGCTGCCTTCGACACTTTGGAGCACTCCATCCTCCTGTCCTCCCTGGCAGCAACAGGGATCTGCGGTACAGCCCTCGGCAGGATCGAGTCCTACCTCTCCGGTCGCTCCTTCCAGGTTGCCTGGGCTGGTAAAGTATCACCGCCTCGCTCCCTCCACACCAGGGTTCCACAGGGCTCAGTCCTCGGTCCCCTTCTCTTCTCCCTGTACACCCGCTCCATTGGCTCTGTAATCTCTGCCCACGGCTTATTTTATCATTGTTATGCTGATGACACTCAACTCTTTCTCTCCTTCTCCCCATCAGACACTCAGGTCTCTACCCGCATCTCTGCTTGCCTGGGGGACATTCAGAGCTGGATGGACAGTCACCACCTAAAGCTCAACCCAGGTAAAACAGAACTAATCTTCATTCCTGCCCTAAACTCTCCCCACCTTGATTTCTCCATTTCTCTAGGTGACACCCTGGTGACATCATCACCCTCGCCAAGAATCTCGGTGTGGTGATGGACAACAGGCTGTCCCTATCAATGAACATTGCAGCGGTAAGCCGGGCGTGCAGATTCTTCCTGTATAACATCAGGAGGATCCGTCCCTTCCTTACCACGTACTCTACCCAGCTCCTGGTCCAAGCAATGGTACTGTCCCGCTTGGACTACTGCAACTCACTCCTGGCTGGCCTTCCCGTTTCTGCCATCAGACCCCTGCAACTCATCCAGAACGCTGCAGCCCGTCTGGTCTACAACCTTCCTAGAGACTCCCATGTCACCCCCCTGCTCACTACCCTCCACTGGCTGCCTGTTATAGCTCACATCAAATTCAAGACATTGGTCCTAGCATACCAGGCAGTCAAGGGATCAGTCCCAACATACCTCCTCAAGATCTTCAAACCCTACATACCTGCCAGACCTCTCCGTTCTGCTACCTCAGGACGCCTAGCACCTCCCCCCCTCCGCACCTGCGCTTCCTGGTCACGTCTCCTGTCGGTTCTGGCTCCACGATGGTGGAATGACCTTCCTGTGGAAGTCAGAACAGCTGAGACCCTGGCCACCTTCAGCGACGACTGAAGACTCACCTCTTCAGGGTGCACCTCTCCCCGTAGTCCGGTTTTTGTTAACTTAGGGACATAGTTGCTTAGTTTACACATCTACTTGTTTATGTATTGTATTAGGCTTAGGCATTATTTCCTGCATTGAGTGCTTTACTGCTACCTCTGAATTGTGGCTACAGATTTACCTACAGGGTCCTAGTTTAACTATGTGGTTGCTCCTAGCACCCAGGAATTGTACTTCCCACTAGGTTGGCTTTCAGCTAAACTGTTCTTGACTACGGTTAACACTTTGTTGTACGTCGCTCTGGATAAGAGCGTCTGCCAAATGCCTGTAATGTAATGTAATGTAATGTAATTTTTTATTCTGCATAAGTCAGCTGAAACCACCATGGTTTAAAGAATAGATGAATCAGGGCCAAGAATGATAAATCATTGTGGCAAGCCAAGAGATAGGAGTTTTAGGGAGTTTCTGCAAAGGTGAATGACACGTAGGTCAAATCTCAAGCTATGTTTAAATGCCAACCAATAATATTGAAGTAAACAGGACTTATTTTCAAAAACCATTGTGGCATGAGCAATGGAGACACCCTTTGGGAGATGGATCTGGAGGAGTTGAACCTGTTTTGGAATAGTTCAAATAAGTTCATAGTGTCTATATTTACTTAGATCATAGTTTTCTTCTATATCAGACACAAGTTATATTTTCCTACCTGACATGTTTCGACGGCAATACTTCCGTCTTCGTCAGAGGGGTCACTGGATGCACCGTCACTTGCAAAGAAAGGCAACAAACAGCGCGACAGTAAAATAACAGACAAATGGATATGCAACATGTCAAAACATCAGCTAACAGAGGCAGAACGCAGGGTACTATCGCGCGGTCTAAACTTCGCCATAACACCAAAAAATATCCCGCATGAGGAATTCATTTTAGCAACGGAATTAGCGTGTCAAAAAATACAGGACCAAGGAGAAAAAGCAGCACTACGCAACGAAATAGCAGGAATCCTCAAAACAGCCAAATTACCACCCAGCAACATCAATAAAAAAGAAGCAGAGGCCATAGATACACTAAAACGAAACACAAACATCACAATCCTACCAGCTGACAAAGGAAGAACTACTGTCGTCCTGGACACGGAACAATATGAAAGACAAATGATGGACATGTTAGAAGACAAAAACACATATGAAGTACTGAAGAAGGACCCAACTGAAACCAAGAAGGGCAGGCTCAAGACCCTGTTGAAACCGCTGCTAAATCACAATAAGATAGACAAACAATCATATAATCATTTAATTCTCACCGCCAGTATCACCCCTCGGATATATGGCACACCAAAAATACACAAACCAGGAGCCCCCCTACAACCCATAGTAGACAGCATCGGTTCAGTAACCTACAATCTATCCAAATCCCTTGCAGACATTTTGAAACCCCTCTTAGGTCTAACAGATCAGCACTGTAAAAACGCAAGACAGCTAGCACAGGAACTCAAAACAATAAAAGTAGAAACAGACGAAATATTTATATCCCACGACGTCGTATCACTCTTCACCAGAACACCGATTGAGGCAACATTACAAATAGTACAGGAACGGTTAGCAGCAGACAAAACACTCAAAAAACGCACCAATCTCACCCCACAGGACATCTCACAGTTATTGCAGTTTGTAGCCACATCCACTTATTTTCGGTTCAGACAAAAAATATACCGGCAGAAAGAAGGTTTTGCTATGGGGGACCCGCTGTTGGCCATAATGTGCAGCTTTTTTATGGAAAACCTGGAAGCCAAGGCCATAACATCTGCACCTGAGCACTGCCGACCCACCCTATGGAAAAGGTATGTAGATGACATCTTGGAGAAGGTCAAGTTGGGACACATGCAGGACATCACGGATTACCTAAACACCATGGACGACACTGGACAAATAAAATTCACACACAAGGAGGAAACAAACAAATCCATAGCCTTTCTGGACATTAAAATATATCACGCAAATGACGATAGCATCAAAATCAAAATATACAGGAAACCAACACACACGGACCAATATTTGTTATGGACATCAGAACATCCCACAACGCACAAACTATCAGTAGTTAGGACACTGTACGACCGCGCCGGCATAGTAACGGACGAGGAGGATAAAAAACAAGAGGAACAGCACATCCATAATGCTCTTAAAACCTGTCATTATCCAAACTGGGCCATAGAAAAGGGAAAACGGCAAGTACAACAAAGACAACACACCTGCACAGGAAAAAAGAAACAGGACAACAAAACTGAAAACATAGGCGTGGTCACACTACCATACATCAGAGGCATCACTGAACGCATACAGAGAGCCATGAAAAAACATCACATCAGTACACCAGTCAAACCACATATAAAACTCAGACAATTATTAGTGCACCTGAAAGACAAAATCAACCCGGACAACAAATGCAACATCATCTACGAAATACCATGTCAATCATGCAATAAATCATACATAGGAGAAACAGGTCGGTCATTCATCACCCGCAAAAAAGAGCACCAAAAGGAATGCGAGAAGGAGACAGCAAAAAGACAGACACGGGCTATAAAGAAACGGTCACTACAAGAAAATCTCAAATCGGCAATCACAGATCACTGCAAACGGGAGGATCACATCATGGACTGGAATAAGGCCAAAGTCATCCGCACCCAGGACAACAAACATCAGCGCTGGATTATGGAGGCAGTGGAAATTAGAAAGCGAGCGCAAACGACGATGAACCGGGACGAGGGGGCATACATGCTTTCCACCACCTGGAGCAGCGTTCTCAAACGGCGAAATGACAGCGGGGGGCGTGGTCGTCCTGTCAAATCTGACAGGACGATCACGCCTCTATAAATAACATCAGCTGCTTAAGACACGTCACATACCATCCAGTGACCCCTCTGACGAAGACGGAAGTATTGCCGTCAAAACATGTCAGGTAGGAAAATATAACTTGTGTCTGATATAGAAGAAAACTATGATCTGTTTTAGAATAGTATAAAAGGCCTTTGCAGCAGTTGAGTAATTTGGACTCTGCAGAGATATCTTGGCTTTATGATTACTTGTTGAAAATAAAGTCTATTATTCTATCAATCCTCTTTATTGAAAACTTTTAAATAAATTCTGCACAACAAGAAATTGTCGACCTGAAACCACGACAAGGGAAAGAGGTATGGTGGCCATTTATATGGTTAAAGCCCATCAAAAACATGGCTCCACAACCGAAGAAGAAAATAATAACAAAGTTGATCCAATTGCAAAACTAGCAGATGTTTCAGGCATTCCATGGCACTACCTGCCTCCCACTCTCACTGTTGAACCTGTTAAACAATCACAATCTACACTCAATCTACAAGAATGCCAGGCGACAGACAAATAAATCGTAGAGAGGTTATTAGTGCCATTCGGCAACAACAACAATTTCCAGAACCATAATCATGGCACACACCAGATTTTTAAATATTTGATGATATTTTGTACCACACTAACCCACTCATTTGGGTAACACCCTCTATGCTTCATAAGGAGCTAGTTTTATTCATGCACCAAATAGCAGGTCATGGATCACCAGCAAAAGTAATGGATCTATTACAGAATTGCTACTGGTGGCCCAGTATAAAAGCAGATGTACCTCACCACCTGGCACTCTTGTATGTGCTGAGATGAATCCTGCATCTACCCATCACAAGGTTCCCATTGGTACCTCCCACTTGAATGATGGCCCATGGGAAACTCTTCAAATGTATTACACAGGTCCGCTACCTACAGCAAAAGGAGGATATCGGTTCCTCCTAGTGGTAGTGGATATGTTTACTCACTGGGTAGAGGCATTCTCTACCAGGAGGAGTGACACTGCTACTACAACTCGTGTCTTGTGGGAACAGGACTGGAAAGTGACAATGGGGCACCATTTATTTCAGAAATAATGATGCACCTTTGCAATTTCTTAGGGGTGGAAAGGCAATTACACATTCATTATTGCCCGCAATCTAGTAGTATGGTTGAACGGTATTAGGGCAACACGGGTACGTACTACTGGTTACAGCCCTTTCAAGCTTATGACGGGCAGGCCCATGCAGATTTCACATCCATCAGGTATTCCTCTTCCCATTACCACAAGGGGCACACATGATGAGTTTCTTACCCTAGTGCAGCAGACACTTCAGTGTAAGCTTCTAGATGTTGCTAACATGATGGGAACAGCACATCATTACTCAGCAAGGGCCTATGCCCCCACGCACAGAGTGGATATTCAAATTTGCGATCAAGTAATGCTTAAAAATTTTTTAGGGGGGGGGCTGGGAAGCAAACTGGGAAGGTCCATATGAGATTATGGACAAACTGGGAGAAACCAATGTGAAAATGGTAATACAAAAACAGGGTAGACTAATACAGTATTTCTGGCATCATAGTGATCAATGTAAATTGTACAACAAAGCTGAACTTAACACTAGGAGGGCTGAAACCGGTACTGATGTCTAGTCACATTTAGAAAATTGTTACGTTAGTTACAAACAAGTTACAGCATCCATCTTCCTTGACTTTTCCTAGATATGTATTCTTTACATAACAGTGTTACAAAAATTTCTAAATCACGTTTGAAAAAAAGCAAAAAAGCGAAAACGCTTTTATTCCCCTCCGTGTGTGTTATTCGTGTGTTATTACGTCTCGCTCGTCTTCCGACCAACGATTCAGTTCTCTTTCACCACTACAGATGGCGCAAGGATCTTCACATAGCCTATAGCCAAGAGTCTCTATTTTACAGATTGGCTTTATAATAATAATAATAATAACTAGAATGGCATTTAGAGAGATGCAACACCCACGTGACCTTGCTCAAAATGAACATTTTATATTTATCATTATCTGCACCTGCTGCGAGATTATAGACTGTCAAAGTCTGCAGTTTTACTTTTTGGCTAACTGTTATGGCCATTCTAACCAACACATTGGTTACAGTCTAAATTATGATAAAGCATATCGTTCCGATATGAACCTTTATCTGTGTTCAAAATATATCAGATTCTGAAATCATACATAGCCTATATGTGTGTTTAAAAATGTGTTTCACCGCAAAACGCAATAGCCTATACCAGGGGTCCCCAACCACCGGGCCGTGGCCCGGTACCGGTCCGTGAGGCATTTGGTACCGGGCCGCACAGAAATAATAAAAACGTTTTAATTTTATTTCCATTTTATTGACTATCGCAGGGTGTTTTATTTTGAAAATTGACCACTTCCGTCTGTGTGCCTCTTTTCTGCACTTGTCTCAGTTTTTTCCATGCACCCCCAAGGTTGGGGACCGCTGGCCTATACCACAGATCAAATGTATGTTTTTTTCATAATGCTACATATCCATTGTGCAGCTGGATAAAATAAAACAAGGGTAAAAATAACCGACCCTCGACCATCAGTACAGTTATAGGACATTCCTGTTGATTACAGTTAAACCAAAAGTAGCGGAAGAGAAATGTTAAAATAAATACAATCTTTGCGAGATTCAATACAAAACAGCGTCCGAAAATTGAAGAAAACGGGCTGGTAAGAACTGTGTTTTCATACAAGTGAAAGCTGGGTGAATCCAACATTTCTTCCTCTGTTTACATTTCTCATCTTCGATACTTGACTTGTCTTGTAAATGGCCTATATTTTGTCAAAAAATAAAAGAATGTCTCCAAAGACATGGATAATAGCAAACGCTCACCATTGCCTATAGTAGCCTAGTCTATATAGGACAGAATAAGTACATGGTATTAGAGGCGGTCGCCACTACGGGCTCTTTATTATACACTCGATTACACTCCATCTTTGCATTCTCCGCCGGTAATGTGACTGTGAGGGTACAGGGCGTAACATGCACCCACTGACCGAGATGTATCGCAGTTCTTCGTACCTGAAAGTAGTCAAATTTATGCATGTCCACAATACTTTTCTAATATTAGAAAAAATGTGGGGGACAGAATTACAGTTGTATTAAAGTGGGGGGGGGATGTGTCCCCCGCGTCTGCTACGCCCTTGCATGGTATACTTGGAATATATAACGTAACATTGTCGCAGAATCGGATCTCAGACAGGGCCAGTTTGACTGAGCGATCCCGCTCCACATTTAATACTTCTTCAAAAACGGCACAATCTTCAGAGTCTGAGGTAAATAAGGTTTATTGTATGCAACACAAGATTAGATACAACAACCGGGCTGGTTTGCGCAAAACAGCTGCCCCCTAGGCCATAAACAGACTTAAACAGACATAAATGGACACTTCAGCTGACCCAACTGTGTACTATGTATTTACCTGTGTTGTGTAGCTTAGTAATAGTTTTATTTGATACGGGGCTACACCATTGCCCCACGACTTATGCGGATAGTTTAATTCCAATGGTCTATAATATAGTATATCTGCGGCGTGACCCAATAATGTTGGTGGTAAAATCTTCAGAATCCCTGATACAAATGTAAAAGGTTAAAGCGTGGTGGGGTTCACTTGTTTACTTGTTAATCCACGTCCTCTCACCCTCGTGCTGCGGAGCCTTGCCCAAACTGGGCTCATAAATCTTTTCTTAATTTTCCTCCCACATTCCCGCCTTTGTGACTCCGTAGTCACAGTTTCGCATGTCATAGTATCCCTACTGTCTGTTGTCAGACCCTGTCTTGCAAGATAGCAAGTTGCTATCTCAAGGCTGCAGTGATCCCCAAGTTGACGACTCCCTTATGTGGGGAGTGGGTAAAAGTCACTTGATGCTCTTATTCTTGCACAGCATCAAACAGAGGGCCACAATTGGGTCATTCATACAATACAGGCTCAATTCATCAAAGTCAAACAAAACTCGCCTACTGCACAACAAAAGTGTAATAAACCTTGTCAGCTCACATTGACTCATTGCTCAGTAAATAACTCAACAGATTCCCTAGTTGGCCTTTCTTTTGCTTCACTTGCGCCACTAGTAAACCAATTTCCCCCGCAGCTGTCACCCAAGCCGCACCCACACAACTCAGTCAGAGTCAAGCATTGTTGCAGAACATTGCTTGGGCATGTGAGTACCCTTGTTGTTCTTGCGGCATGTGGCGCCCCCTCCACAAGGATACCACCTGTAGCTATGGTGGTAGGAGTCTTTCTTTATCGTATGGGTCGCCTACATAACACTTACAGGGCAAATCGTGGCTATTGATTCACAACGACGCTCAATGCAAGCTGACCTCGGTCTGAACAGACTACATATTCGTTCATAAGTAACATATATTAGATATACTGCGTAATTATAGTGATAATAGAACCAGCCACGGTTTAGTTATATAGGGTTATATAAAATTGCTAAGCAGGATAATGTCTTCTCATCTTTCACAGTCTTGTGTCGAATTTGCTGGACCTGTGGATAGAGGAGAGGTTGCCTTGCATACACTCATTACAGTTCATGATCTTCTCTGGCAGAATGCGTGTGAGATAACTATGTGTGTGTCTTGATCTATCTGCTATAGGTAAGGGAGCGTCAGGCTCCTGTGTGTGTTGATACCTGCTTCAGTCCATGTATACGTTTATAGTCAGTGTAAGTGTTGTGTCTTCAACCCATGTACTTTGCGCACAGTCGAGGGTCATCATTGAGGAGAAGTTGCCTCGGCTCGTACGATGCACTGGAAGTCGGATCACTCCTCCTTGTTCTATTGGCACCAGTCTCCTCCATCCGGGCTATCAACCGCATAGCTGGCCCAGAACCGGGGATCCTTCACCAGCTTGGCGGCAAGGGGATGGTGGCTTCAGCAGTCCCAAACAGCACCTCCTCTCACACCGTATTCGCAGAGGGGGTTCCCGAACGGGCATTCAATTGGACCACCTTTAGCATTCACAGGGTTTCCGTACTCGTCTCGATACTCGTTGGGTCCTACTTGGATGACACGTACAGTGTAACACCCCACCCCCCTTTCGCCATGCAACAACACATGCATTGGTTCACTCCATTCGGGGGCAGTGGGCTTAACCTACTTCATCCCAACGCCTGTGTCCCTCACGTCCTCTAATGGGCCCACCGTAACCGAAAACTGTCCGCTCATAGTTGTTATTATCTTTTTATCAGGGATTGGATAAAGGGAATTAGGCAGCATGAGGCAAACAACAACATCAATATTACCAATCCTATAATTATTCCTATTTTCACCAACGCTGCCCCCCATGATGACATGTTCAACCAGTCCCACCACCACTGGCCTAATTGTCCTAATGTATTTTTAACATGCTCGGTTCTCATATCCTCCAATGCCTCTAGTGCTACTTTTAAGTTTCCCCCTTTTCCCGTGTGCATTGGGATAATTGTGCAGCAATCTTCCCCAAATCGTTCGCATACCCCCTGTGTATCAGCAAGCAATGTGTCAAGAATACTCGTTTATACAAATGCTCGCTCTCTAAACAATAAAGCACTTTTCATCTATGACATCATCACCGACAGAAAAATTGACATCTTATGCCTAACTGAGACATGGCAGAACCAGCAGGACTTTCTGATGCTCAATCAAGCCACACCCCCAGGCTATGTCTACATCCAGAAGCCTCGCTCCGTGGGTCATGGTTGTGGGCTGGCGGTTATACATCGAGCTGACATCCTGGTAAAAGAGCTCCCAGTACCCAATACCACCACATTTGAGTGTGTTGCTTTCACACTGGCTGGGTCTGCTTCGCTCCAGGTTGTCCTCATCTACCGCCCTCCTAAAGCCTCCGCTACCTTCATGTCGGAGCTATCTGAGCTACTCACCTCTGTCTGCTTCATGTCTCCATCAACAATTCTGCTCGGTGACTTCAATATCCATGTGGACTCCAGCAGCTGCAAGTTTGCTGCTGAATTCCTGTCGCTGCTGGACTGCTTCAACATCACGCAACATGTCCAAGGTCCCACCCACAACAAAGGTCATACGCTGGATCTGGTATGCTCCACTGGCATACCCCCTCCCATCTACAGTGCCTGGATCTAGCTGTGTCCGACCACCATGCCATTCTCTTCTCCGTTCCTGTCTCCATGCCCAGGCAGCGCCCCCAACGTACCATCACGTTCAGAAACATCAAGTCAGTGAGTGCACCAGCTCTATCCGACCTGATAGCGACCCACATGACCTCGGTTCCCGCCGACTCCTTGGCGGACGGCCTGGTGGCCCACTACAACACTGCCCTATCCCTCAGCCTTGACTTTCTCGCCCCTCTTAAAACCCGGTCTGTCTCCTTCGCCCATCCTGCCCCTGGTTCACCACCGAACTCCGCACCATGAAGGCCTCTGGACGCCAGCTGGAGAGGCTCTATAAAAGAACTGGCCTCACGGTCCACCTTCTGGCCTTCAAAGATCATGTGAGGTCCTACAAGGAAGCTCTCTCTCAGACCAAGACCCAATATTACTCCACTCTCATTGACTCCCAGCAAAATCATCCTAGAACATTGTTCAGCACCATCAACCGCTTACTCCGCCCCCCTAACGCCCCTCACCCCGCAGGTGCCACTGACCTCTGCTCCAAGTTCCTGGACTTCTTCCAGACGAAAGTGGACTCCATCCATCAGCAGCTTCTGGCGCCTGCTCCTCCCCCCCCACACACAGCTCAGCCGCAGGGTAGCGCCCCCCCAGCGACACACCGGCCTCAATGCTGCCTCTCCTCCTTCTCCCTGGTGGATGCTCTCCAAGTCGCCGAGTTGACCACCAAGGCTAAGGCCTCCACCTGTTCTCTGGACCCCATGCCCACAGCTCTCGTCAAGGCCTGCCTACCGACCCTCTGCCCCCCCATGGTGGACATCATCAACTCCTCACTACAATCTGGCACAGTCCCCACCAGCTTCAAAACGGCCTCAGTTACCCCTATCCTCAAAAAGCCTGGTTTGGACCCTGATGACCTCAACAACCACCGGCCAATCTCCAACCTTCCTTTCCTCAGCAAAATCCTGGAAAGAGCAGTTGCCGCCCAACTCCATCAGCATATGTCCAACCATGAGCTCTATGAGACCCTCCAATCTGGCTTCAGAACACACCACAGCACGGAGACCGCCCTCATTAAGATCACCAACGATCTCCTCATTGCTGCTGACTCTGGCCACATCAGTTTACTCATCCTCCTGGACCTCTCAGCAGCCTTTGACACAGTCTCCCACTCTATCCTCCTCAACCGCCTATCCGACCACCTAGGCCTCACCAGTACAGCCCTCTCCTGGTTCCAGTCATATCTCTCCAACAGGAAACAGTTTGTCACCATCAATGGCTCCAGTTCCTCCCGGCCCAAGTCAACCATGGTGTTCCTCAAGGCTCGGTGCTTGGACCCCTCCTCTTCACCATTTACATGCTCCCCTCGGTCAGATCATCCGCCACCATGGTCTCAACTTCCACTGCTACGCTGATGACACTCAACTGTATCTCAGCACTTCACCATCCACTCAGCTCCCCCCACAGTCTCTTATCAACTGCCTACATGATATAAAAATATGGATGTCATCCAACCTACTCAAACTCAACAGCAAAAAACGGAGCTCATGGTTGTGGCACCCAAGGCACTGCTCCGGAAGGTTGGAGATTTCCTTCTCCAGGTTGACGGCTGCTCCATCTCACCATCTCCCGAAGTCCGCAACCTGGGTGTCATTCTGGACTCCACCCTCTCTTTTCAGTCACACATCAAATCCATGACCAAATCTGCCTTCTTCCACCTTAAGAACATCTCCAGACTCCGGCCGTCACTCTCAGACTCCGTCACGGAGACCCTCATCCATGCCTTCATTACCTCCCGTCTGGACTATTGCAATGGAGTCCTGTTCGGGTACCCAGCAAAGCCCTGGACAGGCTCCAGTACGTGCAGAACTCAGCTGCCCGGGTTCTCACCCGCACCAAGCCCTGGCAGCACATCACCCCCACTCTCATCCGACTCCACTGGCTTCCGGTCAAGTCTCGCATTTCATACAAACTCCTCCTCCTCACCTACAAATCCCTCCATGCCTCGCCCCCAGTACCTGTCTGACCTTCTCCACCATCAAACTCCATCTCGGAGATTGCGGTCCTCGGACACGGGTCTGCTTTCCACCCCCCGCACCAGACGACGAACCTTTGGGGACAGAGCCTACAGTGTGGCAGCACCCACCCTCTGGAACTCTCTCCCCATAGAGATTCGCCAAGCCCCAACCCTGGACAGTTTCAAAGCCGCCCTCAAAACTCATCTGTTTTCTAAAACCTTTGTTTAGTTTCTGTGGTTCCTGTGTTGTCTCCGTTCTGTTGTGCTTGTATCTGCTTAAATGTATGTTTTATGTAACTTTTATCTACTCCTCCCACTGTACTGCGACCTTGGGTTTCTTGAAAGGCGCATAACAAATAAAATGTATTATTATTATTATTATTATTATTAAGAATCAACCGATTCTGTACTGCCATAATTGAGGTGGCGTGCAGCTGCTCCTTTATCCCTTGTAATTATAATATTGTATGGTTAATACATTTCTGCTGATTGTACCACAGATAGTTTACCCATTATGCATTTCTTATGACTTGGATCCAGGGAGAAAATATTGCTATAGCATTGATGGTGTGCTCACTCATTGCCTTCTGTTCTGGTGGAACATTCATAGGGGTACCTAGATAACTTACCTTTACCTCATCCTGCTCTGTCCCTTGTCGTCTCTGCCGTCCTGCACGGCTGGGTGACGTTAGTTCAACAACTGTCACTCGCCCGGTTAAAGCAACTGGCGTGCATATTCCTGACCAGTTTGCTTCTAGTGTGGCTTTAACCTGTGTGCCTTTGTCACAGTACCAATATACGTCCGCCAAAGGATGTGTGCCTCTAGTAAGGTCTGGTAGGGTAAATGCCGATATTTCTGTCTCATCGACTCTCATGTCTCCGAAGTTGGCGACTACTTCCCGGCACTTAATTAGTGCGATATTGGTGGTGGAGTATACTAGGCAGGGGCCTTTATCACTTCGTTTAGTACATTTAACTGGTGGGTGGTAAGCGCTCCCAAAGTGGCATAAATACAGCCCTATTGTTTCACAGCTCCACCTCTGCCTTTCCAGCTTTTTGTCTCGTGCCACACATAATGGGAATTCAATGTGATCGGGTACCACAACCATCGGGGTCACTTCAGCACTTACTTCATCCCCGGCAATAAGTATGTCCTGACATTTGCTTATTTCAATAAGTGTCTGCCCTTTATATGTATAGACGTATCCATCACTTTTGCTGGTGTGATCTAGTGGCTGACTCAATGATTGATCGAAATCTTTAGGCTTCGTCCCTTCCCACAATTCTAAATGCTTTCCTCCTTTCGCCATATAGTACAATATGCATTGTAGGTAGCACCCTTGATCTCCTGTACAGTCCGCCGGTGTATAGGATACTGGCCTTATGTGGGGTGTTCTTAGCTTGCCGTAGTTGTAGCATGTTATGCATGTCTCCTGAGTCACCTGTCTTGCAGAATATTCCAACCATCGATAAAACATATTACCCTTCTTGTGTAAGGTGTGTAGTCCTTTCCCTGGCGCCTTGTACAAACTACTGGCCATCAGGTGGCCAGCGCTCATGCTCTCATTACTCAATGAGGTGTGAGCCCCCGACAGTGTCCCCATCAACAACAATAACACCCCCACCTGTATGCCCCATACCCTACTCTCCTTCCTCTGTTTTCCTCTATATCTCCCTTGTCTCCTCATCCTCTCTACCCTCTGAGGGTGCTCCTTCTTTATCTTGCCTTTCTGCTATTCCCCGCAGGCTGATTCTAATATTGTCTTGTGTGCATCCTGGTTCTCTCGCCTTATAGCAGTGGTTAAGGTGGAACCACACACTCTTACCTTCAACCTTAAGCGCAGTGGGAGTTGTCAGCACCACCTTTCACGGTCCCTCACGCCTGGGTTCACTCCACTTCCTCTTGATCACTTTGACATGCACCCAGTCTCCTGGATGTATGTTTCGCAGATCTTCTGGAATGCTGCTTGTTCTTTCTACAGTAGCTCCTTTCACCTGTTGGAAGATGGCTTTGTGTATTGAGGTTAGATGTTGCACATAATTTGATCATTCTCTCTCAAGTTGCTCAAGCGCGGGTCCATTGTATGGGCCCCGAAAGTACGGTACTGGCATAGGCCTACCGGTTAGCATCTCATGCGGGGTTAGATGCGTGCCCCTGTTGGTTTGCATTCTCATGCTCATTAACGCTAATGGTACTGCATCCACCCAATTGATCTTTCCATCCGCACATATTTTTGCTATCTTTGTTTTTAGGGTGCCATTGGCTCTCTCCACCATTCCTTGGGACTGTGGATGGTACACACACCCAAATCTTTGTCTAATCCCCAACATTTTAGTTACTGTTTTCATCATCTCAGCTACAAAATGTGGTCCATTGTCTGAACTGATCTTGTCCGGAATCCCAAACCAGGGAAACACTTCCTTACATAAAAACTTTGCCACTGACTTGGCATCTGGGCCGCTTGTAGGTGTTGCCTCTACCCACCGGCTAAATCTATCCACCACCACTAGCATGTACCTCTTGCTCTGGACTCGTTCATCATAGATTGAACGAGTCATATTCATATCATATTCACATAATCTATCATGAGGTGTCTAAATGGTCCATCAGGTGGTGGGATGTACCCAATCGGCGCTAAAAAGGCCTTCCTGTTATTATATGTTGCACAGATTTCGCAGTCCCTTAGCGCTTGAGCCACCATACTTGTTAAATAGGGCGACCACCATGCATTCGTAATGCGTTTGATGACTTCCCCCCTTGCGCAGTGGTCTTGACCATGTGCATCCTTGATCAGGGTGTGGATTAGGGATGCAGGCGCTACAAAGTGCCCTGCTGGTCCTCTCCACAACCCTTTGTGGGGCCCTCTAGAGCTTTCATCGCCCCCCTCCATAACCACACACTGATTTCGTATACACTAGCTTTACTTTGCGCCTCAATGAGAGAAATAAGGTCTCCTGCCTATTTTGACTGCGTAATCACAAACCCACGGTCTGCTGTATCCTGCCATTCCTAGGAATGAAAGCATCTGTCCAACTGTTTGAGGCTTAGGGGCCTTAGTGATAGCCTCGACATGAGATGGTGCAATAAGCCTCTTGTCACCATACAGCTGTCTCCCCAGGTAGTCAACTGTCTCTTGGCAAAATTGTAATTTATCCTTGCTAACCTTATGCCCTCCTGTCGCTAGAGCTGTCAATACAGTAACTGAATCCTTCTCACACTGCTCTTTCGTGGGGCTGCAAATGAGTAAATCATCCATATACTGAATCAGGGTGCTCGCTATGTTTAAATGCTGCAAATCCTGTGCTAGCACCCTATTGAATACGGAGGGGCTTTCGCAATATCCCTGTGGTAATCTAGTGTATGTATATTGCTGTCCTTGGTACGTAAATGCGAAAAGATATTGTGACTCTGGATGTATTGGTACGCTAAAAAAGGCAGAACATAAATCAATTACTGTGTACCATCGTGTATCTGGTGGTATGTTAGAAAGCAGTGTGTGTGGGTCTGGGACTATAGGCACCTCGGCTTTGACTACCAAGTTGACGGCTCTTAGGTCATGTACCAAGCGATAATCATTTGACTGTGGCTTTCTGATGGGACAAATTGGGGTGTTGCATGGACTTTCAGTCTTTATTAACACTCTGGGCTGCAGCAGGCCATCAATCGTGGGCTTGATTCCATCTATGGCCTGCGGCGTGAGGGGATATTGCCTTTGACATGGCAACCTGATTCTGTCTTTTACTGTTATCCGCACTGGTTGTGCTGACTTAATGTAACCTACATCCGTTTGGTGCTTTGGCCATACATTCTCCGGCACTTGCTGTAAGACTGATTCATGCTCGGACTAAAGGGGCATCTGTGTAGGTAATCTCTCATCTAACAGGACTCTTTCTGCTAACCCCCTATCATATGTTTTCCCTGAGATCCTAATGAACTGTCTGTTGGGAGAAATATGAAGGCACCTGTTCGCCGTTGGTAGCCATTCTTGTACCTGTAGAGCTGTTTTAACCATTGGTCCCAACTCATGCGATTCTCTACCTTCCGCTACTAACAACGTTACATGTGGTATAGATTGCTGGACCTGGAACCATTGGTGTAGGGATGGCGGCAGAGTTACTGCGGCTGCTGCTCCTTGTGGACCGATATAGATATCTTGGCTCACACCTGAATAATGGTGCCTGTTGATGGCGTCATCCAAGCATGCTTTATAATCGTTGTGCGATTGTTGTTCGTCGTACATAAGGGTGCAGTGTAATGGCAGTCGAGGTTCAGTAACTGCCTCAAACTGGGTTCGCACCCATGGTTCCCACCTTCTCCATTGTTCTTGTAACATGGATTATTGAGGAGTCAAGCACAGCCAATACACTATGGGCTGCAGAACACTTGGCTGAACTTGTAGGGGCATCATTGTACTTTGTAACTTCTTGGGGATGTCCACATAAATGCCATCCTGTGTGCATACGATGTTGGCTTTCAGCGGGCATAAAATGTCTCTACCTAAGAGATTGACTGGAGTGTGGGCTGAGTAGTGGTGCAATTATAGTTCTACCTGCAATTCGCATTGGGACAGGCTGTGTCAGTGGAATTACCTGTGGTTTCCCAGAGAAGCCAATAATTTTGACTGAGGAATTAGAGAGGGGGAGGCCTGAACCTGTTTTCCCAATACATGAGTAGGTGGCACCTGTGTCTACCATGAATTGATATTCTTGTTAGTTAATGATAACTGGTATGGTGGGTTCCTCTTGTGGTTCTATTGAGACAATTGGTAGCATTGTTTCCCCCTCTGGCTTCTCTGGGCACCCCTAGTTCTGACCATTTGCTGCTGGTCCTGTCCATGGGCAAGATACTGCCGGTTCTCCCCATGGGTTTGTTGGACAGTTCCTTCTATGGTGCCCAGCTTGATTACATCCCCAACACACACCGTATCTAGACTGTGCCCACTGACTGTCTCGGCCTCTCCCTCCACCTCGCTGGGGCGCACCCCCCTGTTGGCTCCCCCTTCCTCTCATTGCCCCTCTTCCCATTGGGTGCTGATAACCACCCGCAGATTGGGTAACATGTACATGCACAGGTGGGACTCGTGAGTCTGGGGCAACTACTTGGGTTAGTGAGGTTGGTGTTGCCGGCATAGGCGCCAGCATTTTGGGTCTCTGCGCCTGGGGCATTGCTGCAACCATTGGAGTAAGTGCAGCCGGGTTTGGTGTAGGCTGCTCGGCTAACATCACTGGGGCCTGTGTTTTACCTTTTTCGGTCTTTTCTTTGTCTTTCTTATTTTTGGTCAGCTCCCCCAGCTATTTTCTCCTCTCTCCTCAGCACACCTCCTCCCCCACCTCAGTCCCCCTTCACTGCTGATGACTTTGCTGTTTTCTTCGAGGAGAAAATTGTAGACATCCGCAGCTCCTTTGTGCCCTCCCCTCCCTCTGTGCCCTCCACTCCTGCTGTGCCCTCCATTCCCACTGTGCCCTCCACTCCTGCTGTGCCCTCCACTCTCGCTGTGCCCTCCACTCCCGCTGTGCCTTCCACTCCTGCTGTGCCCTCCACTCCCTCTGTGCCCTCCACTCCCACTGTGCCCTCCACTCCCGCTGTGCCCTCCACTCTCGCTGTGCCCTCCACTCCCGCTGTGCCTTCCACTCCCGCTCTGCCCTCCACTCCCGCTGTGCCCTCCACTCCCTCTGTGCCCTCCCCCTGCTTCCCCTCTTTTTCTCCCGTCTCAGACTCTGATATTTCTTCCTCCTCCTCACTCTCACTAATTATACTGCTTCTAGGGGTAGACGTGTACTGTATCTTGGGTTTAACTGTATGTGCACTTTGCTTCTTTTTCCTCTCTCCTCTAGCTGCTATCCTATCATATTCCTGTCGATCTGCCACTGCCTCTGCCACTGCAAATTGTCACTCACCTGTTCGGTTTCAAACAAATAGGAACAAATAAATATTTGTTTGTATAAATACGAATGCTGATAAATGCGCTAAATGGAGAAAAAAAGCTAAAGCGTGCTATAAATGCTAAGAAACAGCAAAAAGGCTACAATACAAAAAAATGCTGAAACGCACTAAAATGGAAACTGAAGCTAAACGCGTTAATCAGTAAGATTAAAATAAGAAGGTGCGCTACGTGGAAATTTAGAAACTGAAAGCGCTTTAAACAATAAGATAAAAAACAACAACAAAAAAGGTTACAAATAAAATACCGAAAAGTGCACTAAAATGGAAGAAGTAAAGGTGAGGTAGAATACAATGAAACCAAAAACAACTGAGAAATTACAAATCGCAAAGGGAGACTTAAAAAGTAAAAACGCTAAAAGGTGCATCAAGAACATCAACAAAATAAAATTGAAACAGAAGCGAAGGAAAGTTCACCAACGAAACGCTGGAAACCCTCGGAAAATTATGCGCTGAATAATCACAGGACCGTAAAGTACTCTACGTGAGCAGATAACTCTCTAAAAATACTAAAGCCTTACTCCAAAGTGTTTGATATTTTTATTTGAAGGACAATCACAGCTACATTTGTATGCCATCAATAGTTTGGTCAGTATCATATGCAGCTTGTAAATATATCTACAAACACACAAGTTAAAAATAGTAAATTTTTCTGCCGTCACAAAAGTTGTGAAAGCACACACTAAACTATAGTGACGAATTGTTTTGCCAATGTGCGTTTGTTCATCAGGTCTTGGTTATGTAAGGGTGTGAAAATAGTTTAGCACATCTGAGATATAAATAGCTAAAAACCAGTTTTTATTAGAACTGGTCACATTTATTTCAGGCTGTGGGAGGGCTAAATGCTAAATACCTGAATATTCATTATTCATTGCCCACACCTCTAAGATCTGTCAGATGGGCCATCTCTCTCTCAAAGGCCATCAGAGTAAGCAAGTCAGTGAGCCATGCAGAAGACAGAAAAAAATATGCTTTTTTCATTTAGGAAGATTTATTGAAAACAGCACACAAACTACAGTATATACAGGGGAATGCCACATATTACAAGTCATACAGCCTAACAATAATGCACATAAGACACATACCTTTGTGTAGGAGTCCTGCGTGGCTTTTTTGGTGGAGGAGTAGGTGCTTTGTCTTCCACATCGTCGTCACTGTAAACATAAAAGAAAAAGGTTGTAAGGACACACCTACATCAGAGCATTACAGTGAATCGCTTTTTTTATAACATTTTAGGCTGTTTGAAAAGTATTTTTACATAGATCTTGAGTGCCGATTGCAATTTGTTACATTGCAACATGCGGAATATGTTTAGCGTCACAAGACACGGAATTCATATATTTTCACGAGTATTTGAAAACAAGCGAAATAAAATAAATATCAGCATACAGACTGTTGCTGGCAGATCGCAAGCGTAAACACAGACAAGATGCTACATACGATTTGTTATAACATTTTAGGCTGTTTGAAAAGTATTCTTACATAGATCTTGTGTGCCTATTGCAATTTGTTACGTTGCAACAAGCGGAATATGTAGTCACAAGACCCGGAATTCATATATTGAATATATATATACGAGTATTTGATAACATGGCAAATCAAATATAGTTACTTACTCTTCGCCAGTTAGGTCCTCAGCTGGATCAATTCTAAATTCAAAATGCTGTCTCTCTTCATCTGAATCCTCTTCAGTATCGGGACATGATGAGTTGTTGTCCTCGTCGCCTTCCATCAATGCTCTCAAACACTGCAGCACAGAAAATCTTTCCATCTTGAATAAAATTGTATGTCTGTATAAAATCTTGCTTCAAATTTTCGGGACAGTTTATGTGTTGTTTACGCCGGCTTTCCGCACATGGCCCCATGCCCCTCCCCACGCACCTCCCCGAAACTAGCACCTAGTTACCATGTCAACAGAAGGGGGACGTTACTTCCAGGTAAAAAAGAGAGTAAAAGGCAAGTTTACTTTTGGTCTAATTAACCTCATTTAAAAAACCCCATTTGATTTGCCAGTGCTCAAATCGGAAAGTCGAGATTCTAAGGTTTCTGTCAATGTTTTTGTGGCGTGTGTATGATAAAATATCGCGAAGTTAGAAATAGTAATATAATTTTATTGCTGCTGGGAGCGTCGGTGTCCCTTATTTACGGGCTCATTTGGCTATTTCCGGGGCTCATAACATTCACAGTCCTTATCCTAATAGACTGTAACCTCGACAAGCTTATTGCAATATTTACCACAACTTTATATAGGCTGTATCACAAAATCTGCGTATTACCGCAGAATACAAATTCTGCTTGCGAATCACAAGCCTCTCAACAACCCCTGCTCATATCAGGTAACCATTCAACAATGGCGACTGCCTTCTAGTGGCTTATCCCCTTCACTTTCCCCGCTTCTCCTTTCCAACAATTCAGCCGATTCAACATACAACATAAAGAGACGTCCCAGACCACACAAGACTCACAGAATGCACAAACAGCTTACACAAAGCACAAACAGCCCGCAAAGCGCACGTATAATTTCACAAAACACATAGAACACTCGCAGCGCACATATAATAGTTTGCAAACTCATGCCCAATTCGTGAATCACACACTCCTATAAACCTGTACAGGTACACACCCAATCCTGACCAGTGGCCACAAGTCTCAGTTAGTGGCTAGGCTCGTTTGCACAAACGGGCAAACAATTCACTTTTAGTTGCGGCGCAAGTCTCAGTTAGTGGCCGGATCACTTGCACAAACGGGCAAGTGCTTAGTCGTAGTCACTCTTGACTCGACAGTATGTTGTCGACAACAGCACTGGTCAGTGCCACCAGTTCCTCTATAGTGGGAACCTCTGTGACATGCCCTTTCAGCTTTGCATACGCCTCAGATCATTCATCCACACAACACATGCATTTACCTTAGACCCTTTGCTCAATTTAACTTTAAATTTAGACTCGTTGGAGGACAGGCACTATAGCGCCGTAGTCTGAATGAACCTACCGCCCTTGAATACAACCAACTTGCAGATTTTGTAAATAGGCTCCGCTCACCTCTTCCCTATGGCCAGGGTTGTATCAACGGCAGCAGCTTCGTCCAGGTCTCTGACTCCTGTTGTGTCCTCCTGGCTGGCTCGCCAATTATTGTCGCAGAATCGGATCTCAGACAGGGCCAGTTTGACTGAGCGATCCCGCTCCACATTTAATACTTCTTCAAAAATGGTACAATCTTCAGAGTCTGAGGTAAATAAGGTTTATTGTATGCAACACAAGATTAGATACAACAACCGGGCTGGTTTGCGCAAAACAGCTGCCCCCTAGGCCCGTGCACCAACTTTTTATCTTGTCGGCTCTTCCTGCCTTGGAGGTTGACCACCACCTGGCTCGACCCCTCCCCATGACCTCATGGCGTTCCATCCTGCCGAGACCACTTTTTATTTTCCTTTATTCATACCTTCACCATTTAACTAAAAGATTAATGAAAAGAGATAAACAGACATAAACAGCCTTGAGCGGACATAAACAGACTTAAACAGACATAAATGGAAACTTCAGCTGACCCAACTGTGTACTATGTATTTACCTGTGTTGTATAGCTTAGTAATAGTTTTATTTGAGATGGGGCTACACCATTGCCCCACGACTTATGCGGATAGTTTAATTCCAATGGTCTATAATATAGTATATCTGCGGAGTGACCCAATAATTTTCGTGGTAAAATCTGCAGAATCCCTGATACAAAGGTAAAAGGTTAAAGCATGGTGGGGTTCACTTGTTTACTTGTTAATCCACGTCCTCTCACCCTCGTGCTGCAGAGCCTTGCCCGAACTGGGCTTATAAATCTTAGTGGTGGGAAGACCCGTCCACCTATATCTGTCCCATTGTGCTCTTGTCAGGTAGGGAAGTACCCTTATTGAGTTACCACTTAGAGTGCGGCATCTGGTCATGCCTGTCAGGATGTGGAGCCCGACCCCCTCCTCTACTCATGACCGCGACCTCCTCAGACAGAGATCATTCACTGCCCATTGACTCTCGGTCTGAGTTTTATGTTTAGCCTCCATTGTGCTCGTTTTATGGCTCCACGTCCTGTACTTATTGTTTTTTGAGATTAGACACATAGGGACAGCAGATGGGGTCCTAGATGCAAAGCTTTTCTTAATTTTCCTCCCACAACATGAAAAGTTATTGTGGCTGCGTTTACTATATAGCCGTGTTATGCTAGTTGTACTCCTGCATGGCTCAGGTCACAGTTTTTGCTTGCTAGTGCCATGTGTCCAAACTATACTATCTTATAACCCACAAGAATCCATTGTCACTCTCCCTGGGGAGACAAACGGCGAATCTCTTCTGATTTGGGCAAACCGGTTTTCAGCCTGCTGTCTCTTTTGTCTGCCCACAAACTAATTTGCATCTGAATCTTAGAAGACTAATGGACCCGCTGTATATCTTCAAGTTGCAGATAACGCTTGAATACTTTATAACACTAAAGCACAAGATCAGTTGCATGGTCCAGGGGTAAATGTATTCGGGGTTGAGGATTTGATGTAATTTTGGAGTCGCTATTTGCTATTCAAGAGAGAGAGCTGGAAAGAGTAAGTAAATCTTATCAGAAGTCTCGTGTATTTTTTTCTGAGAGAAATTTGGATTAGCCTATATAAATGTAAAATGTATGGATCTCTGTTTCATGCGAGTATATTAATAAACAGCATTACATAATGTGTCTTGTTGTATTTTGCTTGAAATCTGTCTTTCTCGACGTCCATATTCTCTAATTGTGAGCTATATTCTTAGTAAAACAGCTATAGTATGGAATTCAGTCAAAATTTGAAGATATTTGATGCATTCTTAGAAACAGCAAGTAAAAGTCTTGTTGCTGAGTCGATTGCATGTTACGTGTTACAAAGCAATTTGGCGCAAACTAACAAAAATTTAAATTAAAAAAAAAATACACGTTCACTTTATTCTTATGATACTTGGCATAATAGTAGATTAGCTACATAGCAATTTATGTGGAAACATACTATTTTCTTTAATACATTGTGGGATACATTTTTTGAGAAGCTTTGCACTTAGGAACCCCATGTTCTGTCCCTATGTTTCCAATAGGTCATTTTATGTAACCTAAGATCTGCACATGGTCTAATTCCTGTATGTTTTGCTAACCGGGCCAATAACATTCCACTAGATGCATAAGTAAAGCCACTGTTAGTCTATTATCAGTATGTCAATTAAAACAGAAATATCGTCTACAGGCTGTGCTTGGAAGTGGGACGCCAAGGACTTTAAACGAGACAGATAGATTAGGCATATACATGGTACAGTGATACAGAACTCGTAATACAAAGATACAAGAATTATATCTAACATGAATTTAAATCAAAGGCCCGAGTGTCTGCTTGTGCAGTCGTAAACTGTCTCTGTCCAATGAGGTAATGATTATGTGTATGGGAGAGATCCGAACCGTGCGGTCTGGAACTCAAGGTTTAGCCACTGCAGTTTGTGGTTCAAAAGCAACCATGGTCCTCCCTTCACAAGATAGTGACCATGAAGGTTATTGAGGAAGACTCACCCGTCACTGGGATTTACGAGTCCAGCTTGTGAAAACCTTGGAGCGTACAAAGAGGAGAACGTGGATAAAGTTAAAGAAATGCACCTCGCCACGTTTAAGCATTTTACCTTTGTATCAGAGATTTTGCTACATTCATTGCCAGTGTTCCCGAGTCGAGTGGCAGATAGATTATAAACCCCTGGAATAGGACTATCTGCATAAATCTGTGGGAATGATGCAACTATTTATCAAATAAGTTGTTGACACAATATATATGTCTATATAACCATACAATGCACAGTTAGGTCAGCCGAAGTGTCTGTTTATCTCTGTTTATTGTGTTTTATTAGAGAGTGATGAATAAACAAAATTAAAAATGAAAATGTAACCGAAAAGAGGAAGAAAAGGATCACGGGGGGCAATGGAATGTGATGAGATCATTGAGGAGGAGTTGAGTCGGAGTGTCATGATGACGTAGAGCTCCGAGGCAGGAGGGGGGTGTGACATGTTTAAAACTGTGGACGCAGGAAATGGTCAGGGCTCTTTTGCGCAAACCAGCCACAGGTTTCTTGTAGATGATTTTGCATTGTGTACAATAAAACCCAGTTATATCAGACTCTGAAGAACGTGTTGTTTATTAAGAAGTATTGAATGTGGTTTAGGATCTCTCAGTCTAACTGGTCCTGGCTGAGATCTGATTCTCCCCAACATTTTTTTGCCAATTTATACACTGGATATGTCTTGTACCCCTGGATCATGCAACTGATCACAAGTATTATGTTATATTGCAACTTGTCATCACAGAGACCGATAATTGCTACAACCCGCTGCTACATACAAAAGTATGATTTCAGATTCTGATACCAGAAATATTTTGTACAGATTAAGGTTCATATAAACAGACATTTCTGATAACAAAACGCAATTATTAAAATTTGACTAGGTAGCTATCCCACAATAGCTTCAAGAATGCATGGAGGGGAAATGGCTACCTGCTGTCTCTTTTGTCTGCCCACAAACTAATTTGCACTATCACTCATTTCATACTAACCTGCTCAGTCCTCCTGCGTTGAACTAGCTGGTTTCTCTGTTAGCTATTTCTGCTGTAACCTCGCTGGTGATCATGGCTGTTTCAATAGCCAGTTTGACAGCAAATCAGAAGACTAAAGCTGAGCAGGCTATGCATTTACTTTGTTCGTAGTTAGGCAGCTCGCTAGCTGTATATTTTAGCTTAATCTGACCAATTCCCCTATAATTTCAGTTACGTGCTAGCCTGCTGAGCAGGCAATATGTTCGTAGCTTGACTGCACCTTTCACTACCTGAGGGAGGCAAAAGCAACCTAAAATTACAGGTTATATAAAATACTAGCCATCTAAGCAGGCAATCCATATATATTATATTCGTAGCTAGGCAGCTAACTTAGCTGTACAGCTGAACAGACAATGCATATTATTATGTTCGTAGCTAGCCAGCTAGCTGTAGCTACATTTCAGAAATACTAGCCAGCTGCAGGCAATTTATATATTATGTTCATAGCTAGCCAGCTAGCTAGTTGTACAGCTGAGCAAGCAATGCTGATTCGTAGCTAGCCACCTAGCTGTATATTTCAGAAATACTAGCCAGCTGAGCAGTCAATGTTATGTTCTTAGCTAGCCAGCTAGCTGTAAATTTCAGAAATACTAGCCAACTGAGTAGGCAATTCATGTTATGTTCGTAGCTAGCTAACTAGTACATGTCAGCAATCGGTAACTAGCTACCTGGCAGAGCCAAAAGCTACTAATATTAGAGACAGCATATTGAGCGTTGATGTAATGATGTTTAATTATTCTGACAACAGGTGTAGTTTGAATGTAGCAACTTGTTAGCAGCTTACGTTTTAAAAACACATAACAGCTTCAGAATTCATGGTTGAGATATGAACGTGCGTAATTGATGTCATAGAATAAAATGTGAAACTCTCTTAGTTTCTCTTAGATATGTACCTGGTCTTGAATCATGGGTCTAGAAAGGTAGCCATGGAGAACAGCTCATCTGTTGCAGGGTCAGTGTACTTGTCATTCAAGTCATCGAGAACCTTAACCTTGATCTCCTGGGTCAGTTCTGTATCGCCCTCGTTCGGATTCAGAACCTCTGCATTTAACAGATGGATGACAAGCTTCAAATAGGACACGCTCACATACGCTTCTCCTGACATGGCATCTGTAAAGTCCTGGAGTGGCTTCAGTGCTGCTGTGACCGATTCCAAGACTTGGATGTCTTGCTAGGTAGTTACAAGGTGCCGTGTCTTTTTGTCTGCTGCCAGGACTTGTATAATGGCCTTTTCCTGCTCCAGGACTCTTTCCATCATCTGCAGACAAGATCCCCACCTTGTCGGGAATTCTGTGATGAGCTTGTGCAGGGGCAGGCTTTGTTCATTCTGTGCTCTCATCAGGGCCTTCTCCTTTTTACAGCTGTATGAGAACATGCTAAATACCTTCTTACACACCCGTGGCCCGGAAAATCGCACACCCCTGTGGCTCGGGAGCGTTTTGGACACTTCTCTCTGGAAATTGGAAATAAGAAATCAAAATAATAGGGTGAAAAATAATTACAATAGAATCACAACACAATAGAATCACAATCTGCTATAATTACAACAATGTAATGTACAACATGGACACTGGACATTACAAATCTAATAGATACATATATTTACATTCAACTGTTACACATTTTACAAATCTGATTTGATTCGCAAGGGTGCTTCGATTTACCCTACATCAGTGGTCCCCAACCACCGGGCCGCGGCCCGCTACCGGTCCGTGAGGCATTTGGTACCGGGCCGCACAGAAATAATAAAAACGTTTTAATTTAACGTTTAATTTAAATCGCAGTCTGCAGGGTGTTTTATTTTGAAAAATGACCACTTCCGTCTGTGTGCCTCTGTTCCGCACTTGCCTCAGTTTTTTTTCTCCATGCACCCCCCTCCCCCGATCCACGAAAAAAATGAACCGGTCTGTTTTTTTCGCGTGTACCACTGCCATACAGACGAAAAAGTCTGAAGGATAATTAATATAAAATAAATAAGTCTCAAAAGTACATTTATTTTAATATTTTTATTAACTGTAGAAAGTCACTTCAAAGTGAAGAGAACAAAGTGCACAAAAGCTTATAACAGCTTAATGTTACAGTATGTCTACAAAGAGACACGACACTTGTTACTATGTAACAAAGCTGGGGAGGAACTACTTGGGGGCATTTCTGTGAAAACTTTGTGAAAACTGAACCAGTCCCCAACAACAAAAAACGTCACTCTGCCTCTTCTGCTGTCTTGTCAGCCTCTCTGGCCAGACCTTGAGACACCTCTAGGATGGTTTTCTTTCTCTTTCTCAGCTCCTCGAGGTCATCCTCTGCAGCCTTTCTCTTCCGAGCCTTTGCTTCCAACTTCTTCTTCCTTCTCTCCTCTGTAAGGTAGTCATGGTACCTGGTCCTAGCTGCTTCCACAGACTTCAGGAGCTCCTTAGTGAGTGGCACCTGTCAGGGAAATTCATATAATTGTATTATAAAACATTGCATTGCTTTTAAAACTAATATATCAGTTAAAACTCTCTACCGTTGTGCCTGTTGACTAGAAAAGGAAGTGACATGTGTTTTAAATAAACCGTTTTTTTCATAAATGAAGAAACTTGATGAAATTAACACACCTTAGTAACACCTCCGTGTAGAGCGACATAGTCGCACACAAGCCGCCGAGCAACAACAGTGTCCCCCATTATGTTGGTTGTCTCCACCTCTTTGTTCACCGAAAAGCCTCTCTCGGCAGACATTGACCGTGGGACAAGATGAGCAGCTTCTGGCAAAAAGCCCAGAGGTCAGGGTAGGGCTACAGGAAGGGTGACTGAGAATATTCAAATGGCTGTGATAATTGCAATATTGGCTAACAACAATCATTTCAAATGTACTCAAACACTCATTCCTATGAAGCTGAAAATTAACATGTACTGTAGCTAGTATGTTCACAGATGAGACAAGTAGGCTAAGTTAACGTTAGCCTAAAATAGGCCCACTGATGTAAAGTTAGCTGTGACACACTACAGCTAATGGCATTATAGAAAAAATAGCTACCAAATGGAACAGATAACACAATAATTGATTTGCGTTACTTACTTTGACATTCGCCAGCAAGTCCTGCGCTGTTGCATGTCCCATGAACTGGGACCCCAGGTACGTAGACTGGACCTCCCCTCATCCCAGAAACGAACATGTATGTCCAGCTGCTTGGTCTTGGTCGCCTTGTTCAAACTTTCATCAAACATAACAACGAATGGTCCGTTGTTGACTTTTGCGACGAGATCCCTCTTTATGTATTCCGCCAAACCGAACTTTGTGATATAAGCCGTCTTATCACCACCACACGCAAATGTTTTCATGTCAGAATCGGGAAAACATGCGGCAAAAAGCTTTCAATGCCTTCGTTGCTGTTATAGGACTGGTGTTTAACTACGGTTTCCAGCATCCACATCACTTCTGCCACCAGTGTTGGCGTGGATCCCAGCGCAAGGTCGATTCTTCCTTGAGTAGCGGGAGGCCGATTAGAGGTACCGGGAGACTGGGCCGCGGTAGCGGGGAGCTGGGAGGCCGGAGGCAGAGCTGCAGGCACTGCGTCCCCCGAAGGAGGAAGCATGGAGGAGAGTTGTCTGGTTTGTTGCAGACCTCTTATTTGGGTCTCATGTTTTGAGGACTTTTTGATGCGATTCCAGAGACTTTACCCCTAATGTTACGAGTTTAATATTTTTTTGCACAAAGTGCAACGGGTTTCGTCTTGATTCCCATCCACTGCTTTTAATCAGGACCTAAACGCGCTTTTCTCTACCCATAGCTCATTAAACCTACACTTGCCCATGGCTTATTAAATTACATAGCGAGGAAACTCAAAACAAAACACGAGTAGTTAGCTAGCTAGCTCTTGTCTACGTTCAACCAACTCGAACGATACGTAGCTTCATTCGCCAATAATTTCTCCCGGGGGCAGCGAATTGGCATTTGTTTGGTTCCAGCTTGATTCATTTCCGTGTAAATAGGTAGGACTGATTTCTTTGCAGGACAATCAAGACATTTTAATACAATAGAGAGTTAATCTCACTTTTAAGACCTAGCACCTCATTTTTTAGACCTAATAACTAAAATGTAAGACCTTTTTAGGCCTTAAAATCGGATTGTTGGATTTTTAGACTTTAAGGCTTTTTAAGACCAGCATTTTTGGCTAAAATATTTACGGCTCGGGATCTCCTATCTTGGGTCCAGAGTTTGAATCAGCTTTCTGAAACCCTCTTTCTCCACAGTTTGAATGGGTACCATGTCCTTCGCTATGTGATGTGTTATTGCACCTGTTATGTCTTTCCATTTTTTGCTCGTCTTGTCATAGCGAGTACCGGCAGCGAATTATGACTTGATTGATTGCTGAGTGGGAGTCTGGCTTGTCTTCAGGCGAGCTCCTGGGCTAACTGTTTCACGCATTCGGGTGCATTCCTCATATTCACGGACATGCATGGTTTTCAGGTGGGTAAACAGGTTGCTGGTGTTTCCACCTTTGGCTAAAACAACACGTCGACACAACTTGCATAGTATTGTTTGTTGGTTGAGGTCGGAGATTTTGAACCCAAACCAGTTCCAAACGACAGAGGAGCCCCCTTTCTTTTTAATCAATTCGTCATCATCCTGCTCTTGAGCAACATCACTTTCTGCATGTTCGCTCATTTTCGATTGTTCACTTTTGCACTTATAATAGGCTATATATATTAGTACGTAGTCTGCCTGCTAACTGCAGCTGCTGGGGTCATCCCTATGTTCCCACAGCCCTATGTTCCCCCATTTCTAAGAATTTTTTCTAATAAATGTTTCCCCCATCAAAATTAGGCCCTATGTTCCCCCAGCCCTATGTTCCCTCAGGCCTACATCCCCACAGCACAGGTATGGCCATTCCCTAATGCACATAACGTGTTGTTGCCCCCCCTTAACCCGTGCCCCCCGATGTATTGCTGCAGTAATAGTGATCATCTTGGTTTCAGAGAGTTGTCTATATTTAAGAACAAGGAACAGTATACATATTTAGGAACATAGGGCTGTGGGAACCTAGACACGCTCCCCAGCTGCCTGCACGCTTGTTTGTTGCTACATGCGCACAACAAATGCATGCAACGTCCTCTCAAAAAAATAGGTCAACATATTAACATGCTTCTTTTTTCTGTAAGAACCTAGAGAGGTTACATTAAAAGAAAAATTAGATGTAGCTACAAACTACTATCACTCAAAATTTTGAACAAAACCATATGAATACATAAAGGTATCCACGGTGTTAGCTTCTTCCGAAGAGACGACCAGGAGACTCAGCAGTCTGACTTGAAATGCAAGTTTATTACACACAGCGGTCCACAGCGAGTTGGTAAAGAGTCTAAAGTGAATGAGTCTCTCACCTGAATATATGCATAGGGACAGATGATCAGTTTGAGCCTTTGTGTTGCTAACAAAGCACCAGCAAGGAAGTCAGGAAGTGATAGCGTCTGATTAGCTCATTGAATAGAAGAGACACTGTTTGCTGACAAAGCATCGGTACTGTCTAATCAACTCACTCATTCTTATACAGATGACCTCGTCAAAATGGCACGGTTAATGTATTTCACAACAGACAGCATACACAATTCTTCAATCCCCCATTTGATCCTCCCATAAGAGAGGATCACAAAGAAAAAGGAAAGTCACAGTTCATCACACATACGATAAGTTGTAGTGTTTGGCATTTGTAGCATCATGTAATCTGTGGCATATACATTTCAAAAGTGATGTGAAGCTTGCTATTAGTCTTTAGTTTGGCCTGAATTTTCTGGCAATGATAAGCTCCTGCATCATGGAGGCCAGCCCTTAGAATTTACAGCTTACATCCTGCGGACATTGAGCAGCTGAAAGTAGTGTTCATAGTTCTCTTCGAGTGAGCTATGGTCCCGTTGCCAAAAGCCATTGCTACTGGTGTTAGTTGATTGTCATCAGCTCTATGCCATACTGTGCAGACAATGTCAGCCTTGCACATATAGCAATTAATTGGGTCACAAGGCAAGCCTGCTGCCTGGGAGATATTCACTAGTCGTGGGAATGTTGGTGATGATGGTGATCTCATCAGTGTTTCCGGTCTGCCATCTGTGTGGGGCAGACAGCCCATGTAAAGCAACACCATCCACAAGCTCAGGGTGAGAGGAGGATGGTCCACGATGAGGTGCTCCTTAGGGATCGTAGCAAAGAGCCAGCCGGTTTCCCAGATGTTGTCTGGCGAGGGGCAGGTTACTGAGGCGTTTCTTCCACCAGTCCCATCCAACAGCAGTTGCGGCAGGCACACTGGACACTGGACCTGTGGGAGAAACACACACACCACAGACACAGAAAACAATCTCTTCAGCAGCATCATATCTTTGTTATTATTATTATTTTAATTTTTTAATTGATTCTCTCCCCCCCCCCACCTTCCCCTGTTCTCTCCCTCATGGAGTGGTGTAAGGAGGAGAACCGGTGAATAGTTTGAGTCTTCACCCCGTAGGTTGGCCCCCAGTGCCTAGAGCCTCTGGTTCTTCCTCGGGGCTCCGGTTCTCTGCCGTTCCCTTCACTGGCCCTGCTCTGTCCCTTCCTGCCCTGCAGGAGGGGGAATCAACTTGCAGTGCTGGACATTCTTCCCTGACATTTTACAGCTGCATCTGTGATGAGTATTATTTGGAAAGAGCCGTCCCATTTGCCAGACGGTACTGCAGCCTGTATAGCTGGTATCAGTGCGCCAGCTTGCTGAGTGGTTAATTGTAAAGGCAGCTCAGATTTTGGGGGGTTTTCTTCTTCCTCACTACCACTTCCTCCCTGCATATCATTTTTCTTTTTCCTACAGACTCTTACCCAATGGCCATTCTTACCACAGTAGTGGCAAGCACTACTAGTACTCTGCATCTGATTCCCCCTTTTGGAGAATCCTCTTCTATTGAATTTGGGCTTAGAGTCATTCTGATCAAGATATGCTACATGGATTGGCGGCATAGCTGAAGCCCCTCCCTGTTGGAGGTCTCGCTCTATTTCAGTTTTACTATGTAGTGTTATGGGCACAGCTACGGCTATTGCAATCTCATCAGCATCAAGTCTGATATTGTCACCAATATTGCCACAATACCCTGCTACCTCTCTAAAGGGTAAACAGTGCCCTGTGCTAATGTGGTAGCACGTCTGCATTTAATTATCTCATCTTTCAATTTTTCATTCTCTGATTCTAAATCAATTTTAGTTTTTTCAAAATATCGCCTCATAACACAAAGTGTCATCCCTGTGTCTTTCTTTCGCAAAGCATATCCTAACGCTTTTTTACATTCATCAATACACCATACCTTTTCTGGGTGAACAGGCAACTTTTCCTGAAAATACATATGAGCCTTTTTAGTCAGCTTTCCCAGTTCAATGTCAACAATCCGAATAAACTGCTCATCTGTCCACAACGGTGTACCTCGACCCCTTTCAAAGTGGTCGGAATCCTGGATCACCCTTCTTTGGTTCACCCTTCCCTGCGCCAAACAGAGGCTTCCCCATCTTAAATGGAGGTTAACACTGGTCGTCCCTTTGTGTCAAAAACAAGAGGGATACGTCTTCCCTTGCTAAGACTACAACTTAACAAGAGGATACCAAATATACCAGTCTGCCTTTGTTAGAGAACTTATTGCTTTAACAAAGGGGCTCCCTATCGGAGGCTTCCTAACTTCTTACTGGTCTCTCAACAGAAAACAGCAATCCCCAAATAATTTTTGATGGGAGCTTACCAATGTTTCTTTCAAACGGTTAGTCCCATCCGGGTCACAGCACCAAATTGTTAGCTTCTTCTGAAGAGACGACCAGGAGACTCAGCAGTCTGACTTGAAATGCAAGTTTATTACACACAGCGGTCCACAGCGAGTTGGTAAAGAGTCTAAAGTGAATGAGTCTCTCACCTGAATATATGCATAGGGACAGATGATCAGTTTGAGCCTTTGTGTTGCTAACAAAGCACCAGCAAGGAAGTCAGGAAGTGATAGCGTCTGATTAGCTCATTGAATAGAAGAGACACTGTTTGCTGACAAAGCATTGGTACTGTCTAATCAACTCACTCATTCCTATACAGATGACCTCGTCAAAATGGCACGGTTAATGTATTTCACAACAGACAGCATACACAATTCTTCAACGGTATAGCAAAATCCATATTGTGGTGCAGCATAATACCGGTAGTCACTTTCATACCGGTATAGCGCCCACTCCTAGATGGCACACAGCAAATCTCAAAACAGCAAATTTAACACTGTGGGTGTCAAAATCAACACAGAGTGGGTGTACATGTGGGACTCACCAAAAAAGTGTTTTAACACTATGAGAGAGTTTGATTTTGAACCTATGGGTGTCAAAACTGAACACTCACAGTGATTACTTGTCAATATTAAGGGTTCATATTTATTTTCTAAGTGTTAAATTTCTACACTTACAAAGTGTTAAAAGTCATTCACTAAATGTTAAATCATGACACCTGTAAGGTGTTAATTTTTAAAACCAGTGTTTGAAATCTGTGTAGATCAGATATATTGCTTAAATAAAGTACAGAATAATGAATCCGATGTCTAATGTCAAAATTATTTTATTCTGTCAACTTCTCAGTCCATTCTTGTGACAAAAACAAGGCATGGCATGTGACAAAAACAAGTATACAGTAAATAAAAATAATTATACTTTTAAAAAAACTAACAATAAGGGTGCTTGGCCCTGTATTTATTTTATTTTTTCAGATTTTCTTTTTGTTTGTTTGGTTAGAATAAAATAATAATAAAAAATAAAAGATACATGCCTCTGTGACAATGTAAAAGTAATGGTCAGCCCCGTATGAAACTTGAGCATCAAATGGCTTATAAAAACATAACTTCTCCTTTTCTAAAATGACAATCTTGCAAGAAGATTGCTCCTTGACTTAAAATGCATGGAAATGTTCTTGAAAGACAGTGTCATACTTCACTAAGACAAAGAAAGACAGTGTCATACTTCACTAAGACAAAGAAAACTTGCCCTTTCTGTAATAAAATGGATACAATCTTGCCAAGGACTGGTGTATCTGCAACATCAACACAAAGAAAAAGGCCCACATGACATTCAACACCAGAACACTTAACCCAGTTTGTAACACTGACTGTGGCCTGTAAATCAATGCTAAGTTCTTCAGAGATTACTTCACTGTTTTCTTGTGATCTTAGAATGTGGCATTTGACAGGACCAGATTCAAGTGGCTTAAAGTCCATGCTCTCCCAGTGGTATGCTACAGCATATTGGTGCTTCTTGGCAAGAGATACTGTAAGGTTCTTAAAATTCTTCACACAATCTTTAAAGAACTTGTGTTTGCCTTCAAATCTCATGCTTCAGACATGAAGCAATGGTCCAATTCTGCATATGCATCTTGGGTAATGCACCATAAAATGATGCTTAGGTTCTTTGAGGGATAGAGTTTTTTGAACAGGGTATGGTGCTCAATTACGAGGTGCTTTAAATAAACTGTCATACCCGCTGTGAGAGCAGGTGAAAACACAATATTCATAATATCCAATAACAACAACAGTAAATGCCAATGTTCGTCACCTTCACAAACAAGGTCACCAAATATCAATGGGATGTTTGTAATTAAACATAAGGTCTGAGATGCATTCAACCCAATCCATTTCCTGGCTGGTCCACATTAACCTTTGTTGGCCTGTTTTTCCTCTCCATGTAGCCATAGTTAAAAGCATAGATTCTATTGAGAAAGCTTTGTTTTTAAATAAAATTATTGACCAAATATTCAAAAAGAGGTTTAACTTCATATTGTCCTACCTCTTTTAGAATATCATGCATGATATCCACAACCAAGTTGTCAGCAATGTGTTGAGTATACTGTTTCTCTTAAGACCAAAAGCATGGGTTGCTGCTGGATTGTCTAGGTGCGCATAATGCAGTGCATTCAACTCTTCTGTTCGAAGAGTCAAAGCAGCATCATCCTCTGAGAAAATGGACTATGATGAGGTTTTGCCAATCAGGCAAAATCTGCAAAAATAATTTGCACTAAACGACTCCATGAAGCCAAGCACACCTAAATTGTCACCACTGATCTGTGCCAAAGTACCACGTACAGGTGCCTCAGAAAATGGAACTTCAATGCCTGCATTCTCTAATATCCTTAAGTCATGTACTATAGGTTTTAAAATTGCATCAAAACCATAGGTTTTCACATCTTGTGAATGAAACAATGCAATAAGGTGAATGTTCATTAGAGTAATATTCAGTTTAGGTGGGAGGTTCCTAAGGACAAAATAAACAGCGCCAACTTTATGTATTCCGTGCTTGGAACCAAGAGGATTAGCACTCTCAAAATCGTCATAATATAACTGAAGCTGAAGAGCGAACTTATGGCTGGAAAATAAAGGATGGCTTTTAAAATAATCTCCATCGCAGAAATCATCATACTTGTCACTTTGAGCCTGTGATTGCACATAGTTACACACATCAGCATTCTTAAAAATGAACTTCAAAGTTTTCAGTATGGGTACATAGACGAACTTGTTATTCACAGGTACTTGCTCATAGACTCCTGTTTTAAATTTCTAACAATGTTGTGCCTTACTCCTAAATTAAATCGACTGGCTGAACAATTCTCCATTTCTGTGTGAAGTATTTTTTCCACTTTTTGTCTGAATTCAGACTGCTGAAAGGATTCTCTAAGTTTTCAAAAAACTCTTTAACTGAAGACCTACAAGTATTGTCTTCGGAAACAAGATTTAGTACTTGATCCTTGAGACTGGACTGAAAGTCACTGACATATTCTTCAAAACTTTCAATCATGGAGAGCACTAGCGGATATGGTACACTTCTTCCTACAAGTTTTGCAACTTTTTTTTGCAAAGTTTTGCTCATTTCTATTCTGTCTTTTGAAGTTGTAGGCCTTTCAAAATCACTAACTACCTGAATTTGAGGTGCAGGTGTACCTGATATGGTAGGTCCTTCAAAGCCATCTCCTAATTCTAGATGTAAAGGCCTCTCTAAAGATCTTGGTTCAGGAATTACTGGGTCTCCACCACTAAACATATAATTACTTTCTTCCAAACGACTATTAATTCTTTTCAAGTGTCTCCTATAACCAGAATAACGACTAAATTGCAAATTACCGTATTGACCCGAATATAAGACAGGGTTTTTTTCCTAGAAAAAAGTCTGAAAAAGTTGCATCGTCTTATATTCGCGCCCCAACATTTTTTTACGTAAATATTCATTCACAACAACAGAGGGCGCCAAAGGACTGTTCCCCAAGCCAGCCACTGTGTTTCACCCTGTCCACACACACACACGCAGTGACAGGTGCCTGGAGAGATGGAGAGACAAGCGGACCCGCTCGAACAAAGTGGCTCTAAAGTTGGTCAAGTTAACAAACAACAGAGGAGGAGTTTTGAACGCGACGCGCGCTGTAGTAACTGCTGCTCCAAGTTTTCACTGCCCGCATTTTCTGCACTTTTATACTGATTTAAATACAAAACTCTTTTCTATTTTTTAATCTTTTTCGGATTACTCCTAACTAACCAACCTATACGGGACTCCAGCACCGTGGTTTTCTGTTCGACACCCAAGAAAACATTTATGGTAAGGAATTCGACCATGGCTTCCTCCCTTGTTTCCTGCTTGGAGTGCAATATGTTTAGTGTTAGTTCTGACGCCAAGTTTAACGTAACTGGTATTTGTAGTAAGTGTCAACTCAATTTAGAATTGGCGCAGAAAATAGTTGAGCTTGAGGACCGCATCCAGACGCTTCGCCAGATTCAGGAAGGAGAGAGTTACATAGAGTCTTTTCTGTTGGAGCCGGACGCACCAGGGAGTTTAAATAGCCTAGACATTAGTGCTATTCCCCCAACAGAGCCTTCGCAGCAAGGCGCTTTTGTCACGGTTCGAGGGAGGCATAGTCGCCGTCCCAAGGAGGTCATACACCCAACTCACGTTTCGAATCGTTTTTCCCCACTCAGTAATACACCTACTGAGAAAGCTCTGATAATTGGCGATTCCATTTTACGAGACGTGAGGATAGAGTCACCAGCGACCATAGTCCAATGTTTGCCTGGGGCCAGAGCTACCGACGTGGAGGCAAACTTAAAGGTGCTAGCTAAGAATAATCGTAAATATTCTAAAATTATTATCCACGCTGGCACCAACGATGTCCGACTTAGGCAGTCGGAGATCACTAAAAATTATTTTGTTTCGGTGTGTAAGCTCGCTAAAACACTCAGTCGGGAAGTAATTATCTCTGGCCCTATCCCTGCCCGTAGGAGTGACGAAGTCTACAGTAGACTCACGTTGCTAAATCGCTGGATGGCTAACTGGTGTACTGACAACGACTTGGGCTTCATAGACAATTGGCCCACTTTTTGGGGAAAGGCTGGCTTACTGAAGAGAGACGGACTCCACCCGAACTGGAGAGGTGCTCTTCTATTATCTAGAAATTTTTCCCGTAGTATAAATTCGCAAAGTTTATGACCTCTCAGAGCGCTAGCCAGGCAGCAGACTTCTGGTCCTAAACCACTGTCTGCTAGCTTCCAAAAACCCGTGACTAGCTTAGCTATTGAGACTGTGTCTGTCCCTCGTTTTGGAAATGGTTTTAGAAGTAAAAAGCTATCTGAGCACACTGGCTGTCGTGGCATTTGTGTACATAATCTTATTTATATTAAAACCTCTCAGCCTGCAGTAAGTGTTGCCTGTAGTAAGACGCATCTTAAATGTGGATTGTTAAATGTTAGATCACTTTCCCCCAAGGCGGTTCTTGTGAACGAACTAATCACCGACCATAGTTTTGACCTGATTAGTTTCACTGAAACCTGGCTTAGGCCTGACGAATACAGTGCACTTAATGAGGCATCTCCCGATGGTTATGCCAGCTGCCAAGCGCCGCGTCTGTCCGGTAGAGGGGGCGGTGTTACTGTGATTTTTTCGACAAAATTTAGTTTTACACCTAAATGTGGGGATAAGTTCTCCTCTTTTGAATCGCTTGCTATGCTTTCTGGACGGTCAAAAGATCTAGTTACCTCAGTGCAATCATTCCTCTTAATAACTATTTATAGACCACCTGGACCATATACTGTTTTTCTCTCCGAGTTTGCAGAGTTTTTATCAAGCTTGGCAACTATGGGGGATAAAGTTGTGATTGTTGGAGATTTCAACATACATATTGATAATGACAGTGACCCTTTAGGACTGGCTTTTGCAGCTATTATTGACTCTGTCGGTTTTATTCAAAATATATCTGAACCAACCCACCGCCACAATCATACCTTAGATTTAGTCTTATCCTATGGTATCGATGTCGAGAATATCATTGTGTCTCCCCATAATCCTGTACTATCGGATCACTTTTTGATTTCTTTTGAAATTCAGGTAAATATTCCTATTAAATCAGAACCTAAATACTATTCCAGCCGCTCTATAAATTCATTGACGGCTTCAAAATTTATAAACGTACTTCCCGAATGCTTAGTATCAAGTCAGGACCCAAATAGCCTTTTGTCAATTGATCATCAAACAGATGCGCTAAATCACATTTTACGGAATACACTTGATGCGGTCGCACCCCTCAAGAGGAAAATGCAGTGAGAAGAAACTTGCACCCTGGTTTACTGACCATACCCGTGCCCTTAAACAAGTTTCCAGAAAATTAGAACGCAGATGGCGCTCTACCAATTTAGAGGTTTTTCGTTCTGCTTGGAAGGACAGCCTCATAGAATACAAGCACGCCCTTATTACAGCTAGGTCATCGTACTTCTCAAAATTAATTGACCAGAATAAAAACAACCCAAGATTTCTATTTAACACGGTAGCTAAACTGACAAAAAAACAGTCTTCAGTTTCCATCAGTTATCCTTCTAACTATAATTCAAATGACTTTATGAACTAATTTACTGAAAAGATTGAGACAATCAGAGAACAAATTATGAAAATGACTCTAATATCTAGCACTCCAACTGCCGAGATAGCACAGGGCTATCAGGAGCAGGGTTGCGTAGAGACCCTTGAGTTTTTCACTCCCTTGGATCTGGACAAATTCAGTAAACTGGTTATGTCCTCCAAATCATCTACATGTCTGTTAGACCCCATACCAACAAAGCTTATTAAAGAGCTTTTGCCTGTGCTAGGCCAGCCCATGTTAGATATCATAAATACATCCCTATTATTGGGTTGCGTACCTAGGTCTTTAAAAGTAGCAGTAATCAAGCCTCTTCTAAAAAAACCAAATCTTGATCCTGTTAATCTGAAGAACTATAGGCCCATTTCAAATCTGCCCTTTTTGTCAAAAATTTTAGAGAAATCTGTAGCTCAACAATTAACTGCTTTCCTAAAAACGAATAATCTGTATGAAACACTACAATCAGGTTTTAGACCAAACCATAGTACTGAGACAGCACTTATTAAAGTTGTAAATGACTTACTGTTAGCATTGGACACTGGTTGTGTTTCTATTCTAGTGCTCCTTGACATAAGTGCTGCTTTTGACACTATTGACCACCAAATTCTCCTTCATAGGCTAGAAAACCTGGTTGGTTTGCGTGGACGGGCACTCTCATGGTTTAAATCATACTTATTAGACCGGTTTCAATTTGTGCAATTAGATCAAGAGTTCTCTGACTACTCTCAGGTTAAATATGGTATTCCACAAGGCTCAGTGCTGGGACCATTACTGTTCTCATTATACTTGCTACCACTCGGTAATGTTATTCGTAAACATGGTGTAAATTTCCATTGCTATGCAGATGATACACAGCTGTATATCAATGAAGCCAGGTGAAACACTTAAACTCACTCAATTAGAGGCTTGTATCTCTGATATAAAGAACTGGATGACAGTAAATTTCCTGCTTTTAAATTCAGATAAAACAGAGATGGGCCCCAAAAAATTAAGGAACAAGTTGGATCTGCAGTTAAATGCAGGTGATTGCATAGTTACATCAAGTCTTTGCATGAGGAGTCTTTGTAGTAAAACAACCGCGGCAAACAAATACAATCGCTAATTGTACCTTCACCAAACTGGATCTATCAGGGGACGAAAGTATCGAAGATCTAGAAGCATACATCGACGGGATTTACTACAATATGTCGACGAATAAGGGTGTTAAAACTAAAAAAAAAACTACACGCGAACCCAAAAGAAGCAGGTCTCAGCTCGGCTCGAGCGACATGGATGACCCGCTTCTGTCAGAACTTCACGGCATACAAGCGGCTATGTCTACCATGAAAAAAAGCAGCTTATGAAGCTGGATCTTTTAGAGAAGTTGTCTAGCGACGTAGAGGAGTTAAAGCGATCAGTGGAGTTCAATAACTCTCTGATTGAAGTCCTAAAGAAGGACAATGCTTCTCTCCGGTCAGATGTTATCATGCTAAAACGAGCGACAGATGAACTACAAGAAGACAACCACAGAATGGCCAACGATCTGCTGGATTTACAGAACAGAAGCATGAGAGACAATATCATTATTCATGGGCTACCCGAGGCAAACGAGGAAGCCAGGGGAGGGAAAGAAGCCTACCTGAAGTCGGAGCAGATTGTGCGGTCTTTCTTGGGGGAAAGTCTCAAGATGACGAAACCCGAGGTGGATGCGATACAATTCTGCAGAGTGCACCGACTAGGGTATTCCAAGCCTGGTGTTACAAAGTCTCGTCCTATAGTGGCGAAGGTTACGATATCTTCAATGAAGCATGCCATCATGGAGAGAGGTAAAGAGTTGAAAGGCTGCGATGCCTCGATCACAGACCAGTATCCACCAGAGATTATGAGGAGACGGCGTCTACTCCAGCCGATCATGAAGGAGGCCAGGAACAACGGCAGAAAACCCCGTCTGTACAGTGATAAACTGTTCATTGAGGGGCAGTTATATCGTAACGCTAAGATTACATACTGGTTGACCGGCGGCGATGATAAAATCCAAGCCGGGGGGTCTGGTTCTTCATGCTAGCTGGCTAACCTGCTTCTTACGTGGGGTCTTGTAAACAATGGCGCACAGTTGTGACGTCACTCAGGCGAAACACACTACGGTTACCACGGTAACCAAGAAAACGTTACCCAAAGGGCTGGTTCTTGCACACATAAACATATGTAGCCTAAGGAATAAGGTGCAAGAGCTTCATTTATTTTTGCAGGTTAATAGGGTGGATATTCTGGCTGTGTCTGAGACTCATCTTGATTGCACATTTGACAACTCAGAGGTGTCAATCGAAGGCTTTTCCATCTACAGAAAGGACAGAAATGGTTCTGGTGGAGGGGTTGCAATATTCATACGTGAACACTTCCCCGCGAAACAACGGCATGATCTCATGGTAGACGGTATTGAGGCAATTTGGCTCCAGGTGCAGCTGCCACATCTAAAACCCATACTGGTTGGCTGTTGCTATAGAGCCCCTAACTCTAACATACAGTACCTAAATGATTTGTGTATGATGATGGATACAACTACTGAAGAGAACAGAGAACTGTACCTGCTAGGTCAGGGGTGTCCAAACTTTTTCCACTGAGGGCCAAATACAGAAAAATATACGAAAGGCTGGGCCACTATTGGAGGGGGGGTGCTACGCGAAAATAATTATTGCGCCCTTCGGATTTTCTGTCGACGGGGGACCAGTTCGTTTATTTCGCGGAGTTTTCAATGAATACGGGTGGCTCCACTAGTGGCTCCACTAAGAATTACAACTCAGTCAAGTGCAAGTTTCATGCGCGGGCCATATTCCTTATATTGGAATGCGGCCGCGGGCCAATTAAAAATGGACCGCGGGCCGCAGTTGGCTAGGTGATTTAAATATTGATTGGTTGTCTGATACCTGCAGTCTGAAAAATATGCTATTGACATCTAGCAGTACATGTGGTCTATCTCAATTAATGTGTCAACCCACAAGAATATCTGTCAATCAAACTGGGGTTAAATCTTCAAAATGTATTGACCATATTTACACTAATAATTCGGATTTATGTTCTACACCTGTGTCTGTACCGTTGGGTTTCAGCGATCATAATTTTATCGCTGTCACAAGGAGAACGAAACCGCCCAAGGCTAGTGCAAAAATTGTCCAAACAAGATCTTATAAGAAATTTACCAAAGAGTCTTTTCTAAGGGAAATTGACAACATTCAGTGGTCTGATGTATGTAATGTTGATGATGCTGAGCTTGCTTTGAAAATATTTATGAATTACTTTATGAATGTTGTTAATAGACACCCCTCTAAAGAAATACACAGTTAAAGCCAAAAGTGCTCCATGGTTGGATGTCACCTTAAAAATCTAATGGTGCTTAGAGATGAGGCCAAGAAGACTGCTGTGCTATCTGGTTCGCATGATGACATGGAAAACTATCGCAAACTAAGAAATGAGGTTACCAAAACAAACAGGGCAAATAAGAAATCACACTATAGGCAAAACATTTCAGAGAGCGGCAATGACGGTAAAAAACTATGGAAAGTATTTAATGAAATCATGGGTAGAAGAAGGACAGTTCACACTTCTTTCATTGAGGTGGATGGTGTCTATCTGACTAAACCTCATAGCATTTCAAATTACTTTAATACCTTTTTTGTAGATAAGGTTTCCACGCTCAGACGAAACATGGACACAGCAGTCACTTCCAAGTCGGTGGAGCTTATAAAGAGTAACATTATGAAGGATAAAAACTGCGATTTTGATTTTCATCAGGTCCAAGCGGAGTCAGTTGAAAAATTGTTGAGTGCCTTGCCAGTGGATAAGTCCGCTGGTACTGACCATCTTGATGGCAAATTGCTGAAAATAGCTGCAGCTTACATTTCCAAACCAGTTTGTCATATTTTTAATAGAAGCTTAATCAGTGGTGTCTGGCCCAAAAACTGGAAGGAAGGAAAGATATTACCATTACCCAAAGGCAAATCTAAGATTTTTAACGGTCCCAATTGTAGGCCCATCAGCATCCTGCCTGTGCTGAGTAAACTACTAGAAAAATTGTGTCTGAGCAAATTCAGGAATACTTTAACATCAATGGCTTAACAACCATGTTCCAGCACGCTTATAGGGCCAGTCACTCAACAAGCACTGCAATGCTGCAGATGACCGACAGCTGGCTTGCGGCAATTGATAGCTCAATGCTTGTGGGCACTGTAATGCTTGATTTCAGCGCTGCTTTTGATGTAATCGATCATGACCTTTTGATTGAGAAGCTAGCTTGTTATGGTTTGAAGCATTCGGCGATCACCTGGCTAAGGAGCTACCTGTCATCTAGGTCACAGAGAGTATATTTTAATGGTACACTCTCAGATAGCAAGCAACTAGACTGCGGGGTCCCACAGGGGAGTTGCCTTGGTCCGCTCCTCTACTCTATATTCACTAATGATCTGCCATATGCCATAGAGCAGGCGAGTCTGACTATGTACGCTGACGACTCCACCATTTACTATGCTGCACCTACATGCTCAGAACTAAATCAGGTCCTGTCCAGTGAGCTTAACATTATACACAACTGGATTATAGCCAACAAACTTGTGCTCAACACATCAAAGACAGTTTGTATGATATTCGGTTCCAACCATAAACTAGCACAAGATCCCAAACTGAATCTTCTGATAGAGAGTCAACCCATACTACAAGTAAAGAAAACAAAGCCTTTGGGACTCTGTCTAGACAGTGCACTGTCCTGGTCTGACCACACAACAAAAATAGTTTCAAGGATGGGTGGAGCTTTGGCTGCTACAAGAAAGTGTGCACCATTCCTTAAACTATCCATGCTAAACCAAATTGTACGTTCTCTGGTTCTATGTCATCTGGACTATTGCTCAGGTGTATGGTCATCTGCGTCTAAAGGACTCATCAGAAAGCTACAAGTAGCACAAAATAAGGCTGCTAGACTGGTGCTGGGATGCTCCTCTAGGTCGAATGTGACAAGAATGCATGAAAGTCTGCAGTGGCTAAGCGTTGAGAGTAGACTATTGGCTAATGTACTTATTTTCTTTCATAAAGTTATTCAAACACAAACACCAACATTTATTTTTCAGAATATTACTTACAGGTCAGATCTCCATCCACACTCCACCAGAGCGGCCAGTAGTAGGCAGATGATCTTGCCCAGACCAAGAACTAACAGCCTAAAGAAAACTATTCTGTATAGGGCCATTGGCTTCTGGAACTGTCTTCCCAACTATCTTCGTTTAATCACATGTAAAGCAAGTTTCAAAAGAAGATCAAATCCCATCTACGAAATAGAATCAATAACTAATCATTTTAATCTTCATAAATTTGAGCTATTACTGTCATTTCTGTTTGTTTTGAGTTTTTGTTTGTATGTTTGTTTTGAACTGTTTATTATTCCTGTTTGTTTTGAGTTTTTGTTTGTATGTTTGTTTTCGAACTGTTTATTTTCTTTCTTTTCCCAGCATTTTAATCACTTAGTTGCCCTATTTCTGTAACATTTTCATTGGACTATTGATGTCATGATGTTGATGTTTGTGCCAATGTGGCTGTAATGTTTGGTTATTTGTCAAGGACCCCAGGAAGACTAGCTTGTCGCCTAGGCGTCAGCTAATGGGGATCCTTTTAATAAAATAAAATTATGGTTAAGAACCTTGGTTTTATTATTGATCAGGACCTTACATTTGACACTCATATTAAAAACACTTCCAGAGTAGCTTTCTTTCACCTAAGAAACATAGCAAAAATTTGGTACTTTCTGTCATTAGAGGATGCTAAAACCTTGATGCATGCTTTTGTTGCATCGAGGCTAGACTATTGTAATGCCTTATTATCCGGCTCCTCTAGTAGCTCTCTAAAGAGTCTTCAACTAGTACAGAACACAGCGGCACGTATTTTGACTAGATACAAAAAGTATGAGCACATTACTCCAGTGTTAGCATCACTACATTGGCTTCCTATTAAATATCGGGCTAACTTTTAAAGCAGTAAACGGACTTGCACCTTTATATCTGACCGAAATGATTGCCCCCTATAAGCCGACACGACTGCTTCGTTCACAAGAAGCCGGCCATCTATTACTCCCTAGAATTTTGAAAAGCACAGCTGGTGGTAGAGCCTTCTCTTTTAGAGCTCCTCTGTTGTGGAACGGTTTACCAAGGCATGTTAGGGATTCGGACACAGTTTCAATTTTTAAGTGTAGATTAAAAACATATATTTTCAGCCTAGCCTACTGCCAAACATAGTCTAGGTGGAGAGATGGAGAAGGCCGTGCATTAGTGTCTTATGGAGTGAGAAACTTTCCATACTGTCACCTCCTCAATGTGTTACCACCACTGTTATGCTGGTTATCCTTGATCAGGTGTGGATTGTTTGGAACTCTCTCATGGCTGCGTGTTTTCTCTGTCCCTCTCCTAATAGGTATGCTGCCATAGCTTACACCTGTTGGGGCTATCTGTATATTTCCTATGCTTGTGCTCCCCTGCTCTTACATAATGCTACTGGCTATAGCACTGCTTTTTTTTTCTGACTGCATGTTCTCTTCTCTGCCTCGGCCTCTGACTCGGGGCACCTGCCCCAGAGCCCTAGATCCTGCGAGAAGTGTGAGCTGCCCCCATCAACCCTCACCCCCACGCCAACCCCAGTTCCTGGATCTGGACCCTCTCCGCGTGGTTTAGCCCCCCCCGCTGACTACCTAACTCAGGAGGGGCAAAGTCTTTCAGCCCTGAGCCACCTTGGACTGACCATGACATGGTCTTTTTTGGACATACCCTGTGCCGGCCAGAAGAGGATGGGCTCCCCCCCTTTTTAGTCTGGTTCCTCCCAAGGTTTCTCCCTACCTAGGGAGTTTTTCCTTGCCACTGTTGCCATTAGGCTTGCTGTTGGGGGGGTCTAGGCCTGGGTTCCCCCTCTGTTAAGCGTTTTGTGACAATTCTATTGTGAAAAGCGCTATACAAATAAACTTGATTTGATTTGATTTGATTTGAGTTACGATGCCAATTTTAAGATGATGGTGATCAATGAAGCAGAGTCATCAAACAACTGTCGAGCAGCCAAGAAATATGATATTACAGATTGTAATGTTAGAAGATGGCGAGCCCAAAAAGACCAGCTTAAGAATGCAAACAGTCAGAGAAAAGCGAATCGCGGTCCGCAAATCGGCCGCTTCCAGGAGATTGACAGGAGGGTGTGTGAATACGTGACTGAAAAACGTAACGACGGTATGCCCATTACCAGAGCTGTCATTCAGCTCAAAGCCTTGGAAATCGCCAAAGAGCTCAACATACCACCTACCGAGTTCAAAGCTAGCTTCGGCTGGTGTAGAAGAATGATGCGACGTAACGGGCTGTCACTGCGACTTGACATTTTTTATTGCACTACTGTTTTATTGCAATCTAGACAATTGTTGAATATTGAAAACATGATTTTACCAAAATATGTTACAAACAGCCTACATTGTTTTATTCAATGTGAAGACAAATAAAATGATTTTCTTTACACAAACAAGATTTTTCCTTCAAAAAAGTATTTTTCCAAAAATGAGTCTTGAAAAATACTAATCAGGGTCGTCTTATATTCGGGTCAATATGGTACATCCATCTTGACCACAAACAATTCTCATCTTATTTCCCAGGTACAACCCATGACTCAACTTAAGGTGCCGAATAAGCAAAACACTTGTTTCAACCCGTATCTGAGAAATGAAGCATAGATACATCCTTGTCTTCCTGTCTGATCAAAAGATTTGCTCTTACTTCCCTAACTCTTGGAGTTTACTCAGTTTTGTCTATGTCAATATTATAAACAGTCATTTGGAGGAAAGTAAAAAGGATGCAAAGGGCATCATCATATCTCAAGCTGAAAACAAAGTGACACTTAAAAAGCTTATCGATAGCTCGAAGGGATGTGCTTACTTGGCAGGGTATGAGATGATGATCCATCACTATGTAGAAACACTGTGCATCAGCTTTGAACATGCCAATGGCAGGGAGGTATGACTGGTGTGGCCCTTTAATCTCTCCGAGATGCTCTGCCAAACTCTGACTTGCCTAAATAGCAACATACAGTAAGTAAGTCAAAAGTGTGGATACACCTGCTTGAAACCAGAGGCCTGTATGACGAAGCAAGTTCAACACAGTCCTGCTTCGGTGCAGGTTAGCTGTGCTGCATATGTTACCATGACGATTCAACCCGGTTAAAAGCGAACCAGTCATGACACCGAAAATCCAGGGTTAAGCCCAAAATTTGCTCGCTAACCCATCAATCCCGCTTCATGATACAGGCCTCAGGTAATTTATTATTATTTATGCTTGAAATTGTATAAACTTGTCTATAAACACTTAATATTTCATTACATTATGCATTATATACATGTGCATATAATCAAGTTAATTGCATTAAAAAAAATTATTATAATGAAAATAGACATTGACACTGCTATCAAAGCCATTTTAAATCGACTGACACTCGATAGCAACTCTTAAATCAGCACAACATCGAAGGCATTTCTACAGAGGGGAGATGTTTTTGGTGCTCTCCCCATGGGATTTGGCAAAAGTTTAATATATCAATTAGCCCCTCTGGTACTTGAGGTAATTGGGATGAGAGAACTCTGGATATGTCAGTCACTAGTGATTGGTTAGAGAATGTCGAATCCGTATGTACAGACCTTCTGAAATTTCACCAGTTCAACTAAAAAAAAACATCTGTAAAGGAGGGGAACCACCACTTAGTCATTATGTTCAGAAGGGTGTAAACTCTGGCTGGTATATACAATCACTCGCTTTGTCCTATCCTGCACTTGCACTAGCACTGCCCCCAGCCCATCAAAAATTCCATCTGTATATAGTTGAAAGGGTAAGGTATGGTCTGCAAAGGCTAAGATTGGGGCAATCACCATTTGTTCCCACAATGTCTCAAAGGCCCTCTGACAGTTTTCACTCCACTCCACTACTTGTGTCTTCTTCCCAACCTGGCACGTCCCGACCAACAATGCATGAAGGGGATGGCAATTTTTGAAAAGGGAGGAATGAACCAGAAATAATGCCCTACAAATCCCAGGAAGGAAATATCTGAATACAAAATCATGTAATTTAGGTAAATCAGGATTGAGTTGCTGACCAAAGAACCTAGACCACATTGCGTTAGGTACTGGAAGGTGACAAGGGCGTTGCACAATCCAAATCGCATATGGTCAAATTCATATAAACCTAGGGGTGTGGCAAGGCCGATCTTCTCCCGATCCCTTGGGTCCATTGCCACCTGCCAGTAGCCACTGGCTAGGTCCAGAGTTGAGTACCAGAGGGCTTGAGAGAGGGTGGTGAAAGACTACTACTCCACTACCACTGAACTCTGTCCATCTAGCTAAATTGTCTTCACCACTGTTTACTTGTTCAACACTATACTCAAAAAAAAAAAAAAAAAAATTACACTAACCTTTTCCTTCCTGGTGTTACAGCTACGCAGATGCCTGCAATGATGTCTATTGCTCTATTACTGCACTGATCTTGTGCGCTAACTATGATTGTTCCTACCATGTATTAATGCACATCTTGTAAGTCGCTCTGGATAAGAGCATCTGCTAAATGCTTAAAATGTAATGTAATGTAATGTAAGACTCTTCTATATGAGGGAGGGGGTATGCATCTTTATGGGTCAAAGCGTTCAGGTTATAATCTATGCAAAACCACCAACTGTTGTCCTTCTTCCGCACCAGGACGACTGGGGTGGCCCATGGACTCCTGCTCTCCCGTATCATGCCTTTAGCCAGCATGTCTTGGAGGAAAATGAGCAGATACTGAACTATATTTTATACTCAAACATGTATGGGAAAACTATATACCTTTATTGTAATACAACTATCTTTAAAGATGGAGGGGTGGGGGTGTGGGGCTCTTTAAACATGGAGAGCAGGTGAGGGTGAGGAGTAAAAATGGAGGGCAGGTGAGGGTGTGGGGTAAAGATGGATGGCAGGTGACGGTGTGGGGTAAAGATGGAGGGCAGGTGAGAGTGTGGGGTAAAAATGGAGGGCAGGTGAGGGTGTGGGGTAAAGGTGGAGGGCAGGTGAGGGTGTGGGGTAAAGATGGAGTGCAGGTGAGGGTGTGGGGTAAAGATGGATGGCAGGTGACGGTGTGGGGTAAAGATGGAGGGCAGGTGAAACCTCCCCTACCTGAAATTGCAGCATGACATAGCCTGTACAGGGAATCTTCAACCCATTTGCCACCCATAATTTTAGCCAATCAAGGGTCCCATCCTGCCCCATTAACTTTCCCCAAAGTGGGGCTGAAAGAAAGACTCACTAAACAAAGTCACTTGGGAACCACTGTCCAGTATGCAGGGGATCAGCACTCCCTCTGCCTGCACCTCGATACCTGAACACTCACCCAGGAACGGGAGCCTAACAGTTTTGGTGGATGTGGAACTGCTGGAACCCACCTACTTGCCTTACAGTGGACTGATGCCATTATTTAAAGGAAATGGGGACAATGGGGACATTGGCGATGAATGCAGCTGGCTTGGCCATAATGCAGGCAGAACGGACGCCCTTGGAAATCCCATTGCAGGAGTAGATGTAACCATGTTGGAGGACCAGGAATGCGGGGCTCTGCTTCCACCTGAGGGAGTACAGCTCGGCCTGCATATAGAGTGTGTAGCTCCTCCTGCAAGTAGCAAATAAGTACCACCATCACCTGTGCCAGCTCTGCCCGAACCAGCTCCTCCCATCCCTCATGGGGACAGATCCTCTTTACAGTGCCTTCTACTTGGCCCCAACCCTCAAGTTCCAGCTCTTTAGTCTCCTGGATGACACATGCAAAAGTTAGCATTGGGTTATGGCATACCTGCCTCAGGTTCTCAGAGCCATCAGGTTCTTCTCTACACTAGACGTGGAAGGCCTGTCGGGAGCTGGAAGACAAACACTCCCACCAGCTCACCTGCACCTTGTAGGTCCTCAAAGAACCGTGCTCACGGCCGAGCTAACGGCACCCTTCTCCCACAAATGGTAAAGCACTGAAGATTTTATCAACAGAATCCCATCAGAAGAATCAAGTAGCTGTACCTACCGTTTGGCATCCCCTTCTAGCAGGCTGTTGACAAAATTAACACCCTGGTCTCGACTGAGGCCCTGGGCCAGCAGCCCTACCCCCACCTGCTCCCGTCACTCTTCAAATCCCATTCCCCCTCAGGTCCCACTGTACCAAGTCAGGCAGGGCATTCCCATCAACCACGGCCACTGTGGGGCACTCTGTCCCCTCAAATTCCCTGGAGCATTAGACTCTGCCCCTTCCATCTCAGAACATGCTGGGATTGGTGGAAACTACGCTAGAAAAATGGCTGTGCCACTCCTCCCACACACTCCACAGCACAACCAGAGATTAATTTTAAAAAGACAATTTATTTCACAATTGTAAAAAGACAATCCATTAAAGAGCAAACCCCAACAAAGCAATATATAGCTAACAAAACCCCTTAAAAAGAAAACCACCCTCCCCAGTAAAACATCAGCGCAAACACAGTTAGGAGGAACACCACAACCACCTGCAGATCACCACTGCTACCCCTTCTGCCTGAACCTCTAGGATTACATTTTCTGTAAGTGAGCAGAGGACCTAGATCCAAGGGCAGCAACGTTCACAAGTTAAGATGGTATATCAGCAGAAAGCTACTCACCCGATGGATTTCTGGGCAGCCTTCCTGTGCTTTCACTCAATCTTTCTCCCTTGCAGGGACCTGTCAAAGGCACCAAAATCCCTGGAGGACTGCCGGACCAGAACGCTGCTAGATCCTCCATGGCTCTTCCAGCACTATGGTGAGTCACTGCCTCATTTGTTCTGTCTTCAGGGAAACTCACCACAGCAGCACACAATTACACAATTTTCTGTCTATTTATAGCCACAAAGTCCATATGTTTTCAACAGTTTGTGGAAATCACAATTGCAACTTTACCCTCGCCCTGGGTCAGGAACTCTCCCGACTGCCACAAGCACTGTTTATATCTAAGTCTTTCACTGTTTAGCCAATCAGCCAACCAGACAAATAGGAAACAGGTGTATGAAATCAGTACAAAACACATGGGAAGATTGACAATCAGGGAGACACCATACATACACACAAGGTTAACATAACACACCAGGGAATAATTAACCATTGCACCTCTGCAGAGCACAGCAACCATGGAGTGAAAAAAACAATTTACTAAATCAATACAAAATCACACAAAATAGTGGACAATGGGCAAGGAAAAATACAAATCTAAATAAAAGTCCACAAATCACACCATTAAAAAAAGAAGACACGCAGAAAGCGACCCAAGAGAACAAAGAAAACAAATGACAACACAAGACAACTGATTTCCTAACAGGTTTTAGTCGCTCCCGCAACACACTCCCCCACTAGATGGGTGGTTGTCCCTGCCCACCCAGTCCCCATACCATACTGGGGGCATCCCCAGATTAGGTCGGTGTGACTAATTCAGTTTTAGTTGCTCCCGTGACAGTTGTGCAACATGTTTATGTTGTAATCATGGGCTAAATTTCACAATTCCAGCACAGAGACAGCTGAGAGCTATAGCTCTTTTTAAAATAGATTTCTGTGGGCCTTTTCCAAGGTCAAAGGGCCAGAGTTATCTGCTGGTTATTTAGAATCACTATACAAAGTAGATGGAGTGTTTTGCAGCTGCTAAAACTGATGTCAGAACAGTAACAAAAATCTTGTTGACTGAAATAATACCCTGATTTGATTTGCCCTGTGAGGTGGATTCAGATCAACGTTCCCACTTCACAGGTAAAGTGCTCAAGACAGTACTGAAGGCTCTGGGTATAAAGCACTGTCCATATCATCCACAATGTAGTGGTGCAGTAGAGCATGCAAATTCGTCAATCAAAAACAAGATTACTAAAATGTTGTTCTCAACTCCAGGAAAATCTTGGGTAGATGTAATGCCAGCAGTGTTAATGAGAGTTATGAGACCTATGTGTAAACAAAGCACTAATCTTTATCCTTTTGAAATGTTTACATATCAACCAACGAGGACGCTGAGGCACCTTTGTTTGGTGAGAGAATTGCATGTAATGAAGGATATCTTGCTAACCTATTGCAAGAATGTCTCTCATTCTCTCCCTAGGTCCAACTGGGACAACACCTTCAAAGTTGAGGCTACCAAGGGGCCCAATATGAACTTTGGAAATTAGGTTTCCGATCACCCAGACCTGCTGATTCTCCCTCCACAACATCCGGAGGATCCGACCGTTCCTCACCTAAGAGGCCACACAACTCCTGGTCCAGGCTCTGGTGATCTCACGTCTGGACTACTGCAATTCCTTGCTGGCAGGCCTACCGGTCTGGGCCATCAAGCCACTGCAACTAGTCCAGACTGCTGCCGCATGTCTGGTGTTCAACCAGCCAAAGTGAACTTTGTCACCCCTCTACTCTCCTCTCTGCACTGGCTCCCCATCACAGCACGCATCAGATTCAACCCACTTGTGCTTGATTTTCAAGCAGCTAGAGGAACAGCTCCCCCTTACCCCCACACTAATCACACCCTAAACCCCATCCAGACCCCTCCAATCCGACCTCCTCTGGCAAACTGACTGTCCCATCCCTCCGGGTGCCAGACAGCCACTCCTCAAGGTCTCGCCTCTTCTCTGTCCTGACCCCCCGCAAATTCACTTACGATCTTCAAGAGATTCAAAACCCACCTTTTCAGACTCCACTACCACTGAATTCTGTACATCTAGTCAATTGTCATCACTACTGCCTACTTGTTCAATACTTTTTGTACATGTATCCCTGTTTACTCCTCATTTAAAAATAAGTAAATTACTAACCTTTTCCTTCCCAGTGTTACAGGTATGGTATGCAGCTGCCTACAACGATGTATATCGCTGTATTACTGCACTGATCTCTTGCGCAAACTATGATTGTTCTTACCATGTATTAATGCACATCTTGTAAGTCCCTCTGGATAGGAGCATCTGCTAAATGCTTAAAATGTAAAATGTAACCAGGGTGCTGTAATCTGAACTCTCTTCTGCATGCTTTCGTACATCTTCTATCATGGCATACAGAGAAGAATTTGTCGCTGAACATCCATAATTTCAGATAGACTAATGGCTCCTAGATCAATTAGAATGCAGGCATGCAGATGCAGTCCCAGCTCAATGATAAAGCAGGAAAAGAGACAGACCCTCAATCCCCAGCGCAATTAGAAAGCAGGCAGATAGATGCAGTCCTCAGCTCAATTCGAACGCAAGCAGACAAAAAGACCCACAGTCCCCAGCTCAAAGATAAAGCAGGCAGACAGACAAACCCATAATCACCAGCTCAATAAGACAGGCAGACAGGTGCAGTCCCCAGCTCAATGATAAAACAGGCAGACAGATCCACAATCACCAGCTCAATGATAAGGCAGGCAAACTAACCCATAGTCCCCAGCTTGATGATAAATCAGGCAGACAGATAGACCCACAGTACTCAGATCAATGTGACCAGTCACAAAATTCTCTAAATCAATATTCTGAAGAGATGTGTCCTTGGTTCCAATACTTATACAATGAGAGGACAAGCGAAGACAAAGTGAAATAACTTGAAAGCAATTTTAATGTGGCTTAACATAAATGTCTATAAAGGGGTGGTACAACAGATAAGATAAATGGGTTCAGCAGAACAAGAGGCCACAGGTAGAAATTAGTTAAAGGCATATTCTCCACGGATATCAGGAAGTTTTTCTTTACACAGAGAGTTGTCAATACCTGGAACAGCTTGCCAGGTGGGGTAGTAGAGGCAGAAACACTTAGGCTATTCAAGTCTAGGCTAGAGGCCTCTCTCTAAACTCTTTAGATTAGGACATGATGAGCCTTGATGGGCTGAATGGCCTGTTTTCATCATTATGTATTCTTATGTTCTTAACAGGCTTGTATCACAGGATACTTTAAAACAGGGAGTGGGCACAGGCTATTTTTTTCTTCTTCTTTTTATCGGTCAGGCTATAAATACGTATAGTGCACTGCACAGCTACTAGAACACAAGAAAGCAGCAGTTAGTAGGATTACAGTGTGCAATACATAATGTTTAAAATCATATTTGTTCAAATCTGCATTATAAAGAGCATTATAAGGTTGATAAAAATGCCAGTTATATAACCTAGTCACGGTTTCCTCTGTATGTCCCTCTCATGGTTTCTATACAGGCCTGCTTTTCATGCCAGAGCCTCTTCCAGTCCAAATAAAACAGAAACAGAAAGATCCCAATTTGTGGGTGGGGGTAAACTCAGTGGCTTTCTTGGAGCATGTCCTGCCATACTGAATGAGAGAGAAATGCTAGTCAGGCTATCAAATCAGCCTGCTGACTGTCTTTGAGTACTGGGGCTCCTCACAAAGTCAACTGTATATAAATGTACATTGCCTTATAATTTGTGCAGTGAATTACCCACTATAAACAGAGGATACATGTAGGTTGCATTTATATTGTATACCTTTACATAAGCCTGTTCAACTTTGTGCACAACTTTGTGTGTGCTTTTGTGTCCAATCTCAGCCATGCTCAACCAGTGCCCCCCACCCTAGATGCAAGGCTACATGCAAAGAGTTCTACTGCATAATCTGTCAGGCTCAGACTTCTATCAAATGTTTCTCCACAAGTTGCATATACTGAGCCAGACAGGGAGATGACTACTAGCTACACAGAAACTGTGTTGAACCCAGACATGGCACAACTACCAAAGGCTCATGGTTTGAGGTACCTTTCCTCCTACCCAACATTGTTTGAAATTCAGGATGCACAATCTGGCCAAAGCTTTATAGCTTTCTCTCTGTGACCACCACCACAACCCATCCACCACCCTGCAAATTGCAAATGTAATTCTAAATATATATGAATGCTGTACATTAACAATACTTCAATGTATAAAAATACAACAAGCAAAGCAGTTCATATCCAACTGAAAAACTATGTGCGAACATGGTCAAAGACTGGTTCTTGTCGATATGCATTTCCCTCATTCCTCATTTAACACATGCTTGGCACATGGCTTTGTTAAGTATGCCTTTGTTTTAATAACTGCTTGAAATAGGTTTGACATAGCTACTCTGAAAGGCATGTTAGACTGCAGAGCAAGAGATGCTTCATGTCCAATAATAAAACAGACACAGGTCTATCCAACTGTTACAGTGCATATGGCTCACACCGCTAACTTTTCAGATCCTTGTCCAGAGCATTAAGATTACAAAAATATAACTAATGAGCCAAATTAACAACAGTTGTAACAATATCAGACCATATATTAATTATAATAATCTAGCAACAGACACTGTAGCAGGTCCACAACATCCCTTTCAAACACAGTGCACCAAAGCCAATGCGAGCTACACTCACATTAAAAAATTAATTCAATTCAGTTAATTACAGTATTTTAATGTGGCTGTTAAAATAGTTTGCAGAGCTAAACTGGTGTTATTCTTTAGATGGGGGTGAAAGTTGTGTTTGAGATTGTGTTTGAACCTAAATATCAATATATTCACATATTCACAAGAATGTGATGTATGTACAGTACATACATGAAAATGTAGGAGATGAACTAGCCAGGGACCAAATGCTGATATAGACATTCACAGCTTCCGATACACACAACAGAAAATAACACCCAATAATGCACTGACTATATTCAAAGGCCTTTTTTGTCCAATAGCTGCCAAAAATGTTATATTTGCCACAGCAGACCAGTTTTTTGGTTTTATTTGTTTTAAATACAAATTCCTTATTGATTTAAATAAGTTGCAAATGAATTTAAAAAGCTGCAAAACCTAAATATGCCTGTTGGCTCCAATGGAAGTTATAGTTATAGTGATAATACAATATGGCATTCCTTAATCCAATGATGAAGAAATTAGTACTTTTACTTTATGTGGATTATGCTCAGGTATTGAATATGGTGGACCACATTTTTACCACTGTATTATCTTTCCCACGAGTGGTAGTTTTATAGCCAGACCAACCAGTGCTGGCTTATCTAGGTAATGCTGTTAACACTAACACTAATAGTGCTGGTGTGCCTAGGTGAGCACTGCTAGCGTTAACAGTGTTTATCTATGGGGTAAGAAAGAAATCTCTCGAGTGGTGGAGCCAGCAGGCCCACCTGGCGATCGCGGCAACTTGACGCGTGGACACTACATATCTGCGCACTCCAGTCTGTATTAACTGTTAAAAGGTGTGCTGTCACTCAACATAAAAAAAACGACTAACAATGTTCAGTAATTAGGTACCAGGCTCCAACCAGGCTTCCCCCCTCACTTTTCAGCCATACTTTCATAAGTTAACAAAAAACGAAAATTATGAAATAAGAGGTACAAAAAGGCTAAAAAAATAAATAAATGAAATGTTTTTATATAAAACACTGAAACGGAAGATATTGTTTGACAACTCTCTTTAAAAAAAATATTTGTGATGCACAACAACAATGGAACAGTTACACCAGCACCATCTCTAGCGGAGCTAAAACCTGGTCGCCTCCGACCCTCTCACAGAGAGAAGGGAGAATTGGGCTGGACTCTGGGGGCATAGGAAGTGATGGCTCTCATTGTTCGACTAATGAGGTAAAAGAAAAATGAGTGGTATTTGGGGGTTGTGGAGATTAACTGAATGTTTTTTTTACCGCAAAGCTTCCTTCCACAGGGAATCCATTATTTTCTGAACCAAGTTTCAACCCTCTAGTGACCAAATCAGAACAGAGCTGAGAAAACAACTTCCTGAAGAAATCTGATCCAACCTGCTCCCTGACTCCTTACTCCGTCCATCACCTTTCCACCTCACTCTGCTCTAATTAAACAGGAGAAATAAAAGGGATTATCAATAATTCCTCTCATGTTTTTTTTCTTGTTAAAGGTCATACTCAACAGTAAAGGGAAAAATGAGACCTTTTCTTCTTCTGTATTTCTGTATTTTCTCATAGGCAGTTTATAGCATTAAAAAAACATTTCCAAAAAATGAATTATCTGTCTCTCTGTCCATCCGTCTGTGCCCAGGTGGTTATTGCTCGGTGGAGTCTCTGTACAGGTGGACAGAAGCTGGAATGGAGTGGGGGCTGGGCTACTCAGATTTATGGCAGTAGAGGTCTTTAAGTGCTTTCAGTTCCTCAATAAGGGTTTTGTTCTGGTTCTCCAAAACGGCCACACGGTTCTCCAGACACTTGACATACTCTTTCTTCTTTCTGCGACACTCACGCGCAGCCTCCCTGTGGCAGAGGGGAAAATGACATTCAGAGCTACTTTGTCTATTGGTCACATTACACATTATATTACATTACAAGGCCATTTATATTATTTCTGAGCAGTCACAGCCAACAAATCTCCAATTTCTGAAAAACAGAACAATTTCCTGATAACAGTTTCCCACGTATCCTTATGCTGTTTAGATTATAAATTACCAATACATTAGCATCATTCTCCTTAAACTCATACTGTCAGAATATTCCTATTTTTATTTAGATTTTACAGTATTGTATTAAATATAAACTGGATTGTATGTTTATATATGGCCTGGCTGTAAGTGTTATTAATTTTTATGTTGTCACAGTGTGATAAATTGTGATAAATCAGTGTGATAAACTGATAAATTACCAGCAACTCCTGATGCTATAACAGTAAAGTTGTTTTTACTAAATTTGCTTAAAACGGATCAACAAAGTATATTAGTGCCTTCAATATGGTAATATGAGCTGCAGCAACTGCATTACATAAAAGGATAATCAGCACTCTTAAGAACCAGCAACAGTGCAAACAGGGAGTAAGGGGAACACATGTACCACCCCAGTATAAATGTAATTATATCGATATGCATTACATATCACTGTTCAAATGGTTGGCACACAACCCAGTGTCTGCTAATTCTAAAAGTCCTGTTGGAAAAAGGGAATGGAATGTGCACCTCAGAGTAATGGCTTAGTTGTGCATGAGGACACACCAGCAGGTGGCCACAGGGAGTCCATACCTGTTCTTCATCAATCGCACCTCTCGTTTGCGTGTGACCTCCTCAGTCCCCCCCTGGCTGGGCAGGGCAGAGGTTGATGTCATCACCACCCCGGGGGTGATTGTGCTGGTGGGGGCTGTGCGGATTTGGTAGGCCTGGACATCACCAGAGGTGGCTGGTGGGGTGGGGGTTTCACAGGTTCAAGTCAATAAACCAGCTTAATGGAGAGCTTCCCAAATTCCTAGGGCCCAGGGGTTACACTCACATTGGTAGGAAAACAATAGATTTCTTATTGAGATCAACTTTCAGGAAAATGTACCATGATCAACTCTAATATCTATCTTAGCCTTGTAGAAGAATGTGGGTGTGCTTTCAGGGTGGGATTGAATTCAAAATGTAAGCAAATATGAATTGGTCTATTCAAAAGACCTGTGTTATTACGCCATGACTTGGGAGACAAAAATACTAGTTTGTGAATCCTGTTGAGCAGGAGCTCTTGCACACTGACTTATAGATTCCCATTAAATGATATTGACCACATTTTCCAAACTGGTAGGGTATTGGTTTCATCCACAATTGCACAAATATGATATAAATGTGTAGAATTCAGGATTTTGACAGGAGTATTCCTTTTAAGTTATTTTATACAAACAACATGTTTTTCAAAACACAATGCCAATTCATGACAGAAGAACTGTTTACATAATGAAGGACATAAGTGGTCTACACAGTGGTTGCACCACCAGTGCAGCTCAGTGACACCACACGTGTTCATGCTCACCTTGCATCACCACCTGGTTGCTAGGCACTAGGATCTGCTGGCCGTCGCTGGTCTGCGCATACTGCAGGATGGTTGTGCCCGGCTGGGCCACAGCATTGGTCATGGTCAGCGTCTGCAGCCCCTGCACACCATCTGTGCCATTATTGGCCAGCTGGATTGCCCCGCCCTGCGTGATGGCAACTGGGGCAAAACAGGAAACAACAGGCACTTTAGAGATGTTACAGATGCTTTAGAGATGCTAGCATTGAGACACTGGAAGAGGATGGCACATGGAAAATAACTTACCACATATATCTTGTTGTCTTACCCTTCCACATCCATTGCAGATGTTTTGACATATGTTTTAATACATTTGAAAATGTATTCCAAATCTGAACATATATTAATCTATATTTGAATAAGGAGTGAGTCTGGACTGCTATACTGGGCAGAACAGTATGTGCATGGAGCAGCAATTAACTGACTGTGTGCTTTTCAGACTTTGCTAAAACTGTGAAACCAGCTGAGAATATCTGACAAGGAGAGAGTAGAGGGACAGGCATCATCCACATAGTAAACCGGATAGTGGCTACACAGAGACTCTATAACAGGTGTGGGCAGGTGAAGTGCTGTGCTGTTTGTGTCTGCATGTACATGGCCAGGAAGCATACTGTACTGCCCGCTGCTGGTCTGGTAGATGGGTGTCGGTACGGTAACCGTGGTGATGGCGGGTGTGGAGTCTTCCTCTGATTTCTCTTCCTCGATGCGTGGGACCCCTGGTGCGTCTGACGACAGGTCATTCAGGATCTTCCTGAAGAGCACAGGTGATTGGTCAGAAATCCCTCCTCACACCCACGCAAGCAAGCAAGCAAACGCACAGTGTGAATCATATTGAGTGTGATGCCCGTCACTCTCTGCGTGCATACCTGTAGGAAGGCCGTCTGGACAGGATCTCTCTGCGCTTCTGAGAGTCCGTCACGCTGTCCACTGACTCCTGCGAGTCCTCACTCTCTGCATTCGTGGAGATCTATAATGAGAACAGTAAAGGCCATTTGCCACACATTTACCAAAGTGGTACTGTTATTTCATTTTTGTGGTTGGCTGGTGGGAGGGTCATGGTGTGTACTTACCTGGACGGTCTGCACCTGTGGGGACTGTATGACGGAGGGCTGGGCAGCCTGGATGACCCCGTGTACCTGCACCGTCTGCCCGTTGGGCAGCTGCACCAGTGTGACTGTGGGGCCAGCAGAGGTGGCATGCACAGCTGCCACGGTAACCTGTCCCACAGAGACACAATCTGTATGACCTTGTGTATGGGTAAGCACATGCATGCACACACATGTATAGGGATGCACCGATATAAAATTTCTCGACCAATACCGAAGATTCAAATAACACAATCGGCCGATACTATTATTATTTATTGTCCTATTTGTGCCCTGGCAAATACAATAAATATAATAATTCTGCCCTTCATTATACTTTTCAATGAGCACAAATTCAATACTCGTTGTACTGTGCTTGTAAATGGCTGATCAGATTTGATGTCTTACTTGTAAATGGCTGATCAGATTTTATGTATTCAAATCCTTGCTTGAGTTGCCTCCCCTTAATCTCGCTGGAGTATTTGCTACATATAGTAAATAGGTTGTCTTTCTCTGACACCTTGTAATGCGCCCACAGACTACATTTTCTTCACTTGACAGTGTCAACCAAAACAATATGTCTGAAACCAAGCATGCATTAGAGCTGGGCAATGACCAAATTGTACTCCTTTATCATAATTTAAATTATCAATGAGATTGAAGATGAACCAAGTTTAGTCCCTAAGAAAGGTTACAAATTGGTTTGGTTACAAATAAGCTGACAAAAAAGTAAGACCAGAAAGGATGTGTGTTCTGCAAGGACTGGCAGTGTAGTGTAATGGTTAGGGAGCTGGACTTGTAACTCAGAGGTTGCAGGTTCAATTCCCAGGTGGGGCACTGCTGTTGTACCCTTGAGCAAGGTACTTAACCTGAATTGCTTCAGTAAAATATCCAGCTGTATAAATGGATTGTATGTAAAGAAATGTAAACTGTGTAAGTCGCTCTGGATAAATGCGATAAAAGCGTCTGCTAAATGCCTAAAATGTTAAAAATTTGTCCCGACAGCAGATGGGACTATGTCTAATCTGTTCCAATATTTCAGAAATTATCATGAAAAGGAATATGAAGCATGCATGGCGAAAAAAAGAGAAGCAGAGGCAAGTGAAAAATCATATGCACACGCAAGGTGCAAACTTTATACTTGAAATTATGCTTGAACACTTACTGCACAAGCATTGAATGTTAAATAAAGTTGTGTTTGAATATCTGTATATACACAGCCTTTTTCTGCATACAAATTATCATTATCAAAGTATTTGGTCAACATATTATGCCAAATATTTTTGCACATATCGCCAAGCTCCAGTGTGCATTTTGTGAAATACTGAGTGCTCGTGATAGCTAGTCAATCACAGCATTGTCAAGAGGAGTAAATTAGGCGTGATTTCAGTCAGTTTAGCCTGTAAATAAGAGATGCTGCCATTCCATTCAAGTTTGAACATTTAACTGGTTGTGTCGGATTGACACAACCAAATTGACGGATAATTATCGGCGACTGCCATTGGTAAATGTGATCTTATCGGCTGATAAGCCAATTGCAGTCAACAAGGCAAATATCGGCCAATACCGATAGTCCACTGATATCGGTGCACCCAAACACATGTAAACAAGTGCACTCAAATGAATGAATGAAACGAATGCTGCGGCATGTGCTTTGATGTGGCACTGCAGCCCCCATCTTGAGGCAAGTCAGTCAGTGGGCTTTAAGTCCCTGTGACTCAGACAAAAGGCATTTTCCTGTTTAAACTCATCATGAATCAACAGTTATACCTCTACTCCTTTCCTTCAGCTATGAAGGGGGCTGATCCTGGATCAGTCTGCGCTTACTAAATCATAATTGTCAGGCATAGGGGTTTGGGTAAACTGAACCTGGATCAGTCTGTGGCTCTGTGTGGCTCAGTAGGTAGAGCATGGCATTGACAATGCTTAGGTTGTGGGTTCGTCCGCCAAATGGCATATATTATTATATTATATTAGTCTTTGTGGCCTTACCTGTGCCAGGCTGGCGAGTTGCGTGTGGGTGATCTGCTGGGTTTCGGTCTCAGAGACAGCAGTGTCCGCACCCTCGGTGGCTGATTCCATGGTCATCGAGTTTGCTGGGGATACGCAGGGGAAAAAGTATGTAAAGCTTCTACAGCAACAAATAAGAAATGAAACAAAGAGGAAGCAATTTATCCAATACAGTGGCTGTTTTAGTTAATGGAAGCATGTATAAAATAGCCATATTACACAGGATGTGCAAATCAGACAATCGATAGTACATCACTTAAATCAAGTATAGATTGATCACATATCAATGACTTCTACTACCTAGGTGAATGCTTTTCTGCTGCTAAAGTATAATTACTATCACTCTGGCCATGACTATTATTTATGCAAAATATGCTTTATGCATTTCCTTTGTCAAAATTCTAATTTCAAAATCGAATTTTACCGACTGATTTGGGGTCCTTCAAATAAATCATGCATCCTCTAAGTAATATATTTAAGAAGAATTCAAACATGGGGGTTAAAATGTAATTTACAATATTACTGTGATTAGCTTGATAGACAGGGATGCATTAATCATAAACGTCTTAATTTTTGTAGAAACAGACGCACAGATACTAATCTTCTGATGTCTTACTCAGAATAAGCAGGAATCTTAATACATGTGTATGGTGGATTAACAGAAAAGTGACGCAAGCAGCAACTGAATTTCTTAATGAATGTTATAATGGTATAAATTGCTCAATGCGAATCAAACACGAATGGTATAAATACCAAGAAGTGAATGCAGCTCTGGTTAGGAAACAAAACTTCAGTAGTTGTGCGCCCATGCTTATGTTTCTGCAACAATAAAGATAAGAGTTTAGGACGAATGCTTCGGTGCCTCTTCATCAAACGCTCCAACACTGCTTTATAGCTGAATCAGTCCTGTACTGGATGTTTTTTAACCATAAAGCCCATTTTGTAGTGTTCTTTTGTATTGCTGTATTGCACTGATGTGCTAATGTGTGAAAGTAGTCTTTGACAGTGAGCATAACAGTCCTCCTGCTATGTAGGATAATTTCACAATGATACTCTACTCATACCAAACTGCAGCTCTACAGCGAGTTTAAACCTGTTTAAAAGGTGCTGAACAGCATACATGGAATACAGTGCACATTCCAGTGCAGCCCACTGATTCTACAAACTCCAACTCTGGCAGCCGGTCTTTCTTTCACTGTCTTACTATCCCCATCCCGTGTTATGACAAATGTGGGAGGGACAAGGAAGTCTGACTAAACTCAGATCACTGACACATAGTGTGCCAAACAGTGCTATACAGGCACTAAGGGAGAAATGATGGCCTAACACACCCCAGCAGGAGAACCAGATTCCACTTGGCAAAATACACCCATTTCAGCTCTGAACAGATTGCGATTAAAAGGAGCCACAGAGGGGAAGCTGGTACACAGGTTGGATAGTGTGCAAGTGTGCATACATTTTGGCTCCACAGAGAATTCTCAAAGAAAATATCTCAGACACATCACTGAAGAGCAAGGGTGCCTCTAAATGCAAATGTCCACACACAAACACACAGGTATAGACAAACTTACAAACACACACACACATCATTCTTCCCTCAAGGAGATTGTGCATCTCAAGATGCCAAACCCCAGCCCACCAGACACACGACCCTCTCCCTGATTCTGCACACAGCTCTCACACACACCTTTACCCATAGGTGGCCAGGGTGGGGATTTGGTGCAGATGAACCAAGCCGCACATTTAAAAAAAGGGTAGGCTTTACATAGTTATTACCTAGTGAAACACCCTGGCTGGAAACTACTGTGGATCCAGATGCTCCTTTAACATAAAACTAGACTCACTGGACAGATTCACTATCCATAGCAGGTTATAGATTACAATATTCAACCCAGAAAAGCATGCGTCTCCATAATAAACTGGCGACAAACAAAGCTAAAGGTATTTATTTTAAATGTAGACTAGTTTAAAACCAAGCAATAGCCAACACCAGGTTTCTATTTTCCGACACACGGTGGCAGGACACCATGATGTATTGAATAAATATAGTCTAACACCAATTAGAGCATGGCTGCTAAGATTCGGGCTATATTTTCGACAGACCTGTTCGGTTAATTTAGTTCCTTAGACTTTTCCCTCCAAATTCGTAGTTCATAATAGGCGTCAGCTCTACCAACAGCTCAACACAAACAAGTTCCCCTCCCTAGCAAAGCATTCTATTCTGTAAACCACGTGTATTCTCCTTTGTTAGTAAATTGCATTTGCTGTGGGACTGTAGCAGACGCGCTCTCATTTGCAATCTACGGAATTTACGCCTTTATCGCTCCAAATGGAAATCTTTGAATGCAGCCTGTTGTTGTCTTAAATACGTTTATTCCATAAAACAGCACCTAAATAAAAAGTATAGACCAGTCCCAATCAGCCCACCTTCAATCCAAGTGGTTGTTAACTTAAATTCTACAGTCACCAAAGTAATTATCTAGCACACTACTTGCTTGCAAAGTTAGCGGGATGATTGGCGCAAACACTAAGCATACACTAAACTAGTAGCTGAATAACCAATGCTAGGCAGATGATCATGAATCCATCTCCAAACCTGAGCTTTTTAGCAACAGTTTTAAACAGGTTTGATATTTTGTTAAATTATTTAAGTTACCTATTGAACCCGTTTTGCAATATTTAGATTATCCCTGGTAACCTTCCAATGTATGGGTGCGCAAAGAACCAAGATAGGAAAAGCGAAGACAGTCATCTGAAAACACGACTGCATCTGAGTTATGACGCTCGATCACACGCAGAAGAGACCTTTATTAAATAGCTTGCATCACAGAGTCGGCTGCGCAAACACGCTACGTTTCCCTCTTGTGTCGGTCACCGCTTCCTGTTTCCAGCGATACCTCCCCATCCCTGCCTGCAAGAACCCCGCAGCCGCCATGATCTCTTTGTTTCATCCGGGCCGAATACGACATCAGTCTCTCCCTCTTCGGAACCTGCCCTGTCTCCCTCTTGCCCCGGACACTTTCTTTCTCTTACCAATACAGACTCCCTCCGTCACACCCGGGCCTTCGGAGCTCTACTTTTATTCAGGCCGACACGTAAGAGATCGCGTCAGGCTACACCTCCGTCGCGTCACCAAAAACAACAAGGAGAACGAGGCAGATGAAATTTAACTAGCTGGCATCATCGAGAACAGGCCGAATTACTTACGGAACATACCGAAAGACTTACGGATTTTACCGAGCTTTTACTAAACGTTGTCAGAAATACACAGAAATATTCAGGCTCTGAACTCGAATAAATGTAAATGTAGGCTACCCGAAACCCAACAAAGGATTAAACAACGACTACGTCATCAAATACTTATTAAATCCTATAAATAACTATTTATACAAAAATTATATAATACACATCATGTTATTTACATACAATTTTATTTACGTTGGAATGTAATAGCATAAATAATCATGTATTATAGATATAATGACATATAGAGTAAATATTTATAAAGTGAGATTTGCCTGTCTCATTTAACTCTACTTTCCAGAAGAATACCAATGGTTCTCTATGAAATTCTTTCTATTTATTTTACACAGACAGTGCACATATCCTTAGCTGTACCAGAGTTAGCTATAAAGCTAATTTACATCTGTAGTCGGTGGGCAGGAAACAGAGGAAACATCTCTGTTAAATCCTGTTGTCTTCACGGTCAAATCTGACCGATTTACAATTTCTCTCTAAAAAATGTAGTTAATTTAATCTGTTTGTCATAAGGTTCCATGACTTTGTTCACACATGCCATCTGAACACACAAAATAAATGTTGAGACTTTGTTACAACATTTTGGGTGTTTTATTGAACTTATGTACACCCTTGGTCTTCCCGGTCAGAAATGACCGGTCATTAGAAATGAATGGGTGTATGGGTAAGATTAGAATTAGTGTATAAAATAGAGTTATGTTCGTGTGCACATGTGTGTGTGTATGTGTGTGTGTGCACGTATGTGTCTACATGTGTGTGTGTCATGTGTGAGCGCGCACATGTGTGTGTACTGTGTGTGTGTGCGCATGTGTGTGTGTGCACATGTGTGCATCACATGTGTGTATACATGTGTGTGTGTACATGTATATGTGTGTGTGCACATGTGTGTATGCACGTGTGAGTACTGTGTACGTGTTAGTGTGAGCGCACGTGTGTGTGTGTGTGTGTGCATGTGTGTGTGTCGGTGTGTGTGCGCACACGTGTGTCTAAAAATGTGTGAGTGTGTGTGTGTGCGCATGTGTGGGTGGGTAAGACTGCAATTAGTGTATAAAACAGAGTTCTAGCACAATATGTTTAATCTAATGTAATATATATACAGCATAATGCTCATTGACCACAAATTGGCGTCCCTGGGTGGGCGTGAGGGGTCAATGAGGCCTACAGGCCATAAATAGAAAATGGAAGTTCAAAACTGGTATTGTTCACAAGAACTTGAGTTGATAAAAAGATGAAACACAACATTAGGTGATAATATATGTATTATTATGGATTTATAATCAGCCAGAATGGAGCGGTCAATTTTGACCGGGAAGACAAAGGTAGTTAACAGAAAATGAAATCAACAGGAGGTTAAGAAAATGTACACTGCAGTATAAAAACACAATAACAAGACAATACATATGATACATGGATTGTGTACACTGAATAATTAGTAGTAGTAGTAGTCAGTGCTTAATATAAGAGGTGCCGGGGCTCAACTCGCCTCCCTCAACCTCCCCCGCAGAGGAAAACGGGTAAATAAGAAAATAATGTGTTTTGTCTTCTAGACATGGTCCGAATTCATTGCCAGCCCAGAAGCCAGCTGTGTGCTGCATTAACGTTAACCGTGAATCTGGAATCTGTTCACTGGACATAACATTGTTTAATACCAGTCTAAAATACGCGTTGTTGTCGTGCTTTAGATATTTATGAGCCCAGGGCCCTGATTCTGAGTAAGACATTTGCCGGGGCACAGCCCTGGCTAGCCCTGCCACAAATTAAGCACTGGTAGTAGTATTATATTGTAGCGAGCATGCGCGGTGGGGTGTATCAAGAAGACGAATGGAGTCAGGCAGTAATTTCAATGTGGCTACGTGCTTCGTACACCGCTAGGCCCCATAGCCACTTTATTATAAAGTAAGGACGATATCTGTGCCCCATACACCGCACGACCGCAGATATCGTCTTTCAGTCTGACTTTACAACAGGTGCGTCCCTAAAGGGTCACACACGGTGGACGTTGGCGACTAACTACTACGTCACACAGGAAGTACTCTTCAGACGATGAACACATTTACAAGGAATTACAGGCAATGGCACTAAACAATAAATGAACGTCGGTCGTGGTGGCTTTACCCTTCAGCTCACCGCGACCCGGTTTTACATGCACATATTTATAATCAATAACACGCACACACTGGGGTTCCGCCAGAGATTTGGGGCCCCATGAAAACTTATGATGCTGGGCCCCCCTCAGGCAATGCCACATTTTTGGGTTGTTTTTTCCATGTAAAATGTCATTTCATGAGTACAATTATGAGATTTCAGCTCCACCCCACACATAACCATTGCTGTAGTTCTCTGCTGTATCAACAAATCATCAAATCAAAGTATTGCACACAATATCTACAGTGAATAACATACAGGGAGATATTGCTGATGAACAACATGCATTTATTTAATAAAGGGGACAACTATTTCAACAGGTTTCCCACAACTTTTGCATTTTTCCAAACTGAACAACTAAAGGGTTTCTCTCCAGAATGAGAGTAATGAATAACTTAAAATAAATATAACTTAAATATACATTAACCTCTTCAATTAAAATAAATTAAGATCATCTATTGAATTATATAACAAACAAATGAATAAAATCAGCAGCATATTTTTTGAACGAAGTACACATATCAATTATAAAATAAACAGCTGTAAAACTGTAAATGGAAAATAGAAAACAAAATGGAAATGGAAATAAAAAGGCATGATGGTAGCGCTAGAGGAAAGGTCAAGTGGTCACCAAATCAAAAGGTTTCTTACACTTGGGTTCTTGATTGTGCACAATTGTATGGCAATCCAGCCAATACTTTGAGATATATCTTGTTCTCAGTCTGTGTGGGCATCATGTGTGTAGTAATCCAATATCTACAGCCATGCCATTTAACAGTTATCACTGGCCCTTGCTCAGCCTTACTCAACAAGAGCCCAGCGCCGAGCCTTCTTGCTAGCAAAGTCACTGATCAAGTCTTTGAAGTCCAACTTTCTAGCCAACTGACTTTCAATGGACAGCATGGCAAGACTGCAAAGCCTATCCTGGGTCATAGTGGACCTCAAATGTTTTTTTATCAGTTTTATCTTACTGAAAGATCTCTTGCCACCAGCAACAGTCACAGGCAGTGTGCAAAATATACATAAAGCAATGCACACTTCTCCAAAAATGCTTTGCAGCTGCATCTTATAAATTGCATTCAGGAGACCAAGAGGGGTCAAGTTAGGGGGAAACGTGGCAGTATATACAGTATTCAGGTGTCTTACTTCATTTTGAAACTCAGGTGTAAGATCTCTGGAATACTTCATGATCAGTGGTTGGCACACAGAAGGGACTTCATCCGCACTAATCTGCCCAACATTCAGAACAGCAGAAAGATCTTCTACAATTTTTGCAGTGGTGTGGAACCTAGTGTCCAAGTCACTTATGATTTTGTCCATAACAGTAAAAAACACTGTGTTCTGAAACACTGTTGCTGCACTGTCCTGTCTCCTCTTGAGAGGTCTCATCGTGGAATCTCTTCCTTTTCTTCTGGTGGGTTTGTTCCTTGCTAAATTGAGGTGCCACTTCCATTTGTGTAAGTAAGTAAGTAAGTAAGTAAGACTTTATTTATATAGCACCTTTCATACAATAATTGCAGTTCAAAGTGCTTTACACAGAATGCATAATCAGAGAAGATTAAAATATATATAGTGCAAGATCAATTTAGTAGTGCAAGTCAGAGTTAATCAAAAGCTTTGGTAAAAAGATAGGTTTTAAGTTGTCTTTTGAAAATGTCTAGTGTGTTGGCTTCCCTGATATTTATGGGTAATGTGTTCCATAATTTTGGGGCGTAGTTGACAAAGGCCGCATCACCAACCTTCTTATGACAGTTTCTGGTGATCTCTAATAGACCTGCATCTGATGATCTCAGTGTTATAGCTGGTGTGTAATTTGTAAGAGATTTAGCTATGTAGTTAGGTCCTTGTCCATTTAGAGCTTTGTAAGTGAGAAGGAGGACCTTAAAGTCTATTCTAAAGGTTACAGGAAGCCAGTGTAGAGCAGCTAGGACAGGACTAATGTGTTCTCTCCTTTTTAGTTTTGGTTAATAATCTAGCTGCAGAGTTTTGAATGAGCTGGAGTCTTTCAATGGTTTTCTTGGGAAGACCAGTGAAGAGTGAGTTACAGTAGTCTAACCGGCTAGATATGAAAGCATGAATTAGCTTCTCAGCATCGCTTTGATTTATAAAATGGTCGTACCTTTGCTATATTTCTGAGGTGAAAGAATGATGTTTTAGTCACTTTATTTATATGGGAGTTGAAATTCAGTTCTGAGTCTAGGATGACACCAAGGCTTGTGACCTCAGATTTGATCCAGGGGTTAATCCTCCCAAGTTTTTAATTAGCATTTCTCTTTTTGTTTTGGGGGCCGATAAGTAGAATTTCAGTTTTATCCTCATTTAATCTCAGGAAGTTATTGCTCATCCATTTATTTATTGCTAATAGGCAGTTGGTAATGGAGTTTATAGCTGCCGTATCATTTGGTTCTGCGGATATATACAATTGTGTATCATCCGCATAGCTGTGGAAACCTACATTATGTTCCCTGATGATGTCACCCAGTGGTAGCATGTAAAGGGAGAAAAGCAATGGACCTAGGCAGCTCCCTTGTGCAACCCCATAGCAGTTGTCATATTTCTCAGACATATAGCCTCCCAAGCTAATATAGAATTTCCTTCCTCTGATGTATGTTTTGAGCCAGTTCAAAACACAGTCAGAGAAACCAACATACTTTTCGAGACGATTTATTAGAATATCATGATCAATAGTGTCGAATGCTGCACTGAGATCTAACAGAACGAGGATAGACACCTTGTTCTCACTCAGAGTTTAGTCTGAGGTCGCTAATTATTTTGGTAAGAGCAGTTTCAGTGCTGTGAAATTTTCTGAAGCCTGACTGATATTCTTCTAGTATGTTATTTTCTTTGAGAAAGGAATTTATTTGAACTGAAACTATCTTTTCAAGTACTTTTACTAATGAATGGAAGGTTGATATCGGTCTATAGTTTGCCAGAACATTACTATCTAAGTTGGATTTCTTTAATAAGGGTTTCACAACTGTTGTTTTAAAGGTATCAGGAAGATACCAGTTCTAAGGGATGTATTTATGATGTCCAGGACAGGGCTTGAGACATTATTAAACACCCGTTTAAAAAATGCTGTAGGTACAGGATCAATGTCTGAAGTGGAGGAGTTACAATCGGAGACAGTTTTACAAAGTTCACTTAATGTGATACATGTGAAACTTCCCATGGTTGCATTGCACACTTTGCTGGAATCAGCTTTATTTCTATCAGGGGTAATACTGGCTCTGATTGAAGTTATTTTGTTGTTGAAAACAGTACAAGTTCTTCACACTTAACTGTTGAGGACTGTGGAGGGGTGGGGGCAGTGTTGAGCAGTTGATCAATAGTGGAGAACAGAACAATCAGTGTTGCCTCAGACAGGAGAGCCTCCCATCCATCTCTAAGAGCCTGCATCTCATTCTTTAACCCTCTGATATTGGCTGCCTCTGTGTCAAGTGAGATTTTTCCTGACTGGAGAATCACATTCCTGTCCTCAATGCATTGCAGTACTTTAAGCCAGACAGTGAGGAGGACAATAGCGTTGAATGACAAAGTAGTTCCTTAGACCATTGGCTTCTGGTCTGGCCTCACTGGTGAGATTGAATTTCATGAGTATGCTATCAAGGGCCTTGATGACACTAGGTAGGTGCTTTGCTACAGATTTAACAGCGGCAATCCTTGCACACCAGTGGGTATCAGAGAGGTGATGCAAAGAGCATCCTGTTTCCTCTTTGTAGATGGCCCATCGCTCTAGGCTGGAACTAATAAGTGTGTAAAGGCGATTGATGCTGGCAAAAAATGTTGGTAGTTCTGTGCTTGTCTCTGCAGCATGCACACCTACAAGATTTAAGGCGTGGGAGGCACAAGGTGAAAATGTAGCCAGAGGATTTGTCTTTAATATTTGGGCTTGGACTCCCTTGACTTTCCCTGACATGTTTGCCCCGTTGTCATATCCCTGCCCTCTGCAATCTCCGATATCTATCCCTTGGTCCCGAAGAACATTTTCTATCATGTTTACTATCTCACTTCCTGTTTTCTTGCGAAAGTCCTTGAATTCCAGAAACCGTTCATTGATCTCCCAGTCATCCGTTTCTTTGTTATAACTGACATATCTTATGAGCACAACATTCTGCTCAGTATGGGAAATGTCTGGCATAGCATCACAGATGACGGAATAATAAATAGCATCTTCACTTTCCTTTAGAATTCTTTTTAAAACTCTTCTGCCACATGAACTCATTTTGAATGTCAGAGCTCAGATAATGTGTCAGCCTGGTTCCTTTTTTTGTCCCTGATTTTTAGCAAGTGCTCATTCAGCAGTGGGTCATAATGAGACAAGAGCTCTAGTGTACCTAGGGAATTGTCATTGTGGACGTCATCTAGGTCTTTGGTTTTACCCATGAAAGGTAAATTCCTTTGCCAAGTGCAGCGTTACATCAAGGATTCTCTGCAAGAGAGCTCAATTTTTCTCTATTTCTACTTGAATCTGCTTCTGCAACTGAGAGTCAATGCCACTACCTGCCATCACAGATTGTTGCACATTTTTCCACTTTAAGTAGCAGTCCCTATGTGCCTTATTCCCCTCCTCATGGCTTGGGAATTTATTGTACATGTGATGCCACTTAACATCCAACATTTTATAGCCATGTTGACTATTCAGTGCACTAAGGGAAGGTCTTTTTTTTCATGTGATAAAAGCACAGATGGTATGCAATATAGTGCATTGGTACTAGGGCTGTGAATTATCCAGTCCCTCTTGACCTATTCCCTTTGATTGGCTGACTTTGTATATTTCAGGTATTCTGGAAATGGCCTTCCCTCCGAATCCTGTGGCATTTGGGGGTTTTCCTCTCTTGTGGCCAATTTCCTGACAACAGTTTCCCTGTCCATGTCAGTCATTTTTTCTGGCCACAAACCTGGGTCATCCGATAGATAATCTGCAGCAGCATCCTCACTTTGTCTGTCACTTTCTTTTTTCTCCCTCTCATTTCCTCTGGGGCCTCCATCCTCATCATCATTGGTACTGCTGCCGGCACTGTCTCTCTCCTCTTCCTAAAAAAATAATTACAGAGTTGAAATCTTATTATTGAAAAGGATTTCATAACTTTCCTTTTTTTTAATAATAATAAAAAAGAATCCCACCGACCCCCTGCAATTATGTCCACTGACATGTCATTCAACATAATGCTGCAAGCCTGCTCAACTGCTTCTTCAGTTGGGGGTAGGGCTGGTTCATTGGTAGGGGGGGTATGTTGAGGAGACATGGCTGCTGCTGAGACTGAAGCAGCTGCATCTGTTCTTGTTTCTGAGACCAATGAAACAAGTTAGGCGCCTTTCTGTGATTGGCCACACCCATTGCCACACACCCTTTTGGCCAGTGGGTGCGGAAAGTCAATGAGTTCTAAGTTGGCCCATGAACTACTTTTCTATGAATTTTTGTGCAAATATGTTCATACATTTTTGAGATATCCTGCCGACAAACTGGAGCATAATCAGATTTTTAATTTTGTTAATGTTTTACACTCGACATTAATTAAGTCCTGTTGTACACTACAGTGCACATTTTGTAATAAAGTTACGTTTAAAAAATTTTTTATTTGCAATGTGTTTTTTACCACCCCAACACTTACCGTATTTTTTGCACTATTGGGCGCACCGGATTATAAGGCGCACTGTCAATGAATGGTCTATTTTCGATCTTTTTTCATATATAAAGCGCACCGACTATAAGGCGCATTAAGCGGAAAAAAAACAGTCAGATGAGTCAGTCAGTCAAACTTTATTAAACGCGTTCACAATAACTCTCAACATTATTCAAACGTTAATGAGCGTATTCACAATAACTACCAACCTTGTTCAGTTGTAACACGTAAAAAACACAGTCTGATACCGCTAAATCAAACGTTAGCGTATTCACAAAAGCTCTCAAAATTGTTCAGTTATAACACGTAAAATACAACACAATACACTCACTTTTTCAGTTTATTCCTCATCCACAAATCCTTCAAATTCTTCATCTTCAGTGTCCGAGTTTAACATTTGGGCGACACGGCATCCAACATGCCCGAATCCTCTCGTCATTATCCGAGTCAATTCTACAGTCAAAGGTGCCGCAGATTGCTCATTTTTGCTAAACGGAGGAGGAGAGATCTGCATAAGGTAACAAAGAACTAAATACATTTTATTTCACGTTATTTGTATGTTTGGAAAACGTATTTTGTAGACTATTGTTGTATTCCTGCACTGAAAACTAGCTAGCTGCTGCCAATAGTGCTTAACACTAGCAGATTTAACTTAACCAGATACACTGTTGCGGAGGCTCAAATTCGCTAACTGGCTACGCTCAGTTATAATCGCGGAGTGGGCATCTATCAGAATGTCCTCTTTATGTTCCCCCAAGGCTTGCTGTAAATAATGACTCCAAGACAGTTCATCCACTTATTGCCCTTTAAGGGGGCATTCACACTGCGGAGCGTTCGCTCGCGGAAAGTCATTATTCCCTATGGGAGGACGCAGAATGAGCGCTCATAGACCGCTGCGACGCTGCTCGCCATTTTTCCGCTAGCGTATTTGCGCGAAAGGTTGAAAATAGTTCAACTTTTGCGGATCAGCTCCGCGCATCAACTGTCACTTCACGCCAGGTGACCAATCAAAACGAAGTGGGGTTGTTGATGCGTCCATGACAGCGAAATGGATGGCGCTAGCAAGTTTTGCTCCAAAATCTAATTATTATGGAAAACGGGCGGGAATTTTTGCTAGCTTACTAGCTAGCTATATTATCCACACATTCTTCAATAAACTGAACGTATGATCATAATAAGGTTAACGTTATGGCTATCCATAAATGTAATATTATTAATGAATGGATTGTTAACGTTATGGGCATAACGCTATTTATTCATCCATCCAGTGAATTGTAAGGTAAGGTAGCTAGCTAAAGGAAAACATAATCCATATTTTTGCTAAATGTGTTGTAGTACTTGTAACATATTTTTTATGGATAAAGGCGTGAAGTTCGCTTGCTAGCTAGCTTTGCGAAATGTCAACAACACAACAGCCATGATTCGAATTTGTTTGATTTTGGTCACCCGTGGCAACTAAAAACGAGCACCGCCCCTCTGCGCCTCCGCGAGTCCCAGCTCTGTGTTCACAAAATATCCAAAGCGGAGCGCATCGCCGATTTCAGGCAGAATACGCTCCGCAGTGTGAATGCGCCCTAAGGGGGCATTCACACTGCGGAGCGTTCGCTCGCGGAAAGTCATTATTCCCTATGGGAGGACGCGGAATGAGCGCTCATAGACCGTTGCGACGCGGCTCGCTCATTTTTCCGCTAGCGTATTTGCGCGAAAGGTTGAAAATAGTTCAACTTTTGCGGATCAGCTCCGCGCATCAACTGTCACTTCACGCCAGGTGACCAATCAAAACGAAGGGGGTTTGTTGATGCGTTGCATACTGGGGGGAAAAATGGAGGAGAAAATCATTTTGGCGGTGTACGACCACCCAGAACTTTATGAATTTTTGCTAGCTTACTAGCTAGCTATATTATCCACACATTCTTCAATAAACTGAACGTTATACCACTGATCATAATAAGGTTAACGTTAATGGATAAAGGCGTGAAGTTCGCTTGCTAGCTAGCTTTGCGAAATGTCAACAACACAACAGCCATGATTCGAATTTGTTTGATTTTGGTCACCCGTGGCAACTAAAAACGAGCACCGCCCCTCTGCGCCTCCGCGAGTCCCAGCTCTGTGTTCACAAAATATCCAAAGCGGAGCGCATCGCCGATTTCAGGCAGAATACGCTCCGCAGTGTGAATGCGCCCTAATGCAATAGAACTTGTGCGGGTGTGTGTGTGTGTGGTTCTGCAAATTAAGCAAGGCAAGGAAACAATATCCCCGTCAGTGGGCTAATTATGTAGGAATTCGCTAGAACGTACATAATAATCCGGTTGATATATATATGGCAACATTACCCACTGCGCAATGGGTGGTCTAAATTACGTCATTTAGACGTCTTTCTTGAACGTCCAATTTCTGTCCCCAGGGGGTGCAGAATGAAAGTTTTTATGACGTCTTTTTCTAACGTCATCTAAACGTCCAATTTTAACGTCCATAAGACGTCTATATAAGGGCTGATTCTAGTCCAAATGAGGTCATTGTAGACGTCCAATTTTAGTCCCCAGAGGGTACAGAATGAACGTTTTTATGACGTCTCTTTTTTACGTCTTCTGAACGTCCAATTTTAACATCTAGGGCAGTGGTTCTCAACCTTTTTTGTGCTCTGTACCACTAAAATATTTTCAACAATCCCCAAGTACCCCCTACCCATAATATATATATAGGCCTATATATACATATATAGGCCTATATATACCTATATATACATATATATATAGGCATATACCTCACGTGTAAGCAGCCAACACAGATATTTTGATTTTTTTAAAAACATTTTATTAAGATTCACCATTAATAATTACAAAAGATATTTTGATAAATAAAAAAATTATAATTTAAGATTCATCATTAATAATTACAAAACAAAGCCAGCAAAGGCCCACCAGCAGGTCGTTTGAGCCATCTATCTATTGTTGAAACCTGGTTGAAACTAGCTAAGTTAGCTCTTTTACACAGCGAGGCTACAGCGAGCGAGTGCGTCTTGAGTTTGTTCCTATTTTAACGTTACGTCAGTTGTGGCGCAAATATGGAGGACCGGTTGGTTCATTTTAAAAACACGTTGTCTTAATTTTGATGGCCTTATATAGAATATTATTTCAACATTCATTATTCTTTTTTATTTTATTTATTTATTTATTTTGCAAAATACAATTAATTTATATTTATTTTGAGGTTTCAAAAAACATTTCCAAGTACCCCCTGCAATTCCCCCACGTACCACTAGGGGTACGCGTACCCCCGGTTGAGAAACAATGATCTAGGGGACCTCTGGATGTACTCATCAATAATAATAAAAAAACAATGCAGAAACAGTCAGATTTACAGAAATCAATTCTTTATTTTCAGTCCGGACTCTCCTGAGTGTTGGAGTGTCCCCCACCTCCCCTTCTTGCAGGAGCATGTTTGATGTGGTCACCAGCATGCTGCCTTAGGGCCTCCTCCGTGGCTTCTGCATTAAATTTCATTACAGCTGCTGCATAGTAGAAGAAAAAAAATGTGCAAAGGCAACATGTCATACAAGTCTCCATATTGATATAAAAACATGCTGCTTGTACATCCAATAGTTCTACACCTCCACCACATGCAGTCATTTAAAATGTTATGATATCCAACTGTAAACAGTTGGCATTATATTTTTTACCCATGGGAAATATTTTGTAAATTAAATTTACACAAATTTCTGTTCTTGGTCAACATGAAATATGGGCTTACCTTGCACTGCTCCAAAACACCTAGTCTTCTCCAAAGCCAGCTTTCCTTTATTGCCCTTCCCCTTCATATTGAATTTTGCCAGGAGGGCGTTACTAAAGAGCCTGAATAGAAAAAAAGACAAGTACAATTTAGGCATTTAGCAGACGCTCTTAATCCAGAGCGACTTACAGTCAGCAAAAAAACAAACATAAGAACAGATAACACAACAAATGCATAGAAAGTAGACTAAAAGAGCCTATATCCGTCTAATACATAATGCATACAAACACAATCATAACCGCGATGGAATGACATTGAAAAAGTGAATTAAAATTAATTTAATGTATGTTGAAAGACACATACCTGTCAAGTACTTTATGGACACAGTCTTTGAGGTCCTTTCCTCCCACACGGGATAATTGCAAGACCTGTTGGAATAAGTACATGAAAACATTCACTGACATACGTAAGAGGAACTTAAATTGTGTGCAGGTGCACTGAACACTATATTATACTGTTCTAGATTCTTGTAAAGCCTACCAGGGCATTAAAAGCTTCCGAGTCAGAGAGGCGTTGCTCCTCTCTCTGAAGTCATCTACCGTCTCCAATCTTTCAACATGGCTTGCAGAAGAGGCAGGTTCAGCCCTGGCAATGCGCCTCACCTCTTCGCGAATGTCTAGGAGAATGGTAAGGATCTTCTTCTGGAATACTGAAAAAAGTAACAGTTGTAAATTAAAAGTGTCCCCAGTTTTCTTGGCTAGCCTCATCCTCATTGAAATAGCCAAGAACTTACCAGCTGGCGGCAATGGAAGAACCCATCTGGCCGTGTCCCTGTCATCGTGTCTGGATCTGGCCGTGTCCCTGTCATCGTGTCTGGATCTGGCCGTGTCCCTGTCATCGTGTCTGGATCTGGCCGTGTCCCTGTCATCGTGTCTGGATCTGGCCGTGTCCCTGTCATCGTGTCTGGATCTGGCCGTGTCCCTGTCATCATGTCTGGATCTGGCTGTGTCCCTCAGCCCATCACTATGGTGGGACCGGTTATATCTGTACCCAACAGCACCTGTAATAAGAAAAAAATAAAATGTTACCAAGTGATATTTTCCCCACAACAACTTTCCAAGACAGGGACGGCCAAATTAATTAAATCTGTCATATTGTTAACAATTAAGGCTGTGCCGATACTACTTCTTGAATTATAAAGGTTTTGTTACTTGGCCTTAGGAAAACTCACCATGCCCGGTATCCCTGGATCTGTCATGCATGTCATCATGCCTGGACCTCACAGAGTGCCTCGAGCCACTTCTGGACCTGGACCTGGACTTGATGCTGTGCCGGTGGTGTCTGGAGCCACTATGACTTGATGTGATGCTGGATCCATCAAAGGACCTATTACATTAGTGGCCATTTAATAAGACAGAATACTACAAAACCATGTCACACTGAGAGACTAGCCCCTTGTCTTAGATGTTGACAATCACACATCTCCGATACAAATACAGTTCAATGGTCCTGCAGACAGTGCCCATACTGTAGGAAATCTCTAGCGAAGTGATAAGGACTGAGACCAACCAGTAGAAGTCAGTCACTATTGATGCTGACCCTAACCTTACACTGTACCTGGTCCTGGAGCGATAACCATGCCTTGGAGGGCCTCTAGGTGTTTTCTCGCTTGCTTGTTGAGTTCCTGAAGAACAAATACTTTTAGATTTAACATGGCTGATTCAAGCAAAAAACGATCAGTTTAAATGTGATGCATACTCACTGGGTGTGGACGTGGTAGGGACTGGGCTTTCATGTCGAGAGCCTGAAAAGAAAAAAGAAAAGAAGGTTTAGATCATCAATTATTAAACAATGTGACCGTTGTGACACATACTCACTGGGTGTGGACGTGGTAAGGGCTCTGTGGCTCAGTTGGTAGAGCATGGCGTTGGCAACGCTTAGGTTGTGGGTTCAATCCCCACTGGGGCCACATATACTGAAAATGTATGCATTCACTACTGTAAGTCGCTTTGGATAAAAGCGTCTGCTAAATGGCATATATATATTATATATTATATATTAAGGGCTGGGCTTTCATGTCGAGCGCCTTCCCTGCGCTGAAGTACTGCTACACTTGAATGTTGAGAGCCTGAAAAACACAAGATTGTTCTTAGATTGCAACACTGATTTGTAAGCAAGGTGACCGTTTGAATGTGATGTACACTCACTGGATGTAGAAAGGTGTGGAGACCCCTGAGCAACGGACACCATGTCTGTTTCAGAGCCTGAAACATATGGTCAGCCTGTTAATGTTGCCACCGTGGTCCTGAGTCGATATTAATTTTGTTGGTGCGATGGAATAAGTTTACTCACGTGGAGTGAACTGCAACTTGTTTGGAACAGGAGGAAAGGCAGGCAGCTTGCCACCTATACGGACGGAAAAGATGAAAAAATTGAAATAGACATGGCCGTATTTAAACATTGGATTGTTATTTTTGACATTGGAATTAGAAATTCTATAGAAAAAAAGGATACCCATCATCTCCTCTTCATCATCAGACTCTGTTAAGTACAATACATGACAAAACATTAATGTCTACAATGTGAGGCCCAGTTTGTGTCACATTTCATATTTAGATTGAGAAACATACCAAGCGGTACAAAGTCGTCATGTCGTCTTTTAACGGGTATCCTTTTCCCTCTGACAACTTCCTCCTCTTCGTCCTCTGCTTGGCTGGTTAGGTTGTAGATGTCACATTCACGGGCTTTAACTACAAGTTATACAATAAGGGCTTACTTCCAAAACCTGTTAAGTCCATTTTTGCCAAAAAATGGTTCTGAGCACCACCTGCAACTACATATGGCAACGCATGTTTCTGCTGTAAATTGAGCGTTAAAAGCGGTTTAGTCCCATAGAAGCCGCCCATAAAACTATTGTGTTGTTTCCAAAAGCGATTAAGTCCCACCTGGTTTCATTTCCAAAACCTGTTAAAGTCGATAACCAATAGCGTGAGGTTTTCTGTCAGTCCGCTTTGGATAACAAGTCCGTGGATGACGGGGAAGATGAAAATGTGACATGGTTATTTGACTATGGCAATGATGCGTGTGTTTAGATTGTGTTAACATAAACAACCATTAGCATTATTGTTTACACATCTGCTTATCGGTTTCTGTGATATCATTATCAACATTTTAATTTTTTCGTTTTAGTTGTGTTCCTTGCAAAATAATATGTCTGCAGTCTGAAGTCAGTATTATGTAGTTTTTTAGTTTATTTTTCCTACAACATTTACTATTTCTCTATTCCAATGTACGTTTTAACAGTTCTGCCAATACAAAAGACTGTACTCTTTATGTTTCGTTCAGACAACAAAATGTTGAAAATAAAGTAAAAGTTTTCTAAGCAACTTGTTTTTACTGAAGTGCCAACATCATTTTAGAGCTCTTATAACCGTTGTCTTTGTGTTATATCATCCATCTATTATGCCACAATACTATAAAAAATATAGTCCAGTAAGCCAGAGTGACAGGAAAATTGAGTAAGAACAAATAACACATGCATAATGCTTGGTGTGAAACTCACGGTAATCGCGATGAATGAATTTCATGACATTTTGGCACAAAAAGTGACAAAATAATAAGAACAAAGAAGAGTAGATTTCAAAAACACCCTTTATTTAAATAGTCTGCCATGGTAACCAAACATAGTTTTCATAAAATGAACATTGCTGTTAGTGGTAACAACTTTTCAGAAAAATGCGTTTTTCTCCTTACAAGCAAAATGGACTTAACAGGTTTTGGAAGTAAGCCCTTCATTTATTCAACTGTAAACATTGAACACTCAACATTGTAAACATTAAACTTTTTGGCTTGACTTGAGGAAATTATTCAAAAACAAAACCTGCCTGAAGTGATTTTTATCTTGACCAACTGGAATGTCAGCCAGGCATCATGGGGGTCCATTTTCATCCTGTGAGCTTGTATTGGTTTTATATTTGGCCATCGAATGGTTCCCAAAGTCTTGTTGATCCAATTAATAGGAACTGTTCCCTCAGTCTCCTTCCCATCCTCCAACCACACAGCCCTGGCATACATGACTTGAAGAGACAACACAAGCGCAATATCAAACCATAGTTCAGAGTAAATGGTTATGTTCGTAGACGGCAAAGAACTCAGCGTGGTTAGAAAGCAGGCGATGAAGCAAGAGGCGAGGTAGAGATGGATTATTGACGGCGGAGGAAAGTGGGGTACATTGGGAGATGGCCAAGGGGATGCTGAGAGGGACATGCAGGTTTTGATCGAGGAAGATGCAGCCATGATGGGAAGTAGGTGAAAGAAACAGAAATTTCAACCTTTAATATTGCAGTTCCGGACCATGGAGAAGGGGTACGAGGATATGACCACCGGTTTCTTGTGGGAGACAAGCCACTTTGCGGAACAGATCCGTGTCGCATAGTAGTCTGTTTTTCATCCTGCCCTGTCCATTTCCAGTGCACACTATATTGAGAAGCTTGGAGCTGCATGGGTGGTAAAATAATGGTGACGTGTGGCGTTGATCAAGAATCTGACAGGCTAGGGTCCCATCTACATTCTTCTGTCTAATAAAAGCAAATCTGCCGTCTTTCAAGAGAAAACAACTGTCCCTTTCTTTAACAGAAACAAATACTTTGGGATGTGTTTTGCCGGTTGTCAATTGTGCATGTTCAATTTCTGACAGACGCCTGGTGACTTGTTCCAACGGATTTCTCCCACTCCGCACATGTTTCTTGATTTGTTGCAGGTAGTTCTCAAAAGGAAAACAGGAAATGTCATTTAGTGAACAGTTGAAGTGGCTGACATCTTCATGGAGATGAATCAGTCCATGCACATTGTATACAGGAAAGGTCTTGCCATACAGGTCAGGACAGCACATGACAAAGTGTTTCATTAGTTCCTGAGCATATGGGAGGTAAGCATTCCGAGTCCTCTCATCTGACTCCAGCATTATTGACATGGCTACTGTCAAGGACAAGAAATGCTTGTATCTGTCTTGGGACAACACGTTTCTTAATACCACAGGTCCTGTGTATAGCAAAAACTGTCTTAGTTCAGTGGCCTTCCACCTATCCAAGTCACGTAAACCACGGGGTTGACGAGCAAACTCACTAGGCATCTTCCCTCTCAATGCAATTAGTTGTTGGGATATTGCCTCCTTTTGCCTAACTGATAAACGGCAGACTGTTGGGCCATGAGTCAAGTAATTTAACATGCGTCTAACTACGCCCAAGACGACCATGTGCATGTAATCCAAGGGAAATGCGCTAACACAAGGAATTCCAGCAGCAATGAGAGGGGTCACACCAGTTTGGTGGTTGCTGTACTCTAGTCTAGAAAAGGCTTCATCTGTTCGGGGCGTGCCATCCTGTTCACTGTATACCATTCTTCTCTCAACATGAGCACCTCTGACTGTACATCTTTCACAACTCTCATAGGAATTATGATTCTTAATAGATTTTAGATATGCCCTTGCTGGCGCATCACAAACCAAGGATTCAATTTGGACATTGTAGGTCTGGCCTTTATAAGCTATCCCATTGTCTTTCAGATGTTTATACTCAGTTAGAAAGTCTTGAAGATATTCTTCAAGCGGACTTGGCTTAGATTGTCCACTAAAGATAGCTACTACAAAAGGGTCAAAATGGCCACACTTTGCCAGTATTGGCCAGAACTGGACACCACTACTTCTGAAAAGTGGGATGCCATCAATGTTTACACTGACGTTGACATCGTTGCTCTCCATCTGACTTAAAAAACGGCAAAGGCCCTTCTCTAAACCATAGTACTTGTACTGCCCTCCACACTTATCTACAGTTGTATTACGTTGTGGTGTAGCAAGAAGTGTCCTGGCATCTAGAGGCAATAGGTGTCCTTGCTTTCTTAAGATGGACAATAACTCATTAAGTGATCTGTGTGTCTCTTTATTCTTTAAGGCCCACCGTCTCAAGTCCCCTTCAAAGCCATCAGCCACTTCAACGTTATCATTTACTTCCGTTTCCGAGTCAGAAGACCAATATTCGATGTCAGTGTTGAAATCAAACCCATCTGAGGCCCCAAGAATACTGTCACTGTTAAAACTATGTGGGCTCCCAGGAATACTGCCACTATTAGAACCGTTTGGACTCCCAGGAATGTCACTGTTAACGCTACACGGAGTAGCAGGCACTGGAATATCATCCTCGCTCTCCGAATCACATAGAAGCAGATCCATCTCCCTCTTGCGTTTCCGCCATAGTCTCAAGTAAGCCATTGCTTGCTAGGAGGACTACAAGATCAGTAAGAGAGGGGATCGGCACAGCCCAAGCAGAACACCCGAGAGAGAAAAGAGGAAAAGTTTTGTAAAACAGCTGTGTACCTGAGAGAAAAGAGGAAATGTTTTGTAAAACAGCTGTGTTGCATAGCACAAAAATAGACTGATTGCATAATGAGAAGTTGGCCATTCACTATACCTGTTATCTAGCGATGCAGCAGAGACGGACAGACAGGAGAGCAGACAGACCGCACAATTTAGGCCCAGACGAAAACCTGAGAGGGAAAAGAGGAAAGGTTTTGTAACAGCTGTGTTGCATGGCACAAAAATGTAATATAATACCAATTATCATTGTTAAGATGATTTAGTCCCATCAAGTACATCATTGCTTAAATATGACAACAGTTGGCCTACAATTTCAGGTTCACCAATACAGATGTACATGAAGCCAAACGTGATGTCATGTGCAGCAAAAGCGATTTGCCTATTAGTGTGATGGGAGACTATGAATATACACCAGTGACGTGCCGTCAGGGGAGGCCGTGCCTCACCTGTCATCATGGAAAGAAAAAAATGTAAAATGAAAAAAATAATTAAATGGCTATATTTATCCAGTGATTTGCACTATAAAGTTATTTTGTATCTAACTTCACCAGTTTTAGATTTTTTTAATTTAATTTTTAATTCAAAATCGCCGAATTTTCACATTTACTGTTCAAATACTGAGAAGAGACGTGCTGTGAGGCAGCAGCTAGATGAGCCTCACCATGGATTGCGCAATGACTATGCAGTGAGACCGTATTGCTGTCTCTCTGTATGTCGCTATTAACTCTTACATGTTTAAGTGAATTTATCAAAAACGCCCCAAAACGACATACCCAAAAGTAAATTAAAGCTGCTCTTCAACCGCTTGCAGTATATGCATGGTTTTGGTCTCATTCAAAAGATAACACTCTGAATTTTTGAATTGCAAAACAGTCAGAATCACTAAGTGCCTCTGGCACTGTGTAATAGTGGTCTGAATGTGCTGAATTTGAAGGATATAAATTCCGCCTGGAATTTTTGTAGAAACAGATGCCTGCAGGTGACTATAGCTGGTAGGTATAAGCTGGAAAACACCATAGGAACATAGCATGAAGTGTTACCAAGTTCAGGTTCAAATTTCAGAACAAAACCTCAAAAAATGAACATATTACACAGTTTTTTTGAAGGGTACCACCAGGCGTTCCCAAACTGTGCCATTTGGAGACTCCAAAAGGGCCTTTTCTTTCTTGTCTGAACAAATACAATTTTGAAATAAAAATAAAATTTGCATTCAAAAAGTATAGAGCATAAATAAAACACAGCAAACATGAACTATTTACAAAAATATTTACAAAATCCCTGAGTGAGGTTATAGTGTCCTTTCTGTATTCTTTTTTTACAGCTCATCTCACATCAGCAGTTCAGTCACACAATGAAACACAAAGGGGGAGGGGGGGAGACACACATACACTTTCACACTTCCCTAGTCAAACAAAAGAGCGAGGGCACAAAGGGGGGACACACACAGCACACACATACAATTCACACTTCACAGTCAAACAAAAGACAAACACAGGCACAGACATACACTTCACAGTCAAACAAAAGACTAAACTATAGTTTATTTATGTCAAAATATACAACAATATATGTTATAATATAATGAAATACTTGAATATTTCAAATTTTCACTCCGTTTCGCCATTACTAGATTATTCGCATAGCTGCGTAATCATAGGGATGCGCAATTACGCGTGGCCACTGGTACAATAAACCTATCCAGAAGTGAGTTTATATAGGACCGCTCAACCAACCAAATGTCGTTAGCTCATTGGATTAGCTAAACAATGATATGTGTCAGTTATCAGCTAATCCCGATCCCGGAAACACGGACACGCATTGGCTATTGACGGCTATTGAGGCCGCTTGGGAGCTCCTATTTGGTCAAATTAGGTGTCATTCAAAAGGTCAGACCTGTCAGACATTTTTGTAGTAAAATATGGTAATTCTGAGATCCTGACCCGGAGTTAGAAGCTGAAAACTTGCAAGATTACGCATGTCTGTAGTGAAACGCGTGTTTTTGAAGGAAAAATGAGGTTTGGACTATATATTTTACTGGATTGGATCGCCTGGACTCTTTGCCAATGTCACATAAGCGTTTTAGTCGGATTGTAATCGATCGGTGGATTACAATTTGAATTTGTAGGTGAGTTGACTAGAATTTTGTTCGGTTGTTGGTTTGTTGTAGGTCTGACATAGCGGCTGATTGTACCTGCTGTTGTGATCTTATCTTGGAATAGTTTATATCATTCGAATCACAAGAATCGTAGCTTTCTAGCCATATAAGGCATGTGCACTTTTGTTAACGTAACTTTTCTGTATTTGGCCGAATTCGCGCAGATCGTATCTATGTCCCGCCGGCGGGACGTCGGATTTTTAAAATGTTCAAACACTTTTGCTATATGAATTAAATTTCCATAGTTTAGCTGATGTATATAAAGTACAGTGTTTTTTTTTGTCAACAACTGTATGTGTGTAACGTGTTTCTTGTGCTGAGCAATCATAAAACGGCTGCGAAGAGGCACTAACCCTACGTTCTAACAGGGAGCGATGCTAGGCGAATAAATTGCCCAGTGGGCGTTCACCGCGCTTGACTGGCGTCCTCAAAAATGCTTCCGACGTGCTTACAATTTTTTGGCATCGTAAACGAATAGTTCATCATCGGTTTTGAGAATCTGTATTGGAAATAGTAGTTGGCTAGCAGTATTGTTTCCTTCAATTATGAACGATAAACTGAAACGCAGAAGGCTTTTAGTAATTGCGGCTTTGTACTTGCGCTGCAAACGCCGGAGGTCCCGTGTGTGGGTCCACAGAATTTTGCAGACCCGCCGGCAGCACGGCGAATATCACAGGCTGGTGCAGGAGCTGCGGCTGGATGGAGAGAGGTTCCAGCGGTACTTCAGGCTGGACCGTGCCCAGTTCGAGAATTTTGATGCAAAAGAAAAGTTTGTACATATCTAATGATATTGCAATAAAAAATTATGTTCTTGAATTAATTGGACCGTTTTATTCAATAGTTTAACTTGGGGTATTTCTGACTCCAGTCAGTCTTTTTGTATATAACATATGTTAGTCACTTGAGGGTTAAAAGAGCTAAACCTCCATTACTCCAGGTTGAAAGATAAATGTACACATTTCTTACAACAGCTTTTTCCAGTTTACACAAGCACACAAATGTCTATAGCAACAACTACTGTAGATGCAGTTAACACAAACATTCTTTTTAGAACCATCCATATTGTAAGATATTGAACTGTAGGCAGACGGGTAAATCATATCACAATTACAAAGGATCTGTGCGGCCAAATGGAGACAGTCATTGACATATGAATAGGTGATTGAGAGGAAGAGACATTAGCAATACAATAGAGTGAATAAATCACACACTAGAGTATTCTAGAGCCATTGAGTTGGGAGAAATACATTCAGACGAACTCGGCTGAGTCCAGAGTGCTTGCTGATATTCTTGTATTACCCGTCATTTACTTTGTCACTGTCGCTAACGAAATAAAACCTTCATCAAGATCAGAGCGCTGCCATATTTCTTACAATATTCATATTTAGAACCATCCCTATTCAAATGTCACATACAGCCACTGTATAGCAACAACTAGTTGACCCATGTCCCCAATATTATATAATAAATAGGATGACTTGAAACTTTAAAAAAAAGTCTTTATTGTTTTGCAATGTAAAACACAACCATTTATAGACCATTCCAAATACACATCTCTGTTTCCAGCCTCAGAAGAACAAAGCCGAAAAGAGTATTCTTTAACAAATAAATAAAAGGGCTTATAAATAAGAGGGGATTATGGCGTTACACTGTACTGAAATGCATTGAGGGAAAGGGAAAGCAGCTAGCTAGCGCAGGCTAGATTTGTTACACTGTATGATCAGCTGTCTTTATATTAAATATTTTCTACCTAGCCTACCATGTCTACGTCTTTTCCGTTTCTTTTGTTTTAATCACAAGTAGCTAGCTAGCTAATTGGATAAATCTACATAGCTCAGTTATGGTATATAATTATTAACACATCGTTATTGTAATATGGGTGCTAGCTAGCTTAGCTGCGCTGGTATATGATATCCAAAACCATGTGCGACGAATAAACTGTATAACTTTTGCCTGGCTAAATAAAGGTTAAATAAATAAAATAAATAACGTTTTACTATCATACAATCTATTCCAAACACGTTGCTGCAATGGTTTTGGCTAATTACAAGACCCTCTGTCACTCGCGTATGCCTCTATACATTTTTACATTTTAAGCATTTAGCAGACGCTCTTATCCAGAGCGACTTACATCATCAATACATGGTAGGAGCAATCAATTAATAATAAGCAATAGACATCATTGCAGGCATCTGCGAATACCTGTAAACCGGGAAGGAAAAGGTATTTTACAATGTTTACAAAATGTACAAAATATACTCTATAACGTTACCAATTAATAAAAAGGAATTGACTTGAATTGAAAACCGACCAGGAAACAAACAACTGCTCCACCGCTGTCAAGCGTCATTTTTTTTTTTTTTTTTGTCCCTGTACTCCTGCAGGGAAACATTGTACAGTATGGGAGTATTGCAGACCGCTGCTATCAGTTTCTCCTCCATGTTGAAGTGTCGGAACGATGTCGGTTTTGTTTTGGTTTCCACGTGGAAGGTAAAAACAGCAAGACATTAATTTGATTGGCTCTTACCGGGCAACTTTCCCGGAAAGTTCAGAAATTTGAACTTTTCTGGGACACCGAAACGCCGATTAATCGGGAAATAGGACCTGTTGGCCACAGTCGCCGGAAGTCGCACACTCTCATAGAGAATCAATGCATTTCCCACAACTCGTTGCCGAATCGCTCCCTGTTAGAACGTAGGGTAAGTGAGGCACGCAGTTCTCCTGCCTCACGGTAGGGGGGACTCGTCGTGATCCCAGTGATTCTTCTTGCGACTCCTCGGCTGCAGAATAAGACAGCAAGCTACGATCTTCAGTTAGCAAGTAAAGTGCCGCCATCAGTTTATTTTTTCGTCGTGTCTGGCCTTACTTTCACAATGGAGGATTACATATATAAACTCAAACAATTTTCTAAAATGGACTTTCAATCGAAGCAGGAGGTAAATAACTAACGGAAGACCAACGCCGGAGCTAAAGGATTTGCTTCAGACTACAGTTTCTATGACCGATTTGAGAAGAAATGCAGCGCACTTGGCCTGACAGAGAGTGGAGGCAGACAGTCGATTAGATATGAACGAAAACGACTGTTCTGTAACATTCTGGATAACATAAGCCATCAAATGAAGGCTAGGTTTGATCATTTTGGTGAGCTGGCTTTCCTTGGTTTGGTGGATTAAGCAAAATTCCGTGAAATGTCACAACATTTTGATGACACGAAACTGCAGAGCCTGTCAAAGTATGCCAAATTCTTTGACTTTGTGGAACTAAAGGCGAATCTCGTTGGACTGTATAGCTCACAAACGGTGAGGGATGAATGTAAGTGGACAGCTTCTTAGCTTTTGGCCCAGAAGGATCTCATTCAAACTGTTCCTGAGGCGACAAAGTTGCTCCAGCTAGTGCTCACTATTCCAGCTACTACAGCATCGGTGGAGCGGTCATTCTCAGCACTGAAAAGACTAAAAACATACAGTCGGAACAGGACTGATCATGGACGACTTTCTTCCCTGGCAGTGATCTCACAGAGAGAATTTTAAAACTGAAGGAAGACAAGGAAAACTTCTACAAACAAGTTATCGATGCTTTTGTTTTGAAGGAGCGGCGCATGGACTTCATTTATAAGTAACGGTAAGACCATAATAACGTTTTTTAATTAAATGTGCTTTTTTGTGTGCTACAGTTTGTAAGTGTAAAGAAAGCTGATATGAAATTTTAAACCTAACCCGTTAACTGCTGCCAATCAAATGGTGAATAAGCTACTCTGTAGGGTTCATATGTTTGTAAATCTGATTGTGATGAAGTCAGTGCCTCACCAGCCATGAACCTCACGGCACGCGTCACTGATATACACGTTACACAACATTCCACATAGAACAAAGGTTCGAATTATGTGGAGTAACATTTAGCTATCTAGGTTAGTTACCTCAAAACACGCGTGCATCAAGTTACCGATAACATAACATGAAGGTTATTTGCTAGACAGAGCTAGCTAACTCTACAATGATATTGCTAGCCAGCTAATGTGCGATAGCTAGCTAGTGTTAGCTAGCACTCGCTAACGTTAGGTTAGCCGGCTCAGCTAGCACACAGAACAAAAGTTCGTTGTGGAGTAAATACAAACGTAGCTAGCGAAACACGGCAGGCAAGCAAATTTAGCATGTTAACACAACAGCACAGAAATAGCAGAAAACCGTCATATAGAACAAAGGTTCGCGTTACCTCCAAACGTTTTGAAATTCGCGCCCCGCGTGGTCCTTCACAGCCGAGAACTGCATCAGCCAATAAGAGTGGCGTTCACTAGGTCGATCGGGTGATGCCTCAGCCAATCATGATAACGTTCACTGGGGCTCTGATCGCCTTGCGTCTGCTTGATGTTTTAATATACATGTTGATGCTATATATACATGCTAATATACATGTTGATATACATACTGCATGATGTTTTATATACATATATATATATATATATGTCGACGTCTCATGTGTGTGTGTGTGTGTGTATATATATATATATGAGAGACGTCGACAATCGGTCAAAAATGACCCATACCAGAAGTTCATTGTCTAGGAGGGGTCAACTTTCGTCTAAATATTGGATCCGTTTAGGAGGTCGTATTGACGTCATATAATGGTCGGCGACGGACCGACCAGAAAAAGACCAGAGAGTGACGTCTATGTGACGTCGTATGTTTAGGGGGGACCCTCGACCATCAGTACAGTTATAGGACATTCCTGTTGATTACAGTTCAACCGAAAGTAACGGAAGAGAAATGTTAAAAATAAATACAATCTTTGGGAGATTCAAAACAGCGTCCGAAAATTGAAGAAAACGGGCTGGTAAGAACTGTGTTTTCATACAAGTGAAAGGTGGGTGAATCCAACATTACTTCCTCTGTTTACATTTCTCATCTT